>CM024266.1:20625966-21108866 GCA_013621005.1 Aeschynomene evenia
CAACTGAAAAGGATTCACACATTCATGCCATTAGATCAGATCATGGTGGTGAATTTGAGAATCATGCTTTTGAAAAGCTTTGTGAAAATCTGGGCATTGCTCACGAATTCTCACTCCCAGAACTCCTCAACAAAATGGAGTAGCTGAGAGAAAAGAATCGAAGCCTTCAAGAGATGGCAAGAACAATGCTCTTAGAAAGTGGACTTTCAAAAGGTTTCTGGGCTGAAGCAGTTAATACTTCATGCTACATTCAGAATCGAGTCTTTCTGAGACCAATTCTGAAAAAGACACCTTACGAGCTGTGGAAGAATAAAATACCAAACATTTCTTATTTCCATGTATTTGGTTCTTCTTGTTTTATTCTCAACACAAAGGACAAACTCTCTAAGTTTGATCCTAAGTCCGATGATGGATACTTCCTAGGATACTCCTCAGTCTCTAAAGCTTACAGAGTATATAACAAAAGGAGTAAATGTGTTGAAGAGACAATCCATATTAAGTTCAAAGAACTTAGTAAGGACATGTCTCAGAAAGATGCTAACTTAGAAGATGAGTTTGAGAAACTCAACATCTCTTCTGAGAAAGCCAAAAGGAAAACTCTTATAGATGATGAGACTGACTTCCAACCCATGGAACAATCATCTCCATCTAAAGAAAAATCTAGTAACATCATCGAAGCTCCAGAACCTAGAGAATCTACTTCTCCAAATATAATGAACCTAGATTCTCAGAAGGACAAGCTTCTGATGACTCAGAAAGAGAACTCTCTGTGTCTCCTTCTCCGAACCCTACTCCTAAAGGGATTAGAGGCTCAAGAGACTTGAAGAACGTCTCTCAGAACGAAGTCTTGGGCAATCCAGAACGTGGCGTAAGAACCAGAAGGAACTATACAAATCTTGCTATGGTTTCTGAGCTTGAACCAGACTCCATAGAAGAGGCGTTAGATGATCCTAACTGGGTAAATGCCATGCAGGATGAACTTGACCAATTCGAGAGAAATCAAGTTTGGAAACTAACTCAAAAGCCCAAAGGCAAGAGTGTCATTGGGACTAAATGGGTGTTTCGAAACAAACTTGATGAAAACGGTCAAGTCGTGAGAAACAAGGCCAGATTGGTTGCTCAAGGGTACAACCA
Organism: Aeschynomene evenia; assembly: GCA_013621005.1. Classification (NCBI taxonomy): domain Eukaryota; kingdom Viridiplantae; phylum Streptophyta; class Magnoliopsida; order Fabales; family Fabaceae; genus Aeschynomene; species Aeschynomene evenia. The sequence goes on from CM024266.1 coordinate 20,627,101, forward strand.
ACAAGAAGGGATAGACTATGATGAAACTTTCGCTCCAGTCGCAAGATTGGAAGCTATCAGAATGATGCTAGCTTTTGCTGCACACAAAGGTTTCAAACTCTATCAGATGGACGTTAAGTCTGCCTTCTTGAATGGATACCTTTCTGAGGAAGTTTATGTAAAACAACCTCCTGGTTTTGTGAATGATGCATTCCCCGATCACGTATTTAAGCTTACAAAGGCTCTCTATGGTCTGAAACAAGCTCCAAGAGCTTGGTACGAAAGATTGAGCTCTTTCCTACTTAAAAACGGATTCTCAAGAGGGAAAGTGGACACAACTCTCTTTACACTCTCAGAAGACTCTGGCTTCTTGATTGTCCAGATTTATGTAGATGACATAATATTTGGCGCAACCAATGAATGCCTATGCAAGAATTCTCCAAGCTTATGCAAGGTGAATTCGAGATGAGCATGATGGGAGAATTAAAATTCCTTCCTAGGATTTGCAAATCAAGCAAGAGTCAAAAGGGACAGTTATCCACCAAGAGAAGTTATACCAAAGAACTTCTGAGGAAGTTTCTGATGGATAAGGCCAAACCATGAGCACTCCCATGCATCCCTCTCAAGTAATTGACTTGGATGAAGATGGTGAGAAAGTCTCAGAAAGCAACTATCGAGGGATGATTGGCTCACTTCTCTACTTAACTGCCTCCAGACCAGATATCCAACTCAGTGTTGGATCTGTGCTAGATTCCAGTCTAAGCCTAAGCAATCACATTTAACTGCAGTTAAACGAATTTTACGATATTTAAGTGGAACTACTAATCTTGGGTCTTTGGTACGAGAAAGGTTGTTCTTCTGATGTCGTAGGATATTGTGATGCTGACTACACTGGAGATAGGATCGATCGCAAAAGCACAAGTGGCTGCTGCTGCTTCTTTGGAAAATGCTTGATCACGTGGTCTTGCAAGAAGCAAAATACGATCGCCCTATCAACTGCTGAAGATGAGTATGTGTCTGCTGCGAACTGCTGTTCTCAGATGCTATGGATTAAGATCAGCTACTTGATTATCATTAAGGTACACCAAAATTCCTATCCTTTGTGATAATACAAGTGCTATCAACTTAGCTAAGAATCCTATTCAGCATTCTCGATCCAAGCACATTGATATAAAACATCACTTTATTCGGATCATGTGCAAAAAGGCGACATTGAACTTTAATTTGTGAATACTGAGGATCAATCTCAGATATATTTACAAAGCCTTTACCCGAGGATCGTTTCAATCATCTGGAAAGGACTTCTCAATCTAAGACGTTTCTAAGTACTTTGAAATTAAAAACTTTCTCTTAGAAACCCCCCTTAGTCCTAGCTTAGACTCTAAGACAAACTATAGAACTAAGCTTCTGAGCTTGAAGTAGGAAAACACAGAAAACTCTATCTGAGAAAATTTGTTCTCAGAAGACTCATCCCTCAGAAAGGAGATCTTCTGAAAACGTTTCTCAGAAGGAGCGTTTCTCAGAAGGACCACTTCTCTCAGAAAGGTACCTTCCGAGAAACAAGTTACCAACGGTAACTTTTGGATAAGCGTTAGAAACGGCTAGTTACAAGCCATTTCTATAAATACTCATGGGATTGTTCCATTTGAGCACTTAGCGCTTAAAGCATACCAAAACTCTGCCAAATCCTCTCCTCGCTCTCCAATCTTCATCTGCTCTCTCTCTCTCTTTCTCGTTCCTCTCTATCTCCTCTCTTTCTCTCAAACTTAAACCTTTCTTCCTAATGGCCTCCTCTAGAGAGATTAAGGGCTTAATGAGAAACAACCTCAATGAAGTCTCCGAAGATATTCTCTACGAAATGAGGAGATGCAGTCCCTATTCCACAAGACTTATCTTCCAAGAAATCTTGCTATGGGAAGGGTACTACCTCTCAATGTATACAATCAAGTGGATGAGCTTCAACTCACCTTCCTCAAGCAACCTGGATGGCAAGCCATGATGAGCTCAGAAGACGTATGTTACCCAAATGTTGTGAGAGCTTCTATTCGCAAATAGAAAGGTTCACCAACAAAGGGGTAAAAAGCACGATTGCTGATTAGCAAATACGCTTCTCCTCCTCTGACATCAACAAAGTTTTCAAGAACCTTGAATGGTGGTGCTGTCATCGCCGACGATCCAGAATGGGTCAAGGAGGTAGATGACTCAGAAGAAGAAGTGGTGACACTTCTGACTGGTAGCAACAGTCTACCACTAAAGGGGCGTAAAGGTGCCTCATCTTACGCAAGAGGCCAGAATCATCTTCTCAGTCGTTCAACATACCCTTCTCCCTCGGATTGGAACATGGGAACGTTACCACCATGGATGCATGCCTACTGTACCACCTGCTGAAGAAGGAAAGAGTAGATTTTGGGAGGATGGTGCTCAACTACATGATGCATCAAGCTCATCCTAAGAGGGCTCTCACAAGTTTACCTTACGGAAGCCTTCTGACCAGAATCCTTGACCATTTCTCTTTTCCTCTTGAAGACTATGAATACGTCTTCAACCACAGCAAATTCACCATGGTCACCTTCAACAACATCAAGAAGAAGAAGGTACCAGAGACGGGGGCACCTAAGAAGAAGGAGGAAGCAAGGCCTTACAAGGGAGCTGCTAGCACCAAACAGCCCTCTAAGGCTGAGAAAGGAAAGGAAAAGGCTTCTGACCCCTCAGAAAGGAAGAAGAAGCAGCCAAAGGTGACTCACCCTTCTCCAACAAGGGTGACAAGAAGTATGGCTTCTGAGGAAGCTCAGAAGACTCCTCAGAAGGAACCTGAGGTTGTTGAGGCTGCTGAAGACTCAGAAGAAACAACATCTGATAACCTATGACCCAGAAAGAGGAAAGCACCTCCAACTCTCCAAGTCCCAGACGTGCCACCAGAAGGGAAAAAGAAACGTGGTCGTTTGGTAAAAACTTACTCTAAAACTCCACCTTCCTTTCTTAAATCTTCTTCTACTTCAATTCCTGTTTTCTGATTCTATTGCTGGTTTTAAACCCACCAAATTTAAAACTAAACTCCTGCATTCCTTGAATTATCAGGGAAAGTCTCACAAAGGAGTGGGGATAAAAACCACTAAGAAACAGAGTCCGCCGAAGTTGACGGGTAAAGAAATTGTAGCAGTTGCTGCTACTGCTGCCACCACCGCTACTGCTACTGCTGCTGCTGCTGAAGAAGAAGCAGAAGCTTCTCATCACTCCTCCCCATCTGGGAATGTCTCCCCTACCAGAGAAGACATTCAGGGGCACGGAGGAAATGTTGCTGATTCCTCTTCTGAGGAAGAAGATGCGGCAAGTTTCCGCATTGAGCATCGCACTCCAGATGCTGGAAGCTCCAAGAAAGAGCCCCAGAAGAAGCCATTTGAGGTTTCTATGGTGGAACTTTCTGAGGCAACCACAACTGAGGCTGCTACTGTAAATGCTGAGTCATTGGCTCAGACGATACTTGATGTCCAGAAGGAACTGGATCAACCTTCTGAGACTCCAGAAGTTGCTCAGATGCAACCAGAACAACAACTACAGCATGAGGAAGCCTTACTTGAACCAACTTCTGAGGATGGTCCCCTCTCTTCTGAGATCCCTCAGGAACATGAGGACACTCATGTCTCAACCCATGAAGTAGTGCCAGGACCACCAGCACCGGGCTCAGCTCAGAGGTGGGCGCTGACGCTACCATGGCTGCCGAAGTTGCAGCAGTTGAGGCATTTGTTGCCCACAGTTCCTTAGAAGGAACTCTATCTGAGAAGGACTCTCAGAAGGAACCAGAGGTTCCTCCTCTAGATCTAACAGAAGTTCCTCCTGCATCCTTCGATCAACAAGGTCCCACCTTCTCGATTACGGACTCAATGATTGGTTCCGGCTTTCAGCTGGGAAGGATGGTAGTCACCCCTCCCTCTGTGCAATTTCGGCCTTTCTTTGGTCGAATTGAGAAGTTGAAGTGCATTGAAGCCATACATAGCCAGATCTCAACTTTCAACCTCTCCGAAGATGCTCAGACTTCTGGAGCAATGGAGCAACCATCAGCTCGGCAACCTTCTGATCTAGACCTTGCTCTAGTTTCTGAGGACACTCAGAGGCAGCCTTCTACTGAACTCGCTGCTATTGAAGGCAAAGCTGTCCAAGAAGAAGAACTTTCTGAATATCAACAAAGGGATATCATCGATGAGGTACTTGAGGCTGAAGTCTCTCGCCCTCCTCCATCTCAACCCTCATCTTCTCAACAGCCTTCCACTTCCTCTGAACTACCTCCAGAATGCGCTCCGAATGCGACTCAGAGCGAGATTCTCATGGAGATATGCCAGCTGCTACGCTACATTGCCAGAAGACAGTAGTTCTAAGTCAATGATGGCGTTTATGTCTTAGCCACCCTTTTTGATGTAACAAAGGGGGAGTAGATAATAGATAAATGATAAAATTTTTTGTACATTGGCTATCGTAAACACTAGGCTAGAACTTAGGGGGAGCAACAACTTAGGGGGAGCCAAATATTTTGTATCTCTACAAAACCATAAATGAAAAATCATTATTTTGGCATCTCATGTTTTACTTAATTTTATGCTTATTTTTTATTATTTGGCATCTCTTGATTTACTTAGCCTGGTATTTCTGAATTTCATACATATATTCATCATGAAATACACGCTATGTAATTGATAATCTCAAACAGTGATCATACATTGCATACTTTAACTGTTGATTATCACAGCCTTCTAAGAAAATAACAAAGCCTTCTCTCAGAAAGATAAGTTAGTTTCTAAGAAAGCAAAAGTGCATTCTGAATAAGTTGTGAACTTACTCAGAAACACTTCTGAACTTAAGCAAAATTATTATCTTAAGACTTAAGTTGTTATCATCAAAAAGGGGGAGATTGTAAGCTCCAGAACCCTTCTGAGAGAATTAGGCATAATTCTCTTAGAGTTATGAAAGTTTTAATGATAACAAGGTAAGCCATAAGTATAAAAATTTTACTTAAGGTTTTGCTAATATGTGCGCTAAGTGTCTCAGAAAGCTTTAAATTTTTGCTATACCATGAGCAAAGACCAAGACAAATCATCAAGTAGCCTCGAGATCAATTGATAACATCATAGCGCCAAAGATATCAGAAAGGATGTCTCAGAAGCGCAGAAGGTGAAAACGTGTTTCTGAGGAAAGAACACTGTCGCCTCAGAAGGGTCTCAGAAGACCTTGCGACTAGTAGTTCTCAGAAGGGTCTTCCCTCAGAAGGTTCGCCTCAGAAGTCCGTACAACTCTCAGAAAGTTGGACTCATAAGCAACCAAGTGTCTGGACTCAAGGGATCGCAAGCAATCTCAGAAAGCTCATTACAACTAGCCAGGGAAGTGGGAACACGCGCACTGTGCAGTTCTGAAAAGTTCCTCATTTCGCGCTGACTGTAGCAGGGAGCCGTTCTGAAAAGGACACAGCCACATAAGCAAAGTGAAAGCTTCTAATTTCGCGGCTCTTTGATGCCTATATATATGAGTTCAATTCCAGAGCAATGCGACAAAACTCTTGCGCTAAAACTCTTGATTAAACGTGTCAAAACTCTGTTGAATTGAAAATCATTTTGCGAAAACTTAGAACTTTCTCAGAAAGACAGTTTTTACGAAATTGTTTTTCTAACTTTGCAAAATCTTCTAGTTCTGAATTGGTGTAAATTCTTACATTTGTAAGTTAAATCTAGAAGTCTACTAAGAGTAAAATTAAGTTTGTAACTTAATCTTAGTAGTTGGTTTTCGAATCAAAAACAATTTTCTGAAAAACACTAAGTCCTTCATTGTTTGAAGGCAGTTTTAAGTCCTCTGGTGTTTGAGGCAAAGTTCAAAGTCCTTAATTGTTTAAGGCAAGGAAGTCCTTTGTTGTGAGGCAAGGAAGTCCTTTAGATTTAAGGCATAGAAGTCCTCTAGTGTTGGAGGCTAGGAAGTCCTCTAGTGTGAGGCAGGGAAATCCACTTCGGATTGTGAAGTGGTGGAAGTCCTTTACTTGGTAAAGGCAGTGTTGTCTGGGAAGGCACATTAAGAAGTATATCTAAGAACTCTCAACTGAAGGTTGAGGACTGGAGTAGGTTGGTTATAACCGAACCAGTATAAAATTCTTTGTGTTAAGCTTTTCTCCCTAGCTCCTTACTTGCATAACTCTTTGAGAAAAACTCTACCACGATTCTAATTAAGAGGTCTTGTGAAAACCTTATTGATCAAAATCAGAAAGCTTTTAAGAAATTCTAACTTTAAGTCATTTTCTTAAAATTCCTCAGAAAGGCACTTTCTCAGAAAGACTAAGTTCTCAGAAACTTAATCTTCTCAGAAAGCAATTTCCGCTGCAAACTCTTAAATCAACCTTCTGAGTAAAAACAGCTTTCTAAGTAAAAGTTTTAAGAAGTAATTTTTTAAAACTTGCACGATTCAACCCCCCCTTCTCGTGCACACATACACTTTCAAAAACTTGTCCAAACTCCTCCTTCTGTGCAATGTGGGCCATCTCAGGGTCCATCTGAAAAAGTAAGATTCATGGATGCACTCAATGCACAACTCTCATCTTTCAATCTCTCTGCTGCACAAGATTCTGATGCCTCAGCACAACCATCTCAGTCACAGCCTATTCTCCTTGAAATCGGCTTCGCTTCTGACACAGTCCATAGACAACCCTCTTCTAAGGTAGTAGTGAATATGGAAGAAATTCAAGAAGAAGCTCATGAGAAAATTCAAGAAGAAGTGCATGAGGAAGCTCTAGAAAGAGCTGAAGGTAGTGCTGATGACAAAGCTGAAGATGAAGCTGACAAAGAAGAAGGAATATCAGAAAAACAACGTCTGGAGATAATGGACGCTGTTCTTGAAGCTGAAATAGCACGACCTCCTCCTCCTCCCACCTCTTCTGATGGCATACCTCCAGAATGCCCTCCTGGCGCGGATCAAGCTGAAGTGCAAATGGAAATTTGCAAGCTTCTCCGTTTTATTGCCAGGAAGATAGCAGCTATAAGTCCATGATGGTGTTTATATTAGCCACCCTTTTTGATGTAACAAAGGGGGAGAAGAAAAATAGATAATATTTTGGCTTTATAAACCATTAGGCCTAGGATTTAGGGGGAGTACCTAGAAATTGGGAGAGTAAAACATTTAGGGGGAGCCAAAAATTTTGTTTGTAACCCCATTTGAATTTTAATGAAATATTATTCAATGTTTTGGCATCTCTCGGTTATAAATAGCTTGGTATTTCTATAAATCATATGTCATTCATCAAGAAATACATGCTATAATTGATAATCTTAAAACAGTATTCATACATTGCATATTTATCTGTTGATTATCAAAGCCTTCTAAGGAATTAACAAAGCCTTCTCTCAGAAAGCTAAGTTAGTTTCTAAAGAAAGCAAAAGTGCATTCTGAGTAAGTGACGAACTTAATCAGAAACACTTCAGAACTTAAGCAAAATTATTATCTTAAGACTTAAGTTGTTATCATTAAAAAGGGGGAGATTGTAAGCTCCAGAACCCTTCTGAGAGAAATCGAGTTATTTCTCTTAGAGAGATAGAAGGTTTTAATGATAACAAAGTAAGCCATAAGTATAAAAATTTTACTTAAGGTTTTGCTAACATGTGTGCTAAGTGTCTCAGAAAGCTAAAATATTTGCAAATTCCATGAGCAAAGATCAAGACAAGCAATGAGTAACCTTGTAAGTTAAAAGAAGAAATCATCGCTCAGAAGACATCAGAAAGGATGATCAGAATGAGCTCAAGGTGAAAATGCAGTTCTTAGAGAAGAACACTGTAGCCTCAGAAAGGTCTCAGAAGACCTTGCGACTGGTGGGTCTCAGAAGGGTCCTTCCTCAGAAGGGTCCTCCCTCAGAAGGGTCGCCTCAGAAGTCCGTACAACTCTCAGAAAGTGGACTCAGAAGCACCCAAGTATCAAGACTCAGTGGATAAAGCAACAACCCTCAGAAAGCTCGAAACAGAAAGCAAAAGGAAGTGGGAACACGCGCACTGTACAAGTCAGAAAGTTCCTCATTTCGCGCTAACTGTTGCAGGGAGCCGTTCTGAGCCAGAGACAGCCACATCAGCAAAGTGAAAGCTTCTAAATTCGCGGCTCTTTGATGCCTATATATATGAGTTCGATTCCAGAGCATGGTGACGAATTTTCCAAAGAAAAAACTCTTGATTAATCGTGCGAAAACTCTGTTGAATTGAAAATCATAATTTGCGAAAACTTAGAACTTTCTCAGAAAGACAATTTTTCGAAACTGTTTTTCTAACTTTGCGAGAAAATCTTCTAGCTTTGTATTGGTGTAAATTCTTACATTTGTAAGTTAATTCTAGAAGCCTACTAAGAGAAAACAAAGTCTGTATCTTAATCTTAGTAGTGTTTTCGAAGCAAAAACTCTCTCCAAAAAACGCTAAGTCCTTCGCGTGTGAAGGCAATTTTAAGTCCTCGATTGTTTGAGGCAAACCAAAGTCCTTAAGTGTTTAAGGCAATCAAAGTCCTCTATTGTGAGACAAGGAAAAGTCCTTAATTAATTTAAGGCAAGGAAAGTCCTCTAGTGTTGGAGGCAAAGAAAATCCACCTCGGTTTGTGAAGTGGTGAAAGTCCTTTACGTGGTAAAGACAGTGTTGTCTGAGAAGGCACTATAAGAAGAATATCTAAAGAACTCTCAACTGAAGGTTGAGGACTGGAGTAGGTTAGTTAAAACCGAACCAGTATAAAAATCTCATTGTGTTAAGTTTTTCTTCCTTTAACTCTTACTTTCTAGGAAAACTAATATACACAACTTTTAACTTAATCATATCTAAGAAATATTTTAAGTTAAAATCAGAAAGAGTTTAAGAGAAACTAATCTTAAAACACTTTCATAATTTACTCAGAAAGAAACTTTCTCAGAAAGGTGAAAGCTCTCAGAAGCTTAGCTTTCTCAGAAAGGTTATTCCGCTGCAAACTCTCAATCTGCCCTTCTGAGTAAAACAGTTTTCTAAGAAAATCTTTTTAGAAGAATTTTTAAACTAGCACGATTCAACCCCCCCTTCTCGTGCACAAATACACCTTCATCTTCGTCTTCCCGTAGTTTCGGTTCGCTCACCTAGTGGAGGTACCTGTATCCCAATCTGAATCTAAAACAAATAGTGGTGGAATTGGGGTGAGCTCCACAGACTCAATAGGGGGATCACTCCAGTTTATTATGAAATAAGTGAGACATGCAATTTCCGTATTACTGGTGTTTTCGCAAGCATAGCTTTAATCCGGAATGTCTTAACCTATATGCGTCTTATTTAATGCATAAATGATGCATCAATTACATGCTCAAAATCATTTATGCAAACATAAGTTAAATGCAATAATATAAATTCACTCATTTGTCATGTGTCATGATCTCTTTACTTTAAATGGCACCACCCTCTTTTCTATCTAACCTCCGCATCTCCGGCCCCAAGGCTATGAGCTCATACCTCTCTAGTCTATACTAGGATACTGGTGGGGAAGAGGGGTTTATTCACTTTCACTCATAAATTGGTGATGGACACCGAGGGTGTGCCAACCCTCCCTTGCCAACCCAATTTGTCGAAGAAAGCTACTTATGAATCTCATTTATCATTTCACATGACAATCTCATATTATTCTTTACGTACTTAGCATGCACATAAAAATGTATATACATATTCTTTTCGAACATCTAATTTCAAACTTGAAACATATACTTTAATTCAATAATACACTATCATAATCACAAGCTCATTTTAGAATTAACATCATAACATAATCATCATCAACTTTAACAATCTAATCAATTGCAGAATTTTGAGGCAGATTCAACATGTTTTACCAATTAAATCACTATAATTATAAAATAGTGAATCTGATCATAATATTTTTATGAGATGAACTACACTGATCATTCTAACATCTCAAACAAACGAAATTCAAAAATAAATTATACAGAGAGAGAAATAAATCTCGAAATAACACACACCGTAAAGAATTCAGCACTGCACGTCTAAATTGAAACTTATATTTACAGATTTTTCTGTACTAATCTAGAATGAATTTAGTTCTGAAAATTTTTATCCAACATTCTACATGTCTTAGCTTTCAAACAAATTTTATTTCATTAAATTTCATTCAGCACATTTTTAATTATGAATTTTTAAACACTGACTGTCCTGTCTAGGAGCCTGATTCTATGGGTCAACTTTAAAAATTCATAACTTCCAAAATATAAAGCCAAATTAAGTGATTTCTTTTGGAAACCCTTCATAATTGAGTTAACTTACAGATAAAATTAAAATGAACAGAAAATACCATCTGTGTAAAAAGAATCGAATTATTTTGTAACAGCTATCTATACGAGTTCTCTCTTAAAGTTTTGGGTAATATAATCTCCTTATAACTTTAAATCATCAAAACCAACTTAATCCTCATTCTTAATCACTTAAACACTCACATAAGCATACCAATCAGTCAATAATCATAACATAAAATTATAATTTCATAAAATCTTCAATTTAGGGTTCAAAACCCTCAAGAACACCCAAATTTCATGCAAAAAAAAAACTAAACCCCTACCTCAAATTGCTTCAAGATTGAACAAAACTTCAACAAATTCTTCAACTCTCTCTCAATCTCGGGTAGCCTCTTTGAAGGGGTTAATGGATGAGTTTCTTGAGTGTTTTGGGGTTGCAACTTGTGGGAAATGAGCCTATGGTGATAGTATATAGTATGGGTGGTGAGTTTTGGTGATTAAAGTGGTGATTTGGGTTGATTTTGATGAAGAAATGGGGGAGGGAGAGAGAGCTACGGGTTAGGGTTAGAAATTAGGGATTTTGGAGAGTGTTTGAGTGTTATGAGGTGTGGTGAGTGTTATAAGAGTGATGGGGGACTATTTTGCAATTTTAGAAAGTCTAGGGACCAAATTGCAACATTGAGGGGGGACCTATATGCAATTTTACAAAACTTATGAAATTTCCCCCAAAATCATTTCTTTTAATCCTCTTTTTACTAATCCCTCAAACATAAATATTTTTCACTCTCACCCAAAATACATTTTCACATCTTAAGACATAAATACTTTATGATTACTTTTAAATCACCCGATATGCTCAAAATCACTTTCATTAAATCCTAAAAATGCTCTAATGTTTCTGTAACACCCTACTAGATAGCCCTTAACGCTTAAGTCATTTTAGGCCATTTCATAAGGGTTACCTCCTGTTATCATGTTTTATCTTTATATTTAAAATATAATACGCGGAAAATAGGCGGGAGTAAATTTTCTAAAATCATTTGCGGTATAGAAAATAAGGGCCTTGCGCATAAATACAACGATAATAATAAGCGATATAAACATCTACTAAAATACTTCATCATATAAATAACTCCCATCAAGTAACAAACATGAAATAAATACTAGGTCTCACCCCATAAGCCAAAAACTGTGACCTATGAGATTCCACCATGAATATGAGCAAATAAATAGCTGCCGGCTAACAAAGGTCCGGATTCAGAAAACATAATAAATAAATAAACGTAGCGGAAGCATAAAAGTCATAACATCTGATAAGGAAGTAAAACATGTCTCTGATATCTAGGGAACTATATCATAAACTAAGTCTGCACGGGCTCCTCGTGTGCTCCGACATCCTGCTCTGTTTGCTCCTCTAAAAGGTGGGAAAAACATAGGGTGAGCACTGGGAAGTGACTCAGTAGAGGAAGCCGCCCCGGGTTTAATTATAAAATAAGTGAAGCATGAATGAGTTCAATTCGGATATAAGTTGAAAATCAATCTTTCCCCGGAACGTCTTACCTAAGTGCATCTGGTCCATTTTATTAATTCATATAACATATCATAATTAAAGGTCTTTGTGTAGTGTACTATGTGCTTCTATCACAATCAGGGCAAATATAACATAACAGAACATTTATCAGAACTTCCTTTCAGAGCATCTTATCATTAACTTTTACTTTAAATCTATCAGACTTGGCAAAGCCTCCCTCCCATCCTTACTCCTACAATCCGGCCCCTAGGCATGAGCTCATCCTAAAACATACGGGGAAGAGGGGGTACAGTTCACCTTCCTCAAGTGAAGGAGTTGCAGTCGAGGATGCCACCCCTCCCTACAACACTCATCACAAGCTGAAGGCTACAGGGTATTTTAATCTTTCAGAGTATTAGAGATCTTTCAGAACGTCTTTTAATTATCAGAAGTCTTTCAGAGTTAACAGAGATATTTTAGAGCATCAGAGTATCTTTCAGAACATCTTTTAACCTTTACCGGATGACAGAGTTAATTCATTCAGAGCATTTCATCATAATATATATCAGTACATAGCATATTCATCACGTAATCATTCATCATAAACATCTCATTCAATAATTATATATACATCATAGCAATTAAACACACATACAACTCGTAACATTACACAATGAACATACATGAATCATATATAACATGCATTATTATATAATCATACTTTTATATTATAATTACATATAAACATATTTTATAGGTCATATAATCATACATAAATCATGCATAAATCATATATAACATTTATACAAGTCGTAGAACGCATTAGGGTACATAAAGGGTCAAAACAGTTAATTTTCGTAAAATCTGCAGTGTTGTAATCGATTACAACGGGGCTATAATCGATTACACAGACCTTGTAATCGATTACCAGAGAGCCATGTTTTCTCGCGATTGGAAATTCAGACATCGTAATCGATTACGAACCCGTGTAATCGATTACGAAGTCCTGAAATACGACTCTAGAGTTCCAAAAACACGATTTTCAATAGCCATTGGCCAAAATATGAATCTAACATCATCCCAATCGATAGAAAACATTGCCATACCAATATCAAACATGAAAATACGTTTAAAACACCTTTCAATTCATAAAACCCCTTTCTTTTTCAAAACCAATTTCATAAATCAACCCTTTCATGAACCCTAACGGGAAAAACGAACAACAACAATAGTCTCATCAATTACACATCATCATGCATGAAATTACAGAGAATAAAGAATGCCTAGAACCCCTACCTCTTGAAGAAATTCAATTAAAAGCGTAGAGACAATCCTTTTCCGGTGAAACCCTCGTTCTAGCTTTCTCTCTCTAGACCCACGAATGGTACGGTGATGAATACGAATCCTATTGCTGAATTGCAATCGGTAGAAGGGTGTATCTTGGTGTGGGGATTACAAATATGTGATCGGTTTCGTGAACGGGCAATGTTTGATGTGAGTTTCGTGGTTTGGAATGGCTATGGCTTTGAGTTCTTGAGAGAGAGGAAGAACAATGGAGGCACAAGGATTAGAGAAAGTGTTTGGAGTGTTTCTAAAGTGAGGATTAGGGTTTCTAATGTGGTGGCTCGGTTATATATGGTTTAGAGTCATCGTGGGGCCCATACGTAACTTAAAACGCACTAAAAATCCTTACTGCGCAGTCTGTAATCGATTACCACGAATCTGTAATCGATTACAGCCTGTCAAAATGCACAGATTCGAAAGTCTGTGCAGTGTAATCGATTACCAGCCTTCTGTAATCGATTACCAGCCTTCTGTAATCGGTTACTGGGCTGCAAAATAGCCCCAAAACACTTCTAAAACGTCCCGACTCGTGCTATAACCTCTACATATAACCCCTAACCTCAACCATCATAAAAAACATACACATAAACACATAAATCACATATCATACCATGCATACACATATCCATACGCTTAAGCCACATAACATGAAATACACACACATAGATCGTGTAACACTTATACATACACTTAGATCACAAAACACATAATGATTTACTAGAAGAAACTTATCCACCCTGACTTAAATAAATTCTAACCAAGGTCAATTACCCTTAATTTCCCTCGATTAGGACTTAATGAAAATCGGGGTGTTACAGTTTCTAAATCATAATTAAACTATTTAACACTTTAAAATCATTTTCTTCATACATCCTTAACACATAAAACTTTATTTTCATTTCATAAAACTTATAACACATAAAACATGCATGGTTCACATCAATCACATAGGTCAAACAATGCACATAGTACACCTTGCATACAATTTACACATAAACCAATTAGGCCCTAATCAAGGTTAATTATCATTAATTACCCTTAATTAAGACGTAATTGAAAAGCGGGGTGTTACACATACAATACACATATAAATCAATTATATCCTAACTAAGACTAATTATTGCTAACTACCCTTAATTAAGATATAATTGAAATTTGGGGTCTTACAGGTGTCGCACCCCTCCTCTGAGTCTCAACCCTCTGCGGTGCAACTGGGCGGCTGGTCTCCTCTACAATCTTGCAGGTGTCCACCATCTCCCTATAGTCTCTGATCTTCATGTGCTTAACCATCCTCTTGATGTCTTGGTTCAGCCCAACACAGAATTTCATGCACTTCCAGCTCTCCTTCGGGTTCGCCTGGTAGATCTCTGAAAATCGAATGAGCTCCTCGAACTTGGCGATGTACTCAGGTATGGTCATGGTGCCCTGACGGAGATCAAGGAACTCCATTTCCTTGTCCTGGCGAACAGTCTCCGGGAAGTACTTCTCATAGAACATGTCCTTAAACATGTCCTATGTGATAGCTACACCCGCCGCATCAGAAGCGCGACGAGCATTGTTCCACCAGGAACATGCCTCCATCTGCAGCATGAAGGTGGCCAGCTGCGTCTTCTGCACCTCTGTACATTGGACCACTGTAAAGATGTCCTCGATACCCCTCAACCAATCCTCAGCTACTGAAGGATCCGTAGTGCCAAGAAAAGGAGAGGGATTGGCCCTCTTGAAGTCAGCGAAGTAGAAACTGCCATTACCCTCAGGTGGTGGCGCTGCGCGCTGTTGAGTCATGTGGTCCACCATGCGTTTCATGGCCCTAGCCATCTCCATGAATGCCTCCGACGAAACCCCGCTTCCTTGCCCATTCTCCTCATGATCGTCAGCATCGTCCCTATTACGTCTGCTAGGTGTCATGTCCCTGTGCACACAAAACAATGAACATCGAGTTGATCAGGCTCCATATCAACGATAAGTATGCACAACTACTGTGACAGTCAAGCAAAACGGTCATGCACCTCAACACTAACTAAGACACATAAGAGGCTTCACGCATGACATACCTACCGTACATGCAATAATAGCATAACAGGTCCATTACCCCAAGCCCTGTAGGATAGACCTGCTCTCATACCAAAATGTAACACCCTACTAGATAGCCCTTAACGCTTAAGTCATTTTAGGCCATTTCATAAGGGTTACCTCCTGTTATCATGTTTTATCTTTATATTTAAAATACAATACGTGGAAAATAGGCGGGAGTAAATTTTCATAAATCGTTTGCGGTATAGAAAATAAGGGTCTTGCGCATAAATACAACGATAATGATAAGCGATACAAACATCTACTAGAAATACTTCATCATATAAATAACTCTCATCAAGTAACAAACATGAAATAAATACTAGGTCTCACCCCATAAGCCAAAAACTACGACCTATGAGATTCCACCATAACACGAGTAAATAAATAGCTGCCGGCTAACAAAGGTCCGGACTCAGAAAACATAATAAATAAATAAACGTAGCGGAAGCATAAAAGTCATAACATCTGATAAGGAAATAAAACATGTCTCTGATATCTAAGGAACTATATCATGAACTAAGTTTGCACAGGCTCCTCGTGTACTCCGACATCATGCTCTGTCTGCTCCTCTAAAAGGTGGGAAAAACATAGGGTGAGCACTGAGAAGTGACTTAGTAGAGGAAGCCGCCCCGGGTTTAATTATAAAATAAGTGAGGCATGAATGAGTTTAATTCGAATATAAGTTGAAATCAATCTTTCCCCGGAACGTCTTACCTAAGTGCATCTTGTTCATTTTATTAATTCATATAACATACCATAATTAAAGGTCTTTGTGTAGTGCGCTATGTGCTTCTAAACATCAACAGAACATAACAGAACATATATCAGAACTTTCTTTCAGAGCATCTTATCATTAACTTTCACTTTAAATCTGTCAGACATGGCAAAGCCTCCCTCCCATCCTTACTCCTACAATCCGGCCCCTAGGCATGAGCTCATCCTAAAACATACGGGGAAGAGGGGGTACAGTTCACCTTCCTCAAGTGAAGGATTTGCAGCCGAGGATGCCACCCCTCCCCACAACACTCATCACAAGCTGAAGGCTACAAGGTATTTTAATCTTTCAGAGTATCAGAGATCTTTCAAAACGTCTTTTCATTATCACAAATCTTTCAGAGTTAACAGAGATATTTCAGAGCATTAAAGTATCTTTCAAAACATCTTTTAACCTTTACCGGGTGACAGAGTTAATTCATTTAGAGCATTTCATCATAATATATATATCATTCATCATAAACATCTCATACAATAATTATTTGTACATCATAGCAATTAAACATACATACAACTCGTAACATTACATAATGAACGTACATGAATCATATATAACATGCATTATCATATAATCATACTTTTATATTATAAATACATATAAACATATTTTATAGCTCATATAATCATATATAAATCATGCATAAATCATATATAACACTTATACAAGTCGTAGAACGCATTAGGGTACATAAAGGGTCAAAACAGTTAATTTTCGTAACTTCTGCAGTGCTGCAATCGATTACAACGGGGCTGTAATCGATTACACAGACCTTGTAATCGATTACCAGAGAGCCATGTTTTTTCGCGATTGGAAATTCAGACATCATAATCGATTACGAACCCGTGTAATCGATTACGAAGTCGTGAAATACGATTCTAGAGTTCCAAAAACACGATTTTCAATAGCCATTGGCCAAAATATGAATCTAACATCGTCCCAATCAATAGAAAACATTGCCATATCAATACCGAACATGAAGACACATTTAAAACATTTTTCAATT
This sequence comes from Aeschynomene evenia, assembly GCA_013621005.1. Taxonomy (NCBI): domain Eukaryota; kingdom Viridiplantae; phylum Streptophyta; class Magnoliopsida; order Fabales; family Fabaceae; genus Aeschynomene; species Aeschynomene evenia. The sequence goes on from CM024266.1 coordinate 20,644,043, forward strand.
CGTAAAACCTCTTTCTTTTTCAAAGCCAATTTCATAAATCAACCATTTCATGAACCCTAATGGGAAAAACGAACAACAATTATAATTTCATCAAATACCCATCATCATACATGAAATTACAGAGAATAAAGAATGCCTAAAACCCCTACCTCTTGAAGAAATTCAAATAAAAACATAGAGACAATCCTTTCCCGGTGAAACCCTCGTTCTAGCTTTCTCTCTCTAGACCCACGAACGGTGCGGTGAAGAATATGAATCCTATTGATGAATTGCAATCGGTAGAAGGGTGTATCTTTGTGTGAGGATTACAATTATGTGATCGGTTTCGTGAACGGATAAGGTTTGATGTGAGTTTCGTGGTTTGGAATGGTTATGGCTTTGAGTTCTTGAGAGAGGGGAGGAACAATGGAGGCATAAGGATTAGAGAGAGTGTGTGGAGTGTTTCTGAAGTGATGAGGATTAGGGTTTCTCACGTGGTGGCTCGGTTATATATGGTTTAGAGCATTGTTCTGAAAACCGGACCGGACCGGCCGGTTCGACCGGTTGAACCGGGAACCAGACCCCTGTCCGGTCCGGGTGAGCCTTAAAAACCGGAAAGTCAAAAACCGGTTAAAAATCGTGAAAACCGGTCAAAAACCGGGAAAACCGGTAAAAAACCGGTTGAACCGGTCGATAATATTAAAATAAAAAATTTTGAATTTTTAAAATTTAATAATTATTTTATAATAAAATATAATATATAATATATTTTAATTACTAAATTAAGGACTAATAAACCTCTAAATCTATTAAATGCTTTTATATTTCAACTTTCAATCAATATTTTAAATATATTTTAATTTTTTTAACATGTAATTCATCTTATGTCTATATATTTGTAAATAAATATATATATTATACATATTTTATTATATCCGGTTGAACCTTCGGTCGAACCGGTTGAACCTCTAAACCTCTAAACCTCTCTCTCGACCGGTTCAATGTCCGGTCCGGTTTTCAGAACCTTGGTTTAGAGTCATCGTGGGGCCCATACGTAACTTAAAACGCACTAAAAACCCTTACTGCACAGTCTGTAATCGATTACCATGAATCTGTAATCGATTACAGCCTGTAAAAATGCACAGATTCGAAAGTCTGTGCAGTGTAATCGATTACCAGCCTTCTGTAATCGATTACTGGGCTGTAAAATAGCCCCAAAACACTTCTAAAACGTCCCGACTCGTGCTATAACCTCTACATATCACCCCTAACCTTAACCATCATAAAAAGTATACGCATAAACGCATAATTCACATAACATACAATGCATACACATATCTATACACTTAAGCCACATAACACGTAATATACACACATATATCGTATAACACTTATACATACAATTAGATCACAAAGCACATAATGGTTTACTAGAAGAAACTTATCCACCCAAACTTAATTAAATTCTATCCAAGGTCAATTACCCTTAATTTCCCTCGATTAGGACTTAATGAAAATCGAGGTGTTACAATAAACTAGCGAGAAGATACAAGTTTCCAACTAACAATTATGCATTTTACAAACATGTTGGCAATTTCATCAAAAATAAGCAATGAGCAGGAGAATCAGGTATAAATGCATGATAAGAAAGATGCTAAGCCTCACACGGATATAATTCTCAATAACACTCAAGTGTACATAGGCTAGTCCCTAGAACACACAACACTAACACTTCCTCCACAGACTTGCCAAAGATGAAAAGAGTCTCTCAATTCAAACTTGATGCATTAAGAAACATGCCAGAGGGTTGTAATGGGGCCAAGGTACAGGTGGGGAAAATATGGGAATGTGGACTAAGGTGGAAATCAAAATTCCATGGTTCGCACAGTCAAGAGATAATAAATCATATAAGCGCAGAGAATAAGAACCAATATACATAATCCACAAAACCGAACATAACAGCGGTGGCTCCAAATATATATAAGAGCCACAAAGAAGAACTATATAAAGAGAAGCATAATAAATAGTGCAGATTCTGAAATTTATTTTTTTTTCTTTTTTTTCTTTTTTTTTAATATTTTTTCTTTTTTTATAATTTTAATTTTAGAATCTGCCTTTTTTTTAAAGAAAAAAAAACTAAAAGATGAAAAAATTTTCTAAACAAAATAAAATGTACTAATCACTTGCACCCCCACCAAGTACCCAGTTTCTTCCTTTACAAGCATGTGATATCCCCCATTACCCCAATCAGTGTACAAAAATCATGTATACAAATCACTTCTTTCGCCCCCACCAATTACCCAATTTCTTCCTTTACAAGCATGTAAGAACCCCCACAATATCCCAATTAAGATGCACAAACCCCCAATATAGTGAAAGACAAACCATGTTCAGTTAATATTGTTTCTGATATATGATGTGGGAGATTATCTATATTTTGATGAAATAGGGAACTATATGCATATTATTATGTAATGCTAATGCCTGATGTATCATAACGCTTATATGTATGACGTTGCCCCTTTTTTCAAAGTTTGATATTTGCGAAATTAATTCCCACGTATTTTCACAATATTTATTTTAGAAAAATAACATATGCTATGATGTTCAAGAAGTGATGCTTGAATAGTTAATCCGAAATGACTATAGCATGGAGGATTAATTATTTGGGTGTTACATTGACTAGGGTAGTGCAAATCAATTCTTGTTGTTTCTCAATTCTTTCTTCAAGAGTAACCAATAAGGCTTCTACCTCGTCAATGTTGATTGTTGCTTACCTTGTTAGGGCAGCTGCAATAATGGAATTGTATTCTTCAAGTAGCCCATAAAAAATGGTTTGTATGTGATTGCGATTGGAAACAGGTTCTCCAATTGCTGCCAATTGGTCAGTAATCCTTTTGATAAAAAGCAAATAGGAATTCATTGTAGTTGATTTGGTTAAAGAACATAGTTGTAACTTAAATTTGCTGATTCTGGCTTCAGTTTGGGAAGCATAGATGGAAGAAATTTTGTACCAAAGTTGAAAGGTATATTGGCAACCAACCATACGTATGCGTCAAGTGGGAGAGAGGGAAGCAAGAAGCCAAGAAAAGATGACTTGTCTTGGCATTTTCATGCTTTAAAAACTGGGTTGAGTTGAGGAATAGTGGAATCAGCAGAAGTGATAGTAGCAGGGGGTATATTAGCACCATCAAGATTATTTTTAAGAAAAAACCTTCTATAGTTGAGAGAGCTTCTTGATTCCATATGAGAAAATTGAATTCTTCGAGATCCAATTTGACAAATATTGGAATATTAGAGGAATTAACACCAACTGATGAGGTTTCTGATTGTAACCCCAATTGAAACTTAGATCGTCTTAGGAGCCTCTCTCAAGGGAAGCCAGTTCTAGCTTCGGTTGATGATGCAGAGTAATATTCTGAAGTGCTGCAGAATGAGTTTTGTATGCTTCTGAAGTTGTTGCAGAATGGAAACCACGATGCTTCTGAAGTAAATGTGAAAGGAGCTTCAAACAGTTGCTGTTGTAGATGCTTCTAAGTATTTTAGGATGCCATTGATGTACTTAACTAGAGGAACTAGTTGCTGTAACTTTAGTGCAGGGGATTAGGAACATAAACAGGGTATGAAAAATGGATTTAAGGGAATAGGAAATGATAGAATTGGCTAAGGTGTTAAGACGCCACTCAAAAATGATTTCGAGATAAGTCTTGAGACGCCACAAAGGAAGTGGAAGCTACCTTTGATAAGTCTAAATATTGTTCTTGAAGAACAATGAGAATCACTCACAATTAGTGTGAAAATCAAAATGAACATAAGTTGTTATTCTTCAGCTCAAAGGCTGGTATTTAAAGGAAAGATAAAACATGTGCAGAAATGTGTTCTTTAATGACTCACACTCACAGCATTAAGTGGATGTCATTTTAAGAACCACTCACCTAATTAAACAAAAAACTAATAAAACTCTCAACCGTCCAAATTAATTCCCTTAAGACTGAAATCCACTAATTAGCCTAATTTAAATCCAAAAATAAAACTCTAAGCAAGGAAATTATTATTTTAACTCAGAAATAAAAGAAAAGAATTTAAAGAAAGAGAATGCAAGAGTTTTAGTATGTGCATAATGAAGTATTTATTGTCCTCCACCGTCCAAAGCTTGTGGTATATGCTCCATTAAACTCTTCCTTCACCCACGATGTATCAAAGATCCATTTTCTTCATTAATCCTTCGTGAATTCTTTCATAACCTCCCAAATTGCATTGAATATTTTTCCTTTTATTCCTTGGATAGTTGCTGCAAAATTAGAATCAATGAGCCCTTCATCTCTTAGCTTTTGAAGTTTTGTGAGATGATGCTTCTGAACCTCACAACTTTGTGTTTCGTGCTTCTGATCCTGTGTTGAACCTGCTCCAAGCTTCTGATCCCTATTTCTTAACTTCTGATCTTTTGGATCAGTTTTCCCATGCTTTTGAACTTGTGTTTCTTTAAGTTCTAGCTGCTAAACTTTGTTTCTAAGCTTTTGAACATCAGAAGCATCACTAATCAGTTCTGAAACATCCATCAGAAGCTTCACCAATCAGCTTTTGGATATGTTTTCTAAGTCTATGGACATTCAATTCATCTTCTACCAGGTTCTGGTCATCCTTCCAGGTTATGTCCTCATCACCAACAGTTGCAGAAGAATTAGAAGAGGAAGAAGAAGATGAAAAAGAGAATATGAGAGAAGAAGTGGAGCCAGTCATGATTGTTGGCTCTTCATACCATGTAGAGATACCTCAAGAATAAGAAAGAAAGAAGAGATAGCTGAATAAACTTGTTGTATTGGAACGAAATGATATAATCGTGTAATACAAATCAGAATCAGAGTAATATATATAGGAGAAGATCTTATCATAACATAACAAAATAACTAACTTTATAGAGCACTAACTAACTTGATACTGTATTATCCCTATCACAAGCAATAAAAATTTAATTTAATAATAGCTATAAAAATTGATTAAACAATACATTTTGTCCATTTTTAGTGTTAATGTGTAATGTTTTATTGATAATTTAATGATAAATGTGCTACTCTTAGAAAAAATAATGTATTTTATGGTTTTTTTTCATTCTCACCCTACTTTGAATTTATTTAATTATTAAGTTAATTTTAACTTTAATTAAGTTATTTTTTTATTGTTTATTTAGGCTTTTTTACTTATGAGATTGTATTTTTTTATTTGTTTGGTTGAATTTATTTTTAGTCATAATGATAATGACTTATGATGGGTAACAAAATGGTCTACTCTAGTATTATTGAATAAAAATATCAGTCTATAGGTAGAACAAATAGGAGCCAAACTTGCTAGCCAACATATTAAATATAGTATATACATTAATGTGTAATTAATATTGTACAATAGACAATATTTAATACATATACAATACTCTATTTTTTTAAAAAAATCTCTTATTCATATTTAATACCACATAATTGTATACAACAATTAAAACATTTTTTTAATATACACATAATAAAATTAGATTGTATTAGATATAAAATTATAAATAAATTGGAAAATACATTGTATCACACATTCGACATGTACATTTCTCAAATAGTAACATAAGGCTATGCAATTATAAAAAGGAATTCCATTACACGTAAGATTTTTATCAAAACTAAACGTACTATGGTGGTATATTACATATGTAAATTAACATAAAATATCAATTGAAGTGAATTACACGTATCAATTAAAGTGAATTATAAATACCAATTAAAGTAAAGTACACGTATCATTTAAAATGAATTACATATATCAGGTCAAGTGAATTACACATACATATTCAAGTGATTTATACATATACACTTAAAGTGAATTGCACATATTAGTTAACGTGAATGACACATATAAATTTAAGTGAATCACATATCAGTTAAAGTGGATTACACATACCTATTAAAATGATTTACACATATACTTTTAAAGTGAATTACACATACCAATTAAAGTGAATTACATATATGAAAAAAGAGTATGAAAATATGAGAGTATTACACATATTAATTAAAATAAATTACAGGTTTTTTTACGTAAACGGGTACTTTAAAATAGTTAAATATGTATATAGGTAGTTCCAGAATTAGTTACGTAAAAAGGTAGTGCATTTTTTTGAATAAATGTCGATTCAAATCGACTTTACTCTGCAAAATTGCAAATTTTTTTGAGCTAAAGTCGATTTGAATCGACTTTAGCTCAAAAAAATTTGCATTTTTGCATGCAAAGTCGATTTGAATCGACTTTAGGTTAAAAAAATTTGCAAATTTGTATACAAAGTCGATTCAAATCGACTTATGTTCATTACATCTATAAATATGGACGCCCAATTCATTTTTCATACATCCAATACTCATTCTAATTTCTCTCTTCTACTCAATACTCATTCTACACTTCTTTTTTCTACTATATTTCTTACTAAAAAAATGGGTGATTGTCATTATATTTTTGTGCATCACAATTGTGATATAATAACAACAGCAAATGGGATCACGTTCACTGCAGATGATCCCCCTTGTGTTATAGTGCAAGACGACATTAATCCGCTTCAACTGCAAAGTTTAATTCTTGAAACGCTTGATGAGGTGGGGAAGCAGATTAAGAAAATGGTTTATAGAATGCCGATGAGTATGGGTCTCAACGGGCCTTTATACACTAAATATCGCATTCGCAGTGATCGAGATGTGAATATTATGCTGAGTTATCAGACGAAGTTTCCTGAAGTTCGACTTTTTGAGTTGTACGTTGAACTTGAGGAACACAACTTCAGATCTGGAGGGCCTGATCCTACATATTTTCCGCGAACATCGTATGCAGGCGAGGGTGCTAGTGGTGCTGGAACAAGTACAATGAGGGAAGATGATGACGTACATTCTCTCAACTTTGCGGATCTGGCAAGGGAAGTTGGTCAGCCTATGGTGCAGAGTGCAGAACCGTTGTAGACAGTTGGTTCACCTGCTGGGTTTGACTTCACTCCAACTTTCTTTGACGATGCTGATGCAGATGCAGATTCAGATGTCCCAATAGAAGAGGCAGCTGACGTGACACCGTGCGGATCAGAGGAAGATGTTGAAGAAATCCCGGTCACAGGGCCAACAGTGTCCCAAACACAATCTCAGGCGGTTGCGGAGCACTGCTCATCATTCAATTTCGACTCACTCAGAGGCGATATTGACTTGGATGTTGCGACGGTAAACGCTGAGCAAGGTTTATGTGTGGGGCAACTATTCCGTACAAAAGAAGCCGCACAGTATGCTGTTAAGATCTACAGCATTCAGAGACAGATACCGTACAAGGTGTACGAGTCAAATGCGTCGAGGTTGCATTGCAGGTGTGTGCAATATGGGAGCGGATGCATGTGGAATGTCAGAGTCATTCTGCGGAAGAAGACGGGGATGTGGGAGGTCAAGAAATTGGAGGAGCCACACACTTGTGTCTTTGCCAATGTCCCACAACAGCATCCACAGATGGATTACCACGTCATCTGCTCAAACATCTGTGACGTGGTACAGAGGGATCCCACAGTTTTTGTTAAGGTGTTGCAAGCTGCAGTTGAGGAAAAGCTGGCCTGTAGAACGACATATAGAAAGGTGTGGATGGCCAAGCAGAAGGCAATTGCACAGATTTATGGCGATTGGGAAGCATCCTACGGAGAACTGCCAAGATGGTTGCTCGGCTTGAAAACCTTTATGCCAGGTACCATTGTCCAGTTTCAAACTAAGGCATTTCCAGGTTTGAATGATCCAAATTTACGCATGTTTCTCCGTGTTTTCTGGGCATTTCCACCATGCATTGCCGCTTTTCCTTATTGTAAGCGTTTCATTACTATTGATGGGACTCACCTGTATGGGAAGTACAGAGGTACCCTTCTTATGGCCATTGCACAAGATGGCAACTCTAACATATTGCCCCTTGCCTTTTCTATTGTTGAGGCTGAGAACAAGGAATCATGGAACTTCTTCCTTACTAATCTCCGTCAGCATGTCACTCCGCAAGAGGGCATTCTTGTAATTTCTGACAGGCACAAGGCAATTACAACCGTGCTTGAATCCGCAAGAAGTGGTTGGGCTCCGCCAACAGCACATCATGCATACTGCATCAGACACATTGCTTCAAACTTCATGGTCCATTTCAAAAGCAAAGAGGGTAAGCGATTCGTGAAGAATGCTGGGTATGCAAAGACACATAATGAATTCTTGTATTGGCATTCCCAGTTGGCAGCGCTGGACCCTCGGTTTACTGCATGGGTGGACAGGATACCCCGTGAAAGATGGACACAGTATGCTGGTGAAGGGTGTAGATTCGGGCACATGACCACCAACCTTTCCGAGTGTGTTAACTCGGTAATGAAGGGCACCCGAAGTCTTCCAATTACAGCTATTGTGAGGTCAACCTACCTCCGTCTTATGACGCTATTTGTGAATAAGGGAACTGCAGCGCAGGCCCAACATGGTGTGGGTCAAAGGTTCTCGGAGTTCCTGCTGGGCGAAATGGAGAAGCATCGGAGAGTGTTGCATGATATGCACGCCACACGCGCGACTCGAGATTCCATCAAGTATATGATTTTAGAGAAAGGAGAGGTGGACAACACAACACAGAGGACCTTCAGGGTGTCTCTGTCCGAGCGTGTCTGTGATTGCGGAGCATTTCAGAAGCTCCACTACCCCTGTCGTCACGCATTTGCGGCGTGCGTTGATGCTCATTTAGATTGGGGATCCTTTGTCCATGAAGTCTACCGAATGGAATCTGTTTTCAATGTCTACCGAACTGAGTTTGCTTCTATTCAGAATGAAGATTTGTGGCCTGCATACAATGGTCCGGTGCTGCGGCCCAATCCTGCGGATATGAGGAAAGCTGAGGGTCGCCCAGTTTCGAGCCGGATTCGTAATGAGATGGATGAGGTGGAAGGTTCTCAGCCTAAAAGGTGTGGGCTCTGTCGTCAGCCAGGACATAGTAGGCGTAAGTGTCCCGCCTTAGCTTCATCGTCCTCCTCCAACAACGTTGCATGATGAGTTGTAGTTTTCCATTTTTGTTTCTTGTACTAGTCTTGTTTTATGTTTTTTGTTGTATTTGAATGCTATGGTTGTTGTAACAGATCATTTGGTTTTATCTACTTGTGTATTCAGTCCATATTATTGTTGAATGTAGTAAATTTGAATATCGTAATGTTTCTGGCCTTACCCCGTATATTTATTACTGCTACTTGTTACTGATGATTTGGTTTTATGTGCTTGTGTACTCATTTGATTTTATTGTCGGCTGTAGTAATTTTGAAATGTCTTTACCGGTGTAGTAATTTTGAAATGTCATTGTCGGCCAGCAAAGATCATTTATTACTGCTAAATTGGTGAGTAGTCAATTCGTGTCAGAATTGTGTACTAAATTGAAAGTCGATTTGAATCGAATTTGATAAGAATTTTTCTCTTTGTATAGTCGATTTGAATCGACTATGATAACTAGTTGGTCTACTGTTTATGTTCATTAGTCGATTTGAATCGACTTTGAAAATTTTCGCTTTATAAAGGAATGCAATCTTAAGGTTCGTAGCATAAATCAGATAACAAAAACAAATATGGATCCAAATATGAATCTTGGGTTGGCATTCGGTGGGCCTGACACGCATGAAACATGCATTAAGATCAAGGATGGTAACAAGAATGACGTGGTACGTATTATTTACAATTTAACCTTCAACTTTTTTTTTGTATAATAAGTTGTACAAGAAACCTTGTCATTCGCTCACACTCGTTGTTGCAGAAATTGCCAACAGTATTTGTTAATATTCATGGGCGAAGATTGCCGCGTAAAGTGCAGTTGGAAACGCCAAGTGGAAAAACCTGGGATCTTAAGTGTGAGAGAAGGGGTGACGAAATATGGTTTACCGACGGGTGGAGAGACTTTATGTACCAGTACTTGATAGAATATGATTTTGAGATTTGGCTGATTTATGACGGTCATAAAAGGTTTGGGGTAACTATTTACAATGAACGTGACGAAGAACTAAATTACGCAGACATGGAACACCCGATTCCCAATCTAGCTGATCCCTGATGACTTAAACTCGTAATCACTGTTTTTAAAATATGTTTATGTTTTTAAGTGTTCTATTAAGTGTAACATTAAGTGTTTTTTATTTATGATATTTTCATTTGATGTGTTTTTTAGTTAGTCATTTTCATATGCAGCTTTATCAATTAACGCGATAATAACAAGTACGGAGATAAGAGTTCACATTCAACTAAATAATCAATAATATAATGTAAAAGTATTTATACAAAACCAAAATCTCAGTCTATATTATACAAAACCAAAATCTATGTCTATATTATACAAACCAAAATCTAAGTCTATCTACCAAGACGACCTCCGCGTCCACGACCTCTGCCCCTCCCTCGTCGTGGCTCCGTCCCCCCAATGCACCCTCATGTGCCGCATCTCGGCCGCCGCCTCTGCCTCTGCTCCCTATCCTGCTGCACCCCTGCATCTGACTCTGAATCAGTATCGGGAGGGTCAACTGGATCATCAGATGAGTCCCCTGATCGTCCGGTGAACTGACATCATCAACCGTGCGAACTGGAGGCTGTGGTGTGACCTCGCGCTGCACCTGTGACGACGAACCTTCGCCTGATCCGCGACCGAACATAATATCCTGCAGCAAAGCCTGTGATCTAGGGGTCCACGAGGGCGATGAGAAGTCATCCAGGTCCAGCATCGCCATCAACCCAGGTGTGCTAATGGGCTGCTGGTCAGCTAGGCCCGTCCTGAACTGTGCCTGCGGGCTCTGATCTGAACAAATGACCGATGGGTCTGGAACATAGTAATGCGGAACATGCTGCGGCGGTGTAACCTCCTGCGGAACATAGTACTGTCCCCATGAGCCCCAGGAGGAATAAAAAGGTGGCGTATGGAACTGAGACACAACATGGTCCCATGGGCCTGTAACCTCCTGCTGCTGCTGCGGCTCAGTAGGTGGCTGGAGCTGTGGCTCTGCGTCGGTGTCTCCCTCAGTCTGAGGCTCAGTCTCTGCGTCAGTCTGTGGCTCGGTGTCAGCCTCGTTCGGTGGGTCGACCTCTGCCTCCTCATGTGCACCGCGCCGCCGTCCCCGACTGCGTCCCCTGCGCCCGCGCTCTCCCCCCTGCCTCGCATCAGGCACTCCCACCTGACGAGCACTCGCTCGAGTACCTGCACGACGTTTGGTACTTATGTTGCGCGTATCAGGGGCTCCCGATGGTCTCGGATACAATGAGGGACCAGGTGGAGCATGGAGTGGCACATCATCATCCAAAAGAAACACAAGTGCAGCGTCCTGCGGCGGCCCATCCAAACTAAGAAATCGGTGCGGAGACACACTGTACCAGTTAAAGTACTCGAACGATGGGCAGTGGTCGTAAAACAACTCGAAGCGGATGCTCCTACGTCGTCGCTCATCCCATACTCTATGCCACCGCTCGTGCTCCTTGGGCCACCATGCCTCCCTCTTGACGCGTATATCGACACGCTGTAGCCGATCGATGTTGAGCGGCGCATACGGTATGTGCTGAGCTCCACCAAATTGTCGCACCACTCTCTCCACATAGTGCCACTCTACAGTGGCAAAACAAATGATGCAGGTGTCAGACTGCCACAACTCTCGCTCAGCAAACACCCATTCCGGCGTCAAGGCTCTAACATGATCATCATCGTACGGCCTCCAAATAAACTGTGACAAGTATTAACAACAAGATGAATTTCAATATAAAAAGTAGAAATATAAGTTTCAATATCATGACCATTATTCTTCCTTACCCCGTGCAATCCCATGTTGTCTAGTGATGTCCTAATCGTAGAAGTCGCTCCTCCAACTTCCTGGTAAATGTGTCTAACGTTCTCCCACCTGTTACAATTTATAATCACAAACCAAGGTTAGATAAAATAGCATATAATGTCAAATTTATTAGTTGGTTCATGAATTAAATCTTTACCTCGAAACAAGAGGCCACAAATCATGTCGAATTGCGCCTCCAAATAATGTCGGCAAGCGCGACCCATGCCCATGACTGTAATAAGACATGACAGCCTCCTATATCAGTCACGTCAAACTTTACAGCTAGGGTCATCTCCCTATAAAGTGTGGCCAACACGGCTGATCCCCAGCTATGTCTACCGATTTCCTCCCAGTGTTCGAGCAGTGGGAGCCACCTCAAATGTACCCTGTTCCCGGACTTATCGGCAACAAGTACCCACAAAAAATGGCCATCAGCCAAGCTCTGGTCGCTCGCTGTACCTCTATGTCAGTGGGATGGGCCTTCGCGTCAAATGCGGCCAACAAGACTCATCACCCACCTCAGCGTAACAGCAAACCCCTTACGCTCAACTGGGGGGGGGGGACAGCACCTAGCAGCTCCTGACAAAAGTCTTCAATGCTTCGTCCCAAGTGGTGTCTCTCAAAGTCAGTAGCACTTGGAATTTTCATTGGAATCGAAAAAGGGACGTTAAGATTGAAGTAGGAGTTTTGGTGTACCAACGTATGTGATTTGAGAAGGTTGACTGTAAAGGACACCCACAATGTTATATGTTCGGATCACCCAAGAGATGCTAAGAGGTATTGGGACCGGAATGAGTTATTTAGTGGTAAGGCATGAAGAGAACTGTGATGGCTTGTGTTTCTCGTTGATTGGCATATCAGCGGGTTAAAGTTGGTAATGATTGACATGGATTGGGTGACAACCTCACCTTGTAGATTTTGCGTCGTTTGACTCTATATGGTTTACGGTGGGCGGGATTGAGCTAGTCGGCTCATGTCATTTGGAAAAGATGACTTATGTGGTACTCAGTTATGTTCAACTCTCCGGCAATGTTATTGTACAGCTACATGGAGCTCACGTGTGTCCCGGGTTTGGTCTTCTGGTAATATCAGTTGTTAGGCCAAGTGTTGGCATGACCTCTTCTTGAGGTTTGATAAGAGAGGAAGAAAGGTGGAACCTGTGTGGAATGATTCGAGAGTGACGAAGTAGCGATTTTGGGTTTCGACTTAGTGAAAGCCGAGGGTATATGATAACGACGAGAGATGAACCTGGAGGTACCCTTTTAGAGGGTCGTGTGTCCCTCTGAGTTGTGAAAGTAAAGAATGTGACGAGATTCAGTAAGTGATGGAAGTTTAGTCCTCCATGTATGGATCTTTGAGATTATGGGGTGAGCTAGTACTGTGTATTGGCACCCTCACCTAGGTGTTTTCAACCAATCCGATATGTCTCTTGTCGATGTTGAGGAAGTATGTATCCGACCAATCTTGTATTCTAGAGCATTAAGAGTTACCCTTGGTCCAGTACAAGTATATGAGTAGGAACCGATGTCGATTGGTGATTGGCAAAGTACGGAAGCTTCGTTCTGCAGGAAGTTGTTAGAGTGAAGGTGGTTTGAGGGGACCACTCAGGTTACGAGGCTATATGGGAACTGGAGGAAGCCATAAGGGCTAGGTATCCTCACCTCTTTTATGACTCAGGTCATCCTTCCTTTCCCTTGCATGTTTGAATTCGGGGACCGAATTCTTTAAGGGGGGAAGATTGTAATACCTCGGGTATTCTGAGTTAGTTTGAGTAAGAGATCACGGTACAGCCGGGGAGATAGAACCGAGTGGGTCCCACCTCCCCACTCCTTTTCCTTCCTTTTTCCCTTTTCTCTCTTTCACTCCGGTAACCCCACCCCCCCTTATTCTCACAATTCCATCTTCTTCCCCTCACCATTTCTCTCATCTCTCTTTCTCTCAAATCTTAACCAAATCTCCATCAATCTTCAAGATTCAAGTTAGCATTGTTCATCTAGTATATTGTGGGTAAGTGTAGAGTATTTCTTTTGCTCCATTGATGTGTATTTCCCTCCAATCTCGGTTTTGGGGTTTAGGGTTCATATTTGGGGGTTTTTGATTTCGTTGAGAATCTGAGGTTTATGATGTGTTCTCTAGGGTCTCAACCAACTAGGGAAGCTCCGGGTAACTCATCCTAGCTCCGGGTGGTGTCTTGGAGCTCATTGGAGTAATTTGTGAGTAATGGGTTATTTATGGTTTATGTTTGATTTTGATTGATATTGTGAATTTCTTGCTATGGTAGTTGATAGGGACTGAGATTGGTTGATATATGATTGATATTGTATGTTGGTTGTGTTTGATTTGGATGGGTTGTGGTGAAAATGTGGATTTGGAGGTGATTTTCGCGAAGTTTTCTGCAGATTTTCGTCACTGACCCAGGCTGTAATCGATTACAGCGAATTGGTAATCGATTACTGTAATCGATTACCAAAACTCTATAATCGATTATTGTAATCGATTACTGCAGGTTTGTAATCGATTACAGACTGCTTATTTTCGCAAAAATTTTCTTCAGAACGAAATTTGAAGTTGGTAATCGATTACAGAGGCCTGTAATCGATTACATCAGTACTAAAACTCTATTTTCAAGACTTTAACTCAAAATCTTTATACATTCAAGTTATGCTTTCAAATCCATTCGTTCACCACTACCCCAAACCCGATAGTGGCTGTTTATGATGTTATGTTGATGATGATTGAATGAAATGCAAATATGTGATTATGAAATGATAATTTGGCATTGGATGAGATTGGATGTGTGCGAATTTAGAAATTTCTTTGTTTATGTAATAATATGATAAAGACATGATGATGATTTGATGTAGTTGTATCTATGATATGATGATTAAACGATGATGCATGAGTGATATGTAAATAGTGTGATGATGATGCGATGACGATGAATCAATGATAATTAAGATTTAAGACATAAACCATATACTTATATACGAAAGGAATTCGAAGGCAGGATCAATTTGGATCCGACCTGAGGAGGGGCTGGGCTCCCGGGGTCGAAGGACTTAAGGACCTGAGGTGGGGCGGGGCTCCCGGGGTTCTTAGGTTATTATGTCTGAGGAGGGGCGAGGCACCCGGGACAGTAATGAGGATCTGAGGAGGGGCTGGGCTCCTGGGATCCATAAACGAAAATACATATCGAGACATACGGAAATGTGAAACGAATTAACGTACGAGGATTTGTGATAAAGAAACCGGATCGTATGTGGTACGCATTATTGCATAAATTTGTTGATGCTTGTGTATGCTATATGTGTCAATTATAAACTGTTTATAATCCTTATTTACTGAGCGTATGACTCACCCATTCATACAAAACATTTTCAGTCACAGGTGCAAAGCAAGGGATGGACTCGTCCGTACCTCCGAGCTCTTAGCATTGGTGAGCCTCAATTGGCAGAGGCGTTATGTCCTTGTCTGTTGTCTATGTAGTCTGCTCCATAGGTTTACAAACAGGATTGTCTATGTTATGTGTATTTGATGTAGTCTAATTAAGACTTGTTGTATTATGTTGATTCTGAGTTAAGTAGAATGTTATGTTTGGATTGAATGTGTTATGAGTATAGGAGTGATACTTGAGAACCCTATTATATGTATAGATTATACGTGTTGTGTGTTATTAAAGTAGCTGTGGCTGTTGTTGTTTAGTTTGATATTGTGTGGATTCCAGGTTAAGGCTGACATGGGACTTGGTGTCCCATGTGCCGGTCACGGATCCGAGTTGGGTCGTGACACTATAATATCTCCTATCAATAATTATCATAATAATTGTTATATTTAATTATAGATTATATTAAATCAAGAAAAGGAATTAAGTGATTTTTTAAAAAAAATTAAAAATTGAAAAATTTGAGAAAATGACACGTGGCAGAAAATTTAATGCAGAAAGTTCGTAAATATTATATACTAGTGTTTGAACCTGTGCACTGCACTGGACAAAATATAAATATTTATTTTAGTTTTAACAAATTAAAATATTGAAATGTATGTTTATTTATAAAATTAAAGTATTTAATATTTAAATGGCATACACTAAACTTATAACATAATGAAAACGTGATAAACACAAATAGTAATATAAAAACTTATACATATATTAAAAACTATCGTACTATGTATCTGTATTCATATTGAGTACGAATTTTATATTAATTTCCTTGCAACTTTAAATTTAAATGCATGTAAATTTAAATGTTAGAGACACTTGTGACAAATTAGTATATTATGGTCTTCCATTTTAATTTTCAAATCTCTAAACTTTCAAATCTCTAAAGTTTAATTTAAATATAAAATAAAGGGTAATGTTAAGAGAAAGTTGTATCAATTTTCTTGTAACTGCATTAGAATTAATTAGGATTAGTATTTATAATATTACATTATCAATTTTAAGATTATACTCCTAAATTGTTAATGTTCTAGGTTATGCAAAAAAATCAGGTTGCAAAGATTTCAAATATCTCCCAAATTAATATTGTGTGCCACAATTTTCCATAAATTATTCTTTTTTTTTTAATTTTTATGAAAAGTATAATATAATTATATTTTAAATTGACATGTGGCATAACATTTAATGTAGGAGCTTTTGAAATATTATATCTATATACGGAATTAAAAAATTTTATAACCATATTTTTTTTTAATTATTTCTATTTATATATGCTAGTATTAACATTAAGAAATAGAAATAATTAAATTTAGGAAGAGTTATGTCACGACCCAACTTGGATCCGTGACCGGCACATGGGACACCAAGTCTCATGTCATCCTTAACCTGGATTCCACACAATATCAAGCTAAACAACAACAACAACAGCTACTTTAATAACACACATCACGTTTAAACCATACATATAATAGGGTTCGCAAGTATCACCCCTATACTCATAACCCATACAATCCAAACATAACATCCTACTTAACTCAGAATCAACGTAATACAACAAGTCTTAATTAGACTACATCAAATACACATAACATAGACAATCCTGTTTGTAAACTTATGGAGCAGACTACATCGACAACAAACAATAACATAATGCCTCTACCCATTGAGGCTCACCAAAACTAAGAGCTCGGAGGTACGGACGAGTCCATCCCTTGCTTTGCACCTGTGTCTGAAAATATTTTGTATGAATGGGTGAGTCATACGCTTAGTGAATAATAGATTAAAAAAATAGTTTATGCTTCAGCAAACAACAATTACCTACAAGTATCCACGATACATGATCATAATATCCTAATAACTTATACGTCAAACTCGTCTCACGTTCCCTCTTTAATTAAATGTGTTTTACTTATGGTTCACGGGAGCCCCGCCCCTTCTCAGATCCTTATTTGTGTCCCGGGAGCCCAGCCCCTCCTCGGACTTATACTTTAAGGAACCCCGGGAGCCCCGTGTTGGTATATGCCCTAGAGGGCCAATCATAGTTGCAATTTTATTATGATACTATGACATTTTATTTTATATATATATATATATATATATATATATAGAGGAGGGATAAATTGACACCGGTGTAAGATTTAGTACTCTTACACCAGCAATAACTTTTGATACAATATATTTTTTGTCGATCCAACCGTTGAATTACAATTATATATCAAAGTGATTTTATGTGTCAAATTTCAAATAAATTGAACAACTATAAGATTGTGATCAAAGTATTCTAAGTTACACACATTTGCGAACTATTTATTACGTCGATTTATAGCCATACAAAAAATGTATCAAATGATTTCTGATTAATGTAAAATTTATTACAGATAATCTATAGTATATGAGCTTTCAATCCAACGGTAGATTTTGAAAAAAACATATTCAATAAAAAATTAGAGCCGGTGTAAGATCAATATTATATCTTACACCGGTGTAAATGTATCCCACCTCATATATATATATATATATATATGAGGCATTATTTTCGTTAATTGTTTATTTATTTTAATAAACATTATGATGTCCTTAGAATGAAATAAAGATTAGGTACATAACCTAATAGTGAGACTTCATTCTTAAATGTCCCTAGTCAAGTATTATTGTAAACAACAGGACAATAGTAATACGTTGAGACTAGTATGTGTATGGACTGATAACCTTATCTCACAGGTTATGGATATGTGATATCAAGTCTACACATAGGTATATATGGTGATATATATTGGACTGACCCGCTTTGAGAACACTACATGGATAGTAATGTGAATGTCATAAGTGATTCTCATAGTGATGATGGTACATGTAGTCCTTTGACTTGAAGTTACTGCGATCCGCTGCATGAGGAGTTATGTGCTTTGATACCGTCAAACGTTATCCGTAACAGGGTAATTATAAAGGCGGTCATTAGGCATATCACGAGTCATGTAGGCGGTGCGAGTAACGTAGATAGAATTTGTCCCCCTCACATTACGAGAGATATATCTGTGGGCCCCTTGATGAGTGAGACTGGGTAAATGCATGGCCATGCTGAAATGAATTAATGTGTGACATTAATGTCATTTATTTTATCAGTCTACTCGGAGATCAAGAAACTAATGATTTAACTATACAAGATGACTAATTCCATGCTTGTGTTAAATCTGGATATTTGGACAAAGGGACTGAAGTGTACGGTAACGTCAATCACGGAAAGGTTATGTCAAATCGTTGACTTTCTTATAACTTGGGTAACAGTGATGTGTTGCTAGATACCGCTCACTGTTTATATTATTTAAACGAGATTTAATAATATTGCTAACGTTGTAAGAACCTATAGGGTCGCACACTAAAGCAGTTTTTATGTTGATGCTAAATTAGAATAAATTAGTGTGACTAATTTAATTGGGTTTCATGAGATGGACCTAATAAAATATAAAGATTAAATTAGTGTGACTAATTTAATTGGGCTTTCATAAGATGGGCCTAATAAGGATTAAGAGAAGTTAGTGTGACTAATTGGGCTTCCATGAGATGGGCCCAACAAGGCTTAGGTTTAGGTTAAGTGTTGGCTATAAATAACACACCTAAGGAGCCTTTTGTGTTGGTTATTGATTTCATACACTTTAGCCTTCCTCTCTAGAAATCCTTATTTCTTTGTTTCTCTCTACTAGCATAGTGAGTT
The DNA here is from genome assembly GCA_013621005.1 of Aeschynomene evenia. Lineage (NCBI taxonomy): Eukaryota > Viridiplantae > Streptophyta > Magnoliopsida > Fabales > Fabaceae > Aeschynomene > Aeschynomene evenia. The sequence continues at coordinate 20,663,018 of CM024266.1, forward strand.
TCAGAAAAGAATCAAGGTGAGTGTTTGACACTCACAACTGCTGTGTGGATATCTCTAGGCCGTTGCTACACTTGCAATGGAAGAGTTTGACATAGCTCTTTGTGAAGATTCAAGAATTCAAGAATTGAAGAGTTCAAGAGTTCAAGATTTGAAGAGTTCAAGATTTGAAGACTTCAAGAATCGAAGAGTTCAAGAATTCAAGATTTCAAGAGTTGACGAATTCAAGAACAAGAACCTTTGTATTGCGATAACGCTTCAACAGGTAATTCATAGATGAATCATGTTCATTCACATGGGTCCTTGGGTGGGAATTGCATAAAAATTTTTGTTTTCCGCTGCGCCTTTATGCGTGATTTCCCAACACCCCGCCCCTCCTCAGGTCGTGTCACCAATCTTTACTTACTTTCGAATTTTGTTCTCCCGCCTAATACCTATCTCACATGAACGCATTCCCGTTCATACTCCTATCATCGTCGTATCATAACACAACAACATCAAATCATCATCGTATCGTCATCACACCCTTTACATACCATTAACACATCATCGTTTCATCATCATCATTTCATTAATACAACGACATCAAATCATCATCATGTCATAATCGTATTATTATCATATCATTATCATATTATTACGTAAAACAAAGAAATTTCTAGATTCCCACACATCCAATCTCATCCAATACCAAATTATCATCATAAACACTCAAGTGTCAAGTTTTCGGGTAATGGTGAACGAGGGGAAATGGAGGTATAACTTAAACGCATGAAAGCAATGAGTTAGAATCATAAAAATGAGGTTTTTACACTGTGTAATCGATTACAGCAGCAAAATTTGGTTTTGGAAGATGATTTTTTCGCAAATATACAGCCTTGTAATCGATTACCAATTCGTGTAATCGATTACAGCCTTTAAAATATGATTTTTGTGAATTTTTACTCTGTGTAATCGATTACGTAATCAATTACCAATTCGTGGTAATCGATTACCAACAGCACCAGTAGCGATTTTCTGCGAAAAATAACGCGAAAAAGGTCCTTAAATCCATTTTTTCACCACCATCCATCCAAATCAAACTCAACCAACATGCAAAATCAATCAATTATCATCCAATAGCAATCTCTATCAACTATCATAACATATATTTCACCGTAACAATCAAAATCAATTATAAACTATAAATAACCCGTTACTCACAAAATACTCCAATGGAGTCCATGGCTCAATCCATAGCTAGGATGAGTTGCCCAGAGCTTCCCTAGTTGATTGAGACCCTAGAGAACACATCACACGACTTAGATTCACAAAAAAATCATGAAACCCCAAAATTTCTAACCAAACCCTAACCCCCAAATCCACAATAGAGAGAAATGAGAGACCAATAGAGAGAAAGAAATGCTCTACACTTACCCACAAGCCAAGAGATTAACATGGATCCAATGATCTTGAAGATTGATGAATGATGATCAAGAGGGAGAAGAATAAGATGAGAAGAGGAAGAAAAGAAGAAGAAGAAGTGAAGGGAATGAGAGGGAGTGAGGTGCACGGGAAGGAAGAAAAGAAAAGGGGGAAGGAAAAGAAAAAGAAGGGGAGGTGGGGCCCACTAGGTGCTCTATCTCCCTAGGGTGTACCGTGATCTCTTACTCATAACAACTCAGACTACCCAGGGTATTACAAGTTACAAAATTGCTATTAAAAAATAGAGCATATATAATCTCATACTTTAAATAGCAACTAAAAAACGTATATACTAATTGTCATTTACATAGTTTACATATTTATTAACAATTGTACAATTAAGGAAATAAAAAAATTTAAATGACAAAATTACAAATGAATACAATTACAATATAATCAAAGATAAAAATGTTAATGTAAATCCTCATTTGGTTTTGATAATAACAAAACTAATGTAACTTTGTGAGTTTACATTGAGAAGCTACAGTGGATGTAATTGTAATAGTTCAGAAGCTCTTGTATGAGAAACCACTGTTAGTATGTATTGTATATGCTTCGGGTATTATAATGTAATATTCGTAATATGTAATAGAAGCATAGTGATAAGAATAGTGTTGTATTAGGTTATATAATGTATAATCCTGTAATACACACTTGAGGAAGCTAGGAAGATCTTCAGAAGCTAGAAGAAAGTCTTCAGAGGAAGAGTCTTCAGAAGCTCGGAGGAGACTTCAGAAGCTCAGAGGAGACTTCAGAAGCAAGGAAGAGGCTTCAGAAGCTGGGAAGCTACTTCAGAAGCAAGGAAGAGGCTTCAGAAGCTCGGAAGATACTTCAGAAGCACGGAAGATGCTTTAGAAGCTCGGAGGATATCTCAGAAGCACGAAAGTGTGGTCAGAAGCTCAATGAGGTTCTGAAGTTATTGAGAAACCCATTCAGAAACTTAATGAGGTTCTGAAGGTTTAAGAAGCTACGATAGAGAGTTAATGAGTTTCTAAGGGAATTTATTCACACGTGTTGAAAAGGAAAAAGAGGGAATCATTTTTAAATGTAATTAGATAACTCTTATTTAGTTTTGTTTAATTTCCCGCCAAGAAAAGTGGCTGTTGTAAAATTGAATTGTAATGAGCTCTCTATATAAAGATGAGTCTCAAGTTGTAATAGCTAGAGAAGAGAACTGATAGTGAATCACACACAATTGGAAAAAGCAGAGAGATAGAAAAAATCACTCTGAGAGAAAAAAGAAAGGGCTGAAAAAGAAAAGAAAAATCTGAGAGAGGCTCAGATACACTAGTGAGAAAGAAAGAAAAAGAGTCTTGTGTTAATTCGAGAAAAAGAAAAGAAAGAGAAGACTCAAGAGAGATCAGGATAAAGTTCTGACTCAAGATCGAAGAAGTAAAGAAGGAGAAGGAATTTCAGAAGCTCAAAGAGTCTGAAATTGATCAAGCTAGAAAAAGTTTGAGTCTTAGAGAAGATCAGAAGCTGACTTTAAATCGATTTCTTGAAGCATTGGTTCGTGGATTTTGTGATCAAGATACAAGGTTCTGAGAAGTTCTTGAGGGGATATCAAGGCGGAAAATCTTCCTAGAGGGGATATCTAGGGAGTGGAAATCTTCAGAAGGGGATATTCTGGAGTGTCGAACCTGAGAAGGTTGCAAAAGATATCGTGTATTGATACATGTGTATTGTGTTGGTATATGCCCTAGAGGGCCAATCATAATTGCATTTTATTATGATGTTATGACATTTTATATTATATATATATATATATATGAGGCATTTCATTCATTAATTGTTTATTTATTTTAATAAACATTATGATGTCCTTATAATGGAATAAAGATTAGGTACATAACCTAATAATGAGACTCCATTCTTAAATGTCCCTAGTCAAGTATTACTGTAAGCAACAAGACAACAGTAATACATTAAGACTAGTATGTGTATGGACTGATAACCTTTTCTCACAGGTTATGGATATGTGATATCAAGTCTGCACATAGGTATATATGGTGATATATATTGGATTGACCCGCCATGAGAACACCACATGGATAGTAATGTGAATGTCATAGGTGATTCTCATAGTGATGATGGTACATATAGTCCTTTGACTTGAAGTTACTGCGATCCGCTGCATGAGGAGTTATGTGCTTTGATAACGTCAAACGTTATTCGTAACAGGGTAATTATAAAGGCGGTCATTAGGCATATCACGTGTCATGTGGGTGGTGCGAGTAACGTAGATAGAATTTGTCTCTCTCACATTACGAGAGATATATCTATGGGCCCCTTGATGAGTAGGACTGGGTAAATGCATGGCCGTGCTGAAATGAATTAATATGTGACGTTAATCTCATTTAATTTTATCAGTCTACTCGATAATCAAGAAACTAACGATTTAACTATACAAGATGACTAATTCCATGCTTGAATTAAATCTAGATATTTGGACAAAGGGATTGAATTGTACAATAACATCGATCACAGAAAGGTTATGTCAAACCGTTGACTTTCTTATAACTTGGGTAACAGTGATGTGTTGCTAGATACCACTCACTGTTTATATTATTAAATAATATTTAATAATATTGCCAACGTTATGAGAACCTATAGGGTCACACACTAAAGCAGTTTTAAATTGATGCTTAATTAGATTAAATTAGTGTGACTAATTTAATTGCATTGGGCTTGCATCAGTTGGGCCCAATAAGGCACAAACTAGGTTTAAGTTTTCTATGAGATGAGAGTGGAGTGTTGGCTATAAATAACAACACATATGAGCCTAGCCTCACATACACACAAGAATTTTGAATACACACACTCTCACTCAGAGAAAGCTAATCCTTGTTTTCTCTGAAATTCACTACTAGCATAGAGAGTCTCAGAGGAGCATCAAGGTGGACGTGTGACGACCATAGCTGCTGTGTGGACTTCTAAAGGTCGCCGCTACTACTGCGTCTGAAGGATTGACATAGCTCATTTCGTGTAGCTGTCACGCTTCAACAGGTATATCAAATATGATTTATGATGTTTCACAAGGGTCTATGGGAGGGAATTGCATGTAAAATTTTTGTTTTCCGCTGCTTCTATATGCATGATTTCCCAACATATTGTTGATACAACTTCTAGTGGAACTCAATCTTAAGAGATTGAAGAACTGGATGTAGGCTTCGTTGGCCGAACCAGTATAAAAATCGGTCTAATTCTCTTACTCTCATCTCATTATATTTGTTTGTGTTAAGTGCATTTAATTAGTGTAATTGAATTTCATTGATTGTTTGCTCAGAAGCCGGTGTGATAACATCAGAAGCTGAATCTATTTGTGTGTTAATTCTATTTCTGAAATATTTCAAGAACAATCTTTAATCAATTTAAAAGTTAAAGAAACTAAAGTAAAAAGAATCTTTATGTGATTAACTTTGTGATATGTGATATTGGTCATTTGGGTATTTGAAATTTGTGATAAACAATTAAAGAACATTCATTCAGAATCTGTGTGGTTTACAAGAACTACCTTCAGAAGCTGTGTCTTCGTTCTTTGCATAATTGTTGCTTAGATTCTGAGAGTATGTGAAACATATATCATATTACATATTGTTGATTGATTGTATTTGAAATACTAGTTCAGAAGCTAATAGGCTCTGAAGTCAGAATCTGAAGCAGGTTCTGAAACAAAGTTCAGAAGCTGAACCAGATAGTGTTCAGAATCTGATTTTCTGAAAGAGTTATTTTGGATATTTGATTTGATTGTTTCAGAAGCTTGATATAATATTTGAGTTGTGATATTTGTGATCATATTCCGCTGTGCAAGATAAAAATTAAATCATTGACATATTGATTTATGTATATGTCAACATATGTGATTTAAGGTTCTGAGATCACAAATTGAATTGTTGATTCTTTGTTTTTACTAATTCTTGATCAATCTTTGAGAATTTCAGGAAGTGTTAAATAATAAAGAAGCATTCGGGAAAAAGTTATACACAACCAATTCACCCCCCTCTTGGGTTGTGTGAAGCATAGCTTGGAGGTGTTTCTCAAGAGACCCTCACATCATCAATTGGTATCCAGAGCTCCGGTTTTTGCTAAAGTGAAATAAAGAAGGTTGTCTAACAAGAACAGAAGCAAGATCCAAGAAACAAGCTATGTCGAATCAAGCTAATTTTCAAATCTCTGAAGGACAATCCATAAATAGACCTCCACTCTTTAATGGAAATTCATATGCCTATTGGAGAGACAAGATGCAACTATTCATTGAGTACAATAGTCTAGAGTTATGGGATATAATTCAAAATGGAGATGAAATTCCAGAAACTTCAAGAGTGTTGCTTGATGATTCAATTGAAACTAAAGCTATTCCTAAATCCGAATGGACAAGGGAACATAATGAGATGGTCAGACCCAACTCCAAAGCTAAGTATTTACTTATTTCTGCTTTAACTAAGAGTGAGTATGATAAGATCATTAGTTGTAGTTCGGCTAAAGAAATATGGGATAGATTAGCTTTATTACATGATGGTACTGATGAAGTTAAGGAAACAAATATTGATATGCTTAGATCAAAGTATGAGGAATTTAAAATGGATGAGAATGAATCAATAGATAGTATGATTACTAGGTTTCTTAGTATCATAAATCAATTGAGAGATCTCAACTATAACATGCCTAATGCTGAAATCGTGAGAAAAGTTTTAAGAAGCTTACCTTCTAGATGGTTACCAAAAGTAACGGCTATCTCAGAAGCTAAGGATCTAAAAACTTTGAAGTTTGATGCTTTAATCGGGTCTTTGAAAGTGCATGAAATAGAATTGCAAAATATTGATAGCACTAACAATTTCAGGGATAACACTGATCATGTGAGTGTCTCTTGAGAAACACCTCCAAGCTATGCTTCACACAACCCAAGAGGGGGGTGAATTGGTTGTGTACAATTTTTCGCGAATGCTTCTTATAATTTCAACACTTCCTGAAATTCTCAAAGATTGATCAAGTCTTTGAAACTTGTCAAGAATTAGTCAAAACAAGAGAATGCAATTTGTGATCTCAGAACCTAAATCAATTTTATGACATACACAGAAATCAATATGTCAATGATTTAATTCGTATATAACTTGCACAGCGGAATATGATCACAAATATCACAACTCAAATTATATATCAAGCTTCTGAACTAGACAAATCAAATACAAGAAATCACTTTTTCAGAAAATACAGCTTCTGAAACAATTCCGAATCAGCTTCTGAACTCTGTTTCAGACTCTGCTTCAGATTCGGACTTCAGAACCTATTAGCTTCTGAACTAGTATTTCAAATACAATCAATCAACAATATGCAATATGATATATGTTTCACATACACTCATAATCTAAGCAACAATTATACAAAGAACAAGATTACAACTTATGAAGATATGTATTGTAAACTTCTCAGCTTCTGAAGTTAGTTCTTTAATTGTTTTATTTCAAATTTAGATTCCCTAATGATCAATATAACATATCACAAAGTTAAATCACATAAAGATTGTTTTTACTTAACCTTCTTTAACTTTTAAGTTGATTAAAGATTGTTCTTGATATTTTTTCAGAAAACAAATAACACTCAAATACAATCTCAGCCTCTGATGTATTCAAATCAGCTTTTGAGATATTTAACTCAGTTTCTGAGCATGCAACAATTAACAAACAATCACAACAATTAAATGCACCTAAAACAAACACATATAAGAGATGAAAGTTTACAGAATTAGACCGATTTTATACTGGTTCGGCCAATTGTGCCTAGATATGTCACAGATTACAATCACTTTCGATATGTTTTGCAACCTTCTCAGGTTCGACACTTTAGAATCCCCTCTAAAGATTTCACTTCCAAGATATCCCCTCAAGGAAGATTTCTTCTCCAAGGATGTACCCTCCAAGAAGACTTTCCTGCCTTGAAATTCCCCTCAAGGACTTTTCAGCAATCTTGACTTTGAACACCTTTCTATGAACCAATTTCCTCAAGCGACTGATTTCAACTTCTAATCTTTAAGAATCTCAAACCTTTTCTGGCTTGATCAATTTCAGACTTTGTATCTGAAATCCCTTCTTCCTTTCCAATGCACGATTGAAACAATAAGGACTTTATCCTGAGTTCTTGAGAGCCTTCACTTTTCTTTTCTTCTTACTCAATACGCACAAGACTCTTTCTTTTCTCTTCTCTCACACTTTCTCTTTTTCTTTTTTTCAGAGGATTTTTCTATCTCTCTTCTTTTTCTCTGTTTGATTGTGTGTGATTCTTTTCTTTCTAGTGTTCTGTGTGTTGCATCTCTCTTACAACTTTGAAACTCTTCTTATAATTAAAGAGCTCATTACAACGGCCATATTTTTTAGGCGGGAAATTAAAACACAATTAGCTAAGACTAACTAATTACATTTAAAATAATTCCCTCTCTTATCATTTCTGCACGTGACCACCTTGCATAGAGATTCATTAAATCTCCATCGGCTTCTAACCTTCAGAACCTTCTTTGGCTTCTGAACTGGTTTTAATTACTTCAGGTCCTTTTGAGCTTCTGAACTTGCTTTCTCATAACCTCAGAACCTCTTTAAGCTTCTGAGACTGTCTCCGTGCCTCTGAGATATTCACCTAGCTTCTGGAGTCACTTCCGTGCTTCTGAAGATCTCCTTGATGCTTCTGAAGCCTTTTTCTAGCTTCTGAAGACTTTCTTCATCTTCTGAATACCTCTTTCTACCTTTCTTAAGTGTGTATTACATGATTATACATTATATAACCTAATACAACACTAATCCTATTTCTATGCTTCTCTTACAAAATAACAAATATTACTTTACAGAGCGTGAAACATATACAACACATACTAACAGTGGTTTCTAATACAAATAGCTTATGAACTATACAATCCATCAACTGTAGCTTCTAAATGTAAACTCTCAAAAGTTACATTAGTTTTGTTATTATCAAAACCAAACGAGGATTTACATTAACAATCTCCCCCTTTTTGATGATGACAAAACTCATGTAATCTTTCAATGCTTCTCAAGATTTTTTAAAAACAAAACATAGCATTGATATAGAGTTTAGAAAACATTTTCAAAAAACTAGAAACATATTTCCAGTTTCTGAAAGTATTTTTATCACAGTTTCTGAACATATATATCACAGTCAGTTTCTGAACCATATATTAAACATATCGAAACATATCTCCCCCTACATATAATATTCATATATGATAAAGATAAAGATATATATCTCCCCTTACATGACATATTCAAAGCAGAAAATATATGTATACATGTCAGAACCTAAAACATCAGATCCTAACCTCAGATCCTAAACTCCCACTTTCTGAAACATTTTCAAAAGGTTATATCTATACATCTAATCATTCTCCCAATATAAGAAGATGAGAAGATGGATAAGAAGAAAGATTACATCTAATCATTCTCCCCCTTTTTGTCATAATCAAAAAGGTTTAAATAGATATAATGTTGAGTTTGTTTCTAAGAAAAACATATCTATCTTCTGATAGGGGTTTGGTAAAAATATCTGCCAAATTATGTTCTGTTTCAACAAACTTTAATTCAATATCACCTTTCAAAACATGATCTCTAATAAAGTGATGTTTGATATCAATATGTTTGGTTCTAGAATGTAATACTGGATTTTTAGCAATGCAAATAGCACTTGTACTATCACAAAGACAAAGGTAAAGACTTGTACCTCAAGTGATAATCTTCTAATTGATTTTTGATCCACAAGAGTTGTTTGCAATTTGATGATGCCGCAACATATTCTGCCTCGTCAATGGACAAAGCAACAGTTTCTTGCTTATTGCATGACCAAGTCGTCACCAATTTGTTTCGTAGAAGACAACATCCTCCAGAAGTGCTTTTTCTTTCAAGTTTATCTCCAGCAAAATCCGAATCAGTGTAACCTAAGACATCAAAAGAATCTCCTTTCTCATAGAAAAGACCAAGATTAGTAGTACCTTTAAGATATCTAAAAATCCTTTTAACTAATCCCAAATGAGAAACTATTGGTTTAGATTGAAATCTAGCACAATATCCTACACTAAACTTAATATCATGTCTACTTGATGTTAAGTAAAACAAAGAACCTATCATGCCTCTATATTTATATTCATTAACACATTCTTCATTTTCATCATGTTCAAGTGATTGTGAGGGGTGAATAGGTGTAGACATAGACTTACAATCTAGCATATTGTATTTTTTCAACAATTCACTACAATATTTAGATTGATGAATGAATATACTCTTTTCTAGTTGTTGAATCTGAAGTCCCAAGAAGAATCTGAGTTCTCCCATCATACTCATTTCAAATTCCTGTTTCATCAACTTAGAAAAATACTCACAAAGACTTGTGTTAGTTGAACCAAAAATAATATCATCCACATAAATTTGTACAATTAACAAATGCTTTTCTTTATGAAAAGTGAAAAAGGTACTATCCACTAAGCCTCTTCTAAAACCATTTTTCATTAGAAAAGAACTTAATCTTTCATACCAAGCTCTTGGAGCTTGTTTCAAACCATATAAAGCCTTTGTTAATTTGAAAACATGAATTGGATACTTTTTATTTTCAAATCCAGGGGGTTGTTTAACATATACTTCTTCAGAGATATAACCATTTAAGAAGGCTGATTTAACATTCATTTGATACAAAATGAAATTTTTATAACAAGCAAAGGATAATAAAATGCGAATAGCTTCTATCCTAGCAACATGAGCATAAGTCTCATCATAATCTATACCCTCTTGTTGTGTGTATCCCTGAGCCACTAATCTAGCCTTGTTTCTTACCACTTCACCATGTTGATCTAATTTGTTTCTGAAGATCCATCTAGTGCCTATCACAGTTTTTCCTTTTGGCTTCTCAACTAAGAACCATACTTTGTTTTTCTCAAACTGTTCTAGTTCCTCTCTCATAGCATCTAACCAAAACTTATCATTTAAGGCATCAGAAATAGAATCGGGTTCCACTAGAGACACAAAAGCATTAAGTGATCTCCTAGTTCTAACACCATGTGAAGTTTCACCAATTATTAGATTTTGATCAAGGGATTTTAATTCATTTTTGCCTTTGGTTATATTTTCAGAAGAAATATCACAGGATAATTGGTTTGAAGTTACCACATTTTCATCAGAATCATGAGCTTCTGGACTCTGCCTCTGAGTAGATTCTGAAGAACCACTCTGTGCAGCTTCTGAAGTGCCATTCTGTGCAGCTTCTGAAGTGCCATTCTGTGCAGCTTCTGAAGTGCCACACTGCGTAGCTTCTAAGGTGCCATGATGAGCAGCTTCTGAAGTATGAGTCTCAACAGCTTCTGAAGTATGAATCCAAGTAGCTTCTGAATTCAGATTCTGAACTCCCTCAAATTCTCTTACTTCATTGTCACCCTCAAAACCTGCAAAATCTCTTGAGAATTCTTTGAAGGTTATGTGTATGGATTCTTCCACAATAAGAGTCCTTTTGTTATATACTCTAAAGGCTTTAGCATTCAAAGAATATCCTAAGAAAATAGCATTGTCAGATCTGGCTTCAAACTTATCCAAATTATCTTTTGTATTTAATATGAAACAATCACAACCAAATACATGAAAATAAGAAACATTAGGTTTTTTGTTGAACCATAACTCATATGGAGTTTTCTTTAGAAAAGGTCTAATGAACACAATATTTTGAACATGACAAGTCGTATTCACAGCCTCTGCCCAAAAGTATTTTGCCACTTTTCTTTCTAACATCATGGTTCTAGCCATCTCTTGTATACTTCTATTTTTTCTTTCTACAACTCCATATTTATAAGGAGTTCTAGGATTAGAAAAAGTATGAAATATACCCGAATCCTCACAAAGGTTTCTAAATAAATGATTTACAAATTCTCCTCCATTATCAATTTTAATGGTTGAAACTTTGTAACCCTTTTCATTTTGAATCCTTTTGAGAAACGCTTGGAATTTTTCAAATGTTTCATCCTTTGATCTTAGAAAGAAAATCCAACAAAACCTTGAGTAATCATCAACAAATACAAACACATATTTCTTTCCTCCTAGACTAGTTGTTCTAGATGTACCAATGAGATCCATATGCAATAGCTTTAGAGGCCTTTTAGTAGCAACATCCGCAATGTGTTTGAATGAGGTTTTTACTTGTTTTCCTCTTTCACACTCATCACAAGTCTTATCCTTGGTATAGAGGATCTTAGGTAAGCCTCTTACAAGGTCTTTGGTAGAGATTTCAGAAATCAATCTCATGTTGATATGGCCTAGCTTTCTATGCCACAACCATTTGTCATCAACCAAAGATAATAAACAATTTAGATTCTGAGAATCTAAATCATCTAAATATAAGACATATGTGTTGCCTATCCTATGTGCTGTAAACTTGACCGAATTGTTTATGGGATCAAATACTTGAACCTTATACTTATCAAAAAGAACATTCAAATTAAGATCACAAAATTGGCTTACACTCAACAAGTTGTGTGTGAGCTTATCTACCAATAATACATTGCTAATAACATGTTTTGATGCCTTACCAACATCACCAATACCTTTTACTTTAGCACATTGATAGGACTTCGGCAAGTGCACCGAATCGTACAAGTAATAAAGTTCACGGTGAGTGGGTATCGTTCCCACGAGGATTAAAGAACTGAGCAAAGATTTCGTGATGTGAATTTCTAATTAGACGAATCGAATTAAGGGTAATGAAAGGTTTGAAATCATAAATTCGAAAGAGTATCAAAGTAACAGACAGTAAACTAATTTTGAAAACTTCAAAGAATGAGAGGTTAGGGAATCGGGTTCACGTATCTTCTGAAATAATTAAAACAATTGCTCGCCTTCAAATTCTAAAACTTTAATTCAATGAACGAATCTTAAATTGTCAATTCCAATCCCTTGGTAATTTAACACTTTTTCTATGAACAATCAGTCAATCCCTTGATCAAATCGTTTCACAGAAAAGAAAATATGTTTACTGATTCAAAGTTCATAAAAGTCTTGACTCTATTCCTAGTTATCAATCCTTCCAGCAATTTCCCTTGAGCTAATTCACACACTTATTTTCCCAAATAAACATATGAATCCAAGATAAGTTGAAAAGCGATTTCCCAATCTTCAGAACAACACAAAACAATAAGGTAGTTACCTGAATCGAAGAAATAGAATTCAAAGGTTTGCAATCATCGGATTAATTCATAGTGATACGATTCCCCCATCCCTAACAAGGGATTAGTTGCTCATAATCAAAGTAAACAAAGCATAGAAATTGATAGAAAGCAGGTTAAAGAACGAATAACTCATTGTATTGAAAAGCAGAGTAAAAACAGAGTACTGGAATGAAAAAAACAAGCTGCTGCTGAAAAATAAGGATTCAAGATGAGCGATCAGATAATGGATGACCTAATTTCCCCCTATTCTAGTCCTATATATAATCAGATAGTCTAGAATTTAAATTGATTACCGAGGGATTTTAAAAAAAAAATAACTAAGACAGTGTAATATCTAAACAGATTTAATCCTGAATTATAGATGCTCTGTTTCCACTTTTATCCGGACGCAAGGCGTAGGGAGGACGCGGCGCGCTGCATGGGTTGGCTTCTCCGGGGCGCGGGGCGCCTGCTGGACGCAGGGCGCCAGCCATTCGACCTCTCTCGGGCGCAAGGCGCCTGCTGGACGCAACGCGCAAGCTTCTTGGGCGCACGGCTGGTGGAGGGCGCAAGGCGCCTCGGCAGGGAACTCTTGGGCGCGGGGCGCCAGACTTCTGGGCGCAGGGCGCCATGTGGGCGCGACGCGCTAGCTTTTCTCGCAGATTTTCATTTCCATTCTGAGTTTGAGGCGCTGCGCGTGAGTGAGGCGCCCAGCGTCTCAAATTGGGCTCTTTCCGTGCATCTCCAGCTGCTATTCATTTATCAATTACTTGCTCAAATCCTAAAATTAACACCAAAATAATACCAAAAGCGTAATATAACCCAGGAAAATCCAATTTATTCTAGAAATACTTAAATTACTCTAAAAACACACTGAATTTAACTAAACAAACACAATTTCTTAGAATTTAAACTACAAAATTACATAAAGATGCCAGGGCATCACACATGTACCATCAGCAAATCGAACTTGAGCTTTGTCCTTTTGTCTAAGTTGGATGAAGTACTCTTTTTGTCCAGTCATGTGTCTGGAACATCCGGAGTCTACATAGCACCTCTTCAGATCCATGGTTTTGGTTTTCAAGCATTTCTGCAAATAGTTTCAAATGAGCTTTACGTATCCAAAGTTTATTGGATCCTTTGTTGTTAGTTTTCTTCGGATTTCTGATGTAAGAATCATACTTTCCTTTAGATTTATATAAAAAGCAATCATCAGAAAAATGATTAGTTTTTGAACAATAAAAGCACTTTGCCTTTTTGAAAGTTTTCTTAAAAGACTTTTTATTTTTGGCAAACTTACTTTCTGGAACAAAACCAATCCCATTTTTATCAAAATAAGTTGTTTGTGATCCTAAAATCATTTCCAGATTTTTAGTACCATTAACAAACTTTTCCAAATCCTTTCTCAAAAGAATATTGGTTTTTAAAAGATCATTGCACTTTTCAGAGAGCCTCTTAGTTTCTGAGTCTTCTTCAGAATCTGAACCACTTTCAGAATCTAAGGTGTCAGAAGCTGTGGCAGCTTCTGAAGCTTCCTTAGACTTTTTAAGGTTGCTAATGTCGTTTTCTAAATCGATTTTTTCAAACATCAAAAGATCATTAGCATCTCTTAATCTTTCTAAGTCCCTGTCAAGATCAGAATTAATTTTTCTGATATTTTCCAAATCATTTTCTTCATCAGAAAAGTTAATACTCGATTTTGAGTTGGTGCTTCTGAACTATTCTAAATCAATACTTATTTCAGAATTGATTTGTTTTTATAATCTAAATCTTGTTTTAATTCAAAAGACTTTTTCAAAACCTTTTTATGATTAATCTGAAGTTTCTCATAAGTATGTAAAAGAGAATTAAAATTAGACATGAGTTCTTCAAACGTTACCTCATGGTCTTCAGCATCTGAAGTCTCAGCTTCTGAGCTATAGTCAGCCATGAAGCATTTGTGCTTCTGAACCCCATTATCTTCAGTTTCTGAAATTTCTGATTCTGAGATTTCAGCTTCTGAAGGTTCAGCTTCTGAGGTGTACTTAGCCACGAAGCACATATTCGAAACTTCTTCTTCATCCTCAGAATCATCATCATCACTCAATGTAGCTTTGTAAGCCTTCTTTTTCCCTTTATTCTTTGATGATGTTTCCTTCAGCTTTGGACAATCGGGTTTGATGTGGCCCTTCTCATTACAATGATAACATGTTACTTGATCCAATTTTGATTTATCCTTCTTGAAGGTGTTTGGATTCTTTTTGCTAGAACTTCCTTTTCTAAACATCCTTTTAAACTTCTTGATAAACAAAGCAACTTGTTCCGGATCAATTTCCAGGTCATCTTCAGAGCCATCCTCTTCAGATTCTGACTCAGAGTCTTCCTTGAGAATCAAAGCCTTTTTCTTCTTTTTCCTCTTGGAAACTTTAAGAGCCGTGTTATCCCTGAAATTGTTAGTGCTAGCAATATTTTGCAGTTCTATTTCATGCACCTTTAAGGACCCGATTAAAGCATCAAATTTTAAAGTTTTTAGATCCTTAGCTTCTGAGATAGCCGTTTCTTTTGGTAACCATCTAGAAGGTAAGCTTCTTAAAACTTTTCTCACGATTTTAGCATTAGGCATGTTATAGTTAAGATCCCTCAATTGATTTATGATACTAAGAAACCTAGTAATCGTACTATCTATTGATTCATTCTCATCCATTTTAAATTGTTCATACTTGGACCTAAGCATATAAATCTTTGTTTCTTTAACCTCATCAGTGTCATCATGTAATAAAGCTAATCTATCCCATATTTCTTTAGTCGAACTACAACAAATGATCTTATCATACTCACTTTTAGTTAAAGCACAAATAAGTAAATACTTAGCTTTTGAGTTGAGTCTGACCATCTCATTATGTTCCTTTGTCCATTCGGATTTAGGAATAGTTTTAGTCTCAATTGAGCCATCGAGCAGCACTCTTGAAGTTTCTGGCATTTGATCTCCATTTTGAATTATTTCCCATAACTCTAGACTATTATACTCAATGAATAGTTGCATCTTGTCTCTCCAATAGGCATATGCATTTCCATTAAAGAGTAGAGGTCTATTTATGGATTGTCCTTCGGAGATTTGAAAGTTAGCTTGATGTGCCATAGCTTGTTCCTTTGGATCTTGCTTCTGTTCTTGTTAGAGAACCTTCTTGAATTCACTTTAGCAAAAACCGGAGCTCTGGATACCAATTGATGATGTGAGTGTCTCTTGAGAAACACCTCCAAGCTATGTTTCACACAACCCAAGAGGGGGGTGAATTGGTTGTGTACAATTTTTCGCGAATACTTCTTATAATTTCAACACTTCCTGAAATTCTCAAAGATTGATCAAGTCTTTGAAACTTGTCAAGAATTAGTCAAAACAAGAAAATGCAATTTGTGATCTCAGAACCTAAATCAATTTTATGACATACACAGAAATCAATATGTCAATGATTTAATTCGTATATAACTTGCACAGCGGAATATGATCACAAATATCACAACTCAAATTATATATCAAGCTTCTGAACTAGACAAATCAAATACAAGAAATCACTTTTTCAGAAAATACAACTTCTGAAACAATTCCGAATCAGCTTCTGAACTCTGTTTCAGACTCTGCTTCAAATTCTGACTTCAGAACCTATTAGCTTCTGAACTAGTATTTCAAATACAATCAATCAACAATATGCAATATGATATATGTTTCACATACACTCAGAATCTAAGCAACAATTATACAAAGAACAAGATTACAACTTATGAAGATATGTATTGTAAACTTCTCAGCTTCTGAAGTTAGTTCTTTAATTGTTTTATTTCAAATTCAGATTCCCTAATGATCAATATAACATATCACAAAGTTAAATCACATAAAGATTGTTTTTACTTAACCTTCTTTAACTTTTAAGTTGATTAAAGATTGTTCTTGATATTTTTTCAGAAAACAAATAACACTCAAATACAATCTCAGCCTCTGATGTATTCAAATAAGCTTCTAAGATATTTAACTCAGTTTCTGAGCATGCAACAATTAACAAACAATCACAACAATTAAATGCACCTAAAACAAACACATATAAGAGATGAAAGTTTAGAGAATCATACCGATTTTATACTGGTTCGGCCAATTGTGCCGACATCCAGTTCTTCAATCCTTAAGATTGAGTTCCACTAGAAAGCTTCAAAATGTCACAGATTACAATTACTTTCGATATGTTTTGCAACCTTCTCAGGTTCGACACTTTAGAATCCCCTCTAAAGATTTCACTTCCAAGATATCCCCTCAAGGAAGATTTCTGCTCCAAGGATGTACCCTCCAAGAAGACTTTTCTGCCTTGAAATTCCCCTCAAGGACTTTTCAGCAATCTTGACTTTGAACACCTTTCTATGAACCAATTTCCTCAAGCGACTGATTTCAGCTTCTAATCTTTAAGAATCTCAAACCTTTTCTGGCTTGATCAATTTCAGACTTTGTATCTGAAATCCCTTCTTCCTTTCCAATGCACGATTGAAACAATCAGGACTTTATCCTGAGTTCTTGAGAGCCTTCACTTTTCTTTTCTTCTTACTCAATATGCACAAGACTCTTTCTTTTCTCTTCTCTCACACTTTCTCTTTTTCTTTTTTTCAGAGGATTTTTCTATCTCTCTTCTTTTTCTCTGTTTGATTGTGTGTGATTCTTTTTTTTCTAGTGTTCTGTGTGTTGCATCTCTCTTACAACTTTGAAACTCTTCTTATAATTAAAGAGCTCATTACAACGGCCATATTTTTTAGGCGGGAAATTAAAACACAATTAGCTAAGACTAACTAATTACATTTAAAATAATTCCCTCTCTTATCATTTCTGCACGTGACCACCTTGCATAGAGATTCATTAAATCTCCATCGGCTTCTAACCTTTAGAACCTTCTTTGGCTTCTGAACTGGTTTTAATTACTTCAGATCCTTATGAGCTTCTGAACTTGCTTTCTCATAACCTCAGAACCTCTTTAAGCTTTTGAGACTGTCTCCGTTCCACTGAGATATTCACCTAGCTTTTGGAGTCACTTCCGTGCTTCTGAAGACTTTCTTCAGCTTCTGAATACCTCTTTCTACCTTTCTTAAATGTGTATTATATGATTATACATTATATAACCTAATACAACACTAATCCTATTTCTATGCTTCTCTTACAAAATAACAAATATTACTTTACAGAGCGTGAAACATATACAACACATACTAACAGTGGTTTCTAATACAAATAGCTTCTGAACTATACAATCCATCCACTGTAGCTTCTAAATGTAAACTCTCAAAAGTTACATTAGTTTTGTTATTATCAAAACCAAAAGAGGATTTACATTAACAAACACGACTCTTAAAGTTTCCAAGAGGAAAAAGAAGAAAAAGGCTTTGATCTTTAAGGAAGATTCTGAGTCAGAATCTGAAGAGGATGGCTCTGAAGATGACTTGGAAATTGAGTATTAACTTTTTTGAGGAAGAAAATGATTTAGAAAAACTCAGAAAAATTAATTCGGATCTTGAGAGGGATCTAGAAAGATTAAGAGATGCTAATGATCTTGTGATGTTTGAAAAAATCGATTTAGAAAACAACATTAGCAACCTTAAAAATTCTAAAGAAGCTTCAAAAGCTGCTGCAGCTCCTGAGAACTCAGATTCTGAAAGTGATTCAGATTCTGAAGTAGACTCAGAAACTAAAAGGCTTTCAAGTGCAATGATCTTTTAAAAACCAATATTCTTTTGAGAAAGGATTTGGAAAAGTTTGTTAATGGTACTAAAAATCTGGAAATGATTTTAGGATCACAAACAGCTTATTTTGATAAAAATGGGATTGGTTTTGTTCCAGAAAGTAAGTTTGCCAAAAATAAAAAGTCTTTTAAGAAAACTTTCAAAAAGGCAAAGTGTTTTTATTGTTCAAAAACTAACCATGTTTCTGATGATTGTTGGTTATATAAATATAAAGGAAAGTATGATTCTCACATCAGAAATCCGAAGAAAACTAACAACAAAGGATCCAATAAAATTTGGATACCAAAAGTTCATTTGAAACTACTTGCAGAAATGCTTGAAAACCAAAACCATGGATCTGAAGCTATGGGATGTGGACTCAAAATGTTCCAGACACATGACTGGACAAAGAGAGTGCTTCATCTAATTTAAACAAAAGGGAAAAGGTCAAGGTAGATCTACTGATGGTACATGTGCTCAGGTTCTGAGGGTGAAAATGCTAATGTAAATCCTGAAAATGAAGTAAGAGAGTTTGAAGAGATAAACATCAACTCAAAGGGAGTTCAGAATCTGAACTCAGAAGCTACTCGGATTCATACTTCAGAAGCTGCTGAGATTCACACTTCAGAAGCTACGCAGAGACGTACTTCAGAAGCTACGCAGTATGGCACTTCAGAAGCTACGCAGTATGGCACTTCAGAAGCTACGCAGTATGGCACTTCAAAAGCTACACAGTATGGCACTTCAGAAGCTACACAGAATGGTACTTCAGAAGCGACACAGAGTGGTATTTCAGAAGCTATGCAGAATCATAGTTCAGAAACTACTCAGAGGCAGAGTCCAGAAACTCATGTTTCTGATGATAATGTGGTAACTTCAAACCAATTATCTCATGATATTTCTTTTGAAAATATAACCAGAGGCAAAAATGAATTAAAATCCCTTGATCAAAATCTAATAATTTGTGATATCTCACATGGTGTTAGAACTAGGAGATCAATTAATGCTTTTGTATCTCTAGTTGAAATAGAACATAATTTGGCTGACATTTTTACCAAACCCCTATCCGGAGATAGATATGTATTTCTTAGAAACAAACTCAATATTATATCTATTTAAACCTTTTTGATTATGACAAAAAGGGGGAGAATGATTTGATGTAATCTTTCTTCTTAGATGTATGGATATAATCTTTCTGGAAAATGGTTCAGAAAGGGGGAGTTTAGGTTCTGACGATTCCAGGATCTGACGATTCCAGGATCTGAAGATATTAGGATATGATGGTATTAGGTTCTGAGATTAGGATCTGATGATATTAGGTTCTGACGTTTCTACATATAATTTCTAATATAAATATGTCATGTAGGGGGAGATATACATCTTTATCTTATATCAATATTATATGTAGGGGGAGATATATTTCGATATTGTGATATAATGGTTCAGAAACAGTGATATATATGGTTCAGAAACTAACATGATACATACTATATATTGTGTTATATTTGATATTATCATATATGGTTTTGAAAGTATATTTTTGAAAAGTGTTTTCGAAACTCTACATCAATGCTACGTTTTTATTTTAAAAATTTGAGAAAGCATTGAAAGATTACATGAGTTTTGTCATCATCAAAAAGGGGGAGATTGTTAATGTAAATCCTCATTTGGTTTTGATAATAACAAAACTAATGTAACTTTGTGAGTTTACATTGAGAAGCTACAGTGGATGTAATTGTAATAGTTCAGAAGCTCTTGTATGAGAAACCACTATTAGTATGTATTGAATATGCTTCGGGTGTAAGACCCCAAAATTCTAATTATACCTTAATTAGAGGGATTTAGTCATAATCACTTTAATCAAGGTGTAATTGGAAAATGTATGTGATCGGGATGTATTTTGATGTATATGTGTTATTTGATATGTGTTATGTGTATTATGATGTTAAATGCATTGCATGCGGGTGAAAATACGATAAAATAGACTAAGAACCTAGGGAAGGAAGTTAAGAAACAATCATGAGCTATTTTAGGTATTTATGGTTATGTATAAGTTTATATAGGTGTAAGAAGGATGACTAGGGTGTTAGAAATGGTTTAGAGAGTGTTAGGTGCATTTCAGAGTTTTAGAAGTTTGAAACTGCTGCTGCTGTCATTTATCAGCAGATGCTCGCAAGCGACCAGTTCTAGTCGCTAGCGGGTGAGGCGACAGAAGTTAGTCGCTAGCGGCCGCATGTCCCTCGCTAGCGACCAGCATCGGGACAGAACAGAATTTATGTCATTTTTCATTTTAGACCAAACCCTCCATCTTTTTAATATTGCTCATAGGTCCCTCCGCCCAGGACCTCCTTATAACTCCAGAAGAGCCACCTAAAGCTATCAGAAACCTTTCTTCATCCCTAAGAACTCCAAGAAAGCTCTCCCAAAGCTCCCTAAGCTCCAAACCTTACATCCAACCACAAAAACTCATAAAACCAAAGGATAAATCACATAATCAGATTCCTCTCATCATTTCCTTCCATACTAACCGAACATAACTCATCAGAAGCTCTAGGATCATCTTCATCATCATCAAAAGTTAGATAGAGTGCTAAACAAGTAGCTCAAGGGAGATAAGGTTGGTCTTTGGCATTAGAGGGCAAAACCACAAGAGGTAGGGGTTTAGATTTATGTTAAGTTATGTATTAATGTGTTTTCATGCATCAGATTCGAGTACATGCCTTTATTTGCATCAAATAGTTGTTGTTCTGAAAACTGATATGAGTGCAGGGTCGATATGCGCGCTAGCGGCCAAATCACAGCCGCTAGCGAGTGTACACACGCTAGCGGCCAGGTTACACGCGCTAGCGGGTGTAGGGAACCGACTTGGGCGCTAGCGGCCACAGAGGACGCGCTAGCGACCAGATCGCAGAACTTTCTGTAGAATTGTGTCTTCTGCTATTTTGCTTTCATAATGATTCTAATCTTGCATATGGTCTTTGAAATAGTACAGTATAAGGAATATACATAGATATATATCAGAACCATATTTTGATTAATGATAATGATTGGTTTAATGAAAAGAATAATATATGAGTCTAATTATATTGTGTGATTACATGCATATGATGAACATTATGACACATGTAATATGATGAGTATATATATATATAAGTATATATATATCAGAAATATATATTTTGATTATTGAAAATGATTGATATGATGAAAAGATGATATATGAGGTCATCTATGTTTTTATGATTACATGTATATGATGATGATTATGACATATATGTTATGAAGGGAATATGATGTATATTATGCATGCTGATATTTTAAAGAAGTTGTGAAAGGTCATGTGAATCAGAAAATGAGATTTATGAGTAGCTTCCTTTACAAAACGGGATTGGCAAGGGAGGTTGGCACCCTCGGTCCCCAATACCAATTTGTAAAAGAAAGTGAATAAATACCCTCTTCCCCACAGAGATCTAGTAGAAAACTAGATAGGTATGAGCTCATAGCCTAGGGGCAAGGTGTATGCGGAGGTAGAAAGAAAGAGGGTAGTGTCAATGATTTGAGAAAGTTATAACACATGACACATATAATCGTATGCATGATGTTGATCGTGCAACTTTTATATGATTAATTATATTTAAACGTGTAACCGTATGCATAGTGCTGACTGTGCAACCGTTACCCGCTAATGAACATATTTTCAAGTAACCAATGTCAGCACAAGGATGATTATTCATTGTTGCATAGCATTTATATAATTAACAAGAAGCATGTAGGTAAGACACTCTGGAACTAAATATGTATTTGTGAAAATATCATTAATATGAATTATGCATGTCTCACTTATTTCATAACAAACCGGAGTGATCCCCCTATTGAGTCCGTGGAGCTCACCCCAATTCCACCACCTTTTGTTTTAGATACAGATCGAGATACAGATACCCCGCTAGGTGAACGGATCCGGATTTGCAAGAGGATCGATGGCTCGGACATCCAAAGAGTTTAGGACATTAGGAATTTAGATATTTCTGTATATGATATTATGTTATGTTATGTACCATATTTTACTCAGAAGGATTTATAAGGGAAGTATAAGTGTCTGTACAAGCTTATAGTTCTCTTAGAAACTCTAGTATTTTAAATATTGTAATATCTATTTTGGATTTTACGTTATATGTGTTTTCTTATGTATGTGAGACTATATGTATGTATTGGGCCACTTATGTATTTTATGGTAATCTGGTTATATGTATCTGTAGATTCATCGTTTGGTGTATCAGATTATACCTCGTCACGTACAAGCCGAGATTTTTAAATTACGTTTTCTTATGAAAATTATTGGCCCTATTTTCCGCGTATCCTTAATTTCAAACTTAAACTCTGAAACAAGATGATAATTTCCGGTAATTAACTCTCTGTGACTTAAGCATAAAGAGGTAATTATTGGGGTGTTACATTTTGGTATCAGAGCAGGTCGAACCTTAAGGCTTGGGGTTATGACCTTCTATGCTTCAGTTGCATAGTACGGTAGTTTCATGCTTGTAGTAGGTTATCGTAAGGCATGATTTGTCTATTTGGTACTGTGGTGGTTGTATATACCTAATATGATTATTGAGACTGATCACCTCAGTGATTATGTTGGTGTGTACAGGTACAATGGCACCAAAAAGACGTCAAATGAGGCCGTCTGGGAGTAGTTCGGAGGGAAACCAGGGGACTAGTGAGGCGTTGGCAGGAATGGCAAGGGCGGTACAACAGTTAGCGGAAGTTATGAGGCACCATGCAGACCCCACCCATACCACATCCGGAGACAGACAGAGGGAATGCCCGATTTGCTGAGTTTCAGAGTGTAAATCCCCTAGTGTTAAAAGGTTCCGTTGATCCGATTTACAGCGTACTGCTTTTGCTACATTCATGCTGCAACAGGATGCAGGAAACTAGTGGAGAAAGGAGAAAAAGCCCGATTGGATGCTGCAGGATATCTTATTCCTTGGAACAGGTTCAAGGAACTTTTCTATGAAAAATATTTTCCCAGATCTATAAGAGAAGCTAAGGAGCGAGAATTCTTGAATCTAACACAAGGACGAATGACTATTGCTGAATACACTGCACAGTTTGAGCATCTCATTAAGTTCTCAGAAATGTTTCAAGGAAACCCATTGGAATCGTGGAAGTGTATGAAGTATCGAAATGGGTTAACACAGAAGATGCAGAAGACAATGAACCACCTTCACTTTGATAGCTATGCTCAGTTAGTAGAGGCATGCAGAGTGCATGAACAAGCGTGCCTTCTTGGAGATAATACTTCACCAGAGACTCCTAGAAGGGATCTAACACCACAGGCTCCTCCACTCAAGAGACGACACTCTTCACCACAATAGTCTCCATCTCGATCTCTTAGGAGTTCTCAACTTCATCAAGAGTCATCTTCACCTAATCTAGTAATGACCACTAGAGCTCCGGAGAAACCCACTTGTGCTCAGTGTAATAAGAAACATTGGGGAGTTTGTCTTGCTAGGCCGTAGATGTGTTTTAGATGCGGTGAGCCGGGACATATCGCCAGGGAGTGTCACCAGTCTCCTTCAGATCCTAGTACCAGGGAAGGACCGTCACAGTGAGCGTGAATAATGAAATTCGATCAGAGATTAAGGCCGAGGGTAAGTATAATACCTACACGATCTGCGTTTGGTAGTTTCACAGATATGGAATTTCGGGGGCGAAATTCTTTTTAAGGGGGGGAGAATGTAAGACCCCAAAATTCTAATTATACCTTAATTAGAGGGATTTAGTCATAATCACTTTAATCAAGGTGTAATTGGAATATGTATGTGATTGGGATGTATTTTGATATATATGTGTTATTTGATATGTGTTATGTGTATTATGATGTTAGATGCATTGCATGCGGGTGAAAATACGATAAAATAGAGTAAGAACCTAGGGAAGGAAGTTAAGAAACAATCATGAGCGATTTTAGGTATTTATGGTTATGTATAAGTTTATATAGGTGTAAGAATGATGACTAGGGTGTTAGAAATGGTTTAGAGAGTGTTAGGTGCATTTCGGAGTTTTAGAAGTTTGAAACTGCTGCTATTGTCATTTATCAGCAGATGCTCGCTAGCGACCAGTTCTAGTCGCTAGCGGGTGAGGCGGCAAAAGTTAGTCGCTAGCGGCCGCATGTCCCTCGCGAGCGACCAGCATCGTGAAAGAACAGAATTTCTGTCATTTTGCATTTTAGACCATACCCTCAATCTTTTTAATATTGCTCATAGGTCCCTCCGCCCAGGACCTCCTTATAACTCCAGAAGAGCCACCTAAAGCTATCAGAAACCTTTCTTCATCCCTAAGAACTCCAAGAAAGCTCTCCCAAAGCTCCCTAAGCTCCAAACCTTACATCCAAGCAACCACAAAAACTATAAAACCAAAGGATAAATCACATAATCAGATTCCTCTCATCATTTCCTTCCATACTAACCGAACATAACTCATCAGAAGCTCTAGGATCATCTTCATCATCATTAAAAGATAGATAGAGTGCTAAATAAGTAGCTCAAGGGAGATAAGGTTGGTCTTTGGCATTAGAGGGCAAAACCACAAGAGGTAGGGGTTTAGATTTATGTTAAGTTATGTATTAATGTGTTTTCATGCATCAGATTCGAGTACATGCCTTTATTTGCATCAAATAGTTGTTGTTCTGAAAACTGATATGAGTGCAGGGTCGATATGCGCGCTAGCGGCCAAATCACAGCCGCTAGCGAGTGTACACGCGCTAGCGGCCAGGTTACAGGTGCTAGCGGGTGTAGGGAACCGACTTGGGCGCTAGCGGCCACAGAGGACGCGCTAGCGACCAGATCGCATAACTTTCTGCAGAATTGTGTCTTCTGCTATTTTGCTTTCATAATGATTCTAATCTTGCATATGGTCTTTGAAATAGTACAGTATAAGGAATATACATAGATATATATCAGAACCATATTTTGATTAATGATAATGATGGGTTTAATGAAAAGAATAATATATGAGTCTAATTATATTATTTGATTACAAGCATATGATGAAGATTATGACACATGTAATATGATGACTATATATATATATATAAGTATATATATCAGAAATATATATTTTGATTATTGAAAATGATTGATATGATGAAAAGATGATATATGAGGTCATCTATGTTTTTATGATTACATGTATATGATGATGATTATGACATATATGTTATGAAGGGAATATGATGTATATTATGCATGCTGGTATTTTAAAGAAGTTGTGAAAGGTCATTTGAATCAGAAAATGAGATTTATGAGTAGCTTCTTTTACGAAACGGGATGGCAAGGGAGGTTGGCACCCTCGGTCCCCAATACCGATTTGTAAAAGAAAGTGAATAAAAACCCTCTTCCCCAAAGAGATCTAGTAGAAAACTAGATAAGTATGAGCTCAAAGCCTAGGGACCAGGTGTATGCGAAGGTAGAAAGAGAGAGGGTAGTGTCAATGATTTGAGAAAGTTATAACACATGACACATATAATCGTATGAATGATGTTGATCGTGCAACTTTTATATGATTAATTATATTTAAACGTGTAACCGTATGCATAGTGCTGACTGTGCAACCGTTACCCGCTAATGAACATATTTTCAAGTAACCAATGTCAGCACAAGGATGATTATTCATTGTTGCATAGCATTTATATAGTTAACAAGAAGCATGTAGGTAAGACACTCTGGAACTAAATATGTATTTGTGAAAATATCATTAATATGAATTATGCATGTCTCACTTATTTCATAACAAACCGGAGTGATCCCCCTATTGAGTCCGTGGAGCTCACCCCAATTCCACCACCTTTTGTTTTAGATACAGATCGAGATACAGATACCCCGCTAGGTGAACGGATCTGGATTTGCAAGAGGATCGATGGCTCGGACATCCAAAGAGTTTAGGACATTAGGAATTTAGATATTTCCGTATATGATATTATGTTATGTTATGTACCATATTTTACTCAGAAGGATTTATAAGGGAAGTATAAGTGTCTGTACAAGCTTATAGTTCTCTTAGAAACTCTAGTATTTTAAATATTGTAATATCTGTTTTGGATTTTACGTTATATGTGTTTTCTTATGTATGTGAGACTATATGTATGTATTGGGCCACTTATGTATTTTATGGTAATCTGGTTATATGTATCTGTAGATTCATCGTTTGGTGTATCAGATTATACCTCGTCACGTACAAGCCGAGATTTTTAAATTACGTTCTCTTACGAAAATTATTGGCCCTATTTTCCGCGTATCCTTAATTTCAAACTTTAACTCTGAATTAAGATGATAATTTTCGGTAATTAACTCTATGTGACTTAAACATAAAGAGGTAATTATTGGGGTGTTACATTTTGGTATCAGAGCAGGTCGAACCTTAAGGCTTGGGGTTATGACCTTCTATGCTTCTGTTGCATAGTGCGGTAGTTTCATGCTTGTAGTAGGTTATCGTAAGGCATGATTTTTCTATTTGGTACTGTGGTGGTTGTATATACCTAATATGATTATTGAGACTGATCACCTCAGTGATTATGTTGGTGTGTACAGGTACAATGGCACCAAAAAGACGTCAAATGAGGCCGTCTGAGAGTAGTTCGGAGGGAAACCAGGGGACTAGTGAGGCATTGGCAGGAATGGCAAGGACGGAACAACATTTAGCGGAAGTTATGAGGCACTAGACCCCACCCATACCACATCCGGAGACCGACAGAGGGAATGCCCGATTTGCAGAGTTTCGGAGTGTAAATCCCCCAGTGTTTAGTGTTTACAGGTTCCATTGATCCGGCAGCGGCTGGGGATTGGATAGAGGAAATGGAGAAGATATTTACTGTGATACAGTGCTCCGATTTACAGGGTACTGCTTTTGCTACATTCATGTTGCAACATGATGCAGGAAACTGGTGGAGAGGAGAAAAACCCCGATTGGATGTTGTAGGAATTCCTATTCCTTGGAACAGGTTCAAGGAACTTTTCTATGAAAAATATTTTCCCAGATCTATAAGAGAAGCTAAGGAGCGAGAATTCTTGAATCTAACACAAGGACGAATGACTATTGCTGAATACACTGCACAGTTTGAGCATCTCATTAAGTTCTCAGAAATGTTTCAAGGAAACCCATTGGAATCGTGGAAGTGTATGAAGTATCGGAATGGGTTAACACAGAAGATGCAGAAGACAATGAACCACCTTCACTTTGATAGCTATGCTCAGTTAGTAGAGGCATGCAGAGTGCATGAACAAGCGTGCCTTCTTGGAGATAATACTTCACCAGAGACTCCTAGAAGGGATCTAACACCACAGGCTCCTCCACTCAAGAGACGACACTCTTCACCACAACAGTCTCCATCTCGATCTCTTAGGAGTTCTCAACTTCATCAAGAGTCATCTTCACCTAATCTAGTAATGACCAC
Source organism: Aeschynomene evenia (assembly GCA_013621005.1). Taxonomy (NCBI): domain Eukaryota; kingdom Viridiplantae; phylum Streptophyta; class Magnoliopsida; order Fabales; family Fabaceae; genus Aeschynomene; species Aeschynomene evenia. The sequence continues at coordinate 20,690,842 of CM024266.1, forward strand.
TAGAGCTCCGGAGAAACCCACCTGTGCTCAGTGTAATAAGAAACATTGGGGAGTTTGTCTTGCTAGGTCGCGGGTGTGTTTTAGATGCGGTGAGCCGGGACATATCGCCAGGGAGTGTCACCAGTCTCCTTCAGATCCTAGTACCAGGGAAGGACCGTCACAGTGAGCGTGAGTAATGAAATTCGATCTGAGATTAAGGCCGAGGGTAAGTATAATACCTACACGATCTGCGTTTGGTAGTTTCACAGATATGGAATTTCGGGGGCGAAATTCTTTTTAAGGGGGGGAGAATGTAAGACCCCAAAATTCTAATTATACCTTAATTAGAAGGATTTAGTCATAATCACTTTAATCAAGGTGTAATTGGAATATGTATGTGATCGGGATGTATTTTGATGTATATGTGTTATTTGATATGTGTTATGTGTATTATGATGTTAGATGCATTGCATGCGGGTGAAAATACGATAAAATAGACTAAGAACCTAGGGAATGAAGTTAAGAAACAATCATGAGCGATTTTAGGTATTTATGGTTATGTATAAGTTTATATAGGTGTAAGAAGGATGACTAGGGTGTTAGAAATGGTATAGAGAGTGTTAGGTGCATTTCAGAGTTTTAGAAGTTTGAAACTACTGCTGCTATCATTTATCAGCAGATGCTCGCTAGCGACCAGTTCTAGTCGCTAGCGGGTGAGGCAGCAGAAGTTAGTCGCTAGCGGCCATGATAAGGCGCTAGCGGCTAATGCGGTGTTGTTGGTCGCTAGCGGCAGCATGTCCCTCGCTAGCGACCAGCATCGTCAGAGAACAGAATTTCTGTCATTTTGCAATTTAGACCAAACCCTCCATCTTTTTAATATTGCTCATAGGTCCTTCCGCCCAGCACCTCCTTATAACTCTAGAAGAGCCACCTAAAGCTATCAGAAACCTTTCTTCATCCCTAAGAACTCCAAGAAAGCTCTCCCAAAGCTCCCTAAGCTCCAAACCTTACATCCAACCACAAAAACTCATAAAACCAAAGGATAAATCACATAATCAGATTCCTCTCATCATTTCCTTCCATACTAACCGAACATAACTCATCAGAAGCTCTAGGATCATCTTCATCATCATCAAAAGTTAGATAGAGTGCTAAACAAGTAGCTCAAGGGAGATAAGGTTGGTCTTCGGCATTAGAGGACTAAACCACAAGACATAGGGGTTAAGATTTATGTTAAGTTATGTATTAATGTGTTATCATGTATTAGATCTGAGTACATGCCTTTATTTGCATCAAATAGTTGCTGTTCTTAAAACTGATATGAGTGCAGGGTCGATATGCGCGCTAGCGGCCAAATCACAGCCGCTAGCGAGTGTACACGCGCTAGCGGCCAGGTTACAGGCCCTAGCGGGTGTAGGGAACCGACTTGGGCACTAGCGGCAACAGAGGACGCGCTAGCGACCAGATCGCAGAACTTTCTGCAGAATTGTGTCTTCTGCTATTTTGCTTTCATAATGATTATAATCTTGCATATGGTCTTTGAAATAGTACAGTATAAGGAATATACATAGATATATATCAGAACCATATTTTGATTAATGATAATGATTGGTTTAATGAAAACAATAATATATGAGTCTAATTATATTATGTGATTACATGCATATGATGAAGATTATGACACATGTAATATGATGAGTATATATATATATATATATATATATATATATATATATAAGTATATATATCAGAAATATATATTTTGATTATTGAAAATGATTGATATGATGAAAAGATGATATATGAGGTCATCTATGTTTTTATGATTACATGTATATGATGATGATTATGACATATATGTTATGAAGGGAATATGATGTATATTATGCATGCTGATATTTTAAAGAAATTGTGAAAGGTCATGTGAATCAGAAAATGAGATTTATGAGTAGCTTCCTTTACAAAACGGGATTGGCAAGGGAGGTTGGCACCCTCGGTCCCCAATACCGATTTGTAAAAGAAAGTGAATAAAAACCCTCTTCCCCACAGAGATCTAGTAGAAAACTAGATAGGTATGAGCTCATAGCCTAGGGGCCAGGTGTATGCGGAGGTAGAAAGAGAGAGGGTAGTGCCAATGATTTGAGAAAGTTATAACACATGACACATATAATCGTATGCATGATGTTGATCGTGCAACTTTTATATGATTAATTATATTTAAACGTGTAACCGTATGCATAGTGCTGACTGTGCAACCGTTACCCGCTAATGAACATATTTTCAAGTAACCAATTTCAGCACAAGAATGATTATTCATTATTTCATAGTATTTGTATAATTAACAAGAAGCATGTAGGTAAGACACTTCGGAACTAAATATGTATTTGTGAAAATATCATTAATATGAATTATGCATGTCTCACTTATTTCATAATAAACCGGAGTGATCCTCCTATTGAGTCCGTGGAGCTCACCCCAATTCCACCACCTTTTGTTTTAGATACAGATCGAGATACAGATACCCCGCTAGGTGAACAGATCCGGATTTGCAAGAGGATCGATGACTCGGACATCCAAAGAGTTTAGGACATTAGGAATTTAGATATTTTCGTATACGATATTATGTTATGTTATGTACCATATTTTACTCAGAATGATTTATAAGGGAAGTATAAGTGTTTGTACAAGCTTATAGTTCTCTTAGAAACTCTAGTATTTTAAATATTGTAATATCTATTTTGGATTTTACGTTATATGTGTTTTCTTATGTATGTGAGACTATATGTATGTATTGGGCCACTTATGTATTTTATGGTAATCTGGTTATATGTATCTGTAGATTTATCGTTTGGTGTATCAGATTATACCTCGTCACGTACAAGCCGAGATTTTTAAGTTACGTTCTCTTACGAAAATTATTGGCCCTATTTTCCGCGTATCCTTAATTCCAAACTTAAACTCTGAAAGAAGATGATAATTTCCGGTAATTAACTCTATGTGACTTAAGCATAAAGAGATAATTATTGGGGTGTTACATCGGGTATTGTAATGTAATATTCGTAATATGTAATAGAAGCATAGTGATAGGAATAGTGCTGTATTAGGTTATATAATGTATAATCCGGTAATACACACTTGAGGAAGCTAGGAAAATCTTCAGAAGCTAGAAGAAAGTCTTCAGAAGCTAGGAAGAGTCTTCAGAACCTCGGAGGAGACTTCAGAAGCTCAGTGGAGACTTCAGAAGCTCGGAGGAGACTTCAGAAGCTCAGAGGAGACTTCAGAAGTAAGGAAGAGGCTTCAAAAGCTGGGATGCTACTTCAGAAGCAAGGAAGAGGCTTCAGAAGCTCGGAGGATACTTCAGAAGCACGGAAGATGCTTCAGAAGCTCGGAGGATATCTCAAAAGCACGAAAGTGTGGTCAGAAGCTCAATGAGATTCTGAAGTTATTGAGAAACTCATTCAGAAACTTAATGAGGTTCTGAAGGTTTAAGAAGCTACGATAGAGACTTAATGAGTTTCTAAGGGAATTTATTCACACGTGCTGAAAAGGAAAAAGAGGGAATCATTTTTAAATGTAATTAGATAACTCTTATCTAGTTTTGTTTAATTTCCCGCCAAGAAAAGTGGATGTTGTAAAATTGAATTGTAATGAGCTCTCTATATAAAGATGAGTCTGAAGTTGTAATAGATAGAGAAGAGAACGAATAGTGAATCACACACAATTGGAAAAAGCAGAGAGATAGAAAAAATCACTCTGAGAGAAAAAAGAAAGGGCTGAAAAAGAAAAGAAAAATCTGAGAGAGGCTCAGATACACTAGTGAGAAAGAAAGAAAAAGAGTCTTGTGTTAATTCGAGAAAAAGAAAACAAAGAGAAGGCTCAAGAGAGATCAGGATAAAGTTCTGACTCAAGATCGAAGAAGTAAAGAAGGAGAAGGAATTTCAAAAGCTCAAAGAGTCTGAAATTGATCAAGCTAGAAAAAGTTTGAGTCTTAGAGAAGATCAGAAGCTGACTTTAAATCGATTTCTTGAAGCATTGGTTCGTGGATTTTGTGATCAAGATACAAGGTTCTGAGAAGTCCTTGAGGGGATATCAAGGCGGAAAATCTTCCTAGAGGGGATATCTAGGGAGTGGAAATCTTCAGAAGGGGATATTCTGGAGTGTCGAACCTGAGAAGGTTGCAAAAGATATCGTGTATTGATACCTGTGTATTGTTGATACAACTTCTAGTGGAACTCATTCTTAAGAGATTGAAGAACTGGATGTAGGCTTCATTGGCCGAACCTGTATAAAAATCGGTCTAATTCTCTTACTATCATCTCATTATATTTGTTTGTGTTAATTGCATTTAATTAGTGTAATTGAATTTCATTGATTGTTTGCTCAGAAGCTGGTGTGATAACATCAGAAGCTGAATCTATTTGTGTGTTAATTCTATTTCTGGAATATTTCAAGAACAATCTTTAATCAATTTAAAAGTTAAAGAAACTAAAGTAAAAAGAATCTTTATGTGATTAACTTTGTGATATGTGATATTGGTCATTTGGGTATTTGAAATTTAAGATAAACAATTAAAGAACATTCATTCAGAAGCTGTGTGGTTTACAAGAACTACCTTTGTAACCCCCTACTAGATAGCCCTTAATGCTTAAGTCATTTTAGGCTATTTCATAAGGGTCACTCTCTGTTATCATGTTCTATTCTTTACTTTAAAATATATACGCGGAAAATAGGCGGGAGTAAAATTTTCGCAATTTGTTTACGATATAAAAATAAGGGTTTTGCGAAATACATAATCGATAAATAATAAGCCATGCCAAGATATAACTGAATAGTCTATCAAATAAATCACTCCCAACAATCAATGAACACACAAGGAATAAATATTAGGCTTTACCCCATAAGCCAAAGGCAATGACTTATGAGACTCCACCATAAATACATGTCAAATAAATAGCTGCCGGCTAACATAGGTCCGGACTTGAAATAAATAACTCAAACAACTGAAATGAATCCATAACCGAAATGCAAATCAATGTATATAGGTTTATAAAGCGGAGGACTGAAAAATAAACTAAGGCTGGGTCTGCTCCTTGCTAGCTCCATGGTCCTGCTCTGTCTGCTCCTCTATAATATGGGGGAAAAACATAGGGTGAGCACTGGGAAGTGACTCAGTAGAGGAAGCCGTCCCGGGTTTAATTATAAAATAAGTGGAGCATGAATGAGTTCATTTCAGATATAAGTTTAAATAATCTTTTCCCGGAACATCTTACCTAAGTGCGTCTTATCCATTTTAATTAGACAGTTAATATGCATAAATAAATAAAGTCTTGGTGTAGTGCACTAGTGTCCTTACACATATAAATTGATAACTCATAAGATAACATAATACATTTAGCCAAACAACTTTATCTTGCATTAATCAATCTTTGGCACTGTCCGCCCTCCTGTATTTCTCCACATCACCGGCCCCTAGGCATGAGCTCATCCTAAACTTATGGGAGAGGGGAATATCACCTTCCCTTAACAATGAGGTTGTAATGCCGAGGTTGTCATCCCTCCCTTAACAACTCTCACTGTAATGCCGAAGGCTACAACGTTTTATCTTGGTATTTCACCTTCCCTTAACACTGAGATTGTAATGCCGAGGTTGTTATTCCTCCCTTAACAACTCTCATTGTAATGCCGAAGGCTATTGCACTTTACTTTAACTTTCCATTACATCTTAAACATGTACATAATGAACATACATAAATCATACGTAACATATATTATCATATAATCATACTTTTATATTACAATAATGTATAAACATATTTTACAGCTCATATAATCATATATAAATCATGCATAAATCATATATATATCTTATTCACTTCTAACTTTGTCTTATGTAATGTTATCCTTAATTATACTCACTATTATCTTTACTATCATTATTAATACTATTATCATTACATATCATATATTATACATGTTGTTGTTCTTACTGTATTATTCTTTTATTATTATTAGGGTTAATATTTTATTATTATCTTCCCTATCAATATTACTATCATTATCATATTATTATTATTTCTACCTGTTACCTACCTATTATTAACTCATATACATGCTAATAGGTATAAGTTTATGTAATAATAATATGTAATAGTAATATACACACAGATAAACTGTCCTTTATTTATATATATATATATATATATATATATAAACAAAAACCAAGCGCGCATGCGCTGCTCGCAGCCACCATACGCGCATATATATATATATTATATATATAGAACCATAATAATAATACTAATAAGGCACAAAAATTCTAATGGGAAAAACGACCATCACATTAATTTCATAAAATCATCATCAATATGCATGAAAATAGAATGCCTAAACCCCTACCTCTCGTAGACCTCCTATGCTATGCGTAGAGACACCCCTTTCCTTCTCACTTCTCTCTAGCCCCATGAACGGTACAAAGATGGCTTCTTTCAAAATGGAAACGGTAGAAGTGTTCTATTTGGTGAGAGGATCAAGAATATGTGATTTGTTTTGTGATTGGGTGAGAATTGGTATGGATTTGGGGTTGTGGAATGGTTATGATTTTTGGTTTTGAGAGAGAGAGAGAGTGGAATGGAGGCACAAGGATTGATGGAGGCTACCAAGAGTATTTTAGGAAATTAGGTTTTCTTAGTGGAGCATTGATGGGTATTATATAGAGGTGTTGTGGGCCCACCCGTTACTAAAAAAAATACTAAATATTCTAAAACATCCCAAATAATACTACAATGCTCAACTAACTTTCAAATCTTTAAACATAAATTAAAAATACACATATAGGCACACAAAGAAAATAAAATAAATAACATATAACACTTTAATAAGGAGAAATTTATCCACTCTAACCCAATTAAATTCCAACCAAGGTCAATTACCCTTAATTTCACTTAATTAGAACCTAATAAAAATCGGGGTGTTACAACCTTCAGAAGCTGTGTCTTCGTTATTTGCATAATTGTTGGTTAGATTCTGAGAGTATGTGAAACATATATCATATTACATATTGTTGATTGATTGTATTTGAAATACTAGTTCAGAAGCTAATAGGTTCTGAAGTGAGAATCTGAAGCAGGTTCTGAAACAAAGTTCAGAAGCTGAATATATCGGATAGTGTTCAGAAGCTGATTTTCTGAAAGAGTTATTTTGGATATTTGATTTGATTGTTTCAGAAACTTGATATAATATTTGAGTTGTGATATTTGTGATCATATTCCGTTGTGCAAGATGAAAATTAAATCATTGACATATTGATTTCTGTGTATGTCAACATATGTGATTTAAGGTTCTGAGATCACAAATTGAATTGTTGATTCTTTGTTTTTACTAATTCTTGACAAGTTTCAGAGACTTGATCAATCTTTGAGAATTTCAGGAAGTGTTAAATAATAAAAAAGCATTCGGAAAAAAGTTATACACAACCAATTCACCCCCCTCTTGGGTTGTGTGAAGCATAGCTTGGAGGTGTTTCTCAAGAGACCCTCACATCATAAAAAAAAAGTCAAAATTAGCTAACATCTTATGCCATCTTCAATATCATACCTGCATAAAATAAATAACAACATATATATATAGGTGAGCAACCAATTGCAAAAAATAAATTTGTTAGGTACATTATATGAAAATCAAGATGAGCACTCAATTGCGAAAAATTATGATAATTATTTTAGAAATGTAAAAATATTAAAAAAAATTTGATACTCAAAATATACTATGAGAATTCTTCATAATAGACAAAAACTCTTATATTGAAAATTAAATATTTTTAGAATATTGAGAAATACTAAGGTGAAGAAAATCCATATATATTGATAAAAGTGTACAACAATCTAGAACATGAAGGATTACATTGTATCTTTTTTTACAGTGTACCTTATGTAAGCTCCATAACCCTTCTGAGAGAAATTGATATATTTCTCTTAGAGAGATAGAAAGTTTTAATGATAACAAAGTAAGCCATAAGCATAAAAATTTTACTTAAGGTTTTGCTAACATGTGTGCTAAGTGTCTCAGAAAGCTTAAACTTTTGCAATTCCATGAGTTAAGATCAAGACAAGCAATGAGTAACCTTATGAATTAAAAGAAGAAATCATGGCGTAAAAGACATCAGAAAGGATAGTCAGAAAGCGCAAAGGTGAAAGTGCAGTTCTGAGAGAAGAACACTGTCGCCTCAGAAAGGTCTCAGAAGACCTTGCGACTGGTGGTTCTCAGAAGGGTCTTCCCTCAGAAGGTTCGCCTCAGAAGTCCGTACAACTCTCAGAAAGTTGGACTCAGAAGCAACCAAGTGTCAAGACTCAATGGATGAAGCATCAACTCTCAGAAAGCTCGAAACAACAAGCAAAAGGAAGTGGGAACACGCGCACTGTACAAGTCAGAAAGTTCCTCATTTCGCGCTGACTGTTGCAGGGAGCCGTTCTGAGTCAGAGACAGCCACATCAGCAAAGTGAAAGCTTCTAATTTCGCGGCTCTTTGATGCCTATATATATGAGTTCGATTCCAGAGCATGGTGACGAAATTCTAACGCAAAAACTCTTGATCAATTGTGCCAAAACTCTGTTGAATTGAAAATCATTATTTGCGAAAACTTAGAACTTTCTCAGAAAGACAATTTTCCGAAACTGTTTTTCTAACTTTGCAAAAATCTTCTAGCTTTGCATTTGTGTAAATTCTTACGTTTGTAAGTTAAATCTAGAAGTCTACTAAGAGAAAACAAAGTCTGTATCTTAATCTTAGTAGTTGCTTTTGAAACAAAAACTCTACTCGAAAAACGCTAAGTCCTTCGCGTGTGAAGGCAGTTTTAAGTCCTCGATTGTTTGAGGCAAGTTAAAGTCCTTAAGTGTTTAAGGCAAGTAAAGTCCTCAGTTGTGAGGCAAGATAAAGTCTTTAATTTGGTTAAGGCAAGGAAAGTCCTCTAGTGTTGGAGGCAAGAAAATCCACTTCGGATTGTGAAGTGGTGAAAGTCCTTTACGTGGTAAAGGCAGTGTTGTCTGAGAAGGCACTACAAGAAGAATATCTAAAGAACTCTAAACGGAAGGTTGAGGACTGGAGTAGGTTGGTTAAAACTGAACCAGTATAAAAATCTCTTTGTGTTAAGCTTTTCTTCCTTCAACTCTTACTTTCTAAGAAAACTTGTAAACACGTTTTTAACTTAATCATAACGGTGAAAATCTATTAAGTTAAAATCAGAAAGAGTTTGAGAGAAATCAATCTTAAAACACTTTCAGAAAAATCTCAGAAAGGAACTTTCTCAGAAAGGTAAAAACTCTCAGAAGCTTAACTCTCTCAGAAAGGTTATTCCGCTGCAAACTCTTAATTCATCCTTCTGAGTAAACAGCTTTCTAAGAAAACCTTTTAGAAGCAATTTTTAAACCTGCACGATTTAACCCCCCCCCCCTTCTCGTGCACAAATACACCTTCAATTGGCATTAGAGCTCGGTCCTTAAGGGGTTGAGCACTTAACAGTGTCAGGGAAAAAGATCTAAGAAGGGACTATGGATTCACCAGCTGCGTTCATATCTGATGGGGCTTCAATCAACAGACCTCCAATGTTTCTTCGAGATAGCTTCGACTATTGGCATGATAGGATGACATTGTTCATCAAGCACACCAGTCTTGATCTATGGGACAGGATTGAAAACGGCGACTATCAACCTCTGCAAACAATAACAGAGCAAGTTGTTGTTGCAGCAGATGCTGAACCTGGAGCAGCACCTCCAGCGCCCAGAACTTACACCAGACGAGTTCCCAAGGATAAATGGACTCAAGAAATGAAAGAGAAGATTCAGCTGAACTTCAAGGCCAAGTACATTCTCCTCTGTGCACTACCTAAAGTAGAATACGACAAGATAGTGTCGTGTGATACAGCACAAGAGATATGGGAAAGGCTTCACATGTTGCATGAAGGAAATGACGAAGTCAAGGAAACAAAGATATCCATGCTCGTACACAAGTACGAATCCTTCTGCATGCAGCAAGATGAAACCATTGACAGCATGTCAATACGGTTTCTTCATATCATCAACCAGCTCAAAGTCTTGGGAAAGACTTACTCAAACGCTGAGATGGTCAGAAAGATTCTCAGAAGTCTATCCTCAAAATGGCGTCCAAAGGTTACAGCAATCCAAGAAGCCAAGGATCTAAATCAGCTTGGTTTGGATGTGCTATTTGGCTCTCTCAGAACACATGAGATTGAGCTAGAAGGATTGCTTGGAGGACCATCCTCTTCATCTAAGCCTCTGAAGAGTTTGGCTCTCAAAAGCCAAATAAAAAGATCATCCAAAGCTCTCAAGGCAGAAGAAGTCTCTGAGTCAGAAGATGAATCAGACTCAGAAACAGAAGAAGATGACATCTCTCTTCTGGTCAGAAAGATGAAGAAAGCTTGGAAGAGAAGACCAAGCAAAGGCAAGGAGATTACTCCTAAGAAAGGAAAGTTAAAGCCTTCTGAAGCCACATGCTATGGCTGTGGAGAAAAGGGTCACTTCAGAACGGAGTGCCCTCAGAACAAAGGGAAGAAGAAGTTCATCCCCATAAAGAAAAAGAAGGAAATGGCTGCTACATGGAGTGACTCGGAAGAAGAAGGTTCTGAGCCAGCAAACGATGAAGATGCAAACGTCTGCTTCATGGCTGGTACTGACTATATTCTGGAAACAGAATCTGAGTCAGAAGAGGTACCTAACTCCCCTCCTCTCTCATAATCACATAATAAGGTCTCAGAACTCTATGAAGAGCTTCTGAGAGACTCAAATGAATTAGCTAACAGTTTCAGCAGCTTAAAGAAAAATTACAAACATCTAGAAGCTGAAAATGCTAGACTAATTCAAGAAGTTGAGAACCTAAAACATGAAAGAGATGATTTTAAAAACAGATATCTTGAAAGTCACAACCTCTATCAAGCTTTAGAAACAATGTCTTCTGTAACTGTTGAAAAGGCTAAATTAGCCTTAATAGAATTACAAAAGACAAATGAGCTTCTCACTTCTGATCTAGTTAAGATGGTCGATGGTGGGAAAATGATGACTATTTTACTTGGAGGTCAAAGACCTTACAAAGATAAAAGAGGACTCGGATATGAAGAAGTTTTCGAACCCAACGACCTTGATCCATCCTTAACTAAATCACATCGCATGTGCATCTCATGTTTCAAAGATGGACATGGATCTGAGACTTGCCCTATGCTTAGTAAAGGAAACACTTCTCTGCCCAAAAGGGCTAAGAAGGTTAAGAACTCTCAGAAGGCTAAGTCTTCTCAGAAGACAAGTCCTTCTCAGAAGGATAAGGCTTCTCAGAAAGCAAAGGCCTCTGAAAAGGGCAAAGAAAAGATTTCTGAGTCTCAGAACCACAATCCCTCTAAGAAAAGAAGACAAAAGGCAAAGAAAGCTAACAAGCAAGGACCCAACAAAGCATGGGTACCTAAACCATTGAAATTTGTGTCTGCAGGTGCATCAACAAGCACTGCTCCACCACCAAGATGAGCAGTGGTACTTAGACAGTGGCTGCTCGAGGCACATGACTGGAAGCAAGCACTGGTTCAGAAACCTTCAACCCAAGAAAGGAGGAACGGTGCGATTCGGTGATGGTGCCAAAGGGAAGGTCACTGCCATAGGAGATGTTGGTAAGGACTCTTCTCACCAAATCTCATATGTACTTTTAGTTGATGGCTTGACACACAATCTATTAAGCATTAGTCAATTCTGTGACAAAGGCTTAAAGGTTGAGTTTCATGCCAAATATTGCCATGTGATTAATCTCACTAACGGCAAGATCGTTCTAGAAGGAAAACGAGTTGGTAACATCTATGTTATCCATCTAGATGATCTAAAAGATCAAAATGTGAAGTGTCTTGTCTCTATCCAAGAAGACAAGTGGCTTTGGCATAAGAAACTTGGTCACGCCCATATGAAGCTTCTTTCTGAGCTCTCTCAGAAAGGACTCGTAAAGGGTCTTCCCAACATCAAGTATCAGAAGGATGCAACTTGCGACTTCTGTGAAAAGGGAAAACAAACCAAAGCCTCATTTCCAAGCAAAAGTGGAATTTCTACTCAGAAACCACTTGAGCTTCTTCACATGGATCTCTTTGGACCAACTAGAACAGCTTCCCTTTCTGGAAAACGCTATGGTCTTGTCATAGTGGATGATTATTCTAGATTCACTTGGGTATTCTTTCTAGCGTCTAAGGAAGAAACATTTGAAAAATTCAAAGCTTTTGCTAAAAGAGTTTCAAATGAAAAAGACTCTCACATTCACACCATACGATCTGATCATGGAGGTGAATTTGAGAATCACACTTTTGAAAAGTTTTGTGAAAATCTGGGCATTGCTCACAAATTCTCTTCTCCCAGAACTCCTCAACAAAATGGAGTCGCTGAGAGAAAGAATCGAAGCCTTCAAGAGATGGCAAGAACAATGCTCTTAGAAAGTGGGCTTTCAAAAGGCTTTTGGGCTGAGGCTGTAAACACCTCATGCTATATTCAGAATCGAGTCTTTCTGAGACCAATACTGAAGAAAACACCTTACGAGCTTTGGAAGAACAAAATACCCAACGTATCATATTTTCATGTTTTTGGTTCTTCTTGCTTTATACTCAACACAAAGGACAAACTAGCTAAGTTTGATCCTAAATCCGATGATGGAGTATTCCTAGGATATTCCTCTGTCTCTAAAGCCTATAGAGTCTATAACAAGAGGAGCAAATGTGTTGAAGAGACAATCCATATTAAGTTCAAAGAACTTAGTAAGGATTTGCCTCAGAAGGTTGCTGACTTAGAAGATGAGTTTGAAAAACTCAACATCTCTTCTGAGAAAGCCAAAAAGAAAATTCTTATAGATGATGAGAGTGATTTCCAACCTATGGAAAAATCTTCTCCATCTAAAGAAAAATCTAAAAACATCATTGAAGCTCCAGAACCTGATGAATCTATTCCTCAAACATCAATGGAATTTAGATTCTCAGAAAGTCAGGCTTCTGATGACTCAGAACGAGAACCTTCTGAGCCACCTTCTCAAGACCATATTCCTAAAGGATATAAAGGTTCAAGAGACTTGAAAAACGTCTCTCAGAATGAAGTCTTGGGTGATCCCGAGCGTAGTGTGAGAACCAGAAGGAACTACACAAATCTTGCTATGGTTTCTGAACTTGAACCAGAATCCATAGAGGAAGCGTTAGATGATCCTAGCTGGATAAATGTCATGCAGGAAGAACTAGACCAATTCGAGAGAAATCAAGTTTGGAAACTTACTCAGAAACCCAAAGGCAAAAGTGTCATTGGGACAAAATGGGTGTTTCGAAACAAGCTTGATGAAAATGGTCTAGTCGTGAGAAATAAGGCCAGATTGGTTGCTCAAGGGTACAACCAACAAGAAGGGATAGACTATGACGAAACCTTTGCTCCAGTCGCAAGATTGGAAGCTATTAGAATGTTGCTAGCTTTTGCTGCACACAAAGGCTTCAAACTCTATCAGATGGATGTAAAGTCCGCCTTCTTGAATGGATACCTTTCTAAGGAAGTTTATGTAAAACAACCTCAGGGCTTTGTGAATGATTCTTTCCCAGAACATGTATTTAAACTTACAAAGGCTCTCTACGATCTATGTTGATGACATAATTTTTGGTGCAACAAATCAGCAGCTATGTAAAGAATTCTCTAAGCTAATGCAAAGTGAATTTGAGATGAGCATGATGGGAGAACTTAAGCTCTTCTTAGGATTGCAAATCAAGCAAGAGTTAGAAGGGACTTTTATACATCAAGAAAAGTATACCAAAGAACTTCTGAGGAAGTTCCTGATGGATAAAGCCAAGCCTATGAGCACTCCCATGCATCCTTCTCAAGTAATTGACTTGGATGAAGATGGTGAGGAAGTCTCAGAAAGAAACTATCGCGGCATGATAGGCTCTCTTCTCTATCTCACTGCTTCTAGACCAGATATTCAACTAAGTGTTGGCATCTGTGCTAGATTTCAATCAAAGCCTAAGCAATCTCACTTAACTGTTGTTAAGAGAATTCTGCGATATCTGATTGGAACTACTAACCTTGGTTTATGGTACGAGAAAGGTTGTTCCTCAAATGTTGTAGGATACTGCGATGCTGATTATGCTGGAGACAGAATTGATCGCAAGAGCACAAGTGGATGTTGCTGCTTCTTTGGACAATGCTTAATTACATGGTCATGCAAAAAGCAGAACACTATTGCGCTATCAACAGCAGAAGCTGAATATGTATCAGCAGCAAACTGCTGCGCTCAGATGCTTTGGATAAGGAACCAACTACGTGACTATCAGCTAAGGTATGAGAAAATTCCCATTCTTTGTGATAATACCAGCGCAATTAGCTTAGCAAAGAATCCTATTCAGCATTCACGATCTAAGCACATAGATATAAAATATCATTTTATTAGGGATCATGTGCAAAAAGGCGATGTGGAAATCAAATTTGTGAATACTGAGGATCAAATCTCAGATATATTCACAAAGCCTTTACCCGAGGATCATTTTAATGTTCTGAAAGGGCTTCTTAATCTAGGACGTTTTTAAGTATTTAAAATTTTAAAAATTGTCTTCATAGAAACTCCTCTTAGTCCTAAGCTTAGAATCTGAGACAGATAAGTTAGAGCTGACTTCTGAGCAAAATATTAGGAAACCTATTCTGAGAAAATTCATGTCTCAGAAGACCTACCTCTCAGAAAGGTAGTCTTCTGAATAACCTCTCAGAAGGAAATACTCTCAGAAGGACCACCTTTCTCAAAACAGTGCCTTCCGAGAGAGTAGTTACCAAACGGTAACTTTTGAATTAAATTCTGCAACGGCTAGTTCTTACCTGCTCTATAAGAATCGTACAGCCTTGTTCCAGAATTGATATTTGCTCTTAAAATTCTCATCCAAACACTATCAAAATTCTCTTCTCACCTCACCTCATCTCACCTCTCTTTCTTCATCCCTCCCTATTCTCACTCAAACCTTAAACCCATCCTCAAGTGGATGTACTTAGTAAGAATAAGAACATGAGTAAGGAAACCCACTCTTCTGATGGACAACAGAAGAAAAAGAAAGAGATTCACTCATCTTCCATACAAAGGGGCATGGGTTCTGAGACACCTCAGAAGGTCTCTTGGAAGAACCCTATGACAACCATCATAACTGAAGGCTCTGGGAAGGCATCAACAGATCAACTAGTAGGAAGAAAAAGGAAATTGGATGCAAGTACTCTTCAGCACAAATGGAAGCTCGAAGATACAATGGATAATAAGCCAAAAACTCATAAAGTTTTGGATGATCGGAACTTACATGGTCAAACATCTGAGATCAACAAAACCTACATTTCAGAGAGTGTAAAAGTGACAAATGTTGTTAGAACTGAGCCCTGCTCAGAAACAGACACTGACACCTCTTATGTCTCAGAATCGTATGAGACTGAAGAAATCGTACAAGAAACTCAGTCTGACCAAGAACTACAAAAGGAATCTCTGGAGCGTTATTTCAACTTAATCAAGATTCCTTCTCCTCAGTTTGGTCCAACTCCCTTTGTATCAGATACGATAAGTGAATTTAGCTCTCACGAGGAGAAGATAGAAATAAATTCACCAGAGATGTGTGCTTTCAAAATACCTGCTGAAGAAAAAGTTACGGACAAAGCTGAAGAAGAAACTGAGAAAGAAGAAGAAGGGACTTCTGAAAAACAAAGATTGGAGTCAATGGATGCTATTCTTGAAGCTGATGTTTTTCGACCTCCTCCTTATCCCACCTCTTCTGATGGCATACCTCCAGAATGCCCACCTGGTGCGGAACAAGCAGAAGTTCAAATGGAAATGTGCAAGCTTCTCCGCTATATTGCTAGGAAGATAGCAGCTATAAGTCCATGATGATGTTTATGTTAGCCACCCTTTTTGATGTAACAAAGGGGGAGAAGAAAAATAGATAATATTTTGGCTATATAAACAACTAGGCCTAGGATTTAGGGGGAGTACCTAGGATTTAGGAGAGTAACAGATTTAGAGGGAGCCAAAAATTTTGTTTGTAACCCCATTCGAGCTTTTAATGAAATATTATTCATGTTTTGGCATTTCCTGTTATTAAATAGCTTGGTATTTCTAAAAATCATATTTCACTCATCAAAGAAATACATGCTATAATTGATAATCTAAAACAGTATTCATACATTGCATATCTATCTGTCGATTATCAAAGCATTCTAAGAAAATAACAAAGTCTTCTCTCATAAAGCTAAGTTAGTTTCTAAGAAAGCAAAAGTGCATTCTGAGTAAGTTGTGAACTTAATCAGAAACACTTCTGAACTTAAGCAAAATTATTATCTTAAGACTTAAGTTGTTATCATCAAAAAGGGGGAGATTGTAAGCTCCAGAACCCTTCTGAGAGAAATTGATATATTTCTCTTAGAGAGATAGAAAGTTTTAATGATAACAAAGTAAGCCATAAGCATAAAAATTTTACTTAAGGTTTTGCTAACATGTGTGCTAACACTACAAGAAATTTGGCCTATGACAACGCCAAGAAAAGTGTTGCCTAAAGTGATCAAAGGAAACACTTTTGGACCAAAGGCAACATTTTTGAACCCAAAGGCAATGCTTTTGGACCAAAGACAACGCTTTTGGACCAAAGGCAACGCTTTTTTCTAGGCGTAACCTACAGTGGGGTTACCTTTGATAAAAAAGTGTTGCCTAAAGTGACCATCGGCAACGCTTTTGAGTCGTTGTCTAAAAAAACTGTTGCCTAAAGTGTCACTTTAGGCAACTGGTTTTGAAAGTGTTGCCTAAAGTCTCACTTTAGGCAACGGTTTTTCTAGAGAACGGCTCAAAAGTGTTGCCTATTGTCACTTTAGGCAACGCTTTTTAATCAAAGGTAACCCCACTTTAGGTTACGCCCAGAAAAAAGCGTTGCCTTTGGTCCAAAAGCGTTGTCTTTGGTCCAAAAGCGTTGCCTTTTGGTCCAAAAGTGTTGCCTTTGGTCCAAAAGTGTTTCCTTTGGTCACTTTAGGCAACACTTTTCTTGCCGTTGTCATAGGCCAAATTTCTTGTAGTGTAAGTGTCTCAGAAAGCTTAAACTTTTGCAATTCCATGAGTTAAGATCAAGACAAGCAATGAGTAACCTTATGAATTACAAGAAGAAATCATGGCGTAAAAGACATCAGAAAGGACAGTCAGAAAGCGCAAAGGTGAAAGTGCAGTTCTGAGAGAAGAACATTGTCGCCTCAGAAAGGTCTCAGAAGACCTTGCGACTGGTGGTTCTCAGAAGGGTCTTCCCTCAGAAGGTTCGCCTCAGAAGTCAGTACAACTCTCAGAAAGTTGGACTCAGAAGCAACCAAGTGTCAAGACTCAATGGATGAAGCATCAACTCTCAGAAAGCTCGAAACAGCAAGCAAAAGGAAGTGGGAACACGCGCACTGTACAAGTCAGAAAGTTCCTCATTTCGCGCTGACTGTTGCAGGGAGCCGTTCTGAGCCAAAGACAGCCACATCAGCAACGTGAAAGCTTCTAATTTCGCGGCTCTTTGATGCCTATATATATGACTTCGATTCCAGAGCATGGTGACGAAATTCTAACGCAAAAACTCTTGATCAATCGTGCCAAAACTCTGTTGAATTGAAAATCATTATTTGCGAAAACTTAGAACTTTCTCAGAAAGACAATTTTCCGAAACTGTTTTTCTAACTTTGCAAAAATCTTCTAGCTTTGCATTGGAGTAAATTCTTACGTTTGTAAGTTAAATCTAGAAGTCTACTAAGAGAAAACAAAGTCTGTATCTTAATCTTAGTAGTTGCTTTTGAAACAAAAACTCTACTCGAAAAACGCTAAGTCCTTCGCATGTGAAGGCAGTTTTAAGTCCTCGATTGTTTGAGGCAAGTTAAAGTTCTTAAGTGTTTAAGGCAAGTAAAGTCCTCAGTTGTGAGGCAAGATAAAGTCCTTAATTTGGTTAGGCAAGGAAAGTCCTCTAGTGTTGGAGGCAAGAAAATCCACTTCGGATTGTGAAGTGGTGAAAGTCCTTTACGTGGTAAAGGCAGTGTTGTCTGAGAAGACACTACAAGAAGAATATCTAAAGAACTCTCAACGGAAGAGTTTGAGAGAAATCAATCTTAAAACACTTTCAGAAAAATATCAGAAAGGAACTTTCTCAGAAAGGTAAAAGCTCTCAGAAGCTTAACTCTCTCAGAAAGGTTATTCCGCTGCAAACTCTTAATTCATCCTTCTGAGTAAACAGCTTTCTAAGAAAACCGTTTAGAAGCAATTTTTAAACATGCACGATTCAACCCCCTCTTCTCGTGCACAAATACACTTTCACCTTATTCACTATGTTGAAGCTTGATCTGAAACCAAATAGAGAAATAATTAAAACTCATATAAATAATTAGAGAAGAGATAATTAAGAGAAATAGTAGAAGATTAAGAAAAATTAAATATTTAAAAAGAAAATAAAAAATAAATATTTAAAAAAAGATACAATGATTAAAAAAATAGTAAAAATATGGAATAAAAAAGAAGAAGACATTCATAGAAAAATAATCATAGAAAATAAAGAAAAAGAGATAGAGATTCAAGAGAAATGGAGAAGAAGATACCAAAAAATGTAAGAGATGTGGTAAAAAAAATAGAATGAAAGGAGTAAAGAAAAAAAAAAACACATTGTAAATTTCTGGATAGAGATGAGTCAAATAAAGTAGCTATTCAAATTTATAGTAGATTAATAGATAAGTAATTGATGAAAAAAATAAAATCATTAATGAAAATTTCAATAAATCAATCAATTAAAGATTATAATCTACATCACCAGTCAACTAAGGAAATAATTAGAGCCTAATTTTAAAAACAGATTCATGGACATATATAATTTGATTCTTAATATTTATTCTTAAATTCTTAAATTGATTCTTGATATATATCATTAATTCCTTAAATCATTAAAAATAAGATGATTTAAAATTATGTAGGATAGATTATAATCGATTAAAACATTTTCTTTTCTAAAAAAATATGCCTCAAGTTAGTTTTAAGTCTTTTCTTTTTATTCAAATTATATTTATTTAAATATATATGTTAAAATATTAGTGATGAATAGATACAAATTCTTTTATTATAATCATATTCGTTATAGTGTTCAATATATTGAACGGTGGATTAACATTATTTTAAAACCTTTCCTTTTTTTTTAAAATAAGACTCATCAAGCTAGTTTGCAAATCTTTCCTTTTTATTCAAATTATATTGATTTAAATATATATGTTAACATATCAAAGGAAATATTTTAATCATATTCGTCATATTAATTGATATGTCAATCAGGATTATATATGGCAATCAAGAATTAATTAATATAATTTATTAAAATAATAAATTAATCATATAAAATATCCTGTCAATAATTAATATAATTTTTTGCCCGTTAATTGGCACTGTTAAAGAGTGTATCAAAATATTATTCAAATTCGTGATTATTCCTGATGACTTTGTCAAAAATATATCAAATGTATATCAAATATAAACATTCTGTATCCTATCTATTGTCTACTATTTTATATGAGATTTTTCACTTTTTTAATTAAATCAATTCATAATATGTATTATCAGTAATTCAATCAATTCACAATATTCAGCTATAATATTAATTCAATCAATTAATTCAATCTATTCAAATTATCATTTTAATTCAATAGATAATACCTCCATCATGATTGCATTCAGCTATAAAATTGATAAGTGATTTTTTAAAAAATTAAAAATTTAAAAAAATGACACATGGCAAGAAATTAATGCAAGGTTCGTAAATATTATAAGTATAGATATAGATATAGATAATAAATGAGTTGGCTCATTGTTGGCCAAAACTTGTACTCATAGACTTTTCCTAAAAATATTACGGGACTACCCTTCATCGTCCTTTTCTATATATTCAGCGTTGGCAAGTCTCACCAACCACGACAATGGTATACCTGACGCCAATAGGAGATTAAACACAAGTTACATTTGAATATTGAAACCACAATTAAGTCAATAATGTACTCTGCTATATTTTCGTTTTCGGTAAACGATACCGTTGGTGACATATGATACTAGCAAATATAATACTAGTGATTATCCATTGCGTGAGGCTTCTACCGACACTCCCAAGTCCCAACACCACACACTTCTGTCTCTCACTTCACATTTAGACTTAAACCGCATCATCATTCGCTATAAACGGCTGTCATGTTATCTGTGCCACTGCTTGAACCTGGTATGTGGTCTCCAATTCCTTGCATTTTTTTATCATTTTTCCAACAATTATCATAATTACTTCAAGTTGCTCTGTTATTTTTAATTATTTTATTTACTCTTGTATATATATTATTTCTGGCGTTCCTTAGAGTAGTTGCAGATTTTTTTATCATCAAGTTGATAGCAGACTCTGCCATTATTGAGATCTTGTCTAAAATCGATTGTTTCGGTTCATTTTCTAGCCTCTGTTATGACATTAATTTGTCTGAATGTTTTCGAAAACTAGAAATTAGTTAAATTCCTTCAATTGGGCAGAAGGGGGGTTGTAATTATGAACTGGACTATTTCCACGTAGATATTTGACCCAATAAATGCGGGGCTTCTGAGAATTCATGTTCATTAGGTCAATCCCAAATTTTCTGAAACTAGCAGATGCAGAGTTCATTAGGTCAATCCCAAGAAAAGTTCATTAGGTAGATATTTGACCCAATAAATAGCAGATGCAGAGTTCATTAGGTCAATCCCAAATTTTCTGAAACTACTTTGTGATTCGTTGGTATTTCTGGACATAGTTAAAAGTCTTTGTGCTGACGTGGTGCTGACGTGAGTATGAATCCTGTTATTATTTGATGAGTATGGCTAGAGGTACAACAAAAAAAATCAGTCAAAACAGCAAATAAGTTATGCTAAACATATATAATATAAATTGTACAATGAATATTATATATTGTGCACGCCATATATCAAATGATGTGCACAACATATATTAGATGTTACAAAGAAAGATGATATTGTAACATGTGATATATGTTGTACATCACATATGACATTAATTTGTGTATTTTATATTAAATATATTATACATAATATATAGATTATTTGGCTAAATTTTTATTGTGCCTCAAATATTTTCTTATTAGAGGGACATTTGGAGTAAACACGCGGAGGAAAGGATAAAACCATAATTCTGCTGACCCTAATTGGCATAGTTCTTCCACGGAGACTTGAATTTTACATTATTCTGGCACAAGTTACTTATGTTATTGATCGGTATATTGGGTGTTAATTGTTATTATTAGGCTCGAGAAACTATGGTTTCAACCAATCCCCTCTCGTCCTAAAAATAATAATGATTCTTGTATATATATATATATATATAATTTTTTTACATCTTTTAATTAGAGGTAGAGAGAGACCAAAAAAGACTATAAAAGAGATTATCAAGGAAGATTTGAGAGTTAATAGTCTAAATCCTAACATTACTTACGATAAAGCGCAATTATATTGTTTGATCCATATAGTCGACCTCACATAGTGAGATAAGACTTGTTGTTGTTATTCTTGATGTCATCACCTTTAAATTTTAATGAGACATCACTTCAATACTTAAACTTTTATTTTCTAATTTTGAATGTAAACGTATGTATATGGTACATACCATTTGCTATGTTCAAATTTCACATCTCTCCCAAAAATCATTGTTATCCCCTGGTGACCAACTTCTGCTATTTTGCATATCATAATATCCAAATGATTTTAGATCTACATTGAATTCAAATCAGTTGATGATTCCAAACTGTTCAAAGAATATAGAATATATTTTTGTTTATTACACGATTTCACAGTTTTCTTATTTTAGTTACATCTGATATGAGTTTGCAAAATCCCATTGTTCGGTAATTTATTCATGATGCAAATTAGTTATGACGCTTAGACGCTCAAGCCTAGGTACCCTGCTTCAACTTTTACCATGGGTTACTACTAGCTTAATGCATGAGTAATTGATTTGACTAATGATAAATGTAGAAGTAGCATAGGTTGTATATTTAACTCAATCCATGATTTCTTGAATCTTAAACTATTTGATTTAGTTATCCAACTATTTGTGTTCCATTGATGAAACTCCCTGTCCTTTTCAAAATATTACCTTTTCTTGAAAAAAACTGCTTATCTTCAATGTATCAGAGCGGTTAACTTTTTATCAAGCTGATATCCTAAGTGCAATTTGTTCACAATGTTATTTTTGTTGATGTTATTGTTAGCAGAACTTATGGAGTCAGAATCATCAATTCTTTCAAATTCACTTTGGGGTCAGATTTCTGAATTTAAAGTTATGGTCACAGAAGCATACAAAAGAAAGCCGATCCCCTATTGGATTCTTCTTCTTCTCAGCATCATAGCAATGCTTGTGGCATTTCCTGCTTCAAGCATTCTGTCTCGTGTTTATTATGATAATGGTGGCCAGAGCAAGTGGATCATATCTTGGGTGGCTGTTGCTGGATGGCCTTTAACTGCCCTGATATTGTTCCCTACATACTTCATTAGTAAAACTTTTCCAACTAGTCTGAATTC
The DNA here is from genome assembly GCA_013621005.1 of Aeschynomene evenia. NCBI lineage: Eukaryota > Viridiplantae > Streptophyta > Magnoliopsida > Fabales > Fabaceae > Aeschynomene > Aeschynomene evenia. The sequence continues at coordinate 20,713,420 of CM024266.1, forward strand.
AGCGCTCACTCTATCTTATATCGGTCTCGGTTTCCTTAGTGCTGCTGATAACCTGATGTATGCTTATGCCTATGCTTACCTCCCCGCATCTACCGCATCACTCGTGGCATCATCATCCCTTGTGTTTTCTGCAATTTTCGGATACCTTTTTGTGAAGAACAAAATCAATGCTTCAATAATAAATGCTATTGTTGTTGTAAGTGCTGGATTGACCATCATTGCGTTGGATTCAAGTTCGGACAGATATCCTACTATCAGTGACAGCGAATACATCATGGGATATATATGGGACATAGTGGGATCAGCTCTTCATGGGCTTATTTTCGCCCTCTCGGAGCTGGTTTTTGTCAAGTTACTGGGAAGAAGATCCTTCATTGTTGTATTGGAACAACAAGTCATGGTTTCTCTCTTCGCATTCTTGTTTACCAGTGTAGGGGTAATTGTAAGTGGTGGTTTTCATGGAATGGCATCTGAGGCTGCTACTTTCAAGGGCGGAAGAGGAGCTTATTATCTTGTTCTCATCTGGAGTGCAATCACTTTTCAGTTGGGGGTGCTGGGTGCCACTGCTGTTGTTTTCTTGGCATCTACTGTGCTAGCAGGAGTGCTTAATGCAGTAAGAACCCCAATAACAAGCATTGCAGCTGTTATACTGCTGCATGACCCAATGAGTGGTTTCAAGATCCTCTCCTTGCTGATTACCATTTGGGGATTTGGCTCATATATTTATGGCAGTTCTGCAGGTGAAAAACTATCATAATTACATGGTTCTATTTTCTTTATCCTCTTTCGGATTGAATACACTAGTCAAAGGGTAGGGATAAAATGGTTCGCTGTAATTTGGGACCATATCATCGTTCAGGTCAAAAATTATGAATTGTACTCCGTGTATAACTTGTTAGTATTTCAAGAAAGGTATTCGTGTAAAGTTGGGACCATTACATAGAACAATGATTTAATTGCAGAGTTACTCTTCCTTCCCATTTTATTAAATTTATCATTTAATCCTCTTCTCATTATATTTTTGCTAAGAAGTCCCGCAAACCCCAACTCCATCATCTAGTCCACAGGCACAACAACAGACCAGACGACGACGACACCATACCAGACGACAACACATCTGATGGCGACTACACCACACAATGGCGCGGTCCCACCACCATCTCGCTTTTCATTCTTCTTCTTTCTCAATTTGTCCGCCCTCTCTGTTAGAGCGGTTGTGGAGTTATTGGGTGCGTCTTCTTCTTCGAGCTTGAATCCACCTCTAAGGTTCCATTTCTTCTGGTATGATCTTTATGTGTGATTGAGTCTTTTTATATCATACTGATTTACTAATAATTGTGCATCTGGGATGGTTTATTATGCTGCCTTTTGAACTAATTGATCTTAAATAAGACTTTGATCTAAAATATACATGGTCAAGGGTAAAAGGAATCAAAATGATTATCGGTGATTCTTTGTCAGTTGTCTATATCTTAATGATGTAACACAAACTTTATTTATTTTTTCTCTCTTTTTGTTGCTGAATATATATTAGATTAGAAGTGATTGCACTAGTGAATAGTGATTTTCAATATCTACCAATTGAAATAAGCAGATATAAGCAGATATAGGGTGATTAGTTATAGATGTCAAACCTAGTTTTCCAAACTGAAATGACAATGTTCTTATTATTAGGATATAATTTTGCAATTTGATAAAAAGAAATAGATTGATATTAGTCAAACCATGATTAAGAAAATGTTCCCTAAGTATTTTACATCTTCTTGCAACTTCTGTTGTTCGAGTTTAGATTCACTGATTGACATAACTGTTTATATAATTATAAAGTTGAAGAGAATTTGAGATCATCCCTAGGTACTTAGCTAGCTAGGCTTGATTTGGTATACAATATGTTTGAGATTACCTGGGCTACAAATGGACTAGGGATGCCTATCATATAATTAGGAAAAATACCAGGTGGTAGGAAGGAATGGAGGAATATTTCTGGATAATTTAATTTAGTTAGTATAAAGTTTTCTTTTAGTTTGTCACAATCATTGTTAGAAAAGAGATTGCATGTTTGAATTGAAAACCAACTTAGAAAGAAATAGTTAGAAGTTTTGAAGTTTAAAAAAGTATCTACTCTTTAGTATAGTACTTGTGTTTTCTCTAATTTTTGGAGCTCTGCAAGTGCTTTGCTTTCTCCAAAAGGAATGAACTTATAAAATGTAAATAGTCTTCTTTGGTTTTGGGGAACTCCAAGTCAAAGTTCATGTGGTACTCTATCTCCAAGCATAAGAAAATTGGGAATCATGACTAGTGTAGAGTTTTCATCCCATGCTTTAACTTTATCTAGTCTTGTTTTGCTTTAACAAGAAAAATTGCTCAAAAGATCTTATGAAAAGCATAAATCCTTTCTATTTGATTAGTCTATTGAATGAATTTGATTTATGTTGAGAGAACTAGTGTAACATCTCGATCTTTATTAAGTCCTAATTAAAGGAAGTTAAAGGTAATGAACTTTGACTAGAACTTAATGGGATATGAGTGTATATGTTTCTCCTAGTTTAAAGTATCCATGTTATATGTTTTTATGAGTATTTATGTGTTCTTTGATGTTACATTAAATTATAATAGATGTATGAATGTTATTGTATGAGTTGAGACACTTTGGAGGTGTTTTGGGGCATTTTTCAGGTCTAGTAATCGATTACAGCTCCTTGGTAATCGATTACGGCCCAATCGAGTTTCATCTTTGGGCAATTCAGTGGTCTGTAATCGATTACAGAACCGTGTAATCGATTACGGTAATCGATTACGATTTCGATGTAATCGATTACCACGTGCGCAGAACGCGTTTTTATATGTTTTAAGTGACGTGCGAGCCCCACGATGACTCTTAAACACTATTAGCTCAGCCAACATGAAAGTAAACTCTATTTTCCACCTCATTTGATCATAAACACTCTCTCTCATCATCCTTGAGCCTGCATTACTTTTCTCTCAAGAGCTCTCATAGCCATAGCCACTCCACGCCAAGGAACACCCACAAATACTCACCCAATCACAAAAACATTCACATATTCTTCATCCTCTCATCGATCCGGACGTTTCTACCGGTTGCGTTTCTCCGATAAGGGTCATCGTTGACGTCGGGCCGTTCGTGAAGCTAGGGTTTCGTCTAGAACAAGTGTTGTCTTCAAGAGGTAGGGGTTAGACATTCTAAATATCATGTATATTGATGAATTGATGAAGGTTTAAATGTTGTTCGTTGTTTTTCCCATTAGGGTTCATGAAAGGGTTGATTTATGAAATTGATTTTGAAAGAGAAAGGGGTTTTATGAATTGAAAAGTGTTTTGAACATGTTTTTATGATTGATTTTCATATGGCTTTGTTTTCCATCGATTGGGACGATTCTAGATCATTATTTTGGCCAATGGCTATTGAAAATCGTGTTTTGGGAACTCTAGAATCGTATTTTACGACTTCGTAATCGATTACACGACTTCGTAATCGATTACGATGTCTGAATTTCCAATCGCGAGAAAACGCTGCTCTGTGTTAACCGATTACAGAGCTACGTAATCGATTACAGAGCTGCGTAATCGATTACAGTAATCGATTACCAATCTGTGTAATCGATTACGACAGTGTTGTTAGTGCGAAAATGAACTATTTTGACCCTTTATGCACCCTAATGCGTTCTACAACCAGTATAGATGATATGTATGAGTTAACTATGGTTTGTATGCAAGTTTAAATGTTGTTTGGGTGATGATATGTTGATGTGTGTTGATTGCATGCGATATATGATGTTAATAGATGCTTATATGAATTATGTGTTGTATGTGTATGTTATGTGTTGTATGTGTATATTATGTGTTGTGAACTGAGATGTCACCGGGTGGTGCATGTATATTGTTAAGACGTCACCGGGTGACTAAATGACTAGATGACACCTAGAGCACACACATGATTGATATAATTATGTATGATGTATATATGATGTAAAAAGAACAAGAGGCGCTTAGGTAAGTCGTTTCGGGAAAGATGATTTTTGAACTTATAACTGAAATGGAATTCGTTCATGCTACACCGATTTTATTAATAAACCCGGAGCGGCTCCCCTACTGAGTTACTTCCCAGTACTCACCCCACGTTTTCCCCCTATTTTAGATGATGAGATTCAGCAGGATACAGGAGCGAATGAGGAGCCCGCATAGCTTTAGTTTCATGGAGTTTATTTTGTTTCTAGACTTATCAGTTTCTGTTATTACGTTATGGATTGCATTTCTTTCGGATGTTAGCATTTATTTGTATTTACTCTGAGTCCGAACATATGTTAGCCAGCATTTACTTCTCAGTTTATGGATTTGTATTCGTGGAGTCTTATGAGTTTCAGTTTTAGGCTCATGAGATAACACATTTTACTATTTACTTTCTTGGTTCTATGTTTGGGGAGACTACGTTTGTTTATTTCATTTATTTTATGAGGTATTATTCAGACCATATCATATGTCATATATTATCGTTATGTTATGCGCAAGACCCTTATGTTTATATTCCGCGAACGATTTTCGAAAAATTCTCCCATGTATTTTCCGCGTATATGTATTTGACAAATAAGTATAAAGTATGATAACAAGAGGTAACCCTTATGAAATGACTCTAAATGACTATAGCACTAAGGGCTATCCAGTAGGGTGTTACAACTAGCATATCTCAATTGTCACTAGAACACTCTGCATAATACTACAAAACTGCTACACGATCCCCAATTTTGTGTTAGTCTTACCTTGATTCTATTGAGTAAGAAAATTCTTGCTCTTTAATCAAATATCTTGTGTTTCTCATGCAGGAATGCTGCCTCGGTTCACTACTGAGTTGTGCCTTGATAAGGTGCTTCCTAAGACACTTAGGGGTGAGGCTAAAATGATGAGGATTTGGGTGAAAGTTAAGAAAATTGGTGTCACATAAGATGTTGTGGATGAAATAAAAAGTACTTGGAGAAGGAACGAACTTGCCATGATTAAATTTTACACCCGTAGTACTTGTATGAATCTTCTAATATTAATCAAATTGGTTTGACTTTAGATGATTGTTAGTGTTTATAAATTATATGAGGTTCATGTTATTCTTCATTGATGCTTGCTTACTTCTAGGACTCGTTCTTGGATTTAAGCCTCCATTTAGGCTTTGTCTACCTTATGCTAGTGAAAAGCTAATGCCAGCATAACCAGATGCATTATTGGGTCAAAGTTAAATCTTCAAATACTTAAATGCTCTCAGGCCGCAAATAATGGGATGTCTCTTTTGGGATAACAAATTATACATCTTGTCTTGATTGAATTCAACCACTCAATATTTGTCTTGATATAAGCCAGATAACTTCAAGTCGCATGTCGTGTTCATTATAATTAAGGACTATAGGAAATTCATGACCTACAATTTTGGTACACTATTGCATCAAAGTACATAGATTTGAGAAGCAAGCCTGGAAATTAAATTGTTCACATGATTCACTGGTCTAAACTGTATCATACTAAGAAAAAATTGTAAACAACAGTTTTAAATTTTTAATATCTTTGTACGCATCATTTAAATTTAGAACACAATTACTTGGCTAGTCTAATATTGAACTCACAACTAGTAATTTACCTTTTTTTTGTTTGCTCCTCCAGAAAAAAAAAAGTTACGTTTGATATAGATAATATTTTTTTAAATGATTTTAATGTATATATATATATATAAGCGCTGTATATAACATTTTTTATTAGTAGATGTAATAAACTCTGAAATAAATAATTATGCTCTAAATTATATGATGTATGAGATATTGACTATGTAAAAGTTTAATATATGATAAAAATAAACATATAAACTAAGGTAATTTAAAAGAGTATCTTATTTTGATGATAGAAAATTTGTTTGGAAAAATCTCTTATCAACAACACTATTAAAAAATAAGGAGAAATACCAACATAACATCATCATATATCCCAATGGACGGGTTTTTAAATTTTGTCTTTTTTTATGATGAAACGAATAAAATGTTAGAAAATTTAATTTTCTTTATTCTAATTTATGGGCTATAAATTATATTAATAATCATTATAGCTATTTAGTTGTGACATTTGTAACGGTCTCATTATTGAATATAAATAATGTTAAGTCACACTTAATTATTTGTCGGTTTGGAGAAATTATGAGTAAAAACCGTTACTCTATCTTGGTCTTTATGGGATTTAATGGGAACCAATGGACCAAGCATAAATAGAGACAAAAGTGTTTGGTCCCCAATATATCAAAAAATCATATTTTGCAAATTCTTAACCCATTTGAGAATTGCTCTCAAATCTGAAAAGGACTCTGGAGATTTTGGTTGAAGAAGGCCAGGAACCACCTTCACACAAGAAGCTCGAGAACCTTTGGAGTCATCAATCACTCACTATGGATCCAGGTTAGCTTCCGCTTTTGGTTATTACTTCTCGATGAATCAATATGAACGACACTAAAATATTATGGTTTTTATTAAAATTCTAACAAGTGGTATCAGAGTCATTTCATAGTTGAATCATTGAGAAATATAATATTATGATATTGGTGTTTGAAATTTCTTTTTCTCCTCAGCTCTTTCTCGATCTTAATTTGGTCAATATATTGTTTTGACTTTATTCAGAATTATTGATATATATATGTTGTTCGAGAAAGTTCTGATTTCTTGAATATATGATATCACCGTATATTATAATGATTTTGAATTTCATTTTGTGTATACATTATTTCTTGGTTTCACTTGCAGTGATGTGCATGTTATGATTTTATTTTCTTTTCTATATATATATATAGCTTACATGAGGATACATGTATGGCATTGAAGAAAAGTTTTGTTTGTTTTGAATATAAAACATGCAATGTCTTTTGCTATCTATGGAATAATTGATTTACGACATTCATTTACAACATTATTTTCTTTGAAATTTTATAATTCATGTTGTGCATGAATTTGAAATTATGTTGCTACTATTGTTATGTTTTGATAAGGATTTGATGAGTTTTAGGATGTGTGCTCTTCTATTTGGTTTGGCATTGTGTTAATCTTCCATACGGTTGGACATGTTGGTTCTCATGTCTCTCTTTTGAGATGCCAATAAGGATTTAACTCGAACATATGTGATTTCCTATTTTAAAAATATCTTATTTGGATTAAAAAAAAATTATATATATATATATATATATTTGAGGTATTTGATTTTGACACGGTACTCCTGAGGACTATTGGGAACACATGATAGAGTAACTATGGTGATTGTTGCATTCGGATTTGTAAATCATTTCGGATTTTGGAGTAAATTGGCTAAACAATATGCTGTCAAAGTAGTCTCTGTTGTGTAAGTTAATTTATTCTAAAACATAAGGATAATTGTTGGCATGTAATTCGTTAAGTATTGATCAGCCTAAAGGAAGGTCAATACATTTTGTGGCGAATTTCCTGCTCACTTGTTTAATGAATAAAAATTCATAACAGTGTTACATAAGGATTTTGACAACAATCCTATGAGTTCTATGATAGATTGATTGAAGCGATATGCTGCCAAAGTAGCCTCATATTGCTTAGGTTGATGTATTTTGGAACATAAGGACAATTAGGAGTAAGTAATTCTTGCGAATATTGGTCGGCCCAAAGGAAGGTCAATATTTGGCTGAATTACATGCACACACTTGTAGTGATAAATATGTGATAATTGTTAGGTTCCATGTGAATGATAAGTCGATCCAAAGATAGACTTATTGTTTGACAAGACTTATTATCAATATTTAACTACTATTCAGAATTCATACGGGTATTGATCGGCCTAAAGGAAGGTCTATACCTGGCTGAATTATGCTTATAATTGTGGCAATGAGTATGTGGTGGTTATTAGGCTCCATGTGAGCAACATGTTTGTCCAAAGATGAACTTGTTGTTTGACATGAATTACTATCAATACTTCATTACTACATTGAGAGTACCACTTACAAGTTAATATTTCTGTCCAAAGACTAAATATTAATGTTGTGCTAGGTATCTTGTGATGGGCCCACCATTATTTGAATTTATAAAATTTGTTTGAGTATATTGTTTTGTTCTAATTATATTTTTATTTTTATATATGTTTGTGTTATCTATCATTATTGGTCTATTCATGCGTTGAATTACACTAGTACTAAGGAATAGGAATATAATTAATTGTTGTTCCTATTATGGTTATTTGATCTTGGATTGTGCACTAAGGTTTGAATAAGTTCATTTCTCTTATGGATAAAGGTTCTCATAAGGAAATTAAAAAAATAAAAAATAAAAAAAAATAAAATTTGGAGGACTTTGAGAAGTGAGACTATTCGATTGCATATATATTATGATCTTGAAGCATGAAGATATATAAATATTCATGGGCTATTTGTCCGAAAAAGGTATTAGGTGTCAAGATAATTATTATTTTCAAAGGGTTTTATCAAAAGCAATAAGGTAAAACAAGTACAATTTTATTGAACTTGTTTTCAATAAAGTGTTAAGAAAAATAAAATCTAAGGGAATACATCATGGATATGTCTTATCTTGTTTTGAAACTAAATAAATTAAAGTTAGAGTTATCTAATGATGTGTTTGTGAATTTAGTTTTGACTTCTCTTCAAGCAGAATTTATTTGGTTTAATGTCAGTTATTGTAACTGGTAAAAGGAAAGATAGATAAGCTTTTTTTTTTTTTGAAAGGAAGAGAAGTGTGTTAAAACTAAAATAAAAGTACTCATTTGGCAAACACCTTTAAGGACAAAATATAAAGAAAGGAATAAAGTTGCTATTATTAGTCCATTTTGGAAGAAATAGCGCAGGAAACAAATATAAATTTTGGCTATCACTTCTTATATTATTGGGACACATTAAGAATGAATTGTCGAATGTCATATTTGACATATGAGGAATACTATACTTCTCATTTTGGTATGGTATTGGGCTATTTAAGTCGCAATGTCTGTTTAGAAAAAATAAATAATCAGGAAGAGATTAGGTGTCAATAAATTCTTTTTATTTTTGGAGCTCTTTTATTTATTTTATTTTATTTATGTGAAAACATGATCCATTTAAGTTTATGACACATTTATCTCTTACGAGAAGTCTTAGTTGTAAATATATTTAAGGAATAAAATATTGCAGCTTATATTCTAAATAAAGTTTCAACTAAGGTAGTGACCAAAACTCCTTATGAACTTTCAGACTGAAAATATTTTTTCAGTATAAGGCTTTTATACATTTGGAGTTGTCTGATTAAGATGTATTTTGTCGGTCAAATAAAGAAAAATTGGACATAAAGATGGTCAACAACTGCTTAGTTGGATAATCTTCTGGTATATGGGGTATAAAGTTATTATGGTCTCACTGCATCATTGAGGATATTGAGTTTGAGGGGAGAGATAAGGTTAAAAAGAATGTTGATAGCTTTCCCAATTCAAGATAAAGAAAATATACTTAAAAACAAACTCAATAAACTCAAGAACTTACGTTATTAAGACAGTCTAATAGAGAAAGGAAAAATTATGTTATTATGTTCCTCTAGGAATATAAGAAAGAAATGGATTGGTGAAAGAAAAATGTTTAATCAACTTTCATCAAGACATGAAAAGTATATTCATTTCTCGAATGTGGATTGATTGTCAAGAGTGAAGAAGTGAACAATCACTTTTAGGTACTTATCTCATTACCTGAAGGTATGAATCTCATTAGTTACAGATTAATATTTAAATATGGAGGTTCAAAAGGTAATCTGGAGAAAGATAAAACATGTCTTGTTCTTAAAAGGTTTTACTCTGACATATGTTGCATATCAATATCATAAGTTTCATTAGATGAATATAAAGAATATGGTTTAACCATCAATGAGCTTATGACATATCCCAAATTCTAGTAAAGGATATTATAAATATCATTAATTATTATCTCATTTGGCTCTGAGATAAATGAGGACATGATTTTGTAATTCATAAGTTCAGTGGGAGAACATATATTTTGACATTACATGTTGATAATATATTGTTTGCTAATTATAATAAAGTTTTGGTTCACAATATCAAAAGGAGTCTATCAAAGATATTTGATACGAAAGATCTTGGGAAGTCTCTTTTGCATTAGGAATTCAGATGTATCGCGATTATCTCGAGCTATTTTCAAATTGACGCAAAAGAGCTACCATTTTAAGGGACTCGTGATGTTTGACATTCAGAATTGCAGAACGCATAATACCCATATTGCTAAGGGAGACAAGTTTAGTCTCAATGAGTGCCCTAGGAATGATTGTTTAAATTAAAGAAATGCTTATACTCTAGAAGTTGGAAGTCTGAGGCATGTTCAATTTTGTACAGGTTTGGATATTGTGTACATTATTGAGTGTTAGACTGATACTTGAGTAATGTGAGAATAAATTATTGGTTAACAACCAACTAAGGCTTATGGTTTCATTAAAGAACAAAACATCACATGCTCACATTCAAGAAGTCGGGTGAAGTTAGAGATTATCAAGAATCTAGATGCCGATTTTTTCAGATGCCAAGAGAATCATAGATTCATTTTTGGTTATATTTCTATGCTTGTTGGAGGAGCAATATTTTGGTAAAGTGTCAATCAGACACTCATTGCTCTTTTTACCAAGGCAGTTGAGCTTATTGCTCATTAAGAAACATCAAGTTAATATGATTATGTAATTTTGTCACATAATTGCAAATTCTTGAATAAAGTTGAAAGACCACTTAAGTTATTTTGTGACAAATTGTTTATAATCATATTATTTAAGGAAATACAGAGTGATTAAGGTGTCTTTAGAGCATATTAACAAAAACTCCATAATTGCGGATCCGCTTACTAAGAAAATCAAACCTATGGTCTTTCATGAGTTCAGTACTCATTTGGGTGTAATATCATTTTATATGATATATTGTTTCAGTGGGAGTATGTATTTGGATGCTCATGTGTTTCACAGACACACCTTAAGTTTATGGATATTTTCTACAGAAATAAAGTATTTGGTTTTATTTATCATTCTGGATTATTTAATTTGATCTCATAAAGAATAAAGTTTGGATCATTGGAAATAGACATGTGCGAGATTGTTTTCATGTTATTTCCATATTACTCATCCAAATTTGATCTATGTCATTGATTCTATCAATGTTGTGATCATCGTGGTTTAATCGCGACTCTAATGCGGGAAAAGCTGCGGTAGTTCCTTCATTAATATAATAGATGGACCAGATTGTTAAAATAATTAAGATTAAATAGCATTCAGATGTGCACATAAAGTTTTGATATGATTATTTTTCAGTATATATATAATATTATAGCCCAAGTGGGAGATTGTTAGAAAATTTAATTTTCTTTATTCTAATTTATGGGCTATAAATTATATTAATAATTATTATAGCTATTTAGTTGTGACATTTGTAACGGTCTCATTATTGATTATAAATAATATTAAGTCACACTTAATTATTTGTCGGTTTGGAGAAATTATGAGTAAAAACCGTTACTCTATCTTGGTCTTTATGGGATTTAATGGGAACCAATGGACCAAGCATAAATAGAGACAAAAGGGTTTGGTCCCCAATATATCAAAAAATCATATTTTGCAAATTCTTAACCCATTTGCATGGTTATGAAAACCGGACCGGACCGGCCGGTCGGACCAGTCGAACCGTGAACCGTTGAGGTATCCGGCCCGATTTGAACCAAAAAACCGGTGGAGAGAGAACCGGGAAGTAACCGCTGCAAACCGCCGGTTAACCGGTGAACCGGTCGAAAACCGGCGGTCCGCGACTCAAGCAACAGTCGAGCTCCCTGTAATGTCTAGCAGTCCAGCTCATGCGACCCTTTACCCATGGCAACGTCGTGCAGTCGCAGAAGCACTCACTGTTACGGTAAGCCTCCGTTTCTCACTCCCTCGCCTTTCCCTCCGGTCGCGTGCGGTGGCTGTCACGCACAACAACAGTGAAGTAACTGCGGAAAGAGCCTAGCACTGACATAGCAAAAAAGAGAGAGTGAATCTTTGTATTGGTGCTTCCTTTTCTTTGGTCCACTTTCTTTGCTGTCTTCCTTAAACAATTTTGCATGCCTCTTCTCTATATGAAAGGCGTTAACGAAGGAAGAAGATGAAGAAGCTGCGGCTAGGGTTAGAGAAAAGAGACTTGAGAGAATGTGTTGTGATTCTTCTCACACCAATAACAAGAACAGTAAAGGCCTTGCATTAATAGAAACCCAGTATTGAACAATAAAAGAAAATAAAGCAAATACAAGAAAATAGAATGGGCTAAAAATACAAGAGAGCCCAATAAGCCTTATTTCCTAACACCTGCACATTGCACTCACCACACGGGATAACAGTTCCATGACTCCATCCAAAAATTGATAACATTCAATAATTAGATTATGTTGTGTAGATTAAAGTTGTCTCATGGATTATATTTTATGAATTTATATTTTTATTATACCCAGGTCCCCGGTTCAACCTCCGGTTAAACCGATTGAACCTTCGAACCTCTGAACCTTTACATCGGCCGGTTCGATCTCCGGTCCGATTCTCAGAACCTTGCCCATTTGAGAATTGCTCTCAAGCCTGAAAAGGACTCTGAAGATTTTGGTTGAGGAAGGCCATGAACCACCTTCACACAAGCAGCTCGAGAACCTTTGGAGTCATCAATCACTCACTTTTGATCCAGGTTAGCTTCCGCTTTTGGTTATTACTTCTCGATGAATCAATATGAACGACACTAAAGTATTATGGTTTTTATTAAAATTCTAACATAAAACACTTACATATAGAAATTAAAAATATATATAGATACACTTTATCAAAGATAAAATAGATACGATAAGAATAGGATATCCCTGATATCAATAGATACATTTGAATTTGCTACCTATTAATAAAGTAAATATTGTGATTTTTATTTGTTTAATTATATCTCAATGCAGCAATCCATTGATTTCCAAAAGGATTAGAATGTTAGAGCCAGATATTGAATCCTAAGATTCAATTCTTATATCATATTTGTTATTGCTCATCAAAGGTTGCTAATGTTGTTGCTCCAGCAACTCATTATTGACCATTCTTGTCTAAAATCTTGTGAGTACCTCTAGGGTGTTCTGACTTGTATATTGGACTTCTTACAAAAGGGTACTCAAAGCTTAGCATATTTGGAGGCTTCCAAAAGGCCATAGAAGGTAAGAAGGGAACAATCATGATCAGAAACATAGCAAGAAAGCTTGTTAGGAGGGTAATTAAGTGCCTGCAGAGACAAAATCAGGAAAATAAAGTAAAATACATTTAATGATGAGTAAATGAGTATAGCACTACACAATCTGAAAAAATGTGATTATTTACTAAAATAAAATAATAAATAATATGACTTAATTTGTTTATTCATCAAAAAGTTCATAATCATGCTACATCATTCTGATAATAAAATTCATTTATTTAAAATCTTAGAACAACTACTACTTCAAGCAAGTCAGTTGCAACTATTTCTAATCTTTAAACTAATAAAACTTTCCAATAAATTGAACTAACAATCCAGTCAGCCAAGGAATCATCTATTACTTTATCATGCCTTAATCATTATATGAGGATGGAAATGAAGTTTAAATTAAATAAAAAATGAACTTATATTTATAGAATATGCAGTCCCTAGCACAAAAGTGATGAAAAGTGCCCAAAACAATGGCCATGAAACTACAATCCACCCAAAAATTCTGTAAAAGAGAATGACACATATAAGTCTGTTTCTACCTTGTCAACAAAGCTCATCTTGAAAAAGAAAAAATATAATTGGCAAAAGCAATGAATTATGAATCTATATGGTACCATAATTGAAAAGGATGCAACAATAATGACACCGATTTCAAAAGAATATTCATTGAAATCCAGTGAAAGATATGGTCCACAAAAACAGAGAAGAGAGCAAAAGAAACAAATTTACTCTAAAAAAACAAATTGCAAGAAATTGGGTTACAATAGGAACTGAAGGGTGAGTATAACCCCCTCCATGTGAATAAATTGCTACATAAGGTGGCCCATAAGATGACACCATAGGCTGCAAGAAATAATAAGTTGACATATTACACATTCTAATATAAAACTTGATGTTATGAGAAAGTAAAACTGAATATCAAACAAAATAGACATGAATGAAATTCACCTAATTCAAAATGACAGTGTGATACCCCGTATTACAGTGTCCCTTAGAAAGGACTCTCTTTAGGACGCGTCAGAAACACGTCAGCAAGTTGCTGTCAGAGGGGGCTCGCTAGCGAGCAGTCAGCGCCCGCTAGCGAGAAGCTCGTCGCTAGCGACCATGTGTTAGTCGCTAGCGACCAAGTCAAGTCCCACATCGGTTGCAGCATGATGTCAGCCTGTCCCCCCTCACCTATATATATGAGTAGTAGTGGAGTTCTTTCTTTACACCTCATTCTCCCGCCTTTTTCAAGAGCAGTGCTTTTGGGCGTTCTTTTTCGGTAAAGGAACTCTGTCGGAGTGAGGTTCTGACGCCTTGGGGATTTCTCAGTACGAGTAAAGTTCCCGACGGTGAGTAAGAGCGGGCATTTCTGCCCTTTCCTGCGCGAAACGCGCTAGCGGCCAAGAGAGGCTCGCTGGCGAGCGTGTCCGCGCTAGCGGCCAAGAGAGGCGCGCTAGCGAGCGTGACGGTCGCGTTCTCAGTTCAAGTTTTGTTTTCTTTTCTTCAGGGGTCCTAATGGGTCCTTTTTGCACTTCAGGTGCGAACGCAGTGCCGCTGGCTGGAGCCGGAGATGACGGTGCTTCTCAGTGTCAGGAGTATCCAGGTGAGTGGAGGTCTTGCATGTAGTTCAACATTTATGGCATATATTTATGTTTGATAACTAGACAATTAGGAAAGATAATAATAAATTTATTTTTGCATGTGTTTGTAGTAGAGTAGTAGTAGAAGTAGTAACATGTTAGGTGGTTAGAGTAGATTAGTAGAGACTTATGTGTAAGCTCCAGAACCCTTCTGAGAGAATTAGGCATAATTCTCTTAGAGCAATGAAAGTTTTAATGATAACAAGGTAAGCCATAAGTATAAAAATTTTACTTAAGGTTGTACTAATATGTGCGCTAAGTGTCTCAGAAAGCTTTAAATTATTGCAATACCATGAGCAAAGACCAAGACAAAACATCAAGTAGCCTCGAGATCAATTGATAAAATCATAGCGCCAAAAGATATCAGAAAGGATGTCTCAGAAGCGCAGAAGGTGAAAACATGTTTCTGAGGAAAGAACACTGTCGCCTCAGAAGGGTCTCAGAAGACCTTGCGACTAGTAGTTCTCAGAAGGGTCTTCCCTCAGAAGGTTCGCCTCAGAAGTCCGTACAACTCTCAGAAAGTTGGACTCAGAAGCAACCAAGGGTCTGGACTCAAGGGATCACAAGAAGTCTCAGAAAGCTCGCTACAACTAGCTAAGGAAGTGGGAACACGCGCACTGTGCAGTTCTGAAAAGTTTCTCATTTCGCGCTGACTGTAGCAGGGAGCCGTTCTGAAAAGGACACAGCCACATAAGCAGAGTGAAAGCTTCTAATTTCGCGGCTCTTTGATGCCTATATATATGAGTTCAATTCCAGAGCAATGTGACGAAACTCTTGCGCTAAAAACTCTTGATTAAACGTGCAAAAACTCTGCTGAATTGAAAACCATCTGCGAAAACTTAGAACTTTCTCAGAAAGACAATTTTACGGAATTGTTCTTTCAACTTTGCGAAAATCTTCTAGTTCTGTATTGGTGTAAATTCTTACAATTGTAAGTTAAATCTAGAAGTCTACTAAGGGTCAAATTAAGTTTGTAACTTAATCTTAGTAGTTCGTTTTCAAAGCAAAAACAACTTTCCGAAAAACGCTAAGTCCTTCGCTGTTGAAGGCAGTTTAAGTCCTCGAAGTGTTTTTGAGGCAAAGTTTAAGTCCTTAAGTGTTTAAGGCAAAGAAGTCCTCAGTGTGAGGCAAGGAAGTCCTTAAGTGATTAAGGCAAAGAAGTCCTCTAGTGTTGGAGGCAAGGAAATCCTCTAGTGTGAGGCAAGGAAATCCACTTCGGGTTGTGAAGTGGTGGAAGTCCTTTACGTGGTAAAGGCAGTGTTGTCTGGGAAGGCACTTTAAGAAGAATATCCAAGAACTCTCAACTGAAGGTTGAGGAATGGAGTAGGTTGGTTATAACCGAACCAGTATAAAATTCTTTGTGTTAAGCTTTTCTCCCTAACTCTTTACTCGCATAAATCTTTGAGGAAAACTTTGCCACGATTTTAATTAAGAAGTCTCGTAAAAACTTTATTGATTAAAATCAGAAAGCGTTTAAGAAATTCTAACGTAAAGTCATTTTCTTAAAATTGCTCAGAAAGGAACTTTCTCAGAAAGACTAAGTTCTCAGAAATTTAATCTTCTCAGAAAGTAATTTCCGCTGCAAACTCTTAATTCTACCTTCTGAGTAAAAACAGTTTTCTAAGTAAAAGTTTTAAGAAGTAATTTTTAAAACTTGCACGATTCAACCCCCCCTTCTCGTGCACACATACACTTTCATTATGTTTTTATGCTGTGTATAGGAATTGCTGATTGGTTGACTGTTTATTGGATTATAATATAACATGTGATTAAGATAGATAAACAGACTATGAATAGAATTCGCGACATGTATGATTGCTTGAGTGAGTTATGTGTTGACTGTCTAGAGTAGTTACGCCGCCCCTGATTAGTATACGTCAGACGCTATGGCCGGTGGTCAGTCCCGGTATCTTAGTATGGTTTACTAATTAGTGTTGAGTCGCCCGAGCCCGCCAAGTACGTTCTGATCCCGGTTATCGGACGGCTTGGTTACAGATACAGCTATACCCCCACGAGGGTCAGTTATGAGTAAACTCATGCCGCGCGCTGAGTCAGATTAGATTATGCCTATGCTGAGCACTAGGTGACAGATCACAGATATAGTATACAGTGAAGGGCTTGGTATGCAGACTTTAGTGTGACAGCTCGACAGGATATTGATTGTATGATTGATAACATGCTAGTTTGTGATATATGTTATGGATGTTGCATGGCATGCATGTTCCCCATCACTGAGTCGATGACTCACCCCTCATCAACCATATTTCAGAGTACGATCCTGCAGCAGACGAGGAGCCGTTGATCCACTAGAGGTCGTTCAGCTGTTATCTTGGGTGAGCTCCGCTTCGATCGTGGAGACTTAAGTTATTGTTTATGTTTATCTCAGTTATTAGTATTATAAGACATTTCAGTTCCAGTTGTAATAGTTGCTCCATACTTTAGAGGCAGGTTACCTTTACAGTTACGTTTCAGATATCAGTTTAACTTTGTAACTCAGATATTTTCAGTATTCCCACCAGTTAAACAGTTATTTCAGTTATTTATAGTTAGCAGATAAACAGTTATTTTCCGTTAATTCAGTTTATTTAAAAGTTTATGTATACGTTTAGCGTGTTCGTTGGGATAGTGCCCTTCGCACGGACACCCCTAAGTAGCGGGGTCTTACAGACAGTTCGATAGAATCAAGGATTCATTCATGCAAAGAGTATGTTGTAGAAAGACTATCATGGTTTCTTTCATTCCCTTAGATCAATGATAATAAGACAATTTGTATACTTTATTCTAGGAAGAACAATATATAATAAGGGTTAGTAAACATCATTGTATTTAATAAATGAGTAACTTCAAACCAATATAAATTGACTTGGTATGGTAAGGAAATCATGTCAATTTAAAAGAAACAAAAGTTGCAGAAGAATATCAAGTTCTTCATTTACATGGTTAAGATTCCCAACAGGACAATGTGAAGCAGATCAGAATTATTTACTATACATACCATAAAATCCAATTTGAACATGTTTTCAGTTGGATGATTTCATCCAAACCATACATTTCTGCAATGTGACAGTGTAATACTATCATCAATAACAAATACTAATAGCTGCTCTTTTGTTTATTAAAATAACATGGTTAATTTAATAATTAAAGTGTCAATGTGATGTGTACTATTTGAAGGGAAAAATTATATTTACCTTATTCTTAGAGGAGGATTTTCTAGAGAATTTTGCAGATTGACCAGCCAAATAGTGTAGGACTTCCCCAAACACAGATTGTCCCAACTTTGTATTGTTTTTCCAGTAAAAGATGGTTAAGTCTCATGCTCTAAGTCTACATAAGGTCTCAGTAAAGTATCATACACATATCTCATTCTCTACATTAATATCAGTGAGTATCATCTAATAAATGCTAAATTAGAGATCAAGAATGAGTCTAAGATGCTTTCTCATCAGCACTCTGTTATGCTCTTACCTTAGTTTTGGGAAACCATAAGTATATGAAGAGCGCAAACTTCATCTCATCGTAGAATGGAAGGCTTCATAAGAATTCAATGTTAGTTTTATTGAATTTAATACATCAAAATCAAAATTCAACAGTACATAAATGAAAAGTTCACCATCCAACAACTACATCAGTAACCTTTTTCACTACTATGAGCATTGGCACAATGACCCTGCAATCATAGATATTTTCACATTAGTATATCATAAGATTAAATTAATTTTAGCAATTGATCACACTCTAAAAAAGAACAAAAGAAAGATATCTTCCCCTGTAATTCATTTCAACACTTTTTGCATGTGAAAAAATTACTTACGATAGAAACTATTCATATTAGTTTTAGGGTGTGTTTGTTTTGATTATGATTAAAAGTGATTCTAGAATTTGAATTTTTCTATATAAGCTTTTTTTTCCTTATTAGCTTCTCAAAAGTGATTTTGAGTTGAAAAAACACTTTTTCCATTTAAAACAAATTAAAACAATTAACAAAAACCATATCCATAACAATTTGTAAGGTTTCCTTTCAAAAAAAAAAAAAAGAATCTAGTACCTATCTATGAGAAGATGTTGGTGCAATAGGACATACTGGACACCATCAATCATAGTCACAGAACTGTAAAGAAAATTTCATTATATATCATCTTGTTCCTTGAAGCAGCACCATCAATCCACCGGCTTCATATTCTTGTTCAATCATCATCATCATCAAGACTAAAACAAAAATTTGAATCATAATCAAACCCAAAAAAAAAAAAAGAACAATCAATAGGTGAGAGATTACTCAACATCTTCATCAGCCAACAGGTCCATCATCGTTGTCTTTCCTCGAGTCTTTACCGTGTTCGAACCACCATCGACCACCAGGCGACATCGGCGCAGTTTTCTCTGGAGCAGCAGCAGCGCGAGGCAGCACCCACGGCGGGCCCGTGCGAAAGAAGGAAGAAGCACCACAATCCATTGACCGATAGAAATGACCGTGAGAAGGAGAGAGAGAGATCGTGGAATGTTTTGGAAAGAGAAAGATGAGGTGTGTTGTTTGTTGAAATGAAATAGAGAGAGATATCTGAGAAATGCTTTTTAGCTTCTCTGAGAAGCTTGGTTTGATTTCAAAATTAATAATAATAATATTTTAAGAACAGAGGATGAGTGATGATGAGTGATTGTGAATGGAGACTGATGAATGATAGTCGCGGCAGAGAGCATTAAATGATATTGAAAGAATGAATTGTGTTGGTTTTAAAATATAATAATATATATGCAAACTTCATTAGGATATAAATATGCTTGTGGCACCAAAATGCGGAGAACATAGCTCTAATTTGGTGGGAAAATCGATTTTCGCGGAACGTTCTCGCTTTTAATATGTATAGTAGATCATTCAGATAAAAATAATTAATTCCAATCAACATTAATTCATTATTGTTCTAAAAGCCTAACATCAATATAGCAGCAAAACAGAACTAGCTCCTCAGAACAGCAGCAATGAAAACATCTAACAGTAATCCAGCAGCAGCAGCAATCTACCAACATCAGAGAAGCAACAGTCAGAACCAACATTATAGCTATCTAGCAGCATAACATACTTTTAAGTTGCATTTCCAATTATTTTACAACATATGAAGAAACTCACCTCAGTCACACATCATCAGAAGCAAGATAAACACATGGTTCTTCTTCGGACACACTATTTGCATACCCTGTATATTCCATAACCATTATCCTACAAAAATATAAATATTTGAATTTAAAACAAATTATATTGAACATTGATTAGACTTGCATTTTCATATTAGAGTTATCAAACTGTTTTTTTATTAAATTGCAGAATTATATCCTAATAATAAGAACAATGTCATTTCAGTTTGGGAAACTAGGTTAGGCATCTATAACTAACCACCCCATATCTGCTTATTTCAATTGGTAGATATTGAAAATCACTATTCACTAGTGCAATCACTTCTAATCTAATATATATTCAGTAACAAAAAGAAAAAAAAAAGGTTTGTGTTACACCATTAAGGATATAGAAAACTGACAAAGAATCACCGATAATCATTTTGATTCCTTTTACACTTGACCATGTATATTTTAGATCCAAGTCTTATTTAAGATCAATTAGTTCAAAAGGCAGCATAATAAACCATCCCAGAAGCACAATTATTAGTAAATCAATGTGATATAAAAAGTCTCAATCACACATAAAGATCATACCAGAAGAAATGGAACCTTAGAGGTGGATTCAAGCTTGAAGAAGAAGACGCACCCAATAACTCCACAACCGCTCTAACAGAGAGGGCGGACAAATTGAGAAAGAAGAAGAATGAAAAGCGAGATGGTGGTGGGACTGCGCCATTGTGTGGTGTAGTCGCCGTCGGATGTGTTGTTGTCTGGTATGGTGTCGTCGCCGTTGGTCTGTTGTTGTGCCTGTGGACTAGATGATGGAGTTAGGGTTTGCAGGATTTCTCAGCAAAACTATATTGATCAGAGGATTAAGTGGTAAATTTAATAAAATAGGAAGGAAAAGTAACTCTGCAATTAAATCACTGTTCTATGTAATGGTCCCAATTTTATTAGGACCATATTATTTTTTACCATTTTTAGATGTTTCACTAAAACTTTTTCATTTTTATTGATACTCATGGTTAATTTTATAATAGTAACTTATTTTTATTTAATTTGTTTCTATAAAAATATTTCTCCTTCTTTTTTTAAATAGACTAAATATCCAAAATAGTCATCCAAAAATATATTACGGGACAAATTAGTCTCTCAAATTTGAAAGTCTAATATTGATCATTCACATTAAAAAAAGGACAAATTCGTCCTTTCGTAAATATTCGTGCAATGATTACTTTGTTGTACGGACATGTATGGAAAGACGAATTTATCCTCCTTTTTAAATTTGAAGGATTAATATTGAATTTTCAAATTCCGAGAGACCAATTTGTTCCTTCATGATATTTCTGGAGGAATAAAATGCATATTTAATCTTTTAAATATTTGAAACATATAATTTTCCGTGTATGCTCGGGTATAAGACTAAGTTTTGTGTAAAACTACGTTGAAAGAAAAACAATTAATCTTGAACTGATTATTAATGACAAATATTTGGTGCAAAACAAAAAATTAGTCAAAACAGTCAATATATTTCGCATAAAATATATCTATAATATAAAAATTTGAGAGGAATAAATTGAAAAGTTTTGCCAAATGTCATCATTAGTGTAGAATTTTTCATTTTAATAAAAAATTAATAGTTTCTAATTAAGAAAATATACAATTAAAAGTTACTTAGTGGAGAGTATTGAAATGAACATTGAAACTTGTGAATACATTAATTGAATATAATGTTATGATAAAGTTTTTATAAAATTAGTTCAATATATTTTACTTGAACTAAAAAGTTAAAATAAAATAATATTAGTAAATTAGCCAAGATACATAATGTGTGTTTCAAGTAGAAATTTTTTTTAATGAGATATGAAATAAAAATAATTATGACAAAAAAAACCAAATCATGCATTGTAAATAATGAAAATTTACATAATAAAATAGTTCATTTTAGTTATTAGATAATATATGTTAGATAATAATTATTATGAATTTTGAATAATAATGAATAAAATTTGAAAAAAAAAATATTTTCTCTTACTTCTATATTTTTATTTAGCTCACAACAAATGAGAAATATGAAGAAAAAACAAATAGATACTCTTAATTTAGAGTTATTGGTTTCTCTTTTTAAAGTTTAAGAATATATAATTTTATTATTATTTATAAATTGTTATTAATATAATTAATAACCTTTAATAATCATTATATTTTGAGGAGATTTTCTTTGTGTATTGCACGGGTTAAAAATAGAAGTATATAAAGAAAGGAATAAGTTGGGAACATATAATAAATCTTACTATTTTGTTTATAAAAAGATAAAAAATAAAATTTGAAAAATATAATCATTAATCACTTTCACTAACTACATAAAAAAAAATATAATATTTTAGAGATCACTGCATGAGGTTGTGCAAGTTTCAGTTTCTGAATAATCTTGGTGTAAATGAAAAATAAAGAATTAGATTTAATGATGATTATATATAAAAGGATAATTGATATCTTAGATAATATTTGTGGATTAGTTTCCATTATTATATATGCTTTATATTTATTTCATTATTTAATTAGGATTGTAGTATTATTATAAATATAAATAAAAGTTAGTTATCTATATTTTGAGGACACAACATAAAATATGTTAGTATTGTTAATGTAATTCCTCATTTGGTTTTGATAATAACAAAACTCATGTAACTTAGTGAGTTTGTATTGAGAAGCTATAGTGAAATTGATTGTAATAGGATCAGAAAGCTTCTTTGTATGAGAAACTACATTTTGTATGTAAGTTGCAGATGCTTCAAGTATTGACATTGTAACAATTGTAATAATTGTAATAGAAGCATAGATGATATGACTAGATGTGTATTAGGTTGTATAATGTATAATCTTTGTAATACACACATGAGAAAGCCATGAGAAGACTTTCAGAAGAAGAAAGAAGAATCAAAAAGCTATCGAGGATGGTTCAGAAACTTAATGAGTTTCTGGTACATGTTCAGAAAGTGATACAGAAACTTAATGAGTTTCTGGTATGAGAAAGTCAAGTCAGAACTATGTTAATTTGTTGATTGTTATGTTCTGATGTATATGTTTTAGTGCATGTGTATATAATTAGAAAAATATATTTGCACATGAGAGAAAAAGGGAAATTAGTTAAATGTTGTAAATGTATAAATCTTATCCATGTCATTAGTCTTTCCCGCCAAGTAATGTAGCCGTTAATGACAACTATGTAATTTGATTTCAAAGAGCTCTCTATAAATAGAGGAGTCTCGAGTTGTATTGTAGACAGAGTAACTAGCAGCGAGACACACAAAAAGAAAAATCAGTCTGAAAAAGAAAGAGAAAGAGCTTAAAAAGAAAGAAACATCTGAGAGAGAAACTCAGATACCTTGAGAAAGAAAGAAAATAGTTGTGAGCTAAAAGGGAAAGAAAAGAGAAAAGAAAGCTCAAGAAAGTGAGATCAAAATAATGTTCTGATTCAAGATTATGCATAGAAGAAGAGAAGGAATTTCTGAAGCAGAAGAATTCAGAAATTGATCAAACTTAATGAGTTTGAGGCTTGCAAAGTAAGGAATAGAAAGCAGACCTGAAGAAGTGAATTCGATTTCTCAAGAATTGGTTCATAGAAAGAATGATCAGAAACAAGGTTACTGAAAAGTCCTTGAGGGGATATCAAGGCAGGAAAATCTTTCTAGAGGGGACATCTATGGAGTGAAAATCTTTGGAAGGGAGTTTCTGAAGTGTCGAGCCTCAGAAGGTTGCAAAATATATCTGTGTATGATTGTAATCTGTGTTTCTGATGCATTTATAGTGGAACTCAATCATTGAAAGATTGAAGAACTGGATGTAGGCACACATTGGCCGAACCAGTATAAAATTGGTCCAATCTCTTAACCCTATTCTATTTGTTATTAATTGTGTTGATGTTATTAATTGTGTTGATTCATTAGAAACTGTGCTAATAATCTAATTCTTTTGATTTCTGATAAATATCTCAAGAACAAACTTGAAACAACAATCTGAAAGTTAAAGAAACTAAAGTAAAAGGAATCTTTTTGTAATAAACTTTCTGATATATGATATTTTCTATTTGGGTAATTGAAATCTGAAATAAACATTTTCAAGAACAATTTACAGAAAGAGAAATTAGAGTTTTGATATCTGTAACTAGTTTTCTCAGGAACACATTCTTAAGAAACTGATATTGTTTTATGTGTAATTGTTGCTTAGATTTCTAATTGTATTTGAAAGATATATCATATTGTTTGTTGTTGATTGAATTGATTGTGAAATAATTGTTTAGAAACATACTAATTCTGAAACAAAGTCTGATGCGATTTCTGAAGGAAGTTCAGAAAGCTAGATCATAAAGTTGATTCAGAAAGTGTTATATTTCTGAAAGAGTTATTTCTGGTAATTGATTTGATTGTTCAGAAAGCTTGATATCTTAAATGTTGTATTATATTTGTGATTGATAAACCGCTGTGCTAATCATATCATTGTCATTGACATATTGATTTCTGTGTATGTCATATCTTTGATAAATAATTCTGATATCACAAGTATTTTGTTGATTCTTATTGTTTTGACAAATTCTTGACAAGTATCAAAGACTTGATCAATCTTTGTGATTTGCAGAAGTGTTAGAATAGTAAAGAAGCATTTGCAAAAAGTGTACACAACCAATTCACCCCCCCTCTTGGGTTGTGTGAGCATAGCTTGGAGGTGTTTCTCAAGAGATACCTCACATCATCAAGTATAGTACTTTCACATCATGAACTCTATATTTAAAAATAAAAAATAATAGATTATTATAAAAGGAGAAAATGAAAGAAAAAAAGGGTTTAACATGATAAGAAAAAAATTTTAATTGACATGCCCCGATAATTATTGTAATCTCACACCCTATTTATGACATGGATAAATTTTTTAACAATAAATAATATATAAATAATAAAATAATTCATGTTTGATGGGTATAAACTAATTCATATTTCACATAATTAGCGAATTGTTCCTTATTAATTTTTTTAAAAATATATATTTCACGTTATTATCTCAATCAAATTTCAAATCATGTGAAAATAGACATTTTATAAAATATATATTGATTTAATATTTCATATATAAATTATATATATATATATTTTAATATTGAAAATATAATTTTTTGTGCATTGCACGGGTAAAAAATACTAGCAATATAAAATGTACAATGTATATCATATGTCGTGCACAACAAATATCATATGTTGTGTACAATATATATCACATGTTATACCATCATCTTTCTTTACAACATTTGATATATGTTGTGAACATCATGTGAACATCATGTGATATATGGTATACAGAATATGAAATATTTATTATGCATTTTATATTATATATGTTGTGGATAACTTGTTGGCTATTTTGGATGATATTTTTTAGAGTTTAATTATGATACACTAATAGTGTAAAAAATTTTACACTCTCAGCCAATTACATCCGTTGATTTGTGTGACTTTTTAGTTAGTGGGTAGTTGAGTTAAAGATTGGATGTCAGTGTAAAATTACTTTACACTGACACTCTTTTTTTATTCATATAACAATGCTTATTATTAAATAAACATTGTTAGAGGTACAACAAAAAACCAACCAAAACAGCCAACAATAATAAATTGAGACTAAATCATTCAACCCATTAAAAAAATACACATGATTAATAATGCTATTTAGGCCAAAAGTGTTAAAATGGATTTTGTTGACTGTTTTGACTAGAAAAATATTGTTCCCTATGCATTTATGATTAAATTAACATATTTTATTCTTACAAATTCAGCTGCGAAAACTAAACCCGAGACGCCCATCGCCATTTGTCCTACTCAGAAAAACTCCCGAAAGTCCCTTACATTCATTCATTCTCGCATCGGAATGTTACATGTTTTTCTTGGTTTCCCACTTTCTCGAGAAAATATATGCTTTTAAACCGTAACAAAAAAATAGCTTTGGCCCCTTGATGAAACATGGCAAACATGGCCATGCCATGCACTTTGTTATTCCGCAAGCCTCCGGATGGTCTTCTTGAAATCTCTGATAGAGTTTACGGTACCCTTTCTTTCCTTTATTTCATTGCATGTATTTGTTTTTCAAACAGTTAACAAAAGCGAAATGAAAATTCATATAGCATTCCACATGAAAACATTTTATCTTCACCACCATTGCGCCACTCTTTTCCCTTTTTCGTTTTAGAGAAAAAATACGAAAATTAAATTATACTAGGGTCGGAATTGTTAACATGTATTGATTGGTGACATTGTTGGGAACATTCACTTTCTATGATTGTAGTTTTTAATTGCTGTTTCAACATGAGATTTGCTGATTGGAGTGAAGAAAGATACAAAGTTTACGTGAATGGGATAGTTGATCAATTTCAAGAGAACGTCCCTAATGCTTCCGTTATGATATGCAATTTTCGTGAGGAAGACAGGAAAAACAAGTTGACCAACATATTTTCTGAGCATGACAATACTCTAACTAACTATCCTTGCAACTGTCATGATTGCCCCATGCTCGAAATGGAGGTCATTCGTCACTTTTTAAGGTCGTGTAAAAATTGGCTCTCCAAGGGGCAAAATAAGGTCTTGTTAGTGCATTGTGAGCATGGTGGTTGGCCTATTTTGGCCTTCATGTTGGCCGCACTGTTGATTTTCTTGAAGCAATATGATGGGGAGCAGAGGACTTTGGATATGGTTCACAGGCAGGCTCCTCGTGAGCTTTTGCGGTTGTCGACGCCGGTGAATCCAATTCCTTCTCAGCTACGGTATCTGCAGTATGTTTCCAGGGGGAATAATGTGGCCTTGGATTGGCCTTTGCTGGACAGAGCACTTAGGTTGGACTGCATCTTTCTAAGATCTATCCCAGACTTTAAAGGGAAAAGTGGATGTCGTCCAATGTTTAGGATTTATGGACATGATCATTCTGTTACTGATAAAAATCTTCATGTCCTTTATTCGACGCCAAAGAGAGCAGGAAATGTTCGGGCCTATAAGCAGGTGAAATTTACTTTTACTACTTCAGATGACTACTCTTCATCAATAGTATAAGAGTTCCTTTTATTTTTTGTTGATACAATAAGAATTTCATTCAAGAAAATATTTGATCTCTTTAAGATTTTTTTTTCATGTTTGTTGATCATGTTTCCAGAATCTGCACTGATTAAGAGCTAGTCTTGCATTGATTACATGCATCATAAGATAATAACTGTTGTCCTCAGATTTTGGCCGATAATTGCAGGTAGTCAAATAAAGCCACTATTAGGTAGTTCTTCATAATGAGAATAGCCAAAAATCGGTGATAGGATAAAATTTTACTTGGGTAACCAAGAGAGTAAATATATGGAAAACTTGAGCTATAGAGACAAGGTATAGTTATATTCCTTTCTTCAGTAAAAGTAAATCATAGTATATAGAATGTAAGCTTCGCAAAAGGTGTGCTAAATTTGATTTAAAGGTATAGATAGAGATAAAAGATCATTTCATCTCAGAAGTCATTTATTTTAAGTAAAGAAAGTTTGGGTAGCTGATGAGTTTTCTGGTTGGAATCCCAATTGATATTTAGATCGTCTTAGGAGCTTCTTTAAAGGGAAGCTAGATTCTAGCTTCTGAAGTGAACTGCGGAATGAGTTACTGTCACTTCCGAAGTTGCTGCTAAAGGAGCTTCGAACAACTGCTTTTGAGAATTCTTCTGAAGTGATTTTGATGCCTCTGAAGGTATTAAGTTGAGGAACTCGTTGCTGATAATTTAGAACCAGGGATTTGAGATCAGAAAAAGGGTAGGTTGGATGGACTTTTAGGTGAGAAATGATGGATTAGGATAAGATGGGGTAGACGCCACTCAAAAAGATGAGATAAGTCTGGAAAAGACGCCACAAATGATGTTTTAAACAACCTTTGATAAGTCTAAGGTGTTCTTGACGAACAATGAGAATCATTCTCAAATTATGAAAATTCAAAATGATCAAAGATGTTATTCCTCAGCTCAGAGACTTTATTTATAGGAAAATAAAACATGTGCTGAAGTGTGTTCTTAAGCACATGTTTTATTCCTAAGGTTGAACCACTAGCTTAAGTAACTTAATTCTGAAAATAAAACTCTAAGCTAGAAATTATTAACTCCAAAATTAAAGAAAGAAAATGCAAGAGTTTTAACATGCGCTGAATTTTAAATTTATTGTCCTCCACTATCCATAATGCAGTAAATGACTTTGGACTTTAATTCATTCCCACTTGGACCTTTCAGAAATAATGCAACAATTATTTCCTTTAAAGCTTCTTTGGCCTTCTTTGATTTAGATCGAGTTAATGGCCCTCCAATTTCCTTAATTGCATCTGCAGAATTAGGATCAATTAATCCTTCATCACTTAGCTTCTGAAGTTCTGTGAGATGATGCTTCTGAACCTCACAACTTTGCACTTCATGCTTCTGATCCTGTGTTGCATCTTCAGCAAGCTTCTGATCTTTAGTGCTTAGCTTCTGAACTTGTGTTGCATAATTTCTTAGCTTCTGATCCTTAGTTCTTAGCTTCTGATCTTTTGGATCAGCTTCTCCAAGCTTCTAAACTTCTGTAACAGCTTCTCCAAGCTTCTGAACACCCTTTCCTAGCTTCTGAACTTGGAAATCTAGATTTTGGACACTTGAATCAAGATTTCCTTGCTTCTGGTTGTTTCTTTCAAGCTTCTGGACATTCAAGTCACCTTCCTCCAGGTTCTGGCCATCCTTCCAACTTATGCCCCCCCCCAAATCAGCAACTACCTTGTCCTCAAGGTGGAACTCTTGAAAAGCTAGTTTGATATGTATAGCTAGTTCCCAGGAGTCTTCAAATTCTAGCATGTTCTTCCACCTAATGAGGACTTATTTGCTCCCATGTTCTGTATTTCTGATGGCCAGCACTTCCAATGGTTGTAATTGCAGTTCCCACTCATCTGTCAGCCCTTCTGGTAGAGGTTGAGACTTCACTTCAGCAGCCAGGCAGCGTTTTAGCAATGAGACATGGAAGACAGGGTGGACCATAGACTCCGGTGGAAGTTCCAATTTGTAAGCTACTTTTCCCACTCTTTGCAGCACTGTAAATGGCCCAAAATATCATGGGCTTAGCTTCTGGTTTACCCAAATCACCAAAGACCTCATCTTGTAAGGTAGGATTTTAAGATACACCTTGTCCCCAACGTAAGACTCCTCATCCATCCTCTTTTTGTTAGCTTGAGCCCTCATGCGATCCTGTGCCTTATTCAGTTGCCACTTCAATTCCTCAATGATTAAGTTCCTGTCTGCCATGGCTCGGTTCACATCTTCAATTGAAGATGACTGCGGATCTCCTCTAAAAAATACTGGTGGATCTCTGCCATAAATAATCTGGAAAAGGTATGAATCTATTGATGCATTATAATTTGTATTGAACCACAACTCAGCCCAAGGAAGCCATTTTGCCCAAGTTCGAGGTTTCATTCCTACTAAGCACCTCAAGTAAGTCTCGAGACAGTGGTTGATCACCTCCGTTTGCCCATCCGTTTGAGGATGGTAACTTGTACTGAATCTAAGCTTGGTTCCAGATAAACGAAAAAGCTCCAACCAAAAGCTACTCATAAAAATTCTTTCCCGATCGGAGACTATGGTGGAGGGAAATCCTTGCAACTGAACCGCTCCTTGGATGAAAGCCCCAACCACCTCTTTGGCTGTATAGGGATGTAACAACCTGATGAAATGGGCATACTTGGAGAGTCTGTCAACGCCTACCAAGATTGTGTCGGTTCCCTGGGACTTGGGTAACCTACTGATGAAGTCCATGGAAAAGTCCTCCCACACTCTTGATGGAATAGGGAGAGGTTGCAAGAGGCTAGAGGGGGAGGGTTGGATATTTATTTCTATTATACACATCCGGTCGGGTCCGATTTTTAAAACATTGGTTACTTCTCTACGTTGCTGCGAAATGGAGAACCGAGTTGGAGATTTGGAGAGGAAGTTTGATATGATTTTGCTGCTGCTTCAGGAACCAGGTCGGGACTGTCATCGGGGTTGCACTCTCACGCTGCGGAAAAATCACACACATGTGGAGTTGAAAGATCGATGGAATGAGTGTCATAGGAGGGACCGAGGGTCTCACCAATCCCCTCCGCCACACCGCATAGAGTTTCAACACTTTATGTCCCGGGACCCATGCTTGGGTTGGATCGAGAGGTGTTGAAAGGAATCTTTGTTAATGGGCTTAAAGGCTCATTACAGGCTGAATTGAAAACGTTGGATCTAGGCACTGTGAGTGCATTCAAGGACAGAGCCCTGTTGTTGGAAGAAAGACATAGGGAATGGAGGAATGCTGAAGTGGGCCTAGTTGATAGGAGTGGCCCATCTCGACCCCCACCTCACACAACACTAGATTACTTCCTCCTTCACCACACACTGGTAGAGTGACTCCTGTGGACGAGAAGCGTGCCTCTTCGACGGTGAATGTGAAGCGCCTCTCCCATGAAGAGCTTCAGGAACGCAACCGTAAGGGCCTTTGCTTCAAATATGGCGAGCGGTGGGGCCAGAGGCATGCATGTGAGCTTAAACACTTTAAGCTGGTTCTGATGGAGAGGTCTAGTGAGGACGAAGAGGACAAGAGAAGTATGAGCTCGAAATCGAGCCTAGCTCCGATCTAGAGGAGACCCTAGTACTCAATATGAAATCTCTTTGCCTTACCTTGAGAAACTTGCAAGGTATGGTCACGGAGAATAAATCTTTCAAGGTCCAAGGCTTGATTAGGGGTACCGAGATCGTGACACTCATAGATACAGGGGTTGACAATAATTTCTTTTCTAAACCCCTTGCTCGGCAACTCAGGTTGGTGGTCACGAATATTATTCCGTTTCTAGTTGAAATGGGTACAGGGGATGTAATTCTCGGCTCTGGGTTTTGTGCTGGAGTGAATTTATTAGTGCAAGATATTCCCATTTCTCAGCCCTTCTTTCTTTTGGGGTTGGGTAATGTCGATGCTGTGTTGGGAATGGGCTGGATAGCGAGTCTAAGATACATCAGGGAAAATTTCTAGAAGTTGACACTTTGGTGGATGGAGGATGGAGTGGAAAGATGCATCCAAGGGGATCCGTACCTGAGTACATCACAAGATTCATGGATAGCAACCTTAAAAGCCCTACGTGCTGAGGGAGAAGGTGTAACACCCCAATAATTACCTCTTTATGCTTAAGTCACATAGAGTTAATTACCGGAAATTATCATCTTGTTTCAGAGTTTAAGTTTGAAATTAAGGATATGCTGAAAATAGGGCCAATAATTTTCGTTAGAGAATGTAATTTAAAAATCTCGGCTTGTGCGTGACAAGGTATAATCTGATACACCAAACGATGAATCTACAGATTACATAATACCAGATTACCATAAAACACATAAGTGGCCCAATACATACATATAGTCTCACATACATAAGAAAACACATATAATGTAAAATCCAAAATAGATATTACAATATTTAAATACTAGAATTTCTAAGAGAACTATAAGTTTGTACAGACACTTATACTTCCCTTGTAAATCCTTCTGAGTAAAATATGGTACATAACATAATATCATATACGGAAATATCTAAATTCCTAATGTCCTAAACTCTTTGGATGTCCGAGCCTCGATCCTCTTGCAAATCTGGATCCGTTCACCTAGCGGGATACCTGTATCTAAAACAAAAGGTGGTGGAATTGGGGTGAGCTCCACGGACTCAATAGGGGATCACTCCGGTTTATTATGAAATAAGTGGAACATGCATAGACCATATTATTAATATTTTCACAAATATATATTTAATTCCGGAGTGTCTTACCTATATGCTTCTTGTTAATTATATAAATGCTATGCAACAATAAATAATCATCATCGTGCTGACATTGGTTACTTAAAAACATGTCCGTTAACATGCAACGGTTGCATAATCAACACTATGCATACAGTCACATGTTTAAATATAACTATTCATATAAAAGTTGCACAATCAACATCATGCATACGATTATATGTGTCATATGTTATAACTTTCATAAATCAATGGCACTACCCTCTCTCTTTCTACCTCCGCATACACCTGGCCCCTAGGCTATGAGCTCATACCTATCTAGTTTTCTACTAGATCTCTATGGGGAAGAGGGTTTTTATTCACTTTCTTTACAAATCGGTATTGGGGACCGAGGGTGCCAACCTCCCTTGCCAATTCCGTTTGTACAGAAAGCTACTCATAAATCTCATTTTCTGATTCACATGACCTTTCACAGTTTCTTTAATATATCAGCATGCATTTTATACATTATATGCTCATCGTATCACATATATCATATACATGTAATAATAAAAACATAGATGATCTCATATATCATCTTTTCATCAACTCAATCATTTTAATTAATCAAAATATATTTCTGACATATATTTATATAAACATATATGTATTTATCATGCTGTACTGTTTCAAAGATCATATATAGGGTCAAAATCATCATAACACCAAAACATCAGAAAACTCAATTCTGCAGACAAATCTGCGATCTGGTCGCTAGCGCGTCCCTTAAGGCCGCTAGCACCCAAGGCGGTTCAAGGTACCCGCTAGCGCCTGTAACATGGCCGCCAGCGCGTGCACACGCGCTGGCGGATAAGATGTGGCCGCTAGCGCACACCTCGATCCTGCATTCATATCAGCTTTAGAACAACTATGACTTTTATGCAAATAATGATATATAATCGAACCTGATGCATGAAAATGCACTAATACATAACTTAACATAAATCTAAACCCCTACCTCTTGTAGTTTCTCTCTATCCAAGCTAGGAATCACTTTCTCTTCTTGAACTCCTTGCTTAGTTCTCTACCTAAGCTTCCTTAATGATGATGATGATGTTTCTATGATTTCTGATGATTTCAAATCGGTTGGAATGAAAGGAATTGATGAGAAGGATCTGATTATGGTGTTTGTTCTTTGATGTAATGAGTTTAGGTGATATAGAGGTGAGGTTTGAGTGTTGGTAAGTTTTGGAAGCTTGAGAGGGTATGAGGGTGTTCTTAAGGGTGAAGTAAGGTTTCAGAAACCTCTTCTGGGGTTATAAGGTGGTTCTGAACGGAGGGACATCTAAGCAATATTAAAATGATGGAGGGTTTGGTCTAAAATGAAAAATGACAGAAATTCTGTTCTGTCACGATGCTGGTCGCTAGCGAGGGACGTGCGGCCGCTAGCGACTAGAACTGGTCGCTAGCGAGCAGCTGCTGATACATGACAGCAGCAGCAGCAGTTTCAATCACCTAAAACTCCAAAAATCACCTAACACTCTCTAAACCGTTTCTAACACCCTAGACACCCTTTTCACACCTATATAAACTTATACATAACCATAAATACCTAAAATCGCTCATGATTGCTTCTTAACTTCCTTCCCAAGGTTCTTAGTCTATTTTATCGTATTTAACTCGTATGCAATACATTTTTCCTTATCTCATATATGCAAAACACATAATGCACATAACACATGTCAAACAACACATATACATTAAAATGCATCCCAATAACCTCTATATTCCAATTACGCCTTGAGTAAAGTGATTATGACCAAATCCCTCTAATTAAGGTATAATTAGAATTTTGGGGTTTTACAGAAGGGTATGTAATCAGCCCTTGCCCAAATGATACTAGAAGCAGCCCAGTGACAGTGGAGACTGGGCAAACACCGGCCCTGTTGAAGGAGTTATTAGGGGAATTCGTAGGCCTCTGCAAAACGTCGGAGACTCTTCCTCACCAGAGAGAGTTGGATCATGCCATCAACCTGAAGGAAGGTGCTCCCATACCCCATGTTAGACCGTTCCGCTATCCCTATTTCCAAAATAATGAAATGGAAAAGATCATTGAAGAAATGATGAAGTCTAGGATCATTAGTCACAACATCAACCCCTATTCAAGTGTAGTTATATTAGTGAAGTAGAAAGATGGTGGGTGGCACTTTTGTGTCGATCATAGAGCGCATAATAAGGTCACTATCCAGACAAATTCTCGATCCTGATAATTGACGAGTTATTGGATGGATTGAGCGATGCTAGAATATTCCCCAAGTTGGATCTGAAATCTGGTTATCACCAGATAAGGATGAAGAAAACAGAAATAGAGAAGACGACATTCCGGACACACGAGGGGCTCTACGTATTCCTCGTCATGCCCTTCGGTTGAACAAATGCTCCCTCAATATTTCAGGCTTTGATGAACATAATTCTTAAACCTTTCCTCCTTAAGTTCGTCTTAGTGTTTTTGATGATATATTAATATTTAGCCCTTCCCTGGAAATTCATGTGCAGCATGTCAGGCAGGTGTTGGAGCTGTTACGTTTTGACAACCTTTTCATTAATAGGAAGAAATGTTTCTTTAGGGTTAAAGAGGTTGAATATTTGGGGCATATCATCTTGGAAAATTGGGTTTCTGAGATCCTAAAAAGGTTGAAGCTATGAGGTCTTGGCCTATCCCGAAGGACTTGAAGGGATTAAGGGGTTTCCTGGGAATCAAGGGGTATTATCGGAGGTTTGTAAAAGGGTATGGCAAGATTGTATGGCCTCTAACCCAGCTACTTCGGAAAGACACCTTTGTGTGGGGGAAGGAGGCTCAAAGAGCTTTTGAGCAATTGAAGCAGGTCTTAACTTCCTTTCCAGTACTTGTTGTTCCAAATTTTGCAAAGCCTTTTACCATTGAGACTGATGCATCAGGGAGATGTTTAGGGGCTGTGTTAATGCACGAGGGAAGACCAATCGCCTATCTAAGTCAGATATTATCTGAGCGGGGGCAGCTGAAGACAGTGTGCGAAAGAGAACTCATGGCAATAGTAATGGCAGTTCAGAAATGGCGCAACTACCTACTTGGGAGGAAGTTAACTGTGCTGACAGATCAAAAGAGTTTAAAAGTTTTTATTGACCAGCTAATTATGATCAACAAAAATGGATTGCTAAACTTCTGGGATTCGATTTTGGGATTAAATACAAGGCAGGGTGGGAGAATGGAGCCGCAGATACCCTATCTAGAAGATTCTCTTTGGCTACAATCTCAGCAGTAACCTTCCATGATTGGGATGGGTTGGAGGAGGAGATACAGGGAGATGCCAAGCTACGGAAAATCCTCTACGATTTGTTGTGGGGAAATGATGAGCAACAAGGTTTTGAGCTCAAAAATTGTTGCTTGTACTACCAAGACAAGTTGGTGATTCCTAAGAATTCCCCTAGGATCCCTGTAATCCTTCACGAATTCCACAACTCAGCTTGTAGTGGGCACTCGAGATTCTTTAGGACTTATAAGCGCAAAGGGATATGTACAAAGCTGTGAAATTTGCTATAGCAACAAATATGACACCTTGTCACCAGCCGGGTTGCTCCAGCCTCTGCCGGTACCGGATAAGGTTTGGGAAGAAGTGACGATGGATTTCATCGGAGGTTGCCAAGATCTCAGGGATGGGATACCATAATGGTTGTGGTAGATAGATTGACAAAGTATGCCCATTTTATTGGGCTCAGACACCCATATACAGCCAAAGATGTGGCTGCCTCTTTTGTCAGAGAGGTTGTGAAATTACATGGATTCCCAGCAAAGATCTTGACAAATGGAGACAGGGTGTTTATGAGCGCTTTTTGGACTTACATGTTCAAACAAGCGGGAACAAAGCTGCAGTATACATCAGCCTATCACCCGCAAACTGATGAGCAAACGGAGATGGTAAATCGATGTCTGGAATCCTACTTGAGATGCTTCACTAGCACGAAACCTAAGGAATGGGCTAAGTGGCTGAGCTGGGCCGAGTTATGGTTTAACACTACCTACAATGCGTCAGCCAACACGACCACCTTCAAGGCCCTCTATGGTAGAGACCCACCAGTCTTGATCAGAGGAGATGTTCAGTCCTCAGCTATCGAAGAATTGAACAACATGTTGACTGAACGAAATATTGTTCTTGATGAACTGAAATGGTTTCTGAACTGAGGCAAGGACAAGGTGAAGCAACAAGCTGATAAAAAGAGAAGGGGGTGGAATTTGTAGTGGGAGAACCTGTTTTTCTGAAGATACAACCGTATAGGCTTCGCTCCCTAGCAAGGAGAATTAACCAAAAACTGAGCCCCAGGTATTACCCCCTGAATCTCCGGTCCATCCTGTTTTTTCACGCATCATTGCTGAAGAGGTATTGCCTAGCACCGGATATTCAAAGCCAACCACTACCCAAGGGACTTGCACAGGACTGGGAATTTAAGCTTCAACCAAAGGAGATCATTGCTATAAGGACCAACACAACGGAGGAAAGGGAAGTACTGGTGAAGTGGCAAGATTTATCTGATTTTTAGAACTCTTGGGAGTTGGCCTAGGACATCAACAACAATTTTCCTTTCCTCCATCTTGAGGTCAAGCTGGAAATTTTGGAGGGGAGTATTGATAGAGAGCAGCAAAAGAGGGAATTAAAAGTCTATGTGAGGAAAAAGGGTAAGGGCAAATTAGAGAATAGTTCCTCCAGCCATGTGGACAGTGTAACTAATTTGGGTGGATAGGACCATGCAGGGTCCTTCTGTAAGGGGAGTTATGTTACTGGAAAAGTGGAAATAGCTATATTTGTCAAAAAGATTTTAACAAATCTTAAACAAAAACAAAAAGATTTAATCCTATAAACAAAAAGATTTTAACAAGGTAAAAGAAGGAAAGATATGTAAGTTAGTTTAATCCTTGTTTAGTAGCAAGAATAGAAGGATGCTTTGATTAGAATATAACTGTTTAAGCATTAAGAAGATCCTGGTCAAATTTCAATTTGGCTTTCAGGAAGTACACATGAATATAGTAGAGTCATTATTTGGTATATTGAAGTGCTCAATTTCTTGGTTAACTTTGTGTATCAACTAATTTACTCATGCAAGAGACTGTTATTATTTTGGAATAACCTTCTACTGTGTTTCAGGGAGAGTGTGAACAAATTAAAATTGATATCAATTGCCACATTAAAGGTGATGTCCTGATTGAGAGCATTAACTTGAATGAAGATATGGAGAGTGAACAGATGATGTTCCGAGCCATGTTCAATACAAATTATATTAGACGTAATATGCTGGTACTTAACTTGGACGAAATTGATGCTTTGTGGGAAGCAAAAGATTACTTCCCAAAGGATTTTCAAACAGAGGTGCCTCCCTTTTAAATATATAACCTGTAGTTAGTTAAGGTCATATATTCCTAATATATATATATTTTTTTGTTTATGTTTCATTAAGATCCTTTTCTCAGAGATGGATGCTGCTACTACTATTATTGAGAGTGGTTCCTCGTGCTTTGAGGAGGGGGAGGGACTTCCAGTTGAAGCTTTTTCCAAAGTTCAAGAGATCTTTAGTGATGCAGACTGGATGAATCCCAGCGAAAATCCCGTGCTAAATCCAGTCCAACAGAGACATGTTTCAGCTAGCACAAATAACAATTTGAATAAAAGTTCTAATCAGTATATGGAGAATGATACTCACCGGCATCAAACAGGCACTAAAATGCTGCAAGAGAAAGAGGTGTCCTCAATTAAGCAATGTCTAAATAATGATACGAGTAAAAAGGAAAATAAGACCACCAAGGATGATGCTACTCCACTACAACCTAATATGTCTGATATCTGTCAGGAAAAACCCAACACTTTTGAGAGAACCTCAGAGTCATGTAACTATGATTCTAAACATCTTAACATAAAAGTGCATTCATCTGATTTTGCCTTGTCTGCTTCTGTGGATAACTCCTCATGTGCAACTTCACCACAAACACCTCCATTACAACTCCCATTGACTAGAAGTCCTAAAAAAGTTCAAGGCTCTACTCCACACATGGAATCACACCCTCATCATGTTTCGCCTTTGAACTTAAGACATTGTGTTACTAACAAAACTGAATCGCGTACACGAGACAGAGGCGAACTGTTTAGCCCAACAACTGAGAGTCCATTCTCACATACTTTCTATGATGAGTCGCATACTGGTGCTGCTCCCTATCTATCAACTTCTGAAATCACTTCAACTCATCTACTTCCTCCATCCTCTTCACCTTCTTCACCAACCCCTCTTCCTCTAAAGATTTTACCTGTTAGAACAAGACTTGATTCATCCCTTTCACAGGCTAAAACACCACAAGCTCCTCTCACCCCTCTTCTAAAGGAACATGAGCAAATTAAAGGTGGATTCCCTCCATCCCCACCGACTCCTCTTCCAAAGGATGAAAGACATGTCAGAGCTGGAATCCCTCCTTCCCCACCAACTCCACCTCCATGTGATTGTGGGAAAGGTACAAGTCCTATAATTGTGCCGCCACCACCAGCGCCACCTCCAGTCGTAAAACTTTCTTCTGATCATCCTAATTCCTCATTATATAAGTCTCGAGGTGCTCCTTCAGCCCCAACTGCTCCACCACCTCCGAAAGCAGATACTGGTTTTTCAAAAACACTTTCTATTGTTGGTGATGGAAACAATGTATCAGGCTCAGAAGGACATCGATCAAGTTCAAATGGAAGAATTCTACCACATACAATGAGTTCAAAGAATAACACCAAAAAGTTGAAGCCATTGCATTGGTTGAAGTTATCTAGAGCAGTGCAAGGAAGTATGTGGGCTGAGGCACATAAATCTGGTGAAGCTTCCAAGTAATGTGTATTTGGCCACTGTCTTCCATTTTGTATGACTAATGTTCTTTTTTTTTTTTTCAGATGTCTAACATGCCTCTGCCTTCATTATTTTAATGTAGGGCTCCAAAGATTGATATGTCAGAGCTTGAAAGACTCTTCTCAGCAGTAGTCCCATGTTCAGGCCTTTCCAATAAGTCAAAGATCCAAAGCTCAGTTGGGCCTAAATCTGATAAAGTGCAACTGGTAATTGAGCTTCACTCTCTAGTGGTATAAAGAGTTCTTTTAGTTGTTTACATCATCTGGTGGAACTGCTTGCTAGTTATTGTTTCACATTGTCGTCATATAACCATGAAATTCTAGTGGTTATCGATTAGCTCGCCATTGATGGACACTTTTAATGATGACAAGTAATGTCTGAAAATTGATGTTCACAAAATTTATTTGGAAAATCATAGGATAAAATCAACATATCGCTATTCCTTCTTGAAGCCAATGGTATCTTCAATTTTCTTTCTCATTTATAATCTCTATATATTATGGAATTGTAATCATTCAGACCTTTGGTATAGTGTGTGAAATAATTAATTTCTATTTATTTGGTGCAATTTTTAAGATATACTCAATGATATGTATAATCTGTTTTGCCACAGCCTCGCCATAAAGGCGGTCTCATTTTCATTTTGATTAAGAAAAATGCTATCCTTCCTTGCAGATTGAGCATACACGAGCCTATAATTGCGAAATCCTTCTTTCAAAGGTGAAAGTGCCATTGCAAGATTTAATGGTAAGATTATGTCACTGTAATTGGCTTTTGGGAGGTAGTAGAGAAACCCAGTTATTGTTAAATGATATGGTGTGCTATTCATTTAAAATAAAACAATGACATGATAATTTTTCTCAATTTGTTTCATACTTTATCTATACTTACTAGTTTAGTAGGTATTCATGTTCATCCTAAGATATGTTGGCATCACTTCAAGTATAAAATTATAAAGAAAAGGGTATCATTGTCTTCCTCCTCTTGCTGCTGCCTCCTTAACTTTTTTCAAATCTTTCTTTTTTCTTTTTCTTGAAGTTCTGTGTGGGAAACTGTCTAAAATAAACTATCTCATGAGATGTGATTTTGGCATAGACAATTAATGTATATATGTAACAACTGGTACCAATGGATAAAATTAAGGAAGAAAAATGTATAAGAAAAGCAAACACAACCTCAGGGACGGAGCAAAGTCGACCTATCCTAGTCTGCAAGGTATTATTGACAGAATGAAAGAAGAATAATGGAAAGAGCAAGATTGCCAACTTTCGAGAGGTTGGTGCTCTCTTAGCCTGAAGTTCTGAGTTCTCAAAAGCCTAATCTCTCAAAACTCCCAATCTCCTTCTATTAAAAATCCCTTTAACAGATTCGCCCCGCCCATTATTCAAATCAGAATGAAAACAACCTAACTAAATGATTTCCCCATAACAAACTAACTGAATTCCTAAACTACTCCTATTTCTACTATCTCACTAACTAATAACTAATTATCTGACTACTTCCTCCTCTTTCTGCTGCTAAAGGAATAAGGCAGAGGTAAAATCTTCCCTGTGGTCCCACCTCCTGCTTTATTTTTTGCTTCCTGTGTTGTTTGAGCTCCTCCCCCCCCCCCCCCCCCCCCCCCGCCCAAAAAAAATTAAGAAAGACTTTCTGAATCTCAGTAGCCACTTCCCGAGAATTTTCAAAATCTGGGAGGGTGTATTTGGTTTCAAACAAGCATTGAGTAAAGGTACATGAAAAACATGATGTATTCTAGAATTTTCAGGCAATTTCAACTTGTATGCCACCTGCCCAATTCTGTCCAACACTTCATAAGGTCCATAAAACATAGCACTTAATTTTTGATTGACCTTCTTAGCCAAGCTTTTGCTCCTGTAAAGCTGCACCTTCAAATAAACCTTGTGTCCTGGCAACCTCTCTTCACTTCTTATCAGCATATAACTTCACTCTCTGTTGAGCTTGGTCCAGATGTTGTTTTAATTCCTCCAGCATGTGATTCATTTCCTGCATCAAGGTTTGAACTTCTTCTATTATAGCTTCTCCTTCTCCCTTTAACAGAACTGGTGGATCTCGACCAAAAGGAGCCTTGAAGGAAGTCATTTTAATAGAACCATGGTAATTGGTGTTGTACCAATACTCAGCCCATGACAACCATTTAGGCCAGAGTTTTGGTTTGGACCCCGAAAAGCACCTGAGATATGTCTCTACGCATTTGTTGACCACTTCACTCTGCCCATCAGTTTTTGGATTATAGAATGAAGTCATTTTTAGTTTGGTGCCCGCTTCCTTGAAGATTTCAGCCCAAAATGAACTCATAAACAATCGGTCCCTGTAAGAAATTATAGAAACAGGGAACCCATGTAATCTGACTACCTCCTTGATGAACAATTCTGCTATCTCCTTGGCAGTGTAAGGATGAGAGATGGCAAAGAAATAAGCATATTTAGTCATCCTGTCCACTACCACGAGGATGGTGTCTTGCCCTAGGGCTCTTGGTAAGCCCCCAATGAATTCCGTTGATATGTCTGACATAACGTTCTCCAGAATAGGTAAGGGCTGTAATAAGCCTGCTGGAAGTAAATTTTGATGCTTATTTCGCTAGCAAACTTCACATTGTTTGACGTACTCCAGTATTTTCTACTTTATCCCTTCCTAGTATAACACCCCTGAAAAAACGCTTATAGTTTCGGAAATGGCCAGAATGTCACCTACCTTTGAATCATGGAATTCCTTAAGGATCTACGGAATCCCCTTGGAATTTTTGGAAATTACCATTCTTCCTTTGTATAACAACCTTCCATTTCTAAGTTTGAATCCAGTTGGTGGGTCTGTCCCCAGTAATATCTTCTGGATTATTCCTCTCAGCCTGTCATTAGATTGTACTTCCTCCTCCAGCCCTTCCCAATTGCACAAAAATGAATCTTTCTTGATAAGGCATCCGTCACCCGGTTCTCACTCCCTGCTTTATATCTTATCTCAAAATCATGTCCCATTAGTTAGCAACCCACTTGTTATGCTCTTCTTCTCCTATCCTCTGGTCTAATAGGAATTTAAGGCTTTTCTGATCTATATAGATGATGAAGTGCTCTCCTATAAGGTAATGTCTCCACTTTTGAATGGCCAGCTCCATAGCCATAAGCTCCCTTTCGTACACTAATTTATTCTAATTTTGTTTAGAGAGTTGTTGGCTCTTATATGCCACCGGTCTCCCTTCTTGCAACAGTACTAATTCTATACCCTTCCCCGAAGCATCAGTCGCTAAAGCAAAACCTTTGAAAAAATTTGGGACTGCTAATACCGGAACTGTGACTATTGCTGTCTTCAACTCCTAAAATGCTTCTTGTGCCTCTTTATTCCACTCAAAACTGCCTTTCTTTAGTAACTGGGTTAATGGCCAAGCTATCCTTCTATAGTTCTTCATAAACCTCCTATAGTTCTTCATAAACCTCCTATAATATCTCATGAGTCCTATAATCCTCTGAGACTCTTGAGATCCTGCGAAATGGGCCAGTCACGCAAGTCTTGGATTTTATTGGGATCAGAAGCAACTCCCTGAGTAGAAACAATATGCCCCAAATATTCCATCTCTTCCTGCTCAAAACTGCATTTTTTCTGGTTGATTAACACTTCCTGTTTTCGTAATACTTCCAGAACTAAGCGCAGGGGCACCACATGAGCTTCATGGTTTTCGCTATATACCAGGATGTCATAAAAAAATACCAAGATAAACTTCCGCAGGTAAGGTTTCAAGACCTTGTTCATTAAGGCCTCGAAATTAGAGGGCGCGTTGGTAAGGCTAAAAGGCATGACCAAGAATTTATAGTGTCCTTCATGTTTTCTGAATACATTCTCCTCCTTTATCCTTATCTGGTGATAACCAGATTTGAAGTCCAGCTTAGAGAAAGCCATTGCACCTCCGATTTCATCTAACAACTCATCGGTAATGGGAATGAGAAACTT
This sequence comes from Aeschynomene evenia, assembly GCA_013621005.1. Taxonomy (NCBI): domain Eukaryota; kingdom Viridiplantae; phylum Streptophyta; class Magnoliopsida; order Fabales; family Fabaceae; genus Aeschynomene; species Aeschynomene evenia. The sequence continues at coordinate 20,756,077 of CM024266.1, forward strand.
ATTTGGAATGGTGATTTTGTTATGTGCCTTGTAGTCCATGCAAAAATGCCATCCTCCATATTTTTTTCATGACTAATATCACCGGGAAAGAAAATGGACTTGTGTTGTGTCGTATTACTCCTGACTGCAGCATTTCATCAACTATTACTTCAATCTCATTTTTCCGGTGATGGGGTTTGTGTGGTTCATTGAATGATACATACCCCAGGAATCTGAAGGTGAAAATGAAGAATTAAGAAATTATTTACATGAATGTTTGATGTTTATTCCCATGGGAAGAGAATGTTGGACCCACTATTCCCATGGTTTTATTTCCACCTTCCACATGGGAATGTTAGATTCCCATGGGAAGGGAATGTTGGATCCGCAGACCCACTAATGGGGTCCATTGACCTACCATTGAGATCCGTTGGCACTTTGTCGTGATCCGTTGGGCATGGATTTTTAAGAAAATAATATATGCTTGAGAATATTATTTCGAAAATCAAATATCTTACATATTACATTTTCAAAATGAATAGAAAATACTATTCCCGGGAATGAAATTCCATTCCACGAACTACACGCCCCAATAAGGTCTAATATTGGGGATCTGAGCTCCTTCCTTTAATACAATGGCATGATCTTGATTTTGCTGAGGGGGAAGTCCTTGGGGCTCCTAAAATCGATTTTCATACTCCTGTAACAGCGTGTCTACTTCCCATGATAGAGCGTCTCTCCTTTCATCTGATTGAGGTATATTGATAGGAGTAACTAAAAACCCTTTTTCCTCTTTTCTCTAAGCATTCAGAGTTGCCTCCCATGATGCTTTGCTCCTGCTCAAAGCTGGATCTCCTCACAAACAGAAAGATTCCTGACCCTTCTTCCTTCGAAGTGTCATCTCATTGTAATCCCCTGATAGAACCTTGGTAATGGAGGGAAGGTAAATATCACTATGTTGTTAATAGGGAGGAGAAATCCCCAATCTTGATACAATGGAGGAACTACCTCCTAGAGAGAATATCTCTATGATACTAAACTAACTACAATACAAGATATCAATGATGATCAAAGACTCCTAAACATCTCTCAATTTTCTTTATTTATAGCCAACTAATACACTAACTAACTATTAACTTCCTAACTACCTAATGTGATCCTATCATACCCTTTAAATATTTCTAGGCTGGCCACCCATCCTGATCTTAGAACCGCTTCCGATTTCCCCAGCTCCATCACAAAATAGTGTTGAATAATGGTGAGTCCTTGAACTTCGAGTTTCAGATTTTTGCAACCCCACTACTCCATTCCCCACTTCCACTCAGAACAGGTTCACTTTCTTTGTAGGTAAATTCATGGCTTTAACTAACTTAATGGCAATAAAATTTGTAAAGGCTCTTGGGTTCACATGAATGAAAACTTTACGGCACATTAATGTTTCCATGGTTTTGAAAGTCTTGTGATGTGAGGCCCCAATAGTCGTAGGATGATAAATTGATAATTTTAGTTCTAGACACTTCATCTCAGCTGCCGAGTCATGTTCTTTTAGAGGTTCTACCATTTCTTCTTCCCCTTCCACATACTCCTCTTCCCCTTCCCCCAATAAAATAATTTGGTAATGCTTAAGTTGGCAAGTGTGATTTCGCGACGATATTGCATCATAGTCCCTCTTTGCTTCACATCTAACAACGGCCCCATGGTATTTGATGCTGCTCCCGGTTGAAATCTCCTCAACACATCTTGTTTAAAACTCATCCATGACTGGAATGCGGTTTGTTCCTGCCACCACTAAAACTAGGTCAAAGCCTCCCCTCCTAATGCCATCGCTGCATACTCAACCTTATCAGCCGCCGGAATCTGAGCAACCCTGAAGTACCGTTCGATTTTCACCAGCCAACCACACACGTCTTCTCCTTCAACAATGGGTAATTCCACCTTTCTGTTCACCTCAACCTTAGGTGTCACAATCACCTAATTTTCTCCTTCCCCCCCCTTCTGAATTCTGATTTGGATGATTGTCATTCCGTTTATTATGAATCATCCAAGACTCTCAAACTATTCTCAATTCCCCTTATTTATAGCCACTAATGAACTAACTAACTACTAACTTCCTAACAGAATGATTTCCCCATAACAAACTATCAGAATTCCTAAATTACTCCTATTTCTACTATCTCACTAACTTATAACTAATTATCTGACTTATTGCTCCTCTTTCTGCGGCTGAAGGAATAAGGCAGAGGTAAAATCTTCCTGTGGCTCCACCTCCTGCTTTAGTTTCTGCTTCCTGTGTTGTTTGAGCTGCCCCCTCATAATTAGGCAACATAACAATCTACTATTACCAAAGCACTGTCTAGGTTATCATATAAGATATCTATAGAACTTTCAATCATTTTGCTTTGTTTTTCATTCATTTATATTGTACACACATGTAGCATGTTCTTTATTAACAAAAGCCAATTAAGGAAAATATCTTAGGGAATAATCACAAGGAGTATTATCTATGTTTTCTTACATATATAGTGATAATAGTTAATAAACTTTGTCTCAATTTCTTTTGAGAATAATGGTTGTGTTGGAATGACTTAATTATTCAAGAATACTACGTTAATGATCATTTAAAGAGTGTTGTTGCTTAGAAAATAGTAATTTAGGAAATTCATTTTACACTTAATATGAAATCTAGTTTTTACTATGTAGTATGTACCTGAAGGGATATGGAGATTATAATTGATAGTTGCAACTTTCTAACACAATTATCCTGCTTTTGATATCTCAAGAACATAATTATGAAAGTCTTGTGTCACATTTAAATTTAAACTCCATTTTTCTTCCCTTCTTTGTCTAGTCATGTGCATAATAGAATCAACCAGTCAAATTGATCAATGCTCATTGGATTTATAATTCATTAATCATGTATTACTTGGAAAATTCAGAGTTCAGTGCTAGCACTAGAAGAGTCAGCATTAGATACTGATCAGGTTGAGAACCTGATAAAGTTTTGTCCTACAAAAGAGGAGATAGAAGTACTCAAGGTACTTCTGAGATAGTTTAGACCAATTGATATGCTGAGCTTAATTACCTTAACAACATGGTCTCTCATTCCTTTGAAAATTTAATAACCGGTTCATTGTTGCATAGGGCTATGATGGAGAAAAGGAAAAGCTAGGAAGATGTGAACAGGTACATAAACTTTTTAGTTTTTTGCATAGAGCTATAGTTATAAGTAATCATGCCATTATTTTGATTTATGTCTTCATTCATTTTGCATTGCAGTTTTTCCTGGAGTTGATGAAAGTTCCAAGGGTAGAATCCAAGTTTAGAGTTTTTTCATTCAAGATTCAATTCCACTCTCAGGTAGAAAGGTTACCATTTACCTTTGTGAATATTAGTTAAAAAAAGGTTTGTAAATTTATTTTTCAATTTGATCCTGACATAATGTTTTGTAGGCTTCTGACCTTAGAAATAACTTGAATGTTGTTAATGCTGCTGCAGAAGAGGCATGATAACCCCCTAAAACTTAACATTTTTTGGAAATTTATGTTCGTCTTTCAGAAATAACATTTTGGCTGTTGTGATGGTGATTTTCAGATACAGAACTCTGTAAAATTAAGGAGAATCATGCAAACAATACTTTCTCTAGGAAATGCTCTGAATCAAGGAACTGCCAAGGGTAAGATAAATTATTTAGCTTCAGTTGGCATTAGATACATGGGTGATGCTAAATGAACAATACAAAACCAGCCCAACCAGTCAATAAATGAGATTTTGGGCCATAATTACTCAACCCATTACAATCTCAATGATTATTTGGGCCAAAACCAAAGCCAAAATAGGTCCATTAGCTGTATAGGCTGGTTTTTCATTGTCCACTTAGCATTATTGTAAATACATACATTGTGAATTGTGTTACTACTAGTTTAGACTCCAACAGACAATAAAACCATTATAGGGACATATATGCATTGAAAACAATTTATATTCTTTCTTGATGCATTTTACTAGGCTCCATTTTCTTCATATAAGTACTACTTTCATAAAAGTGACATATAAGTACTACTTTCAGTTTTTTTCTCTCTTTTGTCTTTCCCCTTTACCCTTCTTTTACCCTTAAATGGTTGTAATTATAGATTGTTCTTCTCTTAGTATTTTTTTCTACGATGAATAAGGCTAAATGGTAACTTTGTTTACTAATCAAATTTTAAGATTTTCTATTATATATCTACTACATCCCTACATCATTACATGATATTATGATAAACTAATTTCATTGTTGGAGAAGGAAGGGGGTGGAGAGGACCGGTCACACACCCTCACGTACTTTAAAAGTGTGAGTGCATGGATCTATGCGCAAAGAACTAAGGCAGCATGTCTGGTGATGCTTATAGATAGGTGGGTCTAGGTTGGTAGGGCGGTCACGGGTGGCAAGTAATATGGTGGTGTTGGTTGGTCGGAACAATAGCTAAAATTAGGTCTATGGCAGTAATGGTGACAGAGGGTTTGTTAAAAGAACTGAAAAAATATGAAAGGATTGAAAAAAAAAAAGAAAACGGAATTCTCTAGAATGAGGAAGTAAGCGACTTTATGACAACTAGTAAGGGTATTATTGTCTAGCAAAGAATGCTGGAGGGTAGCAGAAGGTGATCAGGCTCCCAGATGAGGAGCTCTGATACAATCTTGCGAACAGAAGACTAATATGTCTGAATAATATTTTTACTAATAATCAACTTGTACACGGAGAATTCAGTGTATGGACAGTTGCAAAAATTGCTAAATACTGTCTGATACTAATTTTCCTATTTTAGGATGCTAATATGTGTAACATATCTATCCTAATAAACAGGTAATAAGAGAATAAACTATACAAAGTATTATACAATTAAACACATGATATCTCAACAAATTTAATTCTCTTTGGCTTCACTTACATATTATTTTTAATCATCCCGATATTGAAACATTATTTTAATCCACTCTTTCATTGTTCATTTCTAATATCAATTTCTTGTAATACATTTTACAACTTATATGAAATCATATTGTAGCACATCTAAACATGATGTTGACACTTCCGATCATTAGTCTGACAGTGTTTGATTATATGTTTATATTTTCCAATTCGTAGGCTCTGCTATAGGATTCAGATTGGATAGCCTTCTTAAACTCACAGAGACACGTGCTCGGAATAGGAAGATAACTGTCATGCATTATCTTTGTAAGGTACATGTTGTTATTTATTCATCTTTTGTTTCCTTTTCTTTAACGATAATGATAGTTAATGGGACATCCACTTCTTCCACCCTTGGATGTGGGAGAAGTGGATTGAGAATGTTAGAATATCATTTCCCTTTTCTTAATTTGATCACCTGCTGCAGTGATAATCTATTGGTAGCTTGTGTTGTGCTCCATTTTGGAGAACCTTTCATCTGAAATTGATAATAATACTTGGTGTTATTCTTGCCCGTAGGTTCTGGCAGATCAACTTCCAGAAGTTTTAGACTTCTCCAATAATCTTGCTAACCTAGAGCCAGCATCAAAGGTTGGATTCAATTTGAGCTGTTGATTTCATTACACTGATGAACATTGTCTATTTTCTAGCTTTAACATGTATAATTGCGATCTAGATCCAATTGAAGCTCCTAGCAGAGGAGATGCAAGCTATAAGCAAAGGATTAGAGAAAGTTGAACATGAACTAATGACCTCTGAAAATGATGGTCCTATATCAGAAACTTTCTGCAAGGTATATGCATCATGTCTTTTCTTCTAGTTCATTTTTATTTATTTACATTTTAAATTTGGTTGTCAAGTTTATTTTCCCTGCTTCAAGTTTGGCATTCTACACAAAACTATCATTCATGTGTATATTTAACTTCAATGGACAAGGCAATGCTGCCTCGAAACAGTTGTGTTTTGTCTTCTCATATTTCCACTCGCTTGCATGAGGCTGTAGGAAGGTGGAAATAAAATATTTACAGCCAATTGAGTTTGTAATTAGGTGCTTTCAAATTAAATGGAAGTTTACTTAAGAACAACTTTGTTTTTAGTCCCCATCTTATTAATGCTCTCAGAGGCTTGTTTGAGATTGGTCTGAGTTTATAACTTTGGATGTTAGTAAAATATAGGAAATTTGAAAATATAGACACCTTTTATGTCAATTAAAGGCTCCAGTATCTGAATGTCACTAGCATTCACATATGAGAAGTCTTTACTTAATAATGCTCTCAGAGGCTTGTTTGAGATTGGTATGAGTTTGTTTATAATATTTAGTGTTTCTTATGTAATAATACTTAATCAACTGTTTCTTTCATTAGTTTTTAATATTCATAGAGTAATTCTTTACTATTCTTGAAACTATTGTTTTTATTTCTTCAGAATTTGAAAGAATTTGTCTGTTCTGCGGAGGCTGAAGTTTGTTCATTGGCTTCACTATATTCTGTTGTGGTAGGCCTTCAAGTATATATTTTTATACTTTTATTAACAAAATAAAGGATATGCTTTACATAAAAGATCTTACATTCTGTAGGGTAGGAACGTGGATGCTTTAATTATTTATTTTGGTGAAGATCCATCGCGCTGCCCTTTTGAGCAAGGTAAGTAACTAATAAAATACTCCCTCCGTTTTTTTTTTAATTGTCCAGTTTTAAATGCGCGCGGGTATTTAGGAAATGATTGGTGTTGTATAAAAATTAACAAAATATACACCTACTTTACTAAATTACCCTTTATTACTTTACTTGGTAAAAGAGTAAAAGAGATTAGTTAGTAGTATTAAATAGGGGTAAAAGGGGGAGAAAATAATAAATTTTGTCTTAAATTTTAAAATGGACAATTATAAAAAAGGGTGATACTAAATGAACCATACAAAACCAGCCCAACCAGCCAATAAATGAGATTTTGGGCCATAATTACTCAGCCCATTACAATCTCAATGATTATTTGGGCCAAAACCAAAGCAAAAATAGGCCCATTGGCTGTATGGGCTGGTTTTTCATTGTCCACTTAGCATTATTATATAAAAAAACACCCGCATCTCTAAATTGGACAATTAAAAAAAAAAAAAAACGGAGGGAGTATAAGTTTTCATTTAAACTTGCTTTATTTATTTATTTATTTATTTTTCTCATTTTTATCTGAATTCCTATTGCGATCCTTATCATTAATTTCCTATTCTATTGGTGGTTCTTATTTTTAAGCTGTAAATAATATAAATGCAATTTAGATGTTTTTTAATTGGGAACTAATTACTAGAAAATCCTTTTTTAGTTTGAGTAGATATTGTTAGTGTTTGCTTGTCAACTGAATCCATGTGGGTAATAAATTAAGTTGATGTTTGTATACTGTCAGAATCTGCAACTATCTTTTTCTATTTTTATCTCGACACATACCAATATGGAAATACCATGCAGTCCGGTTGAGGGAGAAATAAATATGAATCTTTTCATGAGCTATGCTAATATAATCTTATTAAATAGCAGCTACCTGCTAATTTTGGAAGTTTTCTCTTCAGTTGTGACAACTTTGCTCAACTTCACTGGAATGTTCAATAAAGCCCATGAAGAAAACTACAAGGAGCTAGAGCTTGAAATGAAGAAATCAGAAGAAAATGAGCAAAAGAATTACGAACCAAAACAAATATTACCAAGAGCAGTCCGAACTGATGATGTCAATTAAGTAAAAGGATTACTATCTTTCAGAATTAGTAAAAAGTACAAACTATAAATTGGTTAGAAATTTGAGGGGACAAAAATGGTTCTAGTGATTTGGAAAATTATGTATACTACATTGTAGCACTAGTGATAGCTGACACTGAGAGATTAGGACCATAGTATAGTATGGACTTTACACAATAAGGATTTGTTTGGTTGAGGGGGTAAAAGTAAGGGTAAAAATTTTATGACTAAGGTTTATGTGTAAAAAGCAACACATGAAACTTATTCAGGTAATTTATACCCTCATTTTTACCCACCAATCTAACATGCCCTAGAAGGTGAGGTAAACACATTGAACTCGATGTCTACTCCCTCTGATTTTCATCTTCGTTATGCTAATTGTATAGCCTTAAGCTAATTGTCCCTCTGAATACTCTTCATTTAGAGGTGTTGTAGAGTTATGATATTTTTTCAGCCCACTTGTACATATATCCACTAATAATTTCTATCATTGTAAGAAGTTCCCAAGAAAGCAAGCAGGGAATTCATTTAGATTTCTCTCCCTGTTAGATTTTGTTCTTTCTGCTAGCAACAATGAACTGGATATCTTTTCAGATATATTACTATATGATGTTTTTTCCTAATTGAACTCATGTCTTTTATTCAGATGACAAGGTTAGAGTGTTGATTTTTTTGGTGCACCTGATCAAGTATGGTGTACCACACACCAGTTAGGGTGTGTTTGGAAATTGGATTTTGAAGGGGAGGGGAGGGGAGATGAGTGAAAAACTTTGAGAAGTGAAGTTATGTTTGAGAGTTATATTGATGGTGTAACACCTTAATAACTATTTCTTTATGCTTAAGTCATTTTAGGTTAATTATCATGTTTTACTCTTGGACTTCAAAGCTTTACTTCTATTTTTAAAATAATACGTGTAGAAGATATGTGGAAATTTAGCTATGAAGATTTTATCGCACATAATAAGGGTAATCACGATATATAACGTCATATATGTATATAAAGTCATACTAATATCTAAACATTGATCATAACCATAGTACAGTTAAAAGTACATAACATAATTAATTAAGTGTCATTTCACGGAGCCCAATACAAGGCCTATGAGACTCCATTGTACTATATATGTCCATAATTAAGTAATGTCAACTGACATAAATTTAAACTTAATACAACACATAAAAGCAAATCCGTGGAATAAAATAGTTTTTACATAAGACATAAGCTAAGCATATTCGTCAGGTCCACCACGGGTGATTCCTGTGCTAGTGAACTTTTCCTAAGCATGGGTTTGCTAGTGAAGCCCTTAGGCTCGTAAGCGAACAACAGTTTTCCAGTGAAGGTGATTCCTTCCCCATACTTAATTCATTCCAACCACAATTATCATACCAACAATAACAAATCCATGTTCAAATAGTTTATCATTCACTATTCCGCACGTAGTGTTGGTGGTGGTTCAAACAATAATTTCTCAATTCTCAAGAACACAACTCAAGAGGGGGTTAATTGGTTGTGTATAATTTCTTCCAATTTTCAAAATCTTGATACAAAAGATCCTTTCTAAAATTATAAACTCAATCAAGTATTTTGTACTTGTTGAAAAGTTAATTTCATGACAATTATGATAAGCAATTTGTGATATCAGAATTATGTATCAGAAACTAATAATCTCAAATATTAATATTTTTCAGCGAATTAAAGAATCACAAACACTTAATCACAAAGTATCAAAACATGTATTTTTATTTCAAACTTTCTGAACTCTAAAACATTGTTATTTCAAAATGTACTTATCAGAAATATAACATCAATTCTTCAGAAAAACAACTTTCAGAACTTTCTGAATGTTCTTCAGAAACAATCAATCAGAATGCTTAACACAGATTTCTTATAACCTTTCAAGAAACATTCAAAATACCTTTCTTTTAATTTTTTTCAATGTTAACAAGCTAATCAATATTCAAAGAATCAAATACAAACAATCTTTATAACAAAAAATTAATTTTCACATGAATCTTTAAATGTCAAAACTTGTTCTCTGTTCTTAACACTTTTACCTTTCCTTTGTTAATCTGATTTCACTTGATTCAATTCAATGTTAATACAAATAAACAAATCATTAAAGCAATAAAAGAGTAAAGATAAGAAAACAAAACCACAGTTTTATACTAGTTCAGCCAATAATGCCTACATCCAGTTCTTCAACCTCAATGGTCGAGTTCCACTATTTCAGAATCTTTCCAAGCAAGCATACAATGTACATCGATATATTTTGCAACCTTCTCAGGTTCGCTACAAGAAACCACTTGCAGAATTTGTTATACAATATCCCCTTGTACAGACTTTTGCTTTAGAAATCTCATCCAAAGACTTTTACTCCAGAAATATAATGTATGTAACTGAAATAATCTAATGATTAACTAACAAATTTTATAAACCTAATGAGACAATAGAAAAATTCATACATTTTGCACAATAATAAAGATGAAATTTAAATTAAAGAAGCATAAAAATGAAGCAAATGTGTGGTCCATTGAAATTCTTTCTTCACTTTTATTAAATTTATAACTCCCTTTTATCCATTTAAATTATTATAACTATTTGCACAATTACTCTTATTGCACAATTTTCTACTTATTATGAGAATGAATGTGGTTATGACACCTTATATGTGCATAATTCAATGCATATGAAAGGTCAAGATTGTTAATGTAATTCCTCATTTGGTTTTGATAATAACAAAACTCATGTAACTTTGTGAGTTAGTATTGAGAAGCTATAGTGAAATTGATTGTAATAGGATCAGAAAGCTTCTTTGTATGAGAAACCACATTGAGAATGTAAGTGGTAGATGCTTCATGTATTGTATTGTAACAATTGTAATTTCTGTAATAGAAGCATAGATGATAGGACTAGATGTGTATTAGGTTGTATAATGTATAATCTTTGTAATACACATATGAGAAAACCATGAGAAGATTTTCAGAAGAAAAAAGTATCAGAAAGCTATCAAGGATGGTTCAGAAACTTAATGACTTTCTGGTACATGTTCAGAAAGTGATACAGAAACTTAATGAGTTTCTGGTATGAGAAAGTCAAGTCAGAACTATGTTGATATTGTTGATTATTGTAATACCCCGATCTTTATTAAGTCCTAATTAAAGGAAATTAAGGGCAATGGACTTTAATTGGAACTTAATTGGATTTGAGTGAACAATGTTTCCCTAGATTAAAGTATTCCATGTTATGTGTTTTGATGTGTGTTCATGTATGTTTTGATGTTATGATGAGTTGCTATGTATGTGTGTATGCTATTGTATGAGTTGAGTAGCTTTAGAAGTGTTTTGGGGCATTTTCCAGGCCCAGTAATCGATTACAGCTCCTTGGTAATCGATTACAGCAAGTCGAGTTCATATTTGGGAATTTTTCGGAGGTCTGTAATCGATTACAGAACCTTGTAATCGATTACGGATTCGACGTAACCGATTACATAGCGCGCATAATGTGTTGTCAGATGTTTTAAGTGACGGGCGGGCCCACGATGACTCTTAAACCCTATTAGCTCAGTATATACGAAGGTAAACCCTAATTTCCACCTCATTCCATCAGAAAACTTTCTCTCATCATCCCAGAGCCTCCATAGCTTTCTCTCTCAAGAACTCTCATAGCCATAGCCATTCCACGTCAAGAAAAACCCACAAATACTCACCCAATCACAAAAATAATTATATATTCTTGAACCTCTCACCGAGCCGGACGTTTCTACCGGTTGTTTATCTCCGAAAAGGGTCATCGTTGGAGTCGGGCCGTTCGTAAAGCTAGGGTTTCGTCTAGAACAAGGATTGTCTTCAAGAGGTAGGGGTTAGGCATTTTAATTGTCATGGAATTTCATGTATATTAATGAATTGATAAAGTTTTGAATGATGTTCGTTGTTTTTCCCTTTAGGGTTCATGAAAGGGTTGATTTATGAAATTGGTTTTGAAAAAGAAAGGGATTTTACAAATTGGAAAGTGTTTCAAACGTATTTTCATGATTGGAATTGGTATGGCAATGTTTTCTATCGATTGGGACGATGTTAGGTTCATATTTTGGCCAATGGCTATTGAAAAACGTGTTTTGGAAACCCAAGAATCGTATTTTACGACTTCGTAATCGATTACGATGCCCGAAATCCCAATCGCGAGAAAACGTCACTCTCTGTTAATCGATTACAGAGCTGCGTAATCGATTACAGTAATCGATTACCATCCTGTGTAATCGATTATAGTAATCGATTACCAACCCGTGTAATCGATTACAACAGTGCTGTTTGTGAGAAAATGAACTGTTTTGACCCTTTATCCACCCTAATGCGTTTTACAACTTATGTAACTGATATATATGAGTTAATTATGCATTGTATGCTATAAATATGTTGTTAAATGAATGTTATGATGTTATGTGATGTCTATGTGAACTATATGACTTGATGCTATATGATTATGCATGACTATGTAAATGAGTGTGTGTTATAAGTAGCCTTCGACATGTGATGGTTGTGGCTGAGGGAGGTCAGTTAAACCTCGACATGCAACTCCATTACTGAGGGAAGGTGAAAAAGTTAAAGATCAAGATTAAAGTAAAACACATGTAACCTTCGACATGTGGTAGTTGTTGCCGAGGGAGGTGTGGCAACCTCGACATGCAACTCTATCACTAAAGGAAGGTGAGTACCCCCTCTCCCCAATATAGTTTAGGATGAGCTCATGCCTAGGGGTTGGTGATGTGGAGGAAAAGGTTCAGAAGGTGGGCAGGCCAAAAGAGAAAAGTGTATAACCGAGTAAAGAAAAGTTAGAAGTTAAGTCTAAGTCTTAAAGGTTACTGTGATATAGAGTAATTATTGACTAAGTTCCCACATATGATTGAATGACACGCAGAGCACACACAAGAGTTATATAATGAATTATATTAAGCATGCATATGATATAAAATGAACAAGAGGCACTTAGGAAAGTTGTTCCGGGAAAGATGATTTTAGAACTTATAATTGAAATTGAATGCATTCATGTCACACCTATTTTATTAATAAACCCGGAGCGGCTCCCCTACTGAGTTACTTCCCAGTACTCACCCCATGTTTTTCCCCCCATTATAGATGATGAGGTTCAACAGGATACCGGAGCGGATGAAGAGCCCGCGCAGTTATAGTTTATTAGAGCTTTTATTATTACTAGATACTTCTGTTTTCAGTTGCTACATTATGGATTATATGTCTTTTTGATTTTTGCATTATGGTATTTTCCCTTTCTGAGTCCGGACACATGTTAGCTGGCTTTTGTGTTTCAGTTATGGATATGTATTGTGGAGTCTCATGGGTCTCAGTTTTAGGCTCATGAGGTGACACCTATTACTATTTACTTTCTTGATTGTATGTTTGGGGAGACTATGTTTGTTTTATTTCATTTATTTTATGAGGTATTATTCATACCATATCACGTGTTATATAATATCGTTATATTATGCGCTATGCCCATATGTTCATATTCCGCAAACGATTTTCGAAAAATTCTCCCACGTATTTTCTGCGTACAAGTATTTTAAAAACAAGTATAAGTATGATAACAGGAGGTAACCCTTACGAAATGGCCCTAAATGACTATAGCACTAAGGGCTATCTAGTAGGGTGTTACATTTTGGTATTAGAGGGGGTCCTTCCTTACAGGGCTTGGGGTAATGGACCTGTTATGCTTTTGTTGCATGTCACGTTAGTTATGTCACGCGCATACCTCTTATGTGTATTAGTTAGTGTTGAGGTGCGTGATCGTACTGTTTGACTGTCATAGTAACTGTGCATACATAACTGTAATGTGGAGCCTGATCAGCTCGATATTTCTTGTTTGTGTGCACAGGGACATGGCACCTCACAGACGTGCTAGAGACGATCCGGAGACAGAGCACCCGGAGGAGAATGGGCAAAGTAGCGGGGTTTCAGCTGAAGCGTTCATGGAGATGGCTAGAGCCATGAACCGCATGGTGGACCACATGACTCAGCAGCGCGCAGCGCCACCACCTGCGGGTAATGGAAGTTCCTACTTCGCTGACTTCAAGAGGGCCAATCTCTCTCCTGTTCTTGGCACTACGGATCCTTCAGTAGCCGAGGACTGGCTGAGGGGTATCGAGGACATCTTTACAGTGGTCCAGTGCACAGAGGTGTAGAAGACGCAGTTGGCCACTTTCATGCTGCAGATGGAGGCACGTTCTTGGTGGAACGACGCTCGTCGCGCTTCTGATGCGGCGGGCGTAGCGATCACATGGGACATGTTTAAGCACATGTTCTATGAGAAGTACTTCCCAGAGACAGTTCGTCAAGACAAGGAAATGGAGTTCCTTGATCTCCGCCAGGGCACTATGACCATACCTGAGTACATCGCCAAGTTCGAGGAACTCATCCGATTTTCAGAGATCTACCAGGCGAACCCGAAGGAGAGCTGAAAGTGCATGAAATTCTGTGCTGGGCTGAACCAAGACATCAAGAGGATGGTCAAGCACATGAAGATCAGAGACAACGGGGAGATGGTAGACACCTGCAGGATCGTAGAGGAGACCAGCCGCCCGGTTGCACCGCAGAGGGTTGAGGCTTAGAGGAAGGGTCCAGCACCATAGCAGACTAGCCGCCCTGCCTCTGCTCGCTTTCAGCCGTATGGCCAGGCTAGCCGGCCACAACAGCAGCAGAAGCCACCACAGCAGCAGCAGCCTGCAGCAGCGTCTAGAGCACTGCCTGCCCCACATCCATGTGCCACTTGTGGCAAGCTTCATGGTGGTCAGTGCCGCGCCGGTCATAACGTGTGCTATCGTTGCGGCGCACAGGGGCATTTCGCTAAGGAGTGCCCAGCTGGAGGATCTCGACCTTCTTCCTCTCACAGGCCACAGCACCAGGGCAGGGTTTTCACGGTCACAGCGGAGGGCGCAGAGCGGTCAGACGATCTCATCTTGGGTACGTGTTTGATTTCTGGAAAGTCCTTAGTTGTACTTTATGATTCCGGTGCCACAAATTCATTCATATCACATGATCATGCTAGGAGCCTAGGTTTGCATATGTCAGAGTTGCCTTATGACCTACTAGTATCTACCCTTACAGCTGCACCCCTTAGGACATGTTTAGTTTGCACGAGATGTAGGTTTCATATAGATGATAGGACATTCATTTTTGATCTCATTTTCTTGCCCATGACAGGTCTAGGCATTATCTTAGGCATGGATTGGTTGTCCGCCAATCGAGTCTTGCTTGATTGTCATGCAAAATCCGTTATCTTTCCTTCTGTTCCTTCTGCATTAGTCACACCTGTAGAGCTATATGTTAGTGCCATTAGGCTTAACTGTTGTGGGGTTTCGAGTGACGCTTACATGTTTCTCGCCGCTAGTGAAGTTGTAAAGGGTCAGGTGTTGAGTGAGCTCCCCGTAGTGAGAGATTACCCGGAGGTTTTCCCTGAGGACATACCCGAGTTTCCCCCATCTAGAGAGGTTGAGTTTGTCATAGATTTAGTACCCGGGACGGGACCCATATCCATAGCACCCTATAGGATGGCCCCCGGAGAGTTGGCGGAGCTTAAGACTCAGTTGGAGGAGCTGTTGGAGAAGCGATTCGTTAGACCCAATGTGTCACCTTGGGGAGCGCCGGTGTTGTTCGTGAAGAAGAAGGACGGGAGTATGAGGTTGTGCATAGACTACAAGCAGCTGAACAAAGTGACCATCAAGAACAAGTACCCGCTGCCTAGGATAAATGATTTGATGGACCAGCTGAGAGGTGCCCAGGTGTTTTCGAAGATAGATTTGAGGTCAGGGTACCACCAGATTCGGGTGAGGGATGAGGACATCCCGAAGATGGCTTTCAGGACTTGTTATGGTCACTACGAGTTCACGGTCATGTCCTTTGGGCTGACCAATGCTCCTGCGGTGTTCATGGACTACATGAACAGGATCTTTAGGCCCTATTTGGATAGGTTCGTTGTTGTCTTCATTGACGACATTCTGATCTATTCGAAGACGCGAGAGGAGCATGAGAGCCACTTGAAGGTGGTGCTGGAGGTGCTGAAGGAGAAGAAGTTGTTCGCGAAGTTGTCGAAGTGTGAGTTCTGGATGGAGGAGGTGAAGTTCTTGGGGCACGTTGTGTCGAAGGGAGGCATCTCCGTGGACCCTAGTAAGATAGAGGCTGTGATGAGCTGGGAGCGACTACTACGGTGACTGAGATTCGGAGTTTCCTTGGGTTAGCCGGATATTACCGTAGGTTCATTTCGAACTTCTCCCAGATAGCATTACCCTTGACGAAGCTTACTAGGAAGAATGCTGCTTTCGTTTGGTTGGAGGAGTGTGAGAGTAGTTTCACGAAGTTGAAGAGAAGGTTGACCTCGACTCCAGTGCTTACACTACCAGACCCCAGTGAGCCCTTTGAGGTTTACTGTGATGCTTCAGGGAAGGGGTTGGGTTGCGTGCTAATGCAGCATCGCAATGTTGTGGCATATGCTTCACGGAAGTTGAAGGCACACGAGCTTAATTACCCGACTCATGACTTGGAGCTTGCGGCAGTGGTGTTTGCTTTAAGATGTGGAGACATTACCTGTATGGGGTCAGGTTCGAGGTGTTCTCTGATCATAAGAGTCTCAGGTATCTATTTGATCAGAAGGAGCTAAACATGAGGCAGAGGCGCTGGATGGAGTTCCTGAAGGATTATGATTTTGAGCTGAACTACCATCCAGGGAAGGCGAATGTGGTTGCGGACGCGTTGAGTCGTAGGACGGTGAGTGTAGCCCACATGATGGTCAGATAGGCCCAGCTGATAGAGCAGTTTAGGAACCTGGACCTAGGAGTTACCCTTACCCCCACCAGTGTGAGAGTGAGCCATCTTCAGGTGTCGAGCGTTTTTCTGAGGGAGATAGCGAGAGCACAGCAGGAGGACGAGGAGTTCGGGAAGGTGTTGAAGGCTGTTTGCGAGGAAAGGTTGCAGGGTTTTGCGGTGGACGGAGATGGTTTATGGAGGTTTGAGGGGCGAGTGTGCGTTCCTGCGAGTGGTGACCTTCGGAGAGCGATTCTGGAGGAGGCTCATAAGAGCCATTTCACCATTCATCTTGGGATAGATAAGATGTACTAGGATTTGAGGAAGATGTTCTGGTGGCAGGGACTGAAGAAAGACGTGGCAGAATGGGTTAGTAAGTGCCTGGTGTGTCAGAAGGTGAAGGCGGAGCATAGGAGGATGCCAGGACTGCTACAGCCGCTGAGTGTGCCAGAGTGGAAGTGGGAGAGCATATCCATGGACTTCGTGTCTGGATTGTCGAGGACTCAGGCGGGGCACGACGCGTTGTGGGTTGTCGTTGATCGGCTGACCAAGTCGGTTCACTTTTAGGCGATCAGGATGACCTACCCTCTAGAGAAGTTAGCAGAGATCTATGTTCGGGAGGTGGTGAAGCTGCATGGTGTTCCGAGGTTCGCGTCTCGTTTCTAGAGAGCCTTCCAGAAAGCGCTCGGTTCGGAGTTGAGCATGAGCATGGCATATCACCCACAGACGGATGGTCAGTCGGAGAGGACTATTCAGACTCTGGAGGACATGTTGAGGGCATGTGTGCTTGATGGTCTTGGGAGTTGGGATAAGTTGCTGCCCTTGATAGTGTTCTCCTACAACAACAGCTACCAAGCGAGTATAGGGATGGCGCCTTTTGAGGCTTTGTATGGGAGGAAGTGCAGATCACCCCTATGTTGGCATGACCCAGGTGAGGCGAGTGTTCTAGGACCCGACCTCGTGAGAGAGACGGCTGAGCAAGTGAAGAGGATTAGGGAGAGGATGCTCGCGGCTCAGAGCCGCCAGAAGAGTGATGGCTGTGTCGTGTCATCCATAAATTTAATTATTTTTAAACCAAGTTCCCCTAATATAGTTTAGTGGAAACCAGGGTCGTCTCTCACAAGGAATGGCTAAGAGAGTTATGCACAAGACTAGTTGTATGACGGTTTGTCACAATTGGGGGGTTTTTGTATGCAATGGAATTAAGTTGGAATAAAATGAAGATAATAAAAACAGCGGTTTATGGGGGTGGAACATTCATTAGGGTGTTATCATTGGCTACAAAAGAATGCATGAGTTGATTAATTACGCTGGAGTTAGATCTAACTCCTTTGTTGTGATTCTAATGATTAATTGCCTAGAATGAGATTAATTAGTGAGATCTCACCTTTAGTTCCACTTTCAACAATTATTATAGCCAATCACATTAATATAATTAGAGAGACTAATCAGCCAATTAATTACTCATTACCAATTCCTAATATGCCATGCATCAATTAATCAATTAACACATAAACATATGCCAATGAATTAGCCAACTCAATCGAGTAAGCCAAGACAAAGGATTAAACACACAATTTAAGATCTCAAATTATATGTCAAGGGTTGATAATGAAAACTTATGCAAGATTAAGAACAAAGCCTCAATTTACCCCAATGATGTTCACACCCTCACAAACCACCAAGAACTTAGCTACTCATGGCAAGAAATTAAAAGGCAAGAAATAAATTGGAATAAAGGAAGCAATTAATAATAAAGAACAAAGTAAGAGATTAAATGCAAGTTGGAAAGACTTGAAGAACGAATAACTGAATTAATGATAAAAGAGTACTTACAAAACCCAACAGGGCTGGACGAATAACGTTTGAAATGTAAAAGACGGAGCTAGAGCTAAACTAGGAAAGATGGAAATCCTAATGGGAAGCAAAAATAACTTTAACTAGGAAAAGAAAATATGTAAAAGTGAAGGTGTTGAGAGGTAGATGTTTCTGATGCATTAGCTCCCTTTAAATAAGATGAGCAGCCTCCAAACCTTAATCAATTTGGGCCCCAACTCGTGCAAATAGGGTTTCTGCTGTGACAGAGTTGCGGCGCAGCGCTGGGGCGCGTATAGCTCGCTAGAGCGCCAGCGCTGTGCACGTGACGAGTTTAAGTGAGCCTCGCGCGCTGGGGCGCGCTATGGGCGCTGGAGCGCTCGATGCCAGTTCTGAAATCCACTGCTCCGCTTCTTGCTGAGTTCCTGATGTCTACAGCTCCAATAATACCTGTGACCTGCACTAAAAATACAAAATATCCAAGATCAAGTGCAAAGGTCATCCTTGAATTGTAAAAACATCATAAAACTTGTTATTTTAGCCTTTATTTCTATTAAGCTCAGATTAATTCCAAGTTGTATTAAATACAATAAAAGGCCAAAATAGAGCAAAGAATTGCATACAATCATCCAAATTAAGGGCATAAAATATTGGTAAAAACCATGTTATCAAATATCCCCACACTTAAACAATTGCATGTCCTCATGCAAAAGCAATGATTCCAAGCATCTCTCAAAGCAAAGCATTGGCTAATACATCAAACACCTAAGTCCTAAAAGAGAAAAAATAAAATCTACAGATGATGGACAGTTATTCAAAACAGCACACCTTGGTCAGATTTATACAATACCCTTAACATGTTATCAGTTGGCATTAAGAAGAGCTCATGAGTTAGGAGAATCAATTCATGTTATGCAAAGTTGGTTGATTGGCCCTCACCAGTGTGTTTCTCTCTCAATCACTTAGTGTTTTGGCTAAGCACTCAATTGAATAATTCACACAAGTATTCACATTCCATAAATTTGCTATACTCCTAACATTGCAATTTTACAAACATGGTGCATCAAGAGGTCTTTTCAGGGTTGTAACGGGGCTTGGGACATGTGTGGCATATATGGGAAGTGGACTTAATTCCAAAAACTAAGACTTCATGGTTTGATCGATCCTAGATGACTTCTATCACTACAGAAAAGATGGAGAGAGAAGAGATGGAGAGAATAGAAATACCCAAGATCAATAACCCATAAATTTTTACAATTAACATTCCCAAGGTTCCCAAATATTTTCACATTAATTCCCAAGAACCCAACAACCTTTATATGCAGAATTTACATTTTTTTCTTGATTTTTTTGTATTTTTCGATTATTTTTTTATTACCTCATCTCAATTCTTTTGGTAATTAAAATGAGGTGGAAAAGAAAATAACAAAGGACCACTTATGTACAAAAGCTACCCTTACAGTTATATCCCAATATTTTGCACTCTATACCAGTGCTCAATTTAACCCAATTTCCCCACACTTAAGACCTTTGCCCAATATCAAATCATGTCCTCCTAGTTTCTCAGAAGGGATTGTTAATTGTTTTTCTGTCTTTGGCTTGTAATGAGCTTAGTAACAAAAAGGGATAAAGGCTCAAATTGGCTACAAACAATGGGAATTGTGTTTGGGTTGGCTATTTGGCTAAGTGACTTTTAAATGTAAAAACAAAATTATGCCTCAATCACATGCAACATGTATAAAATGCAAAACAAGAATCAAGCAAATTCAGGAATAACAAATACAAGTGTGTGTGTGCTCACAGAAAGAAAGTGATTAGTTGATACATGTAATCACATTTAAAGCTCAAATCTCATAGATAATCCAACCAACCAAACAGAGATAACACAAACAATTCAAACTCATATTAGATTATCATGCCAACATTTCTGAGTTAAATTTAAAGGGCAGAGCAATTTCAGACCAAAAGGTGCTATAAAGAAAACTACCCAATCATCTACCTTAAAACACATAAAAATAAAATAAAATAAAGAAAAAGAAAAAAAAAAGAAAAAGAGAGTTAGTCATGCCATTATTTTCAAAAGCCAATTTTATATACACCCTCCCCACACTTGAATGAGACACTGTCCCCAGTGTCAACAAAGTAAAGAACAGAGAAAAGGGTATAGAAAGGACCTATGGGGGACTTAATCGTCCAGGGCCGCTGGGGCGTGTGGCAGGCGCCAGGGCGCTGCGGTCGTGTTCCCGCGGGCGCCAGAGCGCGTGAGGCGCGCTGGAGCGCGAATCTGCTGCAACTTCCATGACAGCTGCTGGACTGCGAATGATTGTCCAATTGGCTAATTGTTTACTGAAAACAAATGTTAATAAATAAGAAACAATAACGAAAAAGCTATCTAAGTGCAGAAATTAAAATTTGGTGGGTTGTCTCCCCCAAACACTTTGCTTTAACGTCCTTAAGTTGGACGGTTGGCTGCTCATGTGGAATTTGGGTCCTCAAGATGGACGATATCCATCACATTCTCCTCTGTATGCTGCTGATTTCTGTTGAAGATTTTTAATCTGTGCCCATTGACCTTGAACTTTGAGTTAGTTTTAGGACAATAGATTTCTACCGCTCCATGGGGAAAGACTCTAGAAACAATGAAGGGTCCATCCCATCTGGATCTGAGTTTCCCAGCCATCAATTTTAGCCTTGAATTGTAGAGCAGTACTTCTTGAAAGTGTATGTGTGCACGAGAAGGGGGGGGGGTTGAATCGTGCAAGTTTTGAAAATTATCTTATAAAAACTTTTACTTAGAAAGCTGTTTTTACTCAGAAAGTGGATTTAAGAGTTTGCAGCGGAAATAGCTTTCTGAGAAGATTAAGTTTCTGAGAACTTAGTCTTTCTGAGAAAGTTCCTATCTGAGAAGTCTTAAGAAAATGACTTTGAGTTATAATCTTTTAAATGCTTTCTGATTCTAATCAGTAATGTTTTCACAAGACCTCTTAGTTAAAACCGTGGTGGAGTTTTTTCTCAAAACTTTATGTAATTAAAGAGTAAGAGAGAAAAGCTTAACACAAAGAGTTTTATACTGGTTCGGTTTTAACCAACCTACTCCAGTCCTCAACCTTCAGTTGAGAGTTCTTAGATATTCTTCTTAATGTGCCTTCTCAGACAACACTGCCTTTACCAAGTAAAGGACTTCCACCACTTCACAACCCGAAGTGGATTTCCTTGCCTCACACTAGAGGACTTCCTTGCCTCACAATAGAGGACTTCCTTGCCTTAATCAATTAAGGACTTTGAACCTTGCCTCAAACACCAGAGGACTTAAACTTGCCTTCACACAAAGAAGGACTTAGCGTTTTTCGAAAGTTTGATTTGATCGAAAACAACTACCAAGACTAAGTTACAAACCTAGTTTTACACTTAGTAGACTTCTAGAATTAACTTACAAATGTAAGAATTTACACCAATTCAGAACTAGAAGATTTTGCAAAGTTAGAAGAACAATTTCGTAAAAATTGTCTTTCTGAGAAAGTTCTAAGTTTTCGCAAAATGATTTTCAATTCAACAGAGTTTTTGGCACGTTTAATCAAGAGTTTTTGCGCAAGAGTTTCGTCACATTGCTCTGGAATTGAACTCATATATATAGGCATCAAAGAGCCGCGAAATTTGAAGCTTTCACTTTGCTTATGTGGCTGTGTCCTTTTCAGAACGGCTCCCTGCTACAGTCAGCGCAAAATGAGGAACTTTTCAGAACTGCACAGTGCGCGTGTTCCCACTTCCTTGGCTAGTTGTAGCGAGCTTTCTGAGACTGTTTGCACTTCCTTGAGTCCAGACACTTGGTTACTTCTGAGTCCAACCTTCTAAGAGTTGTACGGACTTCTGAGGCGAACCTTCTGAGGGAAGACCCTTCTGAGAACTACTAGTCGCAAGGTCTTCTGAGACCTTTCTGAGGCGACAGTGTTCTTTCCTCAGAAACATGTTTTCACCTTCAGCGCTTCTGAGACATCCTTTCTGATATCTTTGGCGCTATGATTTTATCAATTGGTTTCAAGGCTACTTGATGTTTTGTCTTGATCTTTGCTCATGGCATTGCAATAATTTAAAGCTTTCTGAGACACTTAGCGCACATATTAGCAAAACCTTAAGTAAAATTTTATACTTATGGCTTACCTTGTTATCATTAAAACTTTCATAACTCTAAGAGAATTATGCTTAATTCTCTCAGAAGGGTTCTGGAGCTTACACTTCTTGCCCGTCCTTGAACTCCTTCCTGAAAATGTTACTGTCGTGGAATGCCTTTGACTTTTCTTTGTACAACTGAGAACTTTCGTAGGCCTCCAGACGCAACTCTTCCAATTCTTGTAATTGGAGCTTCCTGTGTTATCCTGCCAAGGTTAGATCCATGTTGCACTACTTGATCGCCCAATAGGCTCTGTGTTCTAGTTCCACAGGCAAGTGACATGCCTTTCCAAAGACAAGTCGGAAAGGGCTCATGCCTATTGGGGTTTTGAACGCTGTTCTGTATGCCCATAGTGCATCATCATCTAACCTTAGACTCCAATCCTTCCTGTTGGGGTTCACTACCTTCTCCAAGACTCTTTTGATCTCACGGTTGGAGACTTCTGTTTGCCCGTTAGTTTTGGGATGATAGGCAGTGGAGATCCTATGAACAACCCCATACTTACGGAGTAGGGCATCCATGCTCCTATTGCAAAAATGAGTTCCTCTGTCACTAATGATGGCCCTTGGTGTTCCAAACCTGCAGAAAATATTGGACCTAACAAAAGCAACTACAATTGCGGAATCATTAGTTCTGGTGGCAATTGCTTCCACCCATTTTGAGACATAATCCACAGCGAGAAGGATGTAAACAAAACCACGAGAGCTAGGGAGTGGTCCCATGAAATCAATTCCCCACACATCAAAGATTTCACAAAATAGTAAAGGTTGTTGGGGCATTTCATTTTTCCATGAGTTATTTCCAGCTCTTTGGCATTGCTCACATGACTTACAGAACTCATAAGAGTCTTTCTTAATGGAAGGCTAGTAAAATCCACAGTCAAGGATTTTCCTAGCAGTGCGGTGAGGTCCAAAGTGGCCTCCGCTAGGCCCAGAATGACAGAAAGTTAAGATTGATTGGAATTCCATGTCATCCACACAACGTCTAATTACTTGATTAGACCCGAGTCTCCACAAATATGGTGCATCCCACAAGTAGTATTTGCAATCACTTTTGAATTTCTCTACTTGGGATTTTGAAAGTTTTGATGGGATAACTCGGCCTGCCAAGTAATTGGCAATCGGTGCATACCATGGAATGACATCAACCTTAAGTAAGTGCTCTTCAGGAAAAGAGTCATTAAGTGGAAGGGGATCCTTGGGAATGTGCTCAACTCTACTCAGATGGTCAGCAACCAAATTGAGAGCACCACTCTGATCTCGTATTTCTAAATCAAACTCTTGTAAGAGTAGCATCCACCTAATTAACCTTGGCTTGGCTTCAGGTTTCTTTAAAAGATATTTTAGAGCTGCATGATCAGAGTATACCACTACCTTGGAACCTAGCAAATATGATCGAAATTTATCCAATGCAAAAACAATGGCTAAGAGTTCTTTTTCAGTAGTGGTATAATTGGATTGTGCAGCATCTAAAGTGCGAGAAGCATAATAAAGGACATAAGAAACCTTACCCACCGATTGGGCTAGTACAGCGCCCAATGCGTAGTTGGAAGCGTCACACATGAGTTCAAATGGCAGTGTCCAGTCCGGTGGTTGAATCACAGGTGCAGTGGTCAGGTGCTCCTTCAATTCGTCAAATGCCTTCTTGCATGCATTATCGAACTGGAATTCTACTTCCTTCTACAGTAGCTTGGTCATGGGTAGTGCAATCTTGCTGAAATCCTTGATGAATCTCCGATAAAATCCTGCATGACCCAAAAAGGAACGAACCTCCTGCACACTGGCGGGGTAAGGCAAAGAGGAAATAACATCTATTTTAGCTTTGTCTACCGAGATTCCAGCTTTAGAGATGACATGCCCAAGTACCACACCTTGTTTGACCATAAAGTGACATTTTTCAAAGTTTAAAACAAGGCGGGCAGAGATACATCTTTTTAAAACTTTTTCCAGACTATGCAGGCAGTCATCGAAAGAGGATCCAAAAACAGTGAAATCATCCATAAATACTTCCATGCAATTTTCAAGAAAATCGGAGAAGATGCTTACCATACATCTTTGGAAAGTACCTGGTGCGTTGCACAACCCAAACAGCATGCGGCGGTAAGCATATGTACCAAAGGGGCATGTGAAAGTGGTCTTCTCCTGATCTTCAGGAGCGATGTGGATCTGGAAGTATCCGGAGAATCCATCCAGGAAACAATAATGTGACTGGCCTGCTAGTCTCTCCAGCATTTGATCAATGATGGGCAGAGGGAAATGATCCTTCCGGGTGGCTTGATTAAGTCTCCAGTAGTCAATACATACCCTCCAACTATTTTGAATTCTGGTAGGGATGAGTTCGTTGTTCTCATTGCGCACCACAGTTATTCCTGACTTTTTGGGCACTACTTGCACCGGGCTGACCCATTGGCTGTCGGAAATGGGGTAGATGATCCCCGCGGCCAGCAATTTTGTGACCTCTTTCTTCACCACGTCAAGGATCAGAGGGTTTAGTCTTCTCTGGGGTTGCCTTACTGGTTTGGCGTCGTCTTCCAAAAAGATGCGATGGGTGCATGTAGAAGGGCTGATTCCCTTAATATCTGCCAATGTCCAACCAATTGCTTCCTTATGACCCTTCAATACAGTGACGAGTCTCTCTTCTTGCTCAGATGAAAGGTCAATGGCAATAATTACCGGTTGGTTTTGTCCTTCTCCCAAAAAGGCATATTTGAGGTGTGGGGGAAGTGGTTTCAGCTCCTCCTTGGGTGTGTTCTGTTCCCCTTCCTTTGAGTCACCTAAAATTGAGAACACTTTAGCAGAAGAACAAGCATTATATCTCGAATTTGAGTCGGGAATTGAAAGGATTTTGTCAGAATCGCAGATAACAGCAGAAATTAAATTTTCTGTGCAGCGAGCACGCGCTCCAGCGCCCAGGGGGCGCTCGGGCGCGAGTTCCTGCTGCAAAATTCTAGCAGCAGTGTCATCGCTCCCAACACAGGTAGGATTTGCCCCATACTCGAATTCTTCACCCAAAATTGAGTATTCTTGGGGTATCCCTAGGGATAGATCCTTTGTTAAGCAATTTTCACAAAGATCCTCACACTTTCCACAATCCAGACAGTTGAATTCAAAGTCAAAGTCGAGCCATGAGTCGAAGCCATTTGAGATACTGTAACACCCCAAATAATTACCTCTTTATGCTTAAGTCATATCGAGTTAATTACCGGAATTTATCATCTTGTTTCAGAGTTCAAGTTTGAAAGTAAGATTACGCGGAAAATAGGGCCATTAATTTTTGTAAGAGAACGCAACTTAAAAATCTCGGCTTGTACGTGACAAGGTATAATCTGATACACCAACTATGCGCTTACGAATTACATACAATCAAAATGACATAATACACATAATTGGCCCAAAACATACATATAGTTTCACGTACACAAGGAAATACATATAAACGTAAGATCCAAAATAGGTATTACAATATTTAAATACTAGAATTTCTAAGAGAACTATAAGCTTGTACAGACACTTATACTTCCCTTATAAATCCTTCTGAGTAGAATATAGTACATAACATAACATAAATATCATGTACGGAAATATCTAAATTTCTAATGTCCTAAACTTCTCGCATATCCAAGCTTCCATCTCCATGCAAGTCTGAATCTGCTCTCTTAGTAAGGTACCTGAATCTAAACAAAGGGTGGTGGAATTGGGGTGAGCTCCACGGACTCAATAGGGGGATCACTCCGGTTTATTTTGAAATAAGTCAGATATGCATAAGTCCATTTAATAAATGTTTTTATAAACATAGTTTAGTTCCGGAGTGTCTTACCTACATGCATCTGGATAATTATATGAATGTTATATAGCAATAAAAAGGTAATATTATACTGACATTGGTTACTGAAAATAGGTTCCTTAGAGGTAACGGTTGCACAGTCAATACCATGCATACAGTCACAAGTTTAAACATAATTATTCATACAACAGTTGCACAATCAACATCATGCATACAGTTATATGTGTCATGTGTTATAACTTTCTCAAACCATTGGCACTACCCTCTCTCTTTCTACCTCCGCATACACCTGGCCCCTAGGCTATGAGCTCATACCTATCTAGTTTTCTACTAGATCTCTGTGGGGAAGAGGGTTTTTATTCACTTTCTTTACAAATCGGTATTGGGGACCGAGGGTGCCAACCTCCCTTGCCAATTCCGTTTGTACCGAAAGCTACTCATAAATCTTATTTTCTGATTCACATGACCTTTCACAGTTTCTTTAACATGTCAGCATGCATATCATACATTATATGCTCATTGACGAGAACCGGAGCGTCGTTACTTCTCCGGTACCCGAGCAATTTAGAAAAGGAAAATGAAAAAAAGGATTAGTTTACCGAATCGGCAACCCAATACGTAGTATAAGGAAGCTGACTCGGGTCGTCTCTCAGAGGAAGCGCAGATAAGTGATTGGATGAGCAGATTGTATGAGAAGGGGGTTGGAAAAGCGCATGTGAACAGTATGTAGGAAATGTAAATAACTAAGTTGCCTCGGTGTTGGATGAGACGATCGGTACGGTTCTCCTATCCTCGACCCTAGTATTATGCTCAACTCCTAGTGTGTGGCACTCGTAGTGTGACTGCACTCTCCCAATGTAGACTGAATAAACCTCCAATCTCACTAAGGGACTACCTAGGCGACTCGCTCACAAAACAGTTCGCGACTCGATCTAGTGTGACACTATGCAATACCTAACTCCTAAACCGGTAGTTAACCTCTAACGCTCTCTAATCAACTAGGAACCAACGTCCAGAACAGAAGATCAATTCCTAATCAACCAACTAGCCTCGACATGCATCGACATCCTCTAAACCGAGAACTTAAACGCATGCTCACAGCTATCCTAGCCAACCACTCGACTAAACCGTACGAGTAAACTAGGCAATATAAAATCAGAACTATATAGAGAAACTACACTAGGTGAATCACATACTACCTAAAGTCTCAAGTACTAACGAACCATAACCGATAATCTATCCTACACCGAGACTAGCTAACTACTCTAACATTGCATGAAAATAAATAAGCACAATAGATTGAAAGCGGTAAATTAATTATACAGTAAAAAGTAAATGAATAGTACAAGCGGTAAAAACAGTGCGGTAAAATAAATTACTATTACACTATTACAATCACTATTTACTATTTACTACTACTACTATTCCTAACCTAGAGAGAAGTCAGAGTTCTTCTCTCTAAACTACCCTAAGGAAAGCATGAATGAATGAATGAAGGGGGAGCTGGAATATATAGAAAAGCTGCCTCCGTCCACTGTTCTTGGCGCGACATGGTCGCTAGCGAGTGAGCACTGGTCGCTAGCGACCACCTTGACACTGTGTACTCGCTAGCGGCTGTAGGTTGGCCGCTAGCAATGGTCTCGGGAGCTGCTATGGTTGAATCTGTGCTGGTGGCTCCTGCGGCCGTCCGGTGGTGGTGCGACACTTCTCCGACCTCCGTCACGGACCTCTGAAGTGAACTTTGACCCTTGATGGTGGTGCCTCTGTCGTTTTCTCCGATTACTGCCGCCGATGGTGGTTGAAAGTGGCGTAGATTGTTCAATCTCGCTCTTCGGGCGGCGGTTCTTGAGTCCAGAACTTGGGTTTTGGTCGCACACGCTTGGGTTGAGGTTTTGGAGTGGTAGAAACTATCGTGGTTGAGTGGTGGTCGAGATTGGACGAGGTTGCTGAAATTGTCCCCGTTCTGCAGGTGCATGGTCGCTAGCGACTAGCATGTGGTCATTAGCGACCGGTCTTCAACTGATCACTCGCTAGCGACCAGAGATTATCCGCTAGCGAGGGTACCTGCATCAGAACCAGAATTGCAGTGTGAATTGTGCATTTTCACATAATACAAACATATAAACATACACATACAACATATTACATAACAATACACATATACACTCATACAATTATGAATACAGACATATAAATAACATACAATCACATAAACACTTAACAAACACATAACACCAACATAATTACATAAACACATAAACACACATATATAACAAGAAATGCACAAATCACAACCTTAATTTCCTTTGGTCATAAATATGTGCCAAAAAGACACAATTATGCAAAGTTTCATCAAATGAGCCAATTAGGAAGTTAAGAGCAAAACTAGCTAGTTACACACTTTATAATAATTGAAATGATACAACAAGATAAATATAAGGGATAAAAATAGGCAAAAATATACATTTATCAACTCCCCCACACTACATGCAATACTCATAAGTGCAACCAACTAGAGAAGGACAACAAGTAAGCAGTTGAAAAATTCAGCTCAAATCCAGTTCATTCACTTCTTTATTCAAAAATTAAAAACATGTTAATTGCAAGAAATTAAGAGGAAAACAAAATAAAAGGTTATGATGCACCAAATGACACAAATTTCTTACAAGCAAGACGTATACAAAACAATGGCATGCAAGGTGAAATCCACTATAAAAATCATTAATCAAGTACATAGGACTTCTTAGGATAAGTGTTTAGCCTCATAATCTCTCAAGTGTTTGGGATGAAGCATTTACACTCAAAATCCATTTCTTACCGGTTGTATTACCATAGGCTTGCAAGATGTCTAACTCTCTACTACAATCACAATTACATACACAAAATCAAGAGAACTTTATTAAGGTTGTAGTGGGGTTTAGGTAAGGGTGTGGTATAACAAAAGGTAAGCAAAACTAAACCTCAAGCCAAGGAGAGTAAATGCATATGCATGGTGCAGTTCTTATACATTTACAATCAAATTCAAGCATCACTCTCCAAACCTCAACTAATTCCCAAAACTTTTATTCTCAAAGAACAAAAATACAAATACATTTTTTTTTCAATTTTAATCTTTTTTTTTCATCAATTTTTAAAAAAATTTTTTTTTTTGACTTCCCAATGGTTCCCTATACATACAATCACTCCCCCAAACTTAAACGAATGCATGTCCTCATGCATTGCCCAAATTATGATTTAACACATGTGAAATATGCATGAATGCTCTCCTAAGCTCAAAGGTTGGGTACATTCTTTGTTTTTCGCTTAGGCTCATGATGTGCGAAACCAAGAAAAGGGATATTAAGGCTCAAGGGGGCTCAAACAATGGAAAGTGTGTAAAGGTTGGCCATATGGAAAGTAGTTTAAATAAACAAAAATTGCCTCTGTCATATTAAGTATATGCACAAGTAAACAAAGCTTCAAGTAAGACATACAAGCATGTTCTAGAATACAACATCAAATGGACTGAGCAAACAAGAAAGAACAAAGGCTCAAAAGCTCACAAAGGTTGCCTATGTACTCCATCAATGCTTAAAAGAGTAAATTTCACCAAGCATGCAAGAAAATAAGTCCAATGTCCGGCAAGTAAGAAAATTACACAAGGTGCAAAACCAACATTTTATCCTCAAAGAATCTAACAATTAACAAAGCATACATTAAAACAACCAAATTTAAACTAACACACAATCAAACAAACTAATCAAGTAGCATGTGAAATCTATCCTAAGCATGCTTTATTGAATTCAAATTGCAAAACAGAAAATTAAAAGACAGTGGATACTCCCCTCAAGGTGGCTTATGTTGAGAAGTCCGGAGCATCCATAGCATGATTCGCTTCAGTTTGCCGGACCTCAGCGGTTCGATCCTGCAATTGCTCCTCGGAGAATCAAGATTCCCTTTGGAGGTATCATCCCAACAACGACAGACTTCAAGTGAGGAGGGATGACAATCCTCACCTGAAGGGGTTAAACAAGAAAAACAAATACAAAAATGAAAGCAGTTAGTATTTACATATTTGGATTTCCAGGATTTACCTACAATGATTTGTAGTTGGACATCCGTCTCTAAGAGAACATACTCGTGAGGCCCAAGAACAAATGAATTGACTCCCAATGGAAACCATGACACAGTTGGCGAGGGTGGTGGCATTAGTGCAACAACTTCCTTTCTGCATGCAACTTCGGAATCTCCAATTTTAGAAGTTCCTGCAGAAACATCAACACAAGATAATGGCTCACTTACATGTAAAGGAGCGGTGATGCACATGATGGGGTGGAGGCTTTTCACATCTACATTTGTCTCTGCCTCAGGTTCCCTGCCAGTTCTGCAATCATGGACTTCAATGTTGCCCATTCCAATTGTTCCACATCAACATCTTCTGCAGATGTTGGGATTCAAGCACTCAAATGATGGTGGTGGTGATGAGGGTGGTGTAGTGGTGGTGTAGTGTGTCGGGATAGATGGGATAATGGTGTGTAGAAGGCAATGGGTGGGTGGTAAGGTGGTGATGTGGTGTAGATAGTCTAGGTGATGGAGTACTTGTGAGGTGGCTCAATCTCCTGAAATCTGCATCAGATGCTCCAACCTGTCCATTGATTGGAGTAGTTGTGCATTCTTTTCATTCTCTTCTTCTGCTTCATAAGAATATCATAGAATTGAAGTAGAAGGGACGGGTCAATATCATTATTGAGATGGGTGCAAGAGGTGGTGTGGCGGTGGTGGTATGGATCTTGTAAGTGGGTGGTGGGTAAGTTCATGTAGGATGGTAGTGTGGAAAGTGTGTTCATAGTATGGTGGATGGTCTTGGTAAGGATGTGGTGGTGATGGTTGGTAATAAGAGGTTGGTGGTGAGTAGGTGGTGGTCGGTGGGTAAGTGTATGGTGGAGGTAGTGATTCTTGCAAGTCATCCCATGTATGATAATTACCTACAAAATCAAATGGAGAAAAATCTTGGAAACCGAAATTGTTAGAAAACATGTTAGTTTAAAAATATACGATACATAAATAGAGCAAACTATACAAAAACATAAAGAGAAAATAAATACAAAATATATACAATATGTACACCAATCACAAGCGTTGCTTCCCCGGCAACGACGCCAAAAATTGACGAGAACCGGAGCGTCGTTACTTCTCCGGTA
The DNA here is from genome assembly GCA_013621005.1 of Aeschynomene evenia. Lineage (NCBI taxonomy): Eukaryota > Viridiplantae > Streptophyta > Magnoliopsida > Fabales > Fabaceae > Aeschynomene > Aeschynomene evenia. Next base: position 20,787,481 of record CM024266.1, read on the forward strand.
CCCGAGCAATTTAGAAAAGGAAAATGAAAAAAGGGATTAGTTTACCGAATCGGCAACCCAATACGTAGTATAAGGAAGCTGACTCGGGTCGTCTCTCAGAGGAAGCGCAGACAGGTGATTGGATGAGTAGATTGTATGAGAAGGGGTTGGAAAAGCGCATGTGAACAGTATGTAGGAAATGTAAATAACTAAGTTGCCTCGGTGTTGGATGAGACGATCGGTACGGTTCTCCTATCCTCGACCCTAGTATTATGCTCAACTCCTAGTGTGTGGCACTCGTAGTGTGACTGTACTCTCCCAATGTAGACTGAATAAACCTCAAATTATATGCCAAGGGTTGATAATGAAAACTTATGCAAGATTAAGAACAAAGCCTCAATTTACCCCAATGATGTTCATACCCTCACAAACCACCAAGAGCTTAGCTACTCATGGCAAGAAATTAAAAGGCAAGAAATAAATTGGAATAAAGGAAGCAATTAATAATAAAGAACAAAGTAAGAGATTAAATGCAAGTTGGAAAGACTTGAAGAACGAATAACTGAATTAATGATAAAAGAGTACTTACAAAACCCAAAAGGGCTGGACGAATAACGTTTGAAATGTAAAAGACGGAGCTAGAGCTAAACTAGGAAAGATGGAAATCCTAATGGGAAGCAAAAATAACTCTAACTAGGAAAGAAATATGTAAAAGTGAAGGTGTTGAGAGGTAAGATGTTTCTGATGCATTAGCTCCCTTTAAATAGATGAGCAGCCTCCAAACCCTAATCAATTTGGGCCCCCAACTCGTGCAGATAGGGTTTCTGCTGTGACAGAGTTGCGGCGCGGCGCTGGGGCGCGTATAGCTCGCTAGAGCGCCAGCGCTGTGCACGTGACGAGTTTAAGTGAGCCTCGCGCGCTGGGGCGCGCTATGGGCGCTGGAGCGCTCAATGCCGGTTCTGAAATCCATTGCTCCACTTCTTGCTCAGTTCCTGATGTCTACAACTCCAATAATACCTGTGACCTGCACTAAAAATACAAAATATCCAAGATCAAGTGCAAAGGTCATCCTTGAATTGTAAAAACATCATAAAACTTGTTATTTTAGCCTTTATTTCTATTAAGCTCAGATTAATTCCAAGTTGTATTAAATACAATAAAAGGCCAAAATAGAGCAAAGAATTGCATACAATCATCCAAATTAAGGACATAAAATATTGGTAAAAACCACGTTATCAAAGAGCTATGCTGATCAGAGGAGGCGACCCTTAGAGTTCTCACTAGGAGAGCATGTGTTTCTGCGAGTTACCCCTACGACAGGTATAGGACGAGCCATGAAAGTTAGGAAGCTTAGCCCTAGGTACCTTGGTCCCTTCGAGGTCTTGAGTCGTGTCAGGCCAGTCGCTTACCGAGTGGCTTTACCTCCCAGTCTTTCAAACTTGCATGATGTCTTCCATGTTTCTCAGTTGAGGAAGTACATCTCCGATCCTAGTCATGTCTTAGAGCCGGAAAGTGTACAACTAAGGGATGATTTGTGTTTTGAGTTGCCCCCTATGAGTATCCTTGACCGCAGCATAAAGAGGTTAAGACGGAAGGATGTGTCTTTGGTCAAAGTGGCTTGGGGCGGAGGTCGGTTAGGAGACTTCACGTGGGAATTGGAGGACGAGATGCGTCGCCAGTTTCCATCTTTGTTTACAGGTACAAATTTCGGGGACGAAATTCTTTTTAAGGGGGGGAGAAATGTAACACCCCGATCTTTATTAAGTCCTAATTAAAGGAAATTAAGGGTAATGGACTTTAATTGGAACTTAATTGGATTTGAGTGAACATGTTTTCCCTAGATTAAAGTATTCCATGTTATGTGTTTTGATGTGTGTTCATGTATGTTTTGATGTTATGATGAGTTGTTATGTATGTGTGTATGCTATTGTATGAGTTGAGTAGCTTTAGAAGTGTTTTGGGGCGTTTTCTAGGCCCAGTAATCGATTACAGCTCCTTGGTAATCGATTACAGCAAGTCGAGTTCATATTTGGGAATTTTTCGGAGGTCTGTAATCGATTACGGTAATCGATTACGGATTCGACGTAATCGATTACATAGCGCGCAAAATGTGTTGTCAGATGTTTTAAGTGACGGGTGGGCCCACGATGACTCTTAAACCCTATTAGCTCAGTATATACGAAGGTAAACCCTAATTTCCACCTCATTCCATCAGAAAACTCTCTCTCATCATCCCAGAGCCTCCATAGCTTTCTCTCTCAAGAACTCTCATAGCCATAGCCATTCCACGTCAAGAAAAACCCACAAATACTCACCCAATCACAAAAATAATTATATATTCTTGAACCTCTCACCGAGCCGGACGTTTCTACCGGTTGTTTATCTCCGAAAAGGGTCATCGTTGGAGTCGGGCCGTTCGTAAAGCTAGGGTTTCGTCTAGAACAAGGATTGTCTTCAAGAGGTAGGGGTTAGGCATTTTAATTGTCATGGAATTTCATGTATATTAATGAATTGATGAAGTTTTGAATGATGTTCGTTGTTTTTCCCATTAGGGTTCATGAAAGGGTTGATTTTATGAAATTGGTTTTGAAAAAGAAAGGGGTTTTACAAATTGGAAAGTGTTTCAAACGTATTTCATGATTGGAATGGTATTATGGCAATGTTTTCTATCGATTGGGATGATGTTAGGTTCATATTTTGGCCAATAGCTATTGAAAAACGTGTTTTGGAAACCCAAGAATCGTATTTTACGACTTCGTAATCGATTACGATGCCCGAAATCCCAATCGCGAGAAAACGTCACTCTCTGTTAATCGATTACAGAGCTGCGTAATCGATTACAGTAATCGATTACCATCCTGTGTAATCGATTACAGTAATCGATTACCAACCCGTGTAATCGATTACAACAGTGTTGTTTGTGCGAAAATGAACTGTTTTGACCTTTTATGCACCCTAATGCGTTCTACAACTTATGTAACTGATATATATGAGTTAATTATGCATTGTATGCTATAAATATGTTGTTTAATGAATGTTATGATGTTATGTGATGTCTATGTGAACTATATGACTTGATGCTATATGATTATGCATGACTATGTAAATGAGTGTGTGTTATAACTAGCCTTCGACATGTGATGGTTGTGGCTGAGGGAGGTGAGTTAAACCTCAACATGCAACTCCATTACTGAGGGAAGGTGAAAAAGTTAAAGATCAAGATTAAAGTAAAACACATGTAACCTTCGGCATGTGGTAGTTGTTACTGAGGGAGGTGTGGCAACCTCGACATGCAACTCTATCACTGAAGGAAGGTGAGTACCCCCTCTCCCCAATATAGTTTAGGATGAGCTCATGCCTAGGGGTTGGTGATGTGGAGGAAAAGGTTCAGAGGGTGGGCAGGCCAAAAGAGAAAAGTGTATAACCGAGTAAAGAAAAGTTAGAAGTTAAGTCTAAGTCTTAAAGGTTACTGTGATATAGAGTAATTATTGACTAAGTTCCCACATATGATTGAATGGCACGCAGAGCACACACAAGAGTTATAAAATGAATTATATTAAGCATGCATATGATATAAAATGAACAAGAGGCACTTAGGAAAGTCGTTCCGGGAAAGATGATTTTAGAACTTATAATTGAAATTGAATGCATTCATGTCACACCTATTTTATTAATAAACCCGGAGCGGCTCCCCTACTGAGTTACTTCCCAGTACTCACCCCATGTTTTCCCCCCCATTATAGATGATGAGGTTCAGCAGGATACCGGAGCGGATGAGGAGCCCACGCAGTTTTAGTTTATTAGAGCTTTTATTATTACTAGATACTTCTGTTTTCAGTTGCTACATTATGGATTATATTTCTTTTGGATTTTTGCATTATGGTATTTTCCCTTTCTGAGTCCGGACACATGTTAGCCGGCTTTTGTGTTTCAGTTATGGATATGTATTGTGGAGTCTCATGGGTCTCAGTTTTAGGCTCATGAGGTGACACCTATTACTATTTACTTTATTAATTGTATGTTTGGGGAGACTATGTTTGTTTTATTTTATTTATTTTATGAGGTATTATTCAGATCATATCACGTGTTATATAATATCGTTATATTATGCGCTATGCCCATATGTTCATATTCCGCAAACGATTTTCGAAAAATTCTCCCACGTATTTTCCGCGTACAAGTATTTTAAAAACAAGTATAAGTATGATAACAGGAGGTAACCCTTACGAAATGGCCCTAAATGACTATAGCACTAAGGGCTATCTAGTAGGGTGTTACAATTATTATGTTTTGATGTATATGTCTTAGTGCATGTGTATGTAATTAGAAAAATGTATTTGCACATGTGTGAGAAAAGGGAAATTAGTTAATTGTTGTAAATGGATAAATCTTATCCATGTCATTTGTCTTTCCCGCCAAGTAATGTAGCCGTTAATTACAGCTATGCAATTTGATTTGAAAGAGCTCTCTATAAATAGAAGAAGAGTCTCGAGTTGTAATTGGGAATATAGAGAAACAGAAGTGAAAGCATTGTATAGCATCATATCATTCAGAGAGAAAAAGAAAAAGAGCTTAGAAGAAAGAAAAATCTGAGAGAGAAACTCAGATACATTGAGAAAGAAAGAAAAAAAGCTGAGTTGAAATAGAGAAAGAAAAGAGAAAAGAAGGCTCAAGAAAGTGAGATCAGAATAATGTTCTGATTCAAGATCGCATATAGAAGAGTAGAAGGAATTTCTGAAGCAGAAGAATTCAGAAATTGATCAAGCTTAATGAGTTTGAGGCTTAGAGAAACCAGACCAGAAAAATTGAATTTGATTTCTCAAGAATTTGTGGTTCATAGAAAGGGTGATCAGAACCAAGATTGCTGAAAAGTCCTTAAGGGGATATCAAGGCAGGAAAATCTTTCTAGAGGGGACATCTAGAGAGTGAAAATCTTTGGAAGGGGATTTCTGAAGTGTCGAACCTGAGAAGGTTGCAAAATATATCTGTGTATGATTGTAATCTATGTTTCTGATGCATTTCTAGTGGACTCAATCATTGAAAGATTGAAGAACTGGATGTAGGCTCACATTGGCCGAACCAGTATAAAATTGGTTCAATCTCTCAACCCTACTTTATTTGCATTAATTGTTTTGATTCATTAGAAACTGTGCTTATAATATAATTGTTTCGATTTTTGGTAAAAATCTCAAGAACAATATTGATACAACAATCTGAAAGTTAAAGAAACTAAAGTTAAAGGAATCTTTTTGTAATAAACTTTCTGATATATGATATTTTTTATTTGGGTAATTGAAATCTGAAATTAACATTTTCAAGAACAATTTACAGAAAGAGAAATTAGAGAGATTTTGATATCTGCTAAGTTTTCTCAAGAACACGTTCTTAAGAAACTGACATTGTTTTCTGTATGTTTGTTGCTTAGATTTCTGATTGCAATTGAAAATAATATCATATTGTTGTTGTTGATTGAATTGTTTGTGAAATAATTGTTTAGAAACATATTGATTCTGAAACAAATTCTGATGCGATTTCTGAAGGATGTTCAGAAAGCTAGATCAGAAAATTGATTCAGAAAGTGTTGTATTTTTTAAAGAGTTATTTCTGATATTGATCATTTGATTGTTTAGAAAGCTTGATATATTAAGTGTTGTGATATTTGTGATTGATAAACCGCTGTGAAAAGTATATCATTGTCATTGACATATTGATTTCTGTGTATGTCATATATTTGATTAAGAATTCTGATATCACAAATTATATTGTTGAATCTTATTGTTTTGACTAATTCTTGACAAGTATCAAAGACTTGATCAATCTTTGAGATTTGCAGAAGTGTTAGAATAATAAAGAAGCATTTGCAAAAGTGTACACAACCAATTCATCCCCCCCTCTTGGGTTGTGTGAGCATAGCTTGGAGGTGTTTCTCAAGAGATACCTCACACCATCAAAGAATTATAATATTTTAATACATATTTTATAGTGATTATCTATTACTATTATAATGAAAATTCCTAAAGAATTAGTTACTTTTTTGTCTCTCAAAATAATATTAAAGAAAATAAAAATAAAAATTAAAAATTGTAACTCCTCTCCTTTAATCTTTTTCAGATAACTACCTCAATTATTTTTTTTTATTCTCTCTTTTTAAAATACATTAGATATTATGATTAACTTAAGCATTAAATATTATTAATTTTATAAATATAATTAAAATAAATAATATTATTAACTACAATAATTGACGTGTAATATAAAGTCATGGTAGGTGAAAAGGTATATTACATACACATAGTTTTAATATATATATTAGTGGCGATGAGAATTGGTTATGCAAATAAACTTAAATGATTAGAAATATAAAACATATTTCATTGAAATAAATTGATGCACACTTAATGAAATTGAATCTATATCTATTTCTATATTTCTATATTAGTATTGTAAAATAGAGTTAATGGCTCTTAGAGAATGCCACATGTCACTTTTATATTACTACTTTTTTTATCTAATTATGGTATATCAATTCATGATCTATTAGGAATCTTGAATATGTTTCTTAATGTAATCAATTAATTTACTAATCAAGGCTAATAAATCTTAATTATAATCAATAACCAAATTAAAATAATGAATAACCTTTTCATATATCAATTGTAATACAATCAATAACCTTTTTACTTATTTTTTGACTAATATAATCAATTGTAATATAATCAATAACCTTTTCATATATCAATTGCAATATTTTTGTTGATTGTTGGATGAGAATAATTATGAATAATTAGTAATTATTAGTGATTGATAATTAGTACTTTTTAATATTTTCATTGATTTAAGTAATTTTAGTGATTGATAATCCGTAAATTATGAACATTTTTATTAGTTGATTATTGAAAGAGATCGAATAAATATAAATATTATGAATAAGAATTCAAGATTGTAAGAAAAATGAATACATGATTGAATAAGAATTTGGTGATTTTAAGTGATTGATAAAAGGGTGTGGCAATAATCATTTCCTATGTTTCGTATATGTTGATTCAATATGCATGATTTGTTTACAAAAATAATTTAAAAACTACATATTTATTTTACGTGATAAATAGTTCTTAGACACTTCATCAAGATTCTTTTTCAATTTTATGTGCATTTACTGATATAAGAATAATTTTATTTATGTATTTTTTTATATTTGTAAAATAAATTTTATAAATAATATATTTTCATTTAATTTATTTTTATAAAAATATTTTCATTTCATTAATTATTTAATATTTTAAACATAAAATTTGGTATCATCCCGTGTATCGCACGGGTTAAAAGACTAGTTGATGTGTAGTATAGAGTTATGCAGCAAAGGTTATCCAAAGTTATAGCAAAGGTTTTAAATGATTACAAATATAAAACATATTCCATTGAAATAAATTGATGCACACTATGAAATTGAATTGATGTGTAATAGAGTTATGAATAGAGGTTATCCAAAGTTATAGCAAAGGTTTCGAAAGTGTAACGGAAATGAATAATTAGAACTCTCATACTAAATATTTGATATAATATAACTAATTAATAAATTGAATTGTAATATATAAATTGAATTTTGTGAGAAAATTTCTATGCTTGCTTGAAATAAATTGATGCACACTGAATGAAATTGAATTGATGTGTAATATAGAGTTATATATGAAGAGAGGTTATCTAAAGTTATAACAAAGGTTTCAAAAGTGTAACGGAAATGAATAATTAGAACTCTCCTACTACATACTTAATATAATATAACTAATTTATAAATTGAATTGTAATATATAAATTGAATTTTGTGAGAAAATTTCTATGCTTGCCACATCAACAAACACATCATGAGAATGCATATGGGTGTGCCACCTTATAATCGCTAGTAATATTAAAGCAAATAGAACAAAAAATAAAATTTAACACATAAAAAACACTTCCACAATATCATATACACATATTTTAACACCAAGTTTGGATTGTCAGCCCATCAACACCACTTTCACCACCTTCATTCATCATCAGCCGCCTTCATTCATTATCATTAACATCGACGTCACTTTTACCACCAATCTACAAAAATATCAAAATAAAAAAAAAACAAAAAAATAAAATAAAATTAGAGAAGAATAGAGAGATGACTCACTATCACCATTAAACAGAATAAAAAAAAGGCAGAGCAGAGATGCAAAAGTATTACTCTCACCTACCTTCGTCGTTCATCATCATCAACATCACCTTCACCACCAATTTAATAAAAACTCATAATCAGAACAAACAAAATAATAAAATAAAAATAAAGAAGAATAGAGAGAACTCATCATCATCATTAAATAGAACAAAAACAAAATACAGAGCAGAGAAGCAAATGTATCACCTTCAACTTCAACCACCTTTGTTCATCATCATCAATATCAAGCCACTTTCACCACCGATCTAAAAAAAATCAAAATAAAAACAAAACAAAACAAAAAAAATAAAATAAAGGGTAAACCCCCAAATTGGTCCCTGACAATTTTTATCTTGGACAAGTTAGTCCCTGACAATTGAAAATTGACAACTGAGTCCCTGACAATGTGCAAAATCGGACACGCGTTGATCCTTTAACGTCCTCTGTTAACCTATTATATGTGTCTTCAAAACGCAGGCGTTTTGTGCAAGTTACTGTTCATCTTCATAGTAAAAACAATAACCTTCTCCATTGCTCCTCTCTATTTCTTTTACTGAAACATGAACACCTAGAGAATCTCTATTTTGGATCACATAGACATATATCAATACACAACTGAGAAAGCTTATAACTTTGTGATTGATATGAACTTCCTATCTTTAGGCAGCATCAACAAAGATAACACCAATATTAAATCCAGAGTTACAGTGAAATTCATTTTTATTTGTCTAAATTAAATCGATGATTGTTATATTTTTATATTTTTTGGGTTTTGGGTTTTGGCCTTTCTTACAATCAAGGCATAGCGACATAGGGTTAGTGACTATGCTCTCCTCTTTTTTGTTATTTTCAATTTTATTAGGTATGGTGAAAAATAAATTGATATTTTATTTAAAACTTGTTTTTGACAGCAATATATTGAAATTTTTAAGATTAGAGAAGAAATTAACATGAAAATTTGACATTCATGAATGATGGCATTATTGTTGATTGTAATGAGAAGGAAAACATAGTTTCTGGAATAAAAGGATTCTATTGAACTTAACGATTCTAATTTTATGTATCTCTTACGAATAACATAAATAGTTGCCTTGTTTGTTCTTTTGGCTTTTGTACTCATACTATTTTCTTCATTTGATTTTATTTGTTTATTTTTTCTTAAAACAACAAAGTTGCAGAGGAGCCTTAAAAGGTACCATTATCATGTTCCACTAGAAGAAATGGAGAGGGGTAATGGAGACGATGAAGATAATGTTGAGACGAGGGATTAGGGTTATTGTTTTTATGAGGAAGATGAACAGTAGCTTACACAAAACACAGGCGTTTTGAAGCCACATAGGATAAATTAACGGAGGACGTTAAGGGACGAACGGGTGTCTGATTTTGGACATTGTCAAGGACTCACTTATCAATTTTCGATTGTCAGGGACTAACTTGTCCAAAATAAAAATTGTTAGGATCAAACTTGGGGTTTACCCTAAAAATAAACATAGACAAAAATAAAAACAAAAATAGAGAAGAACATAGAGATGACTCATCATCACCATTGAACATAACAAATAAAAAAAGGAATCAAGAAGTAAGAGTATTACCCTCATCAAAATCTCATTCATTCATCATCATCAACACTACTTTCATCACCAATCTACAAAAGAATCAAAATTAGAACAAAAGAAAAAATGAACAAAAATAAAAGCAGAGAGGAATAGAGAGAGGACTCACCATCACCATTAAACAGAATAAAAAAAAGATAGAGTAGAGAAGTAAGAGTATCACTCTCATATTCAACCTCCTTCGTTCATCATCATTAACACCACTTTCATTACCAATCTACAAAATTAAAATATCATAATAAGAACAAAAAAAATAACAAAAACAAAAATATATAAGAACATAGAAAGAGCTCACCGTCACCATTAAACAGAATGAAAAAATAGAGCAGAGCAAAAATATCACCCTTATCTTCAACTTATTTCATTCATCATCATCAACACCACTTTCACTATCTATCTACAAAAAATCATAATAAGAAACAAAACAAAGAAGAATAGAGATGACTCATCATCTAAAAAAAAAAAAGAAATAGCAAGGAAGCAATAGTACCAACCTCATTTTCAATATCCTTCATTCATCATCATTAACACTACTTTCACCACCAACCTGCAAAAAAATCATAACAAGAACAATATATATATAAACAAAAATAAAACTGTGAAGATGAAGATGAAGAGTTAAACTAAAATGTAAGAAAAATGCAATAATTAGAAATTATGAAGATGTCCACCAAAGGAATAATTATGTAATGTTCCTTTGCATATTTATGGTGCATTTTGATAGTTATGCAAAGAGGAAGATGAAGAGTTAACCTAAAGATATAATATAACTAATATGCATAAAATGAATTATAATATAATTAAAATGCATAAAATGAATCTTATAAGAAAAAAATCTCATAATGTCACACCACCAAGTATAAGGTGAGAATGAATATGTGTGTGCCACCTCATAGATGCATAACCCAACTTTAGTATTATATATAAGATAAGATGTGTTACATTTAGTGATTCTTCGTTGTCAACAATGTACATTGAATGTGATTTTTAGTTGTTACTGATTGGATTTTCTTGGCTGTTTGGTTGGATTTTTTTGTTTACTTAGTTGGGTTTTTTATTGTCTGATTGAACTTTTTTTATTATTTGTTTGATTGAGTTTTGTTTAATTAGACAAAAGCAATCCAAAATAAAAATGAATGAGAAGAAAAAAAAAATAAAATAAAAGAAGGAGATACAAAGGAGAAAGAGGAATAAGAAAAAGATAAAGAAAAAATAGAAAAAGAAGCAAGAGAATAAAAATAGGAAAAAAGCATGTGTGAGGCTTGATTTGGTAATGTTGTGGCTCTTAAAAAACTGCTGAGCTCTTTGAACTCTTAAAAAGTTGCTTTTTGAGAGTCATAACAATACCGTTTGGCAAAATAATGCAGAAGTGGCTCTCAATAAGCAGGAGTCATGACTATAATGTTTGGTAAAATAGCATAAAAGTTGCTCTCAAAGTATAAAATGACTATGATATACATAATATTAATGTAGATTATATAAATGAGGGTCATTTATGTATTTTCATTTTCAGAGAGCCAAAGTTGGCTATGAAAAGCTACTTTTGATGGCTTTCAAGAGCACCCTGCTCTCAAAAGCCAGGAGCAAAAGTTGCTTGACTTTTTGACTTACCAAACAAAAAATAGGAGCTCCAGCTTTTTGAAAGCAGAAGCACTCTAGTGAAAAACTTTGCCAAACTCGCTATCTCACTCTCCAAGAATTGAGATTGAGTATGCTTTTGTTAATTTTTTCAATTTGGTGGGACCCACTATAAAAAAAGTGAAGGGTGACTGATGGTGGCCAGTACAAGAGTGTACATTTGACATTATTGAACTTTAATTATTTGTTCATACATACATTTTAGAATATAATTCACGGATTTAACTTTATGATTATGCATATAGTATATGTATAAAAAAATGGCAAAATGCATCTAGGTTAAGTTCCTTCGAGATTATATAATTACTAATACCTTCATAGTTGAACCTTGTATGCTTCACTCATTTAATAATAAAATCATGAGTAACGCATCTACTGAGTTAACTCCTCAGTTGCTTACCCCTTATGTTTCCTTTCTTCTTTAGAGAACCTAGTGGACCTGGATACGAGAGCTAACGAGGATACAATGCAGACATATTTTATTTCGTTCACTTTCATGTTTCATTAATATCAAACTTATCTTTCTTTTTGAGTAGCTCTACTTTAACTTTTTTTTTATTCAGATGACTTGTGCGATATTTTCTGAGTTTGGACCTATGTTAACCGGTGATACTTATTTATGGATTTGTATTTATGATGAAATCTCACTAGTCTCGATTTTAGACTTGTGGGACAATGACATGATGAGAGACTATTTGATTATGGATTTATGTGTATGTATGTATTTATATTATCTTATGAATGCATGTTTATTCTATTAGCATTTTATGTACGCGAGAATCCTTATTTTTATTACGTGTTATTTTCAAAATTTGAACATATGAGTATTTTTCGCGTATATTAATTTAAATTAAAGAATCAAGCTATGAAATAAGATGTGACTCTCGATGATTGGTCTAAAATGACTTAAATATTAATCGTTAATTACTTGGAGTTACCACAAGCAACTACTTATTATTGCATTGTGGTTTTTATGTTGTTGAGTTCACTTGATCTTATTCGCTTGATTATTGTTATTCCTCTAATTTATGCATGTGTTCTTTTTATGTAGGAAACAAGTTTTGAATTTCATCAACTTGTCCAAGCAACATGTCAATTTGTTTCTGGCTTACTTTACCGTATTACCTTTGAAGCCCGCCCTGGCGACATAACTCAAACCTTCCCTAGCCAAGTTGGGGAAAAGGTTATGGGAGTTGGGATCAGAAGTCATGTTCTGTGAGATTATGGTATGAGTTTGGCTTGGTACTAATTAACACTGTTGTATTCATCTTGGCTTGGTTTGCATTTGTTGTTTCTCATGATTCATTTGTTTGCAAAAAGAAATTAAGTGAAAGGAAGTTGATAAGAAAGAAATTTGGTGGAAGGATGTTGAGATGATTTTAATTTTCTATAGATATGTTCGATTGAGTGAAAGATAAAATGAAATAAAATAGAAGAATGATTATTTATTTTGTTTGTTTGAGTTGAAAAGTGAAAGAAAAGAAAAAGATAATAAACTTAAATGACAATTTTATCCATGTGATATATGAGAGATAATAATAGTAAATAAAAAATCTTATTTTTAACGATTTAATAACAAATTTAACCCTACTTTTAAACAATATTTCTACATGTACATTATTTATTCAGTCATCGACACTAATACATACGCGGGTCCCAAGGTTGGATTAATCCAACTACATTAAAAAGCATCATATTATTATCGCGTGTATTTTATGCATTTGTCCCGTTTTTATCATTTTGATTAATGTTTTGAAATGATTCAAATAATAAAATTAAATTACACTCACCTCCCCTGATGTTCGACGAAATTACACCAGCCTCCCCTCTATTTTCAAAACCTTACACACAGACCCACTGAACTTATAAAAATTACACTGACCTCCCCTGACAATGATTAATTATTAGTCAAATTAATAATTTTTATGACATATGAATTATAAATGATTTTTAACGACATATTTGTAATAATAGATATCTCTATGAAGTCAAAATGATCGAATGTTCCATTATATATATTAAAACTTATTTCTCTTATTTCTTTTCATACTTAGTTTTATTACCCGTTACACGGTCATTTGCTCATTTTAACTTCAGAAGAGTGTATATTATTTATAAATATATCGTTAAAAGTCATGCATCTCTCATATATCATAAGAACTACTAGTTTTACTAACAATTAATCATTGTCAGGGGAGGTCAATGTAATTTTTATAAGTTCAGAGGGTCTGTGTGTAAGGTTTTGAAAATAAAGGGGAGACAAGTGTAATTTTGCCAAACCTCAAGGGTGATGAGTGTAATTTACCCTAAAATTAAAAAAATAAAAATTTAAAGGCTAAAAACTAAAACAGATCTAACCCGACTAATATTTTAAAATAATCCAACTAATAAAATTTAAAAAAATTAATGATTCAAAATTCAAAAGTAAAACCAAAAAACAAAACTAATCCAAATAACATTTTGAGATAATCCAACTAATATTTTAAAAATAATTCAATTAAACAAATTCAAAAAATTCAAAATTCAAGAGTAAAACTATTAACAGAACTAATCGGACTTATGTTTTTAAATAATCCAACCAATATTTTGAAACAATTCAATTAATATTTTGGAATAATCCAACTAACGTTTTGAAATAAATCAACTGATCTTTTAAAATAATACAATTAACGTTATGAAATAATCCAACTATTGTTTTCAAATAATCCAACTAATATTTTGAAAATAATTCAACTAAAAAATTTCAAAATTCAAAATTAAAACTAGAAAACAAAACTAATCTGACTAACGCTTTGAAATAATCTAACTAATATTTTTAAATAATTTAAATAATATTTTTAAAATAATCTAACTAATAAACTTCAAAAAATTATAACCTTAAAAGTTAAAATTAAATAAAATTAATTCAACTAACATTTTAAAATAATTCAATTAATAAAATTCAAAAATAAAAAAATTAAACTTTAAAACTAAAGAAAAAAAAAGGAACCGTAAGGAAGAAGATAAGAGAGAACAAAAAAAAGAAACAAACAAGGAAAGAGAGAAGAAAAGAGGAAAAAAATAAGGAGATTAAGAGGAAAGTAGTGAGAGAAGAAGAGAAAAAAAAAAAAGAGGAGAATAAGGAGTACCTAGGTGAGAGATAGAAAATAATTATTTTTTGGGTAAATTACACTCACCTCTCCTGAGCTTTGATAAAATTACACATGGTTCCCCTCTATTTTCAAAACATGCATTAGAAGTCCTTAAACTTTTAATAACCTACACTAACCTCCCATAGAAAAAGTTTGACTAACAGTCAAATTAACAGTCAAACTTATTAATAATATTTTTATAAATATCAAAACTTTTTTTTATAATAAAAGTACAAAAATACCCTTTTAATAAAATTTTCATAACTCAAACATCATCTCCACCCCAACTATTCCATCGAATAATAACCTCCTTCCCCCCATCCACTATTTTTTAGCAGTGTTGGCCGGAAGTAGTCACCGCCACCATTGTAACATCCTAAATCTAACAGCGGAAAACACGAGATTTTTTTTTTTTTGAATACGCGAACGAAAGACGAAACAAAATAAACCATACAATAGATGGGAAGAAGGGATAATAATACTGAAATTAAACATCATCCAAAATATTGGAGAGAAAAAAAACCCCAAAGGTACGAAGTACAACGGTATTGAAAATTACAACCATAGTGTATCAAAACAGGTTGAAACAATGACCTTTACAACCAAAATGTGTCCATAACAAAAAGGAAATAAAGTACTAAAAGAGCAACATAAAAAGAAATCCTCAGCTACAGTCACTCGGCCTCATCAGGGTCTTCCTCTAGGTCTTCTTCCTCTTCATCCTCTTCCTCGACCTTCATCAGAGATACGGCCGACTCCAAGATCTCCTCGTCGTCAGACGCTCCCTCACCCGACATATAATCGGGCTCATAATCATCCGGGTTGAACCAAAGGAATGGATTACGCATAATGTCATCCTTAGCGAACACAGGCGATCCGGGAGGAGACTCGGGTCCCTGAGCCGGCATGTGCACGGGAGGTGGAGGAGGTGCATGGTTGAAGGTGTATTTGTGCACGAGAAGGGGGGGTTGAATCGTGCAGGTTTAAAAGTTACTTCTTAAAATTTTTCTTAGAAAGCTGTTTACTCAGAAAGGTGATTTGAGTTTTTGCAGCGGAATAAACTTTCTGAGAAGGTTAAGCTTCTGAGAACTTTACCTTTCTAAGAAAGTTCCTTTCTGAGAAGTTTATGAAAGTGTTTTAAAGTTGATTTCACTTAAACGCTTTCTGATTTCAACTTAAAAGGTTTTCACAATTCTGATTAAGTTAAAAACCGTGTTTGTTGGTTTTCTTAGAAAGTAAGAGTTGAAGGAAGAAAAGCTTAACACAGAGAAATTTTTATACTAGTTCGGTTTTAACTAACCTACTCCAGTCCTTAACCTTCTGTTGAGAGTTCTTTAGATATTCTTCTTATCGTGCCTTCTCAGACAACACTGTCTTTACCACGTAAAGGACTTTCACCACTTCACAATCCGAAGTGGATTTCCTTGCCTCCAACACTAGAGGACTTTCCTTGCCTTAACTTAATTAAGGACTTTACCTTGCCTCACAACAGAGGACTTTGCTTGCCTTAAACACTTAAGGACTTAAACTTTGCCTCAAAAACACTTCGAGGACTTAAACTGCCTTCAAACAGCGAAGGACTTAGCGTTTTTCGGAAAGTTGTTTTTGCTTTGAAAACGAACTACTAAGATTAAGTTACAAACTTAATTTGACCCTTAGTAGACTTCTAGATTTAACTTACAATTGTAAGAATTTACACCAATACAGAACTAGAAGATTTTCGCAAAATTGAAAGAACAATTCCGTAAAATTGTCTTTCTGAGAAAATTCTAAGTTTTCGCAGATGATTTTCAATTCAGCAGAGTTTTTGCACGTTTAATCAAGAGTTTTTAGCGCAAGAGTTTCGTCACATTGCTCTGGAATTGAACTCATATATATAGGCATCAAAGAGCCGCGAAATTAGAAGCTTTCACTTTGCTGATGTGGCTGTCTCTGGCTCAGAACGGCTCCCTGCAACAGTCAACGCGAAATGAGGAACTTTTCTGACTTGTACAGTGCGCGTGATCCTAGTTCCTTTGCTTGTTGTTTCGAGCTTTCTGAGAATGAATGCTTCATCCATTGAGTCTTGACACTTGGTTGCTTCTGAGTCCAACTTTCTGAGAGATGTACGGACTTCTGAGGCGAACCTTCTGAGGAAAGACCCTTCTGAGAACCACCAGTCGCAAGGTCTTCTGAGACCTTTCTGAGGCGACAGTGTTCTTCTCTCAGAACTGCACTTTCACCTTTTGCGTTTTCTGACTATCCCTTCTGATGTCTTTCACGCCATGATTTCTTCTTGTAATTCATAAGGTTACTTGTTGCTTGTCTTGATCTTACTCATGGATTTGCATAAGTTTAAGCTTTCTGAGACACTTAGCACACATATTAGCAAAACCTTAAGTAAAATTTTTATTCTTATGGCTTACTTTGTTATCATTAAAACTTTCTATCTCTCTAAGAGAAATGTATCAATTTCTCTCAGAAGGGTTCTGGAGCTTACAATCTCCCCCTTTTTGATGATAACAACTTAAGTCTTAAGATAATAATTTTGCTTAAGTTCTGAAGTGTTTCTGATTAAGTTCATAACTTACTCAGAATGCACTTTTGCTTTCTTAGAAATTAACTTAGCTTTCTGAGAGAAGGCTTTGTTATTTTCTTAGAAGGCTTTGATAATCAACAGATAGATATGCAATATATGAGTACTTTTTTAGATTATCAGATTTTTAGCATGTATTTCTTGAGGATTGAATATGTGAATTTCAGAAATACCAAGCTAATGAAACAAGAGATGCCAAAAACTTGAATAATTTTTCATTAAATTCCAAATGGGGTTACAAACAAAATTTTTGGCTCCCCCTAAATCTGTTACTCCCCCTAAATCCTAGGTACTCCCCCGAAATCCTAGGCCTAGTTGTTTATATAGCCAAAATATTATCTATTTTTCTTCTCCCCCTTTGTTATATCAAAAAGGGTGGCTAACATAAACACCATCACGGACTTAGAGCTGCTACTTTCCTAGCTATAAAGCGGAGAAGCTTGCAAATTTCCATTTGGACTTCGGCTTGATCCGCGCCTAGAGGGCATTCTGGAGGTATCTCATCAGAAGGCTGATTTGAAGGAGGAGGACGAGAAATTTCATCTTCAAGAACAGCGTCTATTATTTCCAACCTTTGTTTTTCAGGAATCCCTTCTTCTTCTTCAGCTTCTGCTTCGGCCTTTTCTTTTCTAGTAGTTCCTTTAGTGCAGAGCTGCTTCTGAGTGTTCTCAGAATCCTGAACTATCTCCAAGGTGTCCGTTTGGTGACCCATTGTCTCTGATCTCTGATCTTCATCTGGGATATTAAGGGTAGACATCTGTTGATGGATTGCTTCAATTATCTTTTTCTTCATCAGAGGTGAATTTATTTCTATCCTTCCGTTCTGAGAACTAAATTCACTTATTGAATCTGATATGGAGGGGGTTGGACCAAGTTGGAGAGGAGGAGACTTGATCAAATTAAAGAAATGATCCATCTGTTCCTTTTGTAATTCTTGGTCAGACTGAGTTTCTTCTAAGATTTCTTCAGTAGCACATGTCTCTGAGACATGAGAGGCGTCAGTGGCTGTTTCTGAGTAGAGCTTAGTGCTAGCAGCGGTTGCCATCTCAACATGTGCTGAGACGAGAGTTTCCTTGGGCTCAGACGGTTGAACAAGTAAGTTCCGGTCGTCCAAAACTCTCAGAGTTTGTGACTTAGCATTCATTTTATATTTTTCTTCCAAGCAATCGTGCTTCCATTTGCTCTTGAGATTACTTGCATCTAATTTTCTTTTTCTTCCTACGGGTTGATCAGTTGTTGCTTTCCCAGAACCTTCAGTCATGATGATCATCTTAGGGTCCTTCTGAGAGACCTTCTGAGGTATCTCAGAACCCATGCTTCTTTTTATAGAAGATGAGTGAGTATCTTCCTTCTTCTTCTGTTTTCCATCAGGAGATTTAGTTGCCTTACTCATGCTCTTATTTTCTACTAGAAGCAGCTACTTGAGGATGAGGTTAAGGTTTGAGTGAGAAAAGAGAGAGATGAAAGGAAAGAGATGAGGTGAGAAGAGATTTTGACAGAGTTTTTGGGTGAATTTTGAAGAGCAAATATCAATTCTGGAACAGGGCTATGTGATTCTTATAGAGCAGGTAAGAAGTAGCCGTTGCAAAATTTAATTCAAAAGTTACCGTTGGTAACTACTTTCTTGGAAGGCACTCTTCTGAGAATATTTCCTTCTGAGAAATTATCCAGAAGACTACCTTTCTGAGAGGTAGGTATTCTGAGAAATAAATTTTCTCAGAACATGTTCTCTGATATTTTGCTCAGAAGCTTAGCTCTAACTTATCTGTCTCAGATTCTAAGCTTAGGACTAAGGGGAGTTTCTAAGAAAATATTTTTCATAATTTAAATACTTAGAAACGTCTTAGATTAAGAAGCCCCTTCAGGACATTAAAACGATCCTCGGGTAAAGGCTTTGTGAATATATCTGAGATTTGATCCTCAGTATTCACAAATTTGATTTCCACATCGCCTTTTTGCACATGATCCCGAATAATTGGAGGAACAACCTTTCTCGTACCATAAACCAAGATTAGTAGTTCCAATCAAATATCGCAGAATTATTTTAACAGCAGTTAAATGAGATTGCTTAGGCTTTGATTGAAATCTAGCACAGATGCCAACACTCAGTTGAATATCTGGTCTAGAAGCAGTGAGATAGAGAAGAGAGCCAATCATGCCACGATAGTTGCTTTCTGAGACTTTCTCACCATTTTCATCTAAGTCAATTACTTGAGAAGGATGCATGGGAGTGCTCATAGGCTTGACTTTATCCATCAGAAACTTCCTCAGAAGTTCTTTGGTATACTTCTCTTGATGTATAAAGGTTCCTTTCGACTCTTGCTTGATTTGCAATCCTAGGAAGAACATAAGTTCCCCCATCATGCTCATCTCAAATTCACCTTGCATTAGCTTGGAGAATTCTTTGCATAGCTGCTCATTGGTTGCACCAAAAATTATGTCATCAACATAAATTTGGACAATCAAGAAACCAGAGTCTTCTGAGAGGGTAAATAGTGTAGTGTCGACTTTCCCTCTTGAGAATCCATTTTTAAGCAAAAAGGAGCTCAATCTATCATACCAAGCTCTGGGAGCTTTTTTTAGACCGTAAAGAGCCTTTGTAAGTTTAAATACATGTTCTGGGAAAGAATCATTCACAAAGCTAGGAGGTTGTTTTACATAAAATTCCTCAGAAAGGTATCCATTCAAGAAGGCAGATTTTACATCCATCTGATAGAGTTTGAAACCTTTGTGTGCAGCAAAAGCTAGCAACATTCTGATAGCTTCCAATCTTGCGACTGGAGCAAAGGTTTCATCATAATCTATCCCTTCTTGTTGGTTGTACCCTTGAGCAACCAATCTGGCCTTATTTCTTACTACTTGACCATTTTCATCAAGTTTGTTTCGAAATACCCATTTAGTTCCAATGAAACTTTTGCCCTTGGGTTTCTGAGTTAATTTCCAAACTTCATTCCTCTCGAACTGGTCTAGTTCTTCCTGCATGGCATTAACCCAGCTGGTATCATCCAACGCTTCTTCTATGGATTCAGGTTCTAGTTCAGAAACCATAGCAAGATTTGTGTAGTTCCTTCTGGTTCTAACACCACGCTCTGGATCACCCAAGTCTTCATTCTGAGAGACATTTTTCAAGTCTCTTGAACCTCTATATCCTTTAGGAATAGGGTTCTGAGAAGGTGGCTCAGAAGATTCTCGTTCTGAGTCATCAGAAGCTTGATCTTCTGAGAATCTAAATTCCATTGTTGTTGGAGGATTAGATTCATCAGGTTCTGGAGCTTCAATTATGCTTTTAGATTTCTCTTTAGATGGAGAAGGCTTTTCCATAGATTGGAAATCACTCTCATCATCTATAAGAATTTTCTTTTTGGCTTTCTCAGAGGAGATGTTGAGTTTCTCAAATTCATCTTCTAAGTCAGCAACCTTCTGAGGCAAGTCCTTACTACGTTCCTTGAACTTAATATGGATTGTCTCTTCAACATGTTTGCTCCTCTTGTTATAGACTCTGTAGGCTTTAGAAACAGAGGAATATCCTAGGAATACTCCATCATCGGATTTAGGATCAAACTTAGCTAGTTTGTCCTTTGTGTTGAGTATGAAGCACGAAGAACCAAAAACATGAAAATAGGATATGTTGGGTATTTTGTTCTTCCAAAGCTCATAAGGTGTTTTCTTCAGAAATGGTCTCAGAAAGACTCGATTCTGAATATAGCATGAGGTGTTCACAGCCTCAGCCCAAAAATCTTTTGAAAGCCCACTTTCTAAGAGCATTGTTCTTGCCATCTCTTGAAGGCTTCGATTCTTTCTCTCAGCCACTCCATTTTGTTGGGGAGTTCTGGGAGAAGAGAATTCGTGAGCAATGCCCGCATTTTCACAAAACTTTTCAAAAGCGTGATTCTCAAATTCACCTCCATGATCGGATCGTATAGTGTGAATGTGAGAGTCTTGTTCATTTGAAACTCTTTTTGCAAAAGCTTTGAATTTTTCAAATGTTTCCTCCTTAGAAGCTAGAAAGAATACCCAAGTGAATCTAGAATAATCATCCACTATGACAAGACCATAGCGTTTTCCAGAAAGGGAAGCCGTTCTAGTTGGTCCAAAGAGATCCATGTGAAGGAGCTCAAGTGGTTTCTGAGTAGAGATTCCACTTTTGCTTGGAAATGAGGCTTTGGTTTGTTTTCCCTTTTCATAGAAGTCGCAAGTTGCATCCTTCTGATACTTGATGTTGGGAAGACCCTTTACAAGTCCTTTCTGAGAGAGCTCAGAAAGAAGCTTCATATGGGCGTGACCAAGTTTCTTATGCCAAAGCCACTTGTCTTCTTGGACAGAGACAAGACACTTCACATTTTGATCCTTTAGATCATCTAGATGGATAACGTAGATGTTACCAACTCGTTTTCCTTCCAGAACGATCTTGCCGTTAGTGAGATTAGTCACATGGCAATATTCAGCATAAAACTCAACCTTTAAGCCTTTGTCACAAAATTGACTAATGCTTAATGGATTGTGTGTTAAGCCACCAACTAAAAGTACATCAGAGATTTGGTGAGAGGAATCCTTACCAACATCTCCTATGGCAGTGACTTTCCCTTTGGCACCATCACCGAATCGCACCGTTCCTCTTTTCTTGGGTTGAAGGTTTCTGAACCAGTGCTTGCTTCTAGTCATGTGCCTTGAGCAGCCACTGTCCAAGTACCACTGCTCATCTTGGTGGTGGAGCAGTGCTTGTTGATGCACCTTTAGACACAAAGTTCACTGATTTAGGAACCCATGCTTTGTTGGGTCCTTGCTTGTTAGCTTTCTTGTCCTTTTGTCTTCTTTTCTTAGAAGGATTGTGGTTCTGAGACTCAGAAACCTTTTCTTTGCCCTTTTCAGAAGCCTTCGCTTTCTGAGAAGCCTTACCCTTCTGAGAAGGACTTGTCTTCTGGGAAGACTTAGGCTTCTGAGAATTTTTAACCTTCTTAGCCCTTTTGGGCAGAGAAGTGTTTCCTTTACTAAGCATAGGGCATGTCTCAGATCCATGTCCATCTTTGAAACATGAGATGCACATGCGTTGTGATTTAGTTAATGATGGATCGAGGTCATGGGGTTCAAAAACTTCTTCATATCCAAGTCCTCTTTTATCTTTGTAAGGTCTTTAACCTCCAAGTAAAAGAGTCATCATTTTTCCGCCATTGACCATCTTAACTAGATCAGAAGTGAGAAGTTCATTGGTCTTTTGTAATTCTATTAAGGCTAGTTCAGCCTTTTCGACAATTACAGAAGACATTGTTTCTAAAGCTTGATAGAGATTGTGACTTTCAAGATATCTGTTTTTAAAATCATCTCTTTCAAGTTTTAGATTCTCAACTTCTTGAATTAGTCTAGCATTTTCAGCTTCTAGATGTTTGTAATTTTTCTTTAAGTTGCTGAAACTGTTAGCTAATTCATTTCAGTCTCTCAGAAGCTCTTCATAGAGTTCTGAGACCTCATTGTATGAGTATGAGAGAGGAGGGGAGTTAGGTACCTTTTCTGACTCAGATTCTGTTTCCAGAATATAGTCAGTACCAGCCATGAAGCAGACGTTAGCTTCCTCTTCGTTTGCTGGCTCAGAATCTTCCTCTTCTGAGTCACTCCAAGTAGCAGCCATTGCCTTCTTTTTCTTTATGGGAATAAACTTCTTCTTCCCTTTGTTCTGAGGGCACTCCGTTCTGAAGTGACCCTTTTCTCCACAGCCATAGCATGTGGCTTCAGAAGGCTTTAGCTTTCCTTTCTTAGGAGTAATCTCCTTGCCTTTGCTTGGTTTTCTCTTCCAAGCTTTCTTCATTTTTCTAACCAGAAGAGAGATGTCATCTTCTTCTGTTTCTGAGTCTGATTCATCTTCTGACTCAGAAACTTCTTCGGCCTTGAGAGCCTTGGAGGATCTTTTTATTTGGCTTTTAAGGGCAAGACTCTTCTGAGGCTTAGATGAAGAGGATGGTCCTCCAAGCAATCCTTCTAGCTCAATCTCATGTGTTCTGAGTGAGCCGAATAGTACATCCAAACCAAGCTGATTTAGATCCTTGGCTTCTTGGATTGCTGTAACTTTTGGACGCCATTTTGAGGAGAGGCTTCTGAGAATTTTTCTTACCATTTCAGCGTTTGAGTAAGTCTTTCCCAAGACTTTGAGCTGATTGATGATGTGAAGAAACCGTATTGACATGTTGTCAATGGTTTCATCTTGTTGCATGCAGAAGGATTTGTACTTGTGTACGAGCATAGATATCTTCGTTTCCTTGACTTCGTCATTACCTTCATGCAACATGTGAAGCCTTTCCCATATCTCCTGTGCTGTATCACACGACACTATCTTGTCGTATTCTACCTTGGGTAGTGCACATAGGAGAATGTACTTGGCCTTGAAATTCAGTTGAATCTTCTCTTTCATTTCTTGAGTCCATTCATCCTTGGGAACTCGTCTGGTGTAAGCTCTGGGCGCTGGAGGTGCTGCTCCAGGTTCAGCGTCTGCTACAACAACAGCTTGTTCTGTTATTGTTTGCAGAGGTTGATAGTCGTCGTTCTCAATCCTGTCCCATAGATCAAGACTGGTGTGCTTGATGAACAATGTCATATGATAAACCGTATTTTCATGCTTATTTCTCCTCATAACTTGAGTAATTGTATGCTCTCAATCATGCTTAAATTGGGTTCTTACGCAATATTTGAGTTGCATTACCGTTTCGAGTATTAGTACCATTTTGCGTATTAATTACTCTAATTGTTGCCACGGGTGCATTTGATGTGTTTTTGTTAGTATTGTGGCTTGTCAGGAACAGGTAATCATAAGATATGTTGGAAATTGCGTCTGGAAACCAAGGAAAGCTGACTCACTCCTCATAGTAACGCACCAACCGCCCAGGCAGAGAGCACACCGCCCAAGCAGTCATGCGCGCGTAACTGGGTGCGCCGAATTTTGCCTTACCGCCCAGGCGGTGGTGCGACCGCCCCAGCAGTCGTGCGCGAGAAGACCTAGCGCAGCAGCAGCCCAAGACAGCAGCAGTTGGGATTTTTATAAATAGTCTCTTTGTGCTTAGTTCTATCTATCGAATTTTCAGTCCTTGGCTCTTGTATGCACCCTGGTTCTGGCACTCTGTTACTTTTAGGATTTACTTTTCCAGAGCTCTCAGTTTTCTGTTCACCGTCTTTGTTTTGGGCATTCTTTATTTCCTGCTTTTTACATATTGTTCTGAACATCCATTTAAATTCACTGTCTTTACTTTTCTTTGTTTTCAGTTGTTGCCTTTACATTAAACCTTGTTTTTAGGGAGAGTTCGCCTTGAATCTCTCCCTCGTTTCTTTAATATAAAGTTTTTATTCAGTAATTTCTTTACTTTCTGAGCTCTTTTCAATTCAAGCCTTTAATCCTGTTTCTTTACATTTGAGTCACTTTTAATTCATGTCAGTTTACTTATTCCGCACTCGCATTTAATCTTTTTATTCCAATTGCCTTTACTTGCTTTCAATTTAATTTCTTTGCACAACAAACCAAAAACCCCCCTTTTTATTTATTGCTAAGTTTGAATCAACGATTGCCACACAGATTCCTTGAGAGACGACCTGAGTCAGTCTTACTACTTGCTACCAAGCTTGTATTGAGATTAATTCAGTAATAAACTATTTTTCAAACCCTTCTTCTAAATTGCTCCAGAGTACCGGGGAAATAACGACGCTCCGGTGCTCTGTCAATTTTGGCGCCGTTGCCGGGGAATCTAGGCAATTTTTTATTTAATCCTAGTGTTGTTTTTCTTCTTTCAAAAAAAAAAATTTACTTTTTCTTACGCATCGACCGCCCAAGCGGACCCCAACCGCCCCAGCGGTCGACGCGCTTCAATTTTTACTTTTCTTCTTCTTTCCTCTCTCTTATAATTCCTATGGATGACTCGTTCGCAACCCGATAGCTCTCTATTCCCTTTCGACCCTGAAATCGAAAGAACCTTACGGGGTTTGAGACGAGCTAGGCGGGACGGCGAGGACGTAGGTGATCTTTTTCATACTCGTTCCCGTAGTGCGGAGGTTAGTGGTCATTCCTGTGTGTTTCCTGAGAGTGTTTTTATAACACCCACTGGCACACCAACTGATCCTCTTTCTGACACACCTATGGCTGCGAGGAGAAATCTTACTCTGAGGGAGCTCATTGCTCCTGATCTGAATCAACCACCCTTGGGTATCATATACCCGGAGGTGGATGGGGATTTTGAAATAAAATGGGCACTCTTCCATCGGCTCCCAAAATTCCATGGGCTATCCGGTGAAGATCCCCACCAACATTTAAAAGAATTCCATTATGTGTGTGATACACTAGGGCCACACGGGGCTGGTGTTGATGCTGTTAAACTCCGTGCCTTCACCTTCTCCTTGGAGGGTGCAGCTAAAACATGGCTTATGAATCTACCCAATGGGGTGGTGAACTCATGGAATGATCTTAAAAGAAAGTTTCTGGAAAAGTACTTCCTTGCTTCAAGAGCGGGAGGTATTAGGAAAGCCATTTGCAGCATACAACAACTACAAGGGGAGACGCTCTATGAATACTGGGAGCGCTTCAATAGATTGGTCTCAAGCTGCCCCTCTCATCAAATATCTGACGCCAACCTCATCCAATTCTTCTATGAGGGGTTGTGCGTTGCAGATAGGCGTACCATTGACTGCTCAAGTGGGGGGGCACTGATGAACAAGACTCTGGCAGAGGCTATGGAGCTGATAGAAACCATAGCTTCTAACAATCAGCAGTTCGGAACCCGTGATGCTCCCAGTGCAAGAGGGGTACATGAAGTTGGCTCTTTTGATCAGAAATCATTGGAGAAGCAATTAGCAGAGATGGCAACTGCCATTAAAGAGCTCGCTCTGATAAGTCAACAAATGGTGGTGGCATCTACTTCTACTCCAACACCTCCACCAGTAGTCCAGGTATGTGGGATTTGTGCTAGTGACCACCCTACAGATGTATGCCCTCAACTGAATGAGGAATATGCAACGGTAGCAGCCACGAACTTCCCTAATCACGGGCACTCCCAATTTGGTAACACCTACAACCCTTCCTGGAAAATCACCCAAATTTTTAGGTGGAATAACCAAAGCAACCACTACACCAAAGCCACCTCAGCAACCACCACCACAACCACAATTCCAACCCCAAAATACACCTCCTTTTCCCAGTACAACAAAAATATCAACCCCTCATCAGAGGCACAAACCATACACCTCCACCTCCCAAACCACCTCAATACACACCACTCAACCAACTCCAACTGCATCTGAGTCAGACATTCAACAACTTATGAAATTAATGTTGGATATGAGGAAAGATGTCACTACACTAATGGAGGAGCGTAATGCTTCCCTAAATAATAGCAATCAGATTCCCTCTCAAACAGTTCCAAATCCCAAGGGGAATGTGAGTGTCATAGCTCTGAGGTCAGGGACAGTACTTCCTACAGTTGAGGCCCCTAAACCTGGTGTGAAACCCAAAGTCATAACACCTGAGGAGGAAACACAGGTACATGGGGAGGAGCAACCAGAGGAGGAGATACAGTTAAAGACCTCACAAAAGGGTAAAGAGAAGGTGACTGTGGAAGAAAAAGGAGTTGAGCCAACTGTACCACCACCAAAACTACCCTTCCCCCAAGCTGTTACAAGGGGAAAGAAAAAGACAGGGATAGATGAAGAGGTCTTGGAGACATTCAAAAAGGTTGAGGTAAATATTCCTCTCCTAGAAGCTATAAAGCAAGTGCCAAAATATGCTAAGTTCCTCAAAGAATTATGCACTCAAAAGAGAAGAACAAAGGGGGAAAAAGTTCAAGTAAATGCTGCTGCTCTAACCCCTGCTCTTCCTCAAAAATTCCAAGACCCGGGTTCTTTCTCTATCCCGTGTCTCATTGGGGAGCTGATCATCAAAGATGCCTTGGCTGACTTGGGAGCTGCCATTAATGTCATGCCAAAGGCAATTTACCAAGCTCTGAATTTCGGAGAACTCAAGCCTACATGACTCCTCCTTCAGTTTGCCAACAGAAGTGTGCAGAAACCAGAGGGACTGCTGGAAGTTGTCCTAGTTAAGGTAAACGATTTAATATTCCCAGTAGACTTTTATGTGCTAGATACAGATGCCTCTATTCCTCTAGACCAGTAAACACTCATCCTTGGCTGTCCTTTCTTGAAAACTGCAAAAGCCAAGGTTGATGTGTTCGCCGGAACTTTGGATATAGAGTGTGGGGATATTAAGGCAAGGTTCTGCTTGAGAAGTGCAATGAAACACCCATCTGACACCCATGCTATTTTTTCTCTTGACATTATTGATGAACTGGTTGATGATGAGGTGGGTCATTGGCTTCTTGAGCTGAGCAATAAAAATTTCAAAAATAAAAGCAATGATGTTGTGAGTAATGAGTATGAAAAACTTGATTTGTTATGCCAGTTGTGCGAGGGGGACGATTTTGAACTTTTTGGGGATCAATCCCTTGTTTCTGACAGTGAAAATACCCCTCCAATTGAGAAATTTGTGAAAAACCCATGGAAACAACATCACTTGCGTCTTTTTCTGTTCCTGACGCCGAAAAAACCGCTCTGGCAGTGGTTTCGACCGCCTCAGCGGTCTTGACCGCTCCAGCGGCGGCGACCTCCGCTCCAGCGGAATTTACCGCCTCAGCGGAGATGTCCACCGCCCCAGCGGAAGTGACGTCCGCCCCAGAGGTCGCGGCGAACTCTGCACTGAAAATCCTTCCCCCTCACTTGAAATATGCTTACTTGGGGGATGGAAATACCTTTCCGGTAATCATAGCCAATGGTCTCTCTGTTGAAAATGAAAATAAGCTTTTGGAAGTTTTGAAAACAAATAAAAAGGCCATTGGTTGGTGCTAAAGCCATAAGGCAACCTCAGAGGAGAACCAATCCTCTCATTCTTGATGTGGTGAAGAAAGAGATTTCAAAACTCCTTCAGGCCGGGATCATCTATCCTATCTCTGATAATGAATGGGTGAGCCCCGTGCAAGTTGTTCCTAAAAAGTCTGGAATCACTGTCATCAAGAATGAGAGAGATGAACTCATACCCGCTAGAATCCAGAATTCGTGGCGGGTGTGTATTGACTACCGCAGATTGAATGAGGTAACGCGCAAGGATCATTTTCCCTTGCCGTTCGTTGATCAAATGCTTGAAAAACTCGCGGGTCAGTCACACTACTGCTTCCTTGATGGATTCTCTGGGTATTTTCAAATACAAATAGCACCAGAGGACCAGGAGAAAACTACTTTTACTTGTCCCTTTGGTACCTATGCCTATCGTAGGATGCCATTTGGGTTATGCAATGCTCCCGGTACCTTCCAAAGGTGTACGATGAGCATCTTCTCTGATTTTATTGGTGAATTTTTAGAAGTGTTCATGGATGATTTTACTGTATACGGAGATTCCTTCGACTCTTGCTTGCAACACCTCTCTCTTGTTTTAAAACAGTGCATCAGGACCAACCTAGTGTTAAATTTTGAAATGCTCCTGGGACACATTGTCTCTAAAGAGGGTATTGCAGTTGATCCTGCAAAAGTCGAAGTAATTTCCTCTCTACCTCACCCCGTCTCTGTGCGGGAGATTCGCTCTTTTCTGGGTCATGCAGGTTTTTACAGGCGTTTCATAAACGATTTCAGCAAAATTGCAAAGCCGCTGACCGACTTGCTGCAGAAAGATGCTGAATTTTATTTCAGTAAGGACTGCCAAGAGGCATTTGAGCTACTAAAAACCAGGCTAGTATCCGCACCGATCGTGAAACCTCTGAAGTGGGACCTCCCTTTTGTGATCATGTGTGATGCATCTAACTATGTTGTGGGTACCGCGCTAACTCAGCGCGAAGGTAAGGAGTCATTTGTAATTTCTTATGCTTCCCGTACTTTAGATTCTGCTCAGGCTAACTATACCACCACTGAGAAGGAGCTTTTGGCAATTGTTTTTGCTCTGGAAAAATTTAGATCTTATCTCCTTGGTTCTCATGTGGTGGTGTACACAGACCATGCATCTCTAAAGTACTTGTTGAAGAAACCAGATGCAAAGCCTCGCCTTCTCAGGTGGATGTTGCTCTTGCAAGAATTTGACTTGGACATAAAAGACAGGAGTGGTTGCCACAATCTGGTAGCTGACCATCTGAGTAGAGTTGAGCATATTCCAAATGACCCAATTCCGCTGGATGATCAGTTCCCAGATGAAAGAATCATGAGTGTGCAAACTTCTATGTCTTGGTTCGCAGACATTGCGAATTATTTGGTTGCCAAAACCGTTCCCACATACTTTTCAAAAGCCCAAAAGGATAAAATTATTTCAGATGCAAAATATTATGTGTGGGATGACCCCTATTTGTGGAGGTTTTGTGCTAATCAAATTATTCGCAGGTGCGTTCCTGACCATGAGCACCACTCCATACTTGACTTTTGCCATGCTCAGGCTTGTGGTGGCCATTTTGGACCGCAGCGCACTGGTCGTAAAATTCTTGAGTGCGGTCTATTTTGGCCATCTATTTTCAAAGATTGTTATGAATACTGCAAGTCCTGTGCTAGGTGTCAAAAGATGGGAAAGAATTCTAGGAGGAATGAAATGCCCCAACAACCATTACTATTCTGTGAAATTTTTTATGTTTGGGGTATTGACTTCATGGGACCTTTCCCTACCTCTTCTGGATTAAATTATATTCTTTTGGCAGTTGATTATGTTTCTAAGTGGGTTGAGGCAATCCCCACTCGTACTAATGACTCTGTTGTGGTCTGTAATTTTGTAAAAAGTAACAATCTCTAGATTTGGCATTCCTAAGGCCATCATCAGCGACCAAGGCACTCATTTCTGTAACAAAACTTTTGATGCCTTGCTCCGCAGGTATGGGGTTGTTCATAAGGTGGCAACACCTTATCATCCTCAGACTAACGGGCAGGCTGAGGTGTCCAATCGAGAAATTAAAAAGATTTTAGAAAAAATGGTTGGACCCTCAAGAAAAGATTGGAGTGCTAAGTTGTCTGATGCTCTATGGGCTTACCATACTGCTTATAAAACCCCGATTGGGATGAGCCCCTTTCGGTTGGTATTTGGGAAATCATGTCATTTGCCGGTGGAAATTGAACACCGTGCATACTGGGCGGTTAAGCAGTGTAACATGGACCTAGGGAATGCCGGTAATGAGAGGAAATTACAGCTGCAGGAACTTGATGAACTCAGGAGGGATGCCTATGAGAGCTCAAAGATTTATAAAGAGAAAACTAAGGCCATCCATGACCAACTCATTCTGAGAAAAGAATTTCATGAGGGTCAGGAAGTGCTCCTTTACAACTCCAGACTCCAACTCATGGCTGGAAAGTTAAAATCAAGGTGGGAAGGGCCATATGTGGTGAAGAAGGTCTACCCTTTTGGGATGATTGAGATACAATGCAAAAAGACCAACTTCACCTCCAAGGTCAATGGGCACCGACTGAAAGTGTTTCATCAAAGCCCCAGCAGAGAAATAAATCAGACTGAAGTCCTCCTCTTTGAGGGAGTGAAGCCACCCAATTAGGTGGCCACACGTCCAACTTAGGGACGTTAAATCAAAGTGCTTATTTCTTTAGGAACCACTGATATTTCTTTATTTTGTTGTTTCGTTTGTTTTATCTTTATTTTTAATTTTTCTTTTTAATTTGCATACAAGCTTTATTGTGAGCTAAAAAAGCATATTTGTGAGTACAAGAGAGCAAGTATGGTGGTGAGATAGGAGAAAATTGCGTAATTGCAATCAGTCAGTGCAGGCGGACCGCCTAGGCGGTCCCTTAACCGCCCCAGCGGTCGCGGCAGCCAAAAACGATGTGTTTCGCTTAAGCGAAACGATGCGTTTCGCACCTAGCGCCCAGGCGGACACTCGGCCGCCCCAGCGGTTCGACCGCTCTGAAACATAAAGCGGAGTGATATAGCAATAATTGTATTGATTATTTCCCTCTTGTATGCATGTAATTTGACCACTTTTGAGATGAATGAGCTACTTTTGCATCATATTAGGCATTTGGTACTTGATTGGAACTTTGTGCATTTTCTCAGCATTTCGTGCTTTGTGACACTATTCTGTAATTTGCCTATAACTTGAGTTCTAGAAATTGGAATTTTCTGTTCTTTGTCTTGTTGGAAAGCTTAGACACAGGTCTACAAAGTTGATGCAGAACTCGAAAGCTGATTCGGACCATAAGGATTCCAAATTGGAGCTTCAAGTTGAGTCAATCTTGCTGCAGCATTCTGGACAGCAATCCTGGACAGCAAGTGTTGCAGAAGCAATAGCTGGAGCTACAGATGTTGAACTCACTCCATTTCAGTTGCATTGGAAAGCTAAGGCACAATGCTTCATTTCATCTTCAGAGCTCGAAAGCAATTAAAGTCTATAATAAGCTCAAAAGTTGACTCAAAGTTGCTGCAGCGAATGTGACAGCAATCTGGAGCAGCAGTCAGTATTGTGCTTATATCTGGAGCTATACGTACTGGAATTGGATGATCTTGGTGGCTATGGAAATCTAAGACATAGAGCTACAACTTTTCTTCAGGGCTCGAGGGCAGAATCATCCATCATAGGCTTCAGATATTGGCTGCAATATTTCGGGCAGAAGCTTAGCCTTGCTGTGTTGCCTTAAGTGTCATAATTTTGTGCATTGTCCATTGTACCCTTGCCTTATGTGTTTTAATTGTTTAGTGTATGGGCTTTTTAGACATTTCCACCTTCTTTTATGTCTATTTAAGTCCTACATCAGACTTGGAGGGAACACTTTACATTCATTTTTTTACAATTCAAGTTTTAGAATTACATTTTCTCTCTAGTTTCTCTCATTTTCGTTTTTCTCTCCTCTTCCATTTTTCTTGCTGATTTCTCCATGATCATGGAGAACTAAGCTCATAGCTAGCTTGAGGATGGAGGATTGTAAAAGATATTGAGATTAGCTATGTGATTAAGGTATTATTGCATTTCTTTCATGATTCATTCAAGAATTTCGAATTCTCTCTTCTCACCTCTTCTTGATTTATGATTCAAGAATTATGAAGATTTTCTAATTCTTGAATTATGAATCCAATTGATTAATAATTCTAGAGATTTCTGAGTTATTGATCAATAAACTTAAGTTGAGAGAACATCTAGATTTAGAGATTTCTGATCTAGAGAATTGAATTGTTGAGCTTCAATCTTGATACCTTGAGTTAGGTTTTGAGATTTCAGATTTAATTCAAGTGTGTTAAGATGAATGTTTGAAGATTTTCATAAGACTTGATCTAAATTCAGATTTGAATTTGGATTTGAAATTCAATTTAATTCTTGAAAGGATCATGAGAGGATAATGAATCAATGATATATGCTTTACAATTCGAATTCCTTGAGCTAGTGTCTTCTACCTATTTGATTAAAATCCTGTTTGAATTTTCTCATTTCTGAAATTCTATGCTAAAATCCCCAAACCTAACCTTGCATAATCACTTTTCATTTCTTGAGTTCCTTGGGAAAACGTCCTAGGTATTCCACTTGTCTACAAGTTATCTAGTTTTTAATTTGATTCAATTCGGCAGTTGATCACGGAGGCCGAGCGGCTTAGAGGGCATTCCATCACTCTCCCTTCTCTTGCAAAATTGAAACCCTAGAAGAGCAAGAGTGCGCCGCCACCCTCCGCCGCCGTCCGCCGCCGCCGTTCGCCTCTGTCTGCCGGCTTCCAGCCCCCTCACCTCCATTTTTGCACCTCTCAAGTAAGCTTGTATGTAGTCTTGCTATTAAATCCCGATTTTTCTCTCTTTTTGTCTAGATTCGAGTTGTATGTTGAGATTAGTTGTGGATTGTTGGTGTTTATCCCTTCCTAGACTGGTTTTATCATGGTTCTTGGTGTTTTAAAAAGCTTGAGTTGGACTAAAATGGCGGACAACAACATTTTTGTCGCGGCGCACTGTTCTGATCGCCTCGAACCGCCCAGGCGGTTGCGATGACCGCCCAGGCGGTCGTGTCGCGACAGACTTGAAAAGTCCAACCCTTGAGTGTTTTTTTTTTTGTGCTACTAACGCCTAACCCTTTTCTTGTCCCTGTGTATCTGTGTTGTTCATATTTTTTGCAGATCAATGGCACCCAAAAGATCCCGCCGGTCACAACAAACTCAAGGGGAGTCCTCCCGAGATTTTCGCGAGGTGGAAGCCTCTGACAGTTATTTCTTTGACTGTTTGGTGGCTGAGGAGCGCTACTATGAAGACTTCCAAAAGCGTTCCATCCTCCATGAGCACCACCTCTGCTACGGGGGCTCAAATGAGTCTATTAGAGCTGTGGTGGCAGAAATTCAAACACGTCGGTGGAACTTTCTGCTTGCTGAGCCAAAGGAGGCCAATTGGACCCTAGTGCGGGAATTCTACGCGAACTACCACACCATAGGAGCGACTCACGTCCACCTCTGCGGCGAACAGGTCCCGGTGTCCCCTGAAAGCCATAGCGGAGATCTTGTGCATTCCTCTGCCCACTCGCAGAACGTGGCAGGATGATGATGAGTTTACTCAGCTCCGCCGCCAACCCACTGCAGATCTCTTAGAGAGGGTAAGAGCCAGATTCTGTGTTGAGGGGGGGGGGGACTGGCACAGAAATGCAAATGGTCTGCCAACCCATCTCCCCTCAAAGCACATCACTCTAGAGACCAAGGCATGGACCCGGGCCGTTTTCAGTCATATACGGCCTAACTCTCACCACTCAGATATCACTATTGATGATGTCATTCTTGTTTATCTGATTCTGGGGAACTCATGGATAAATGTACCAAAGATTATATACACTGCCATGAGTAAGGTCCATGACGGTGCCCGCTTCCGCAGCCTCCCCTACCCTGCTTTGATCTCCACCATGGCTGAGCGGGCAGGGGTGCCAGGAGAAGACACAGATGATTGGCAGGGAGGCATCCCGAAAGTAGGCGTCACTGGGTTGATTCAGAGAGATACCACAGAGCCTAGAGTGAGGGAGCGCGCAGCCGCCGCCGCAGCTTCCCGTGAGGCCCCTGACATTGCTGATCCACGTGCTGACGGCCCTGGCCCTTCTTCATTTGATGTCATGTGCACTACTCTGATGACCCACATGGATACCAGGTTCGATCGGTTGCAAGGTGAGCTCACAGGGCAGTTGAGAGTATCCCAGAGAGAGACCACCCGGAGGATGCGGGCTCTGCTGATTGACCCGCAACATCGCTTTGACGATGATGACGAGGATGAGTAGCCTGCAGCAGCAGGTCGAAGAGGCACACCTGAGTTGGTTGGATCTGAGAACTCAGGGTGTGCATACCACTCTCCATGGAGCCTGACAATGCCATGAGGACAGTGACAAACCCAAGTGTGGGGTGGGGTAACACTTTCTTTCCTTTTTCTTAACTTTTGTTTTAGTTGTTTCTTTTGTTTCCTCTTTCTTTTATCTCTATTTTACCTGCTGAGACTGGTTAGCTGCTAGGACTGGTTCTGTTTTGATGGTGAACTAGGTAGTTGATACTGGTTTCCTGTGCTTTAATTAAAATTTTGAACTGTTGGCAATTGTGGCATATATGTTCTTAGTTTATGAGCAATTTGAATTTGGTTGAGTGCATGTATGATGCTTGTGTACCCTTAGTTTTGAGCTTTCAGCAGCACTACTCTTTTTGCACACACACACAAGTACACCGATCCTAGACTTGCCGAATAGCCAACTCTTCTGTATTTGATGTAAATGATAGACTCATGCATTATTTTTTTTTTCAGTCCACTGCCATATAGACCTACCCTTGTAATTACCCTTGTATAGCCAATTTGAGCCTTATTCCCCTTTTGTTCATATTAGCCACATTACAAGCCAAAAAGTGAAAAACAATGATTACCCTGTGGAGATTAAGTGAACATGGTTTGTTTTGTATACTATTTTGGGGGTTATGATGCTTGATTGGGATATTGGGGGTTCTTACATGCCTATAAAGGAAGAAATTGGGTAATTGGTGGGGGTGAAAGGTTGTGTGCAATGCTTGAGTATTTGGTAGGGAAGAAAAATAAAAGGTTTTTATTATCTTATTCCTTATATATACAAAAAATAAAAAATGAAAAATAAAAAATGAAAAAGAAAAAAAAATATAAATAAATAAGGTTGTCTTTATAGCCCCTTGTATATAGTTGGAGCCACCAATGCTAAGAATGGGTTTTGTGGTATAAAATGTTTGGTTCTCAGTCTTTGTGCTTATGTAATATATTATTTTCTAGACTAGGCGAACCATGAGATCTTAATTTCCACTTTAATCCACACTCCCATAATTCCCCACCTGTACCTTGGCCCCATTACAACCCTGTGGCATGTTTCTTAATGCATCGAGTTTGAATTGAGAGGCTATTTTCATCTTTGGCAAGTCTGAGAAAGAGTGTTAGTGTTGTGTGTTCTAGGGACTAGCCTATACACCTGAGTGTCATTGAGCGAATTATATCCTTGTGAGGCTTAGCATCTCTCTGATCATGCATTCATACCTGATTCTCCTGCTCATTACTTGTTTTTGATGAAATTGCCAACATGTCTGTGGATATTAATTGGAAACTTGTATTATCTTACTAGTTCACTACTACCATTGTCTGTTGCTAACCATGTCTGTAAGTTCTAGCTTTGTTTCCCTCTTTGTTATCTTGGTTGTCTGCTGTGCTGGAACCCTGTATCTATTGCTTGGTTCTGTGTTGCATGAGGACATGCAATTGTTCAAGTGTGGGGAGGCTTGATAAACCGTATTTTCATGCTTATTTCTCCTCATAACTTGAGTAATTGTATGCTCTCAATCATGCTTAAATTGGGTTCTTACGCAATATTTGAGTTGCATTACCGTTTCGAGTATTAGTACCATTTTGCGTATTAATTACTCTAATTGTTGCCACTGGTGCATTTGATGTGTTTTTGTTAGTATTGTGGCTTCTCAGGAACAGGTAATCATAAGATATGTTGGAAATTGCGTCTGGAAACAAAGGAAAGTTGACTCACTGCTCACAGTAACGCACCAACCGCCCAGGCAGAGAGCACACCGCCCAAGCAGTCATGCGCGCGTAACTGGGTGCGTCGAATTTTGCCTTACCGCCCAAGCGGTGGTGCGACCGCCCCAGCGGTCGTGCGCGAGAAGACCTAGCGCAGCAGCAGCCCAAGACAGCAGCAGTTGGGATTTTTATAAATAGTCTCTTTGTGCTTAGTTCTATCTATCTAATTTTCAGTCCTTGGCTCTTGTATGCACCCTGGTGCTGGCACTCTGTTACTTTTAGGATTTACTTTTCCAGAGCTCTCAGTTTTCCGTTCACCGTCTTTGTTTTTGGCATTCTTTATTTCCTGCTTTTTACATATTGTTCTGAACATCCATTTAAATTCACTGTGTTTACTTTTCTTTGTTTTCAGTTGTTGCCATTACATTAAACCTTGTTTTTAGGGAGAGTTCGCCTTGAATCTCTCCCTCGTTTCTTTAATATAAAGTTTTTATTAAGTAATTTATTTACTTTCTGAGCTCTTTTCAATTCAAGCCTTTAATCCTGTTTCTTTACATTTTAGTCACTTTTAATTCATGCCAGTTTACTTATTCCGCACTCGCATTTAATCTTTTTATTCCAATTGCCTTTACTTGCTTTCAATTTAATTTCTTTGCACAACAAACCAAAAACCCCCCTTTTTATTTATTGCTAAGTTTGAATCAACGATTGCCACACAGATTCCTTGAGAGACGACCTGAGTCAGTCTTACTACTTGCTACCAAGCTTGTATTGAGATTAATTCAGTAATAAACCCTTTTTCAAACCCTTCTTCTAAATTGCTCCAGAGTACCGGGGAAATAACGACGCTCCGGTGCTCTGTCATCATCCTATCAC
The DNA here is from genome assembly GCA_013621005.1 of Aeschynomene evenia. Classification (NCBI taxonomy): domain Eukaryota; kingdom Viridiplantae; phylum Streptophyta; class Magnoliopsida; order Fabales; family Fabaceae; genus Aeschynomene; species Aeschynomene evenia. The sequence continues at coordinate 20,824,433 of CM024266.1, forward strand.
GCCAATAGTCGAAACTATCCCCAAGGAACATTGGAGGTCTGTTGATTGAAGCCCCATCATATATGAACGCAGCTGGTGAGTCCATTGTCCCTTCTTGGATCTTTTTCCTTGAATCGTGCAGGTTTAAAAGTTACTTCTTAAAACTTTTCTTAGAAAGCTGTTTACTCAGAAAGGTGATTTGAGTGTTTGCAGCGGAATAAACTTTCTGAGAAGGTTAAGCTTCTGAGAACTTTACCTTTCTAAGAAAGTTCCTTTCTGAGAAGTTTATGAAAGTGTTTTAAAGTTGATTTCACTTAAACGCTTTCTGATTTCAACTTAATAGGTTTTCACAATTCTTATTAAGTTAAAAACCGTGTTTGTTGGTTTTCTTAGAAAGTAAGAGTTGAAGGAAGAAAAGCTTAACACAGAGAAATTTTTATACTAGTTCGGTTTTAACTAACCTACTCCAGTCCTTAACCTTCTGTTGAGAGTTCTTTAGATATTCTTCTTATCGTGCCTTCTCAGACAACACTGTCTTTACCACGTAAAGGACTTTCACCACTTCACAATCCGAAGTGGATTTCCTTGCCTCCAACACTAGAGGACTTTCCTTGCCTTAACTTAATTAAGGACTTTACCTTGCCTCACAACAGAGGACTTTGCTTGCCTTAAACACTTAAGACTTAAATTTGCCTCAAACAATCGAGGACTTAAAACTGCCTTCAAACAACGAAGGTCTTAGCGTTTTTCGAGAATTGTTTTTGCTTCGAAAACCAACTACTAAGATTAAGTTACAAATTTAATTTGCCCTTAGTAGACTTCTAGATTTAACTTACAAATGTAAGGATTTACACCAATACAGAACTAGAAGATTTTCGCAAATTTAGAAGAACAATTTCGTAAAATTGTCTTTCTGAGAAAGTTCTAAGTTTTCGCAAATGATTTTCAATTCAGCAGAGTTTTGGCACGTTTAATCAAGAGTTTTTCGCGCAAGAATTTCATCACAATGCTCTGGAATTGAACTCATATATATAGGCATCAAAGAGCCGCGAAATTAGAAGCTTTCACTTTGCTGATGTGGCTGTCTCTGGCTCAGAACGGCTCCCTGCAACAGTCAGCGTGGAATGAGGAACTTTTCTGACTTGTACAGTGCGCGTGTTCCTACTTCCTTTGCTTGCTGTTTCGAGCTTTCTGAGAATGAATGCTTCATCCATTGAGTCTTGACACTTGGTTGCTTCTGAGTCCAACATTCTGAGAGATGTACGGACTTCTGAGGCGAACCTTCTGAGGAAAGACCCTTCTGAGAACCACCAGTCGCAAGGTCTTCTGAGACCTTTCTGAGGCGACAATGTTCTTCTCTCAGAACTGCACTTTCACCTTTTGCGTTTTCTGACTATCCCTTCTGATGTCTTTCACGCCATGATTTCTTCTTGTAATTCATAAGGTTACTTGTTGCTTGTCTTGATCTTACTCATGGATTTGCATAAGTTTAAGCTTTCTGAGACACTTAGCACACATATTAGCAAAACCTTAAGTAAAATTTTTATTCTTATGGCTTACTTTGTTATCATTAAAACTTTCTATCTCTCTAAGAGAAATGTATCAATTTCTCTCAGAAGGGTTCTGGAGCTTACAATGGTGTCCACCGGGCGGAGGATGCCCAGCTCCAACGGGTGGCTGAGGAATAACTGGCTTTGGCAGGGGATCCCATGGGGGTAGATCCACCACGTAGAAACCAAAAGTGGTCGGGACAGCTGATGTGACTGAGAGGTACCCTGTAGCTGGGTGATAACGAACAAATAGCAGGTCAACGGCGGGCGGCGGGGGATCCATCACCTGGAATTGGGACATAAGAAAGAGAGCGAGTATTAGAATAGAATTCTCAGTGAATCATTGCCGATACTCGGGCTTGGTACCGCTTATGCCAACTCCAGCTGTTCAAGTAACACCCTCCATTTTTAGAAACTATACATTATCTTTTTAAAGAACTGAGGTGCGTTACGTTGAACAGTCAAACATCCTACTTGCCCGAACTAAGGGAATCTAAGGTCTCTTCTAGGTTATCGCGTAACTAGCACCCTACGTCAAGTTCTATCTAACATCACCACCTTAGAGTCCTCCTTAGGCCGTACTAATAAGGTCTCCTGGGTTGCTCCGTGGGCTTAGAACTTCTTCGTCTACATGGAACTAGGGATTAGCTGTTTTCCACTTTCATGAGCGTACGCTTAAACAATTCATCATCAACATCAGGAACACCCTGGAATATATATACTTTCAATCATCATTTCATTAGTAGGACTACGTGTCCAATGCATGAGGACCACATCTCACCCCATAGGCCTCCTTATCCCGTGAGTATGCGCAATGCACCACCGTTCACTCAGTAGAACGGCTGGATCTAGGCTAATCGAGAGTTCCACTTGACGGTAAAAACACACACAGCAAACAACAACCAAACAATCCAATCAACAGTCAATCACATCCCATCCAGCTCAGTCTCAAGATATCATCAGTTGAATTCAGTATCAGTATAACACAGCGTACTACAACAATCATAATCATCACCGAAATTCCATCTCAACAATCTAAATCATTCTCATCACCACTTTATTGTTCACCAATCAATTCCACATCTCATAGTCACAGTACATAATTAACTCGGTCATCGGGCATGAAGTACCTTTACTCGTTGCACCATCCTCTCAAAACATACTCTCTTTTACGTATTATGAAGCGTTCTTTTTAAAGTCTCTTCTAAAGTTTTATGAAACATCCCGAACTAATATTCTTTATTACAAATATTTATTAAATCATTACCTTGCTGATTTTATTTAATTCTTAAAGATTTTGAATTATTAACTTAATTAATTATACTTTTATTCTTTATAAACTAGCTAATGTATAGTTTTATCTTTCCTAAAGTCTCAAACTCTATTATAAATTAATTAAGACTTTTAAATTCTGATCTCCCATGATTAATATTTATTTCAGAAATGATTTCTTATTTATTCCATTGTTTTCCCTTATTTTAAAACAATATAACTAGTGTTAACAATTTTACGGGTTATTAATTGTTTTACTAGTAAACTTAACTTTTAATCCTCTTTAAAAAATTTCTAATATTGTCATTAACATTACTAACCTATGTGGGTCCACTTGGTTATATCAGAATATTTTCAAATTATTTTTCTCTAATTTCTTATTCCATTTATTGGCTATTTTTAACTAGTTTTAGCATTAGTAAACAAGTAACAAATTATTTCTAAGTTATTATTTAAATCTAGACAGAATGTAAAAGAGTTATATTTTAATCAGTAAAATAATAAATAAGGTTCATAATCATTTTACTAGACCATTTATTCTAAGAAAAGTATTTTCTAGGTGTATTTTCACCAAACTATGTGTTAGAAAATACCTTTTATTGTCAAATAAATGATAAAATATTTTAAATCAGTAACCTTATTTTTTTTTTCTAACATCAAAGACTTATTATTTCAGACTTCTAAATATTTTTAAAGGCATATTATCCCAATATTTCTTAAACTATGTGCATAAATAAGCTTTTTCTTACTAATATTTTTACTAGAATATTTTCCAGAATCTAATCCACCATCTTTATTTTATAAAAACTCTTTATTTCAGTATCTTAATGTTCCCAAATAATATTTTCTAGTCATAAGGTATTTTTAAGTGACCATTTTACTCAAAACTATCCATTTTTAAGTCATTTTTCTTCCCAATAAATATAAATAAAAACCAGAACTGAAATAATCATTTTATTGAGGTTGAAAATAATTTTCTCAGAATATAAAACTATTAAAATAATTTTTATAGCATTATTTGGAACAAACTATACTTTTTAAAGCATTTTCAACCAAATAAAATCAAATAAATTCCAGATCTGAGAAATAAACTTTATTTTTATTTTAGGTGAGTTATTTTAGTGAGTCTAAATTTATTTTACAGATTTCCTATTTTTAGAGCCATTTTTAATACATTAAAAGACATATTTCAACATAGTTACTAATCTTTTTAGCTCATTTTTAGTGTGTACCAATACCATTATTTTTCTTTGTCAAGATCTGAGTTTATAGAGTAATATTCCAGAAGCAAATATCGTTCTTAATATTTATTTATGAGTCCCTTGAATACCATTATTTTATTTCAAGTTCTATATTTTATTAAGGGTCTTTTTCCAAGCATTTTAGTCCATGAAACAACACCCACTCTCTTCCATGCCCTCATGACCGCGGGTTCCACCATCAAGGGGGTCCAAAATATGCATTTTATTCATAGCACCATTTGCATGCATGCATGTGTCCATTACAACACCAAAAATCAAGCTTTATGTTCAAATAATGCACCAACATCATCAAAATTTATTTTAAATGGTAGATCTCATTTGAGAAACTCAAGAACACTTAGAATAATTCATTTTTGCTCAAACAAAATATTTTCACCGATTATTTTCATTAAAAAGCATTTTTATTCAATAAAAATGAAACTTTTGAGAGAATGACTCACACAAAAATCAAATCCTAGAGATGGTTGGTTGATGTTGGAGCTCTTGAAGTTTGTTGCTCTCCTTCCTTGGTCGCGAGCTTCTTCAAGGAAAATGGGGTTGATTTTTGTGAGTGTGTGGTTGTTTGAGGGGTTGAATATAGTGTTTGAGGGTGTTAGAACTTGCAGATGAAAAATAAAATGATGTACGGATGGTGGTGAGGTTATGGCCGAATAGTGAAGGGCTCTTGGAGGGGTGTTGAGAGAAAATTTTTCTAAGGAAAATTCTAGAGAGATTTTGTCATAGTTTTGGTATACCTTTGTGGTTGTTTTGTGTGTTAGAATGAGTTGTGTGAGTTTAGAATAAATAGAGGGGGAGAGGGAGAAGTGGCCGAGGGTTTTCGGGTGGCCAATGGGTGTAAGGTTAATTTAGATTATGTCCCCTAAAGCACAAATTAGTATTAATTAATTGGTTGGTATTAATTAAAATTTTCCCTCCATTCTCTCCTCTTGGCCGTGGCATTAGTTAGGGTTAGGGTTAGGATATTTTTGAATTTTTTTATGTGTAGGTTAAGTGGTGTAGTCTAGGGTTATGTAGGGGTATTTTGGTAATTTCACTCGTAAAAATGTCTCGGCTCTAAAATAAAATATACGATCCGGGAAATTATAAAATGGTGAGTCCAAAAATTTCATCATCGAATAAAAATATTTTTGGTGCATTTAATTCAATATTATATGGTGTTGTATGGTTTTTGCATGATTTGCATGAAAGCGCCACGTGTCGCACATGCACATGTGTTGTAGTGAATTATGTTTTTTATATATATACTAGTGTATGAACCCGTGCTATGCACAGATGAAAAATGGTATTTATGTATGTAATATATATTATTTATTTAGTAATTTTATATATTTTAGTTTCATGTTGATTGTAAACACCGTATTTTGTCCGGACATTTATTTAAAAATAGAAAAAAATAAAAAAATATAGAAAAATAAAAATAAAATCATGATCAGCATCTCATTAAATCATTACATAATCACAATCAAATCTTGCATAATTTCATTGCATCAAACATAATCACAATTAGCATCAAATAAAATCAATTAGCATCAATCATCATCAATCATAATTCATCACCATTAATTTATGATACACCCTAAACATTTGTATAAAAACACACTCAAACACAAGAAAGAGAGAGAAAAAAAAAAAAACACAGAACAATAGCAGCAGCAAAGCATAGCCAGATCCAAAATACGGTGCCCAACATCATCATCATTATCGTGGCTCAGCCACTCAGAGCTGCTCCTATGGCAGCAACACAACAAGAAACCCGCTTCTCATCATCACCTCCATAGCCACACACCTCTAGCACCACCTTCATCACCACCAACCACCAGACAAGTTTCAAAACAAAAAAATTCAATTTACATAAAATAAACAGCAACAACAGAGGACAACAGCAACAAGGGCAGCGACTCCACCACCATCATCAGAGGCCATTATCATCATCAATCATGCGATCGTGGTAGCAGAGGCGACCCAGCAACAGTGAGGATAACGGCAGCCGCAACCTCCTCCCCTAGCGGCACACGGTCGCGCCTCCTTCTTCCCCGCAGGCACACAGTCGCGCCACCTCGGTTTCACGCTGCAGCCCCTCCGCGATCCCTCTTCGCGCCTCAGTTCCAGCCTCCCTGCTCTTCCGCATAGTCGCGCCTCTCTCCCTTCCGGTCTCGTAGCTCCATCACCGCCAGATCGCTCCGCCATGGCCAGCCGGCAGCATTCGACGCAACCGCTGTTGCTCGTGGTTCAAGCCACTACTGCCGCTTAAGGGGTTCCTCCGCGCCCGCGCCAAGGTGTCTCCCAGCCATGGAAGCCGCCGCTGTCTCTCTCTCTTTCCACCCTACGGCAGCAGCAGCGGCAGCGGCGCTGCTCTAGCCCCTCTCTCTCTCTCTCAACCCCTTCCCTTCTTTCTTTAATTAGAATTAGGGTGTAATAGATTAGGGGAAGTTGGGCCTCTCTTTTAATTAATTTATTATTATTATTATATTACTATTATTATTATTATTATTATTATTGTTATTATTTATTATTATTTCTTGTTTTAAAACAAACAAAATTCAATTCTTTTTTTTTCTATTAAAAATCAAAATAAAATTCTTTTTCTTTTTACTATTCAAGATCTCGTTGTATGATTTAATCATCCTCGAGGATCGCAATTTATGGGGTACTTGTGCGAATCATATCGTCCTTTATCCAAAAAATATCTTTTTTCTTAAAAATAAATCATTTCCTTTTTTAAAAAAAAAATTCTTTCAATTTATTATTTCGTTGTATGAGATAATCATCCTCGGAATAATAGACTGTAGGGTACTTGTACGAATCATATCGTCTTGTATCTTGAAATTTTTTTTCTTCATAAATAATAAATTATTTCCTTTTAAAACAAAATTCAAATCATCCTCTTTCAAATTAAAATCAAAACAAAATTTACAAAATCTTTTTCACAATTTATTATTTCGTTGTATGAGATAATCATCCTCGAAATAATAGATTTGTGGGATACTTGTGTGAATCATATCGTCCTGTACCCTGAAAAAAATCCTTTTTCTTACATAACAAATCCTTTTCTTAAATAAAATTCAACTTATTTTCTTTTAATTAAAATCAAAACAAAATCCTACAAAATCTTTTTATAATTTATTATTTCGTTATATGAGATAATCATCCTCGAAATTTCAAATTGCTACTTGTGTAATTCACATCGCCCTGTACCAAACATTTTCTAAAAAACACACAACACACAAGCATTTTCTACAAGAACGACATGGGTTTGAGTTCCTCATTGCACTAGAGGATACGTCGGCGCAAGCTACAACCTGTCAACCCAAAATTAAATTTTAAATCATTTTGTTCTCTTTTTTATATTGTTTTTTTTTTATGTTTATCTTAATATCATAAAGGGGAAATTAAATGTTATTAAATTATAAATATTGATTTGTATAATTTGCTCTAGGGTAACCGTATTTATACGGATGTATTAGGGGTGGAGTGAGATTAAATTTTCACCCTTCCCTAATCATAATTCGACTCCCGAACCCTAATCTCTAAAAAGACCAGTTTTCAATGAAATAAAGGTTTTCCAATTTTTCCATAATTAAAATTGGTGGCGACTCCATTTTTCTCCATTTTTAGTCACGGCACCCCTCGGGGACGTTGTGACAGTTTGGCGACTCCACTGGGGACTTTCGAGAGTCAAGCCTATTAGAGTGAGTTATGCAAATATTTATAATTTTTAATATTTTAATTTCCCCTTTACACTAACTTTTTTTTATTCATTTTTTTTCTTGTCTTTGTGCTTTATTTATTTATTTATTTATTTTTCTCTTTATATGCAAACCTTCGGGTTAGAAGTGTTGTGTCTAGATTCCTAAAGCTCCTCACACACTGAGCACCATCACAAACACAGCTCTATAGCCGAGCCTCAGAAACCCATAGGGCTAGAAGGCGTTTCATCGTTGACCTTGTGAGGCTTATGCTTCCTTGACAGTCGATGACTCACCGCTCAAGTTGTTACCAGAACTATGGATAACTATCTTGTGACATTACATGTCCCTGTGGTTAACTCCATAGAATCGGGACTTTATCTCATCGATAAAGGCAACTTGGGGACCATGATTAGGTGTCTAGATCCAACCATTCACTAGTGTAACCCTAGCATACCGCAAAAATTAGGGTATTCAATTTAACCATAGGCTCTACCTTATTTTAGGACACAAAGGAGCATTTTTTTCTTTTCTTTTGCTATTAATATTTGACCATGCACTACATTCTCAACATGTATCTCATGCATAATACGTTTATCTCTCTATCTCACTATCAGTATTATTCTTTTTAAAAGATCTACTAATGGTGTAGATAGAAAGGGCAACTCTTGGTCTCCATTTAACATTATGTTGTCTCATACATGCATCATGCATAAAAAGAAATCATCATGCACTATCATTCATAACCATGCATAATAAAAGTCATGCATTTTCATAATCACATACATTTCATTTATAATCATGCATTATTAGCGAAAAAAAACATGTCATATACATTTCATTCATAATCATGCATCATTAATAAAAATAAAAATCATTCATCTTCATAATCATAAACATTTCAATACATAAGCATGCATCATGCAAAACAAAATCAATAAAATCATGCATCTTCATAATCATAAACATTTCATTCATAATCATGCATCATGCAAAAATAAATTAAAATTAAAAATACATTCATCCTCATTCATGTTCAAACATCATAATAAATGCATGCATCCTCATACATCATGACAAAAAAAAGATCCTCTTGCCATACATTTTCATAATCAAACATCCACATACAATTTCTCACGCCCTATCTTATAGATGTATAAATCTTCTGATATGGGCAAAACACATCATTCTACACTTGATTTACATTCATGATAAGTGCATCCATAACGTACATTTTCATGCCACTTTTTCCTCACAATAGATATATCATTCATCCATACATACACACATAGCATACACTTTCATGACTTATTTTTTTTTCTCGCAATAGGCATATCATTCATCCATACAATCATTCTTAAAAAAAGAAAGATAAAACAATACACACCCACAACATGCATTTTCATAATTCATGCATACATTTCCTCAAAAAAGCCTCATGCAAGCACGCCCCACTCCGGTCTTGAATCGACGTTCTAGAAAAAAAAAACAAAAAAAAAGAAACTTTTTTGATTGATCCAAGCAACAATATGAGACGACAAGACAAAAGAGGGGCGTAGAAGGACCAAGCGGATTATGAAGCAAGTGAGCGACACTACAAAAAGGTCTCTAAATTTGTGATCATTCGTAGTCTTGATGCTCAACAACGATGAGTTCAATGGAGTCTTGAAAGCAAAGAAAACTTTTTGTCGATAAGCAAGCATAAAAAAAAATAATAAATAAAAATAAAAAAAGATTTGATTTTGTCTTCAATCAAACCATCCAAATGAACATGCATGCTCTTCTCACCTATTTACCCTTCACTCCCTCTCTCCACCATCTTCTTTACCGTTCTTAAAACCACCCCTTCTTCCTTTCACATAGTCTTACCCCATGCAGATGATTTTGAGAACCCAGGTATTGATCCTTGTACTATGATGGTCTTGACAGAAATTCAAAGATATACAACTGACCTGCCATGGGTTTAACATAGCGACAGATGATCAAGCAACTAATCACCAAAAGAAAAATATCATTTCAAGCACCCTGATTTAATCTTTAATCAGGGATACTCATTAATTTTTGGTGAAATAGTTGCGACATCCAAAGGAAAACAAGACGAACCTCGATTTGACAATAATCATTTGACCTCAGAATGCTTTTGCATCGACTAAAAGCGTTGAAGCAAGGAGGACCTCACGTTGAATGAGCCAACAAAGCTGGCCTGTTCAAAAATAAAAAATATAAAAAAGCTCGCTAGACCAAAAACTCAAGAAACGGTCTAGGCAAAAGTTAGAGCAACAAAAAAAAAACAAACAAAAAAGAAAAAGGCTCGCTAGACGAAAAATTATGATTAGCAGTCTAGGCAAAAGTTAGAGCCGTAAAAAGCAAGTTGGATTGAAAACCCAGAAGGGCGATCTAGCAGAGGATTTCAAACGATGTCAAACTGGGGGAAATTGAGGTTCGACGACAGAAGAAAATGCATCATAGAAGATCGAGAATCAACAACCTAATGGCAGGTCATAGCATAACAAGTATATCATCATAGTTAAGAGATTGATAAATGGGTGTTCAAATAAAATCTGCATCACACTTTCCTCATAACAAAACCCTAACTCTTATCCCCCTACATACTTTTTCTCCCATCCATCTCTAAATCCAAGCCCTTCATTTTCATCATACATCCCTCATAACAAACCCTAACTCTTATCCCCCTACATACTTCTTCTCTCATCCATCTCTAAATCCAAGCTCTTTATTTTCATCACACATCCCTCATAACAAACCCTAATTCTTCTCCTCCTACATAATCTAAGCCCTTCATTTCCATCAAACTTCCCTCATGACAAAACCTAATTCTACCTTCTTACATCCATCTCTAAATCCGAGCCCTTCATTCTACCATTTGTTTCACACCTCCCAGAATCTTCCACCACTGAACAACTCATCCTTCTTGAGCATGCATAATCAACTATATCAAGTCAAAGTTAAAACAAAAAAGCTCGCTAGATTGAAAACTGATAACGCGATTTTTACTAATATTTTATGCCCTTAATTTGGATGATTGCATGCAATTCTTTGCTCTATTTTGGCCTTTTATTGTATTTAATATAATTTGGAATTAATCTGAGCTTAATAGAAATAAAGGCTAAAATAACAAGTTTTATGATGTTTTTACAATTCAAGGATGACCTTTGCACTTGATCTTGGATATTTCGTATTTTTAGTGCAGGTCACAGGTATTATTGGAGCTATAGACATTAGGAACTGAGAAAGAAGCGGAGCAGTGAATTTCAGAGCAAGCATCGAGCGCTCCAGCGCGCGTGGCTCACTAAACCTGTCACGTGCACAACGCTGACGCTCCAGCGCCGCGCCGCAACTCTGTCACAGCAGAAACCCTATCTGCACGATTTGGAGGCCCAATTAGCTAGGGTTTGGAGGCTGCTCACTCTATTTAAAGAAGGCTAATGCATCAGAAACAGGGGATCACTTCTCAACCACTTATTTTCTTTTCCTAGTTAGAGTTATTTGTCTTTCCATTAGGATTTCCATCTTTCCTAGTTTAGCTCTAGCTCCATCTTTTACATTTCAAACGTTATTCGTCCAGCCCTTTTGGGTTTTGTAAGTTACTCTTTCTCATTAATACAGTTATTCGTTTTTCTATCTTGCCAACTTGCATTTAATTTCTTTTTAATTCATTGCCATGAGTAGCTAATTTTCTTGGTGGTTTATGAGGGTGTGAACATCATTGGGGTATTTTGAGGCTTTGTTCTTAATCTTGCATAAGTTTTTGTTATCAAATCCTTAACATATAATTTGAGATCTTAAATTGTGTGTTTAACCCTTGTCTTGGCTTATTCGATTGAGTTGGCTAATTATTGGGCATATGTTTATGTGTTGGTTGATTAATTGATGCATGGCATATTAGGAATTGGTAATGAGTAATTAATTGGCTGATTAATCTCTTTAATTAGATTAATGTGATTGGCTTTAATAATTGTTGAGAGTGGAACTTAAGGTGAGATCTCACTAATTAATCTCATTCTAGGCAATTAATCATTAGAATCACAACAAAGGAGTTAGATCTAACTCCGGCGTAATTAATCAACTCATGCATTCTTTTGTAGTCAATGATTGACACCCTAATGAATGTTCCACCCCCATAAACCGCTGCTTTTATTATTTCCATTTTTATTCCAATTTAATTATCTTGCACACAAAAACCCCCAATTGTGACAAACCGTCAGACAACTAGTCTCGTGTATTACTCTCTTAGCCATTCCTTGTGAGAGACGACCCTGGTTTCCACTAAACTATATTAGGGGAACTTGGTTTTTAAAATAATTAAATTTATGAGTGTTACGACGCACCCATCAAATTTTTGGCGCCGTTGCCGGGGAATGGCGATGAAAGTAATCTCTAGTTGTGTGATTTGTGCATATTGTACATAATCGTTTTTCTTTGTTTCTTGAAAAATAAAAACAACAAAAAGATTTTATTTATTTTTGCATTGCATTACATAGCATACCGCATATTTCATTTGTACATTGCATTGCATCTAGCATTTGCATCCATAAAACTTGCTGTTCGCAGAACAGCAAAGTTCTGCGTCGATACAAGCGCCTGAGCGCCCAGTGTGCGCCCCAGCGCTCCTTTAGAGCGCGCCCTAGCGCCCTTGGACCGCTCGAGCGGTCGTTCGTCGTCCTGCAGCATGTTTTCATGTTTTCTTCTCTTATTTTTCTTCTTTTTCTAGACTAAGATGAACACTAACCCCAATTTTAGTCTCAAGATTTTAGTTTCCATGGTTTTGCAGGTTATCAACCAAGTAGTGGGATGCAAGTGCCACCATTACCCTCAAACCTTCACCAAACACCATACCCTCAACCATACTATGAACCATACCCATCCTTTGACCCCTACTACCAGCCATATAATGACCCACCACCACCCTCCTACATTGAACCGTTTCCATACACATACCATGAGCCTAATCCTTACCCATACCCAACCGAATACCTTGATCAACGAACCATTGAACCATTCTACCAACCACAACCTTCTCCGCCTCTTGCACCGTCTACTCCTTGCGATGATACTGAAAGCTCCATGATGAGACAAATCTTTGAAGTGCTCATGACAAACCGGCAAGCACTTTTGTGCATAGAAGAGGATCTTCAACAATTGAGAACGCAGGCCACCTCATCACCACCACCACCTTCTCCATTACCACCTTCTTTACCACCACCAGCTTCACCTCCACATTCACCATCACAAGAGGAACCGGAGTTCCCTATTGTTGAAGATAATTATGCTTTTGAGCAATTGGATTGGGAAACATTGAAGGCCATGGTGGAAGAATTATCTGGGGAAGTCGAGGAAGACTCCGATGTGGAGATAGTCTATGAGGACCCTCCACCCTTACTCAGTACCGTGCTGGAGACCGTGTGTGCGGAGGAAAGTTCTTTGAGTGTTGGAGTCACTGCAGAGATTCCATCACTAGGAGGAATTGACGAGCCATGCAAGATGGAGGAAATCATGGATTCTACCACTTCATCCCCTGGTGTTTCAAGGCAACCATTGGGACCTTTCCCATTTGCTCTTGGGCCTCTTGAGTACGCTTGTCTCGAGACTGATACCCAACTCCTTACCCTTTGTGGGGTGTCGGTAGTTTCTCAAGCTCAAAAGTTTTGGAAACTAACTGATTTAAATTATGTTTTCTCTAACCCATCTCGTGAGGACTTTCATCCCTCCTCACTTGATTTTGTTTGTTTTAGGGATGCTTTTTGCAGGAGCGGGTGTTGTGCTTCAAGGGACAAATTAAGGATCAAAACACTTGGGTCCCGAAATAAGAAAGGGATCATTCTCTTTGGAGTGGTTCACTTCTCATGGGATCCCGGTGGAGGTATGGAAGTCACCCCATGGTGGAAGGTCCTAGATCAATTCAAGCATAAACCACCCTGAGAGGGGCTGAGCAAACGTCCAACTTAGGGACGTTAAAGCAAAGTGCTTGGGGGAGACAACCCACCAAATTTTACTTTTTGCACTTAGATAGGTTCCTTTCTTTGTTTCCTCATCTATTAGTCTTAATCTTTCATTCATTTAGTTGGTCAAATGGCAAGAATTTCACAGTACATCAGCTGTCCTGGATTCTGTAGAAGACCTGCGCTCTGGCGCCTGCCACGCGCTCTAGCGCTCGCGAAATACTTCCTCAGCGCCGTAGCGCGCGCCCCACGCTCCAGCGGCCCCTGGACAGTCATATCCTCTGCAGGTCCTTTTCTATACCCCTTTTCTCTGTTCTTTTAATTGTTGACACTAGGGACAATGTCTCATTCAAGTGTGGGGAGGGTGTAGAAATTTGGCTTTTGTAAATATTTTCATGCCTAAATCTTTTTCTTTTCCTTTCTTTTGTTTTTATGTGTTTTTAGGTAGATGATTGGCTAGTTTTCTTTATAGCACCTTTTGGTCTGAAATTGCTTTACCCTTTGATTTTAATTCAAGAATGTTGGCATGATTATCTAATATGAGTTTGAATTGTTTGTGTTATCTCTGTTTGGTTGGTTGGATTACCTGTGAGATTTGAGCCTTAAATGTGATTACATGTATCAACTAATCACTTTCTTTTTGTGAGCACACACACTTGTATTTGTTATTCCTGAATTTGCTTGATTCTTGTTTTGCATTTTATACATGTTGCATGTGATTGAGGCATAAATTTTTTTTTACATTTAAAAGCCACTTAGCCAAATAGCCAACCCATACACAATTTCCATTTGTTTGTAGCCAATTTGAGCCTTTATCCCTTTTTTGTTACTAAGCTCATTACAAGCCAAAGACAGAAAAACAATGAAAAATCCCCTCTGAGAAACTAGGAGGACATGGTTTGATTATTGGGCAAGGGTCTTAAGTGTGGGGAAATTGGGTTAAGTTGAGCACTGGTATAGAGTGCAAAATATTGGAATATGTTGTAAGGGTAGCTTTTGTACATAAGTGGTTCTTTGTTATTTTCTTTTCCACCTCATTTTAATTACCAAAGGAATTGAGATGAGGTATCAAAAAAGAAATCGAAAAATACAGAAAAATCAAGAAAAAAAATGTGAATTCCTGCAAATAAAGGTTGTTGGGTTCCTGGGAATAATGTGAAAATATTTGGAACATTGGGAATGATAATTGTAAGAATTTATGGGTTATTGATCTTGGGTATTTCTAGTCTATCCATCTCTTCTCTCTCCATCTTTTCTGTAGAAATAGAAGTCATCTAGGATTGATCAAACCATGAAGTCTTAGTTTTTTTGGAAATTAAGTCCACTTCCCATATATGCCATACCTGTCCCAAGCCCCGTTACAACCCTGAAAAGACCTCTTGATGCACCATGTTTGTAAAAATTGCAATGTTATGAGTATAGCAAATTTATGGAATGTAAATACTTGTGTGAATTATTCAAATTGAGTGCTAAGCCAAAACACTGAGTGATTGAGAGAGAAACACACTGGTGAGGGCCAAATCAACCAACTTTGCATAACATGAATTGATTCTCCTAACTCATACACTTTTCTTGATGCCAACTGATAACATGTCAAGGGTATTGTATAAATCTGACCAAGGTGTGTTGTTTTGAATAACTTTCTATCATCTGTAGATTTTATTTTTTAGGACTTAGCTTAGATGTTAGATGTGTTAGCCAATACTCTGAGAGATGTTTGGAATCATCTCTTTTGCATGAGGACATGCAATTGTTCAAGTGTGGGGATATTTGATAACGCGGTTTTTACCAATATTTTATGCCCTTAATTTGGATGATTGCATGCAATTCTTTGCTCTATTTTGGCCTTTTATTGTATTTAATATAATTTGGAAATAATCTGAGCTTAATAGAAATAAAGGCTAACATAACAAGTTTTATGATGTTTTTACAATTCAAGGATGACCTTTGCACTTGATCTTGGATATTTCGTATTTTTAGTGCAGGTCACAGGTATTATTGGAGCTGTAGACATCGGGAACTGAGCAAGAAGCGGAGCAGTGAATTTCAGAGCAAGCATCGAGCGCTCCAGCGCCCGTAGCGCGCCCCATCGTGCGTGGCTCACTAAACCTGTCACGTGCACAACGCTGGCGCTCCAGCGCCCGTAGCGCGCCCCAGCGCCGCGCCGCAACTCTGTCACAGCAGAAACCCTATCTGCACGAGTTGGAGGCCCAATTAGCTAGGGTTTGGAGGCTGCTCACTCTATTTAAAGAAGGCTAATGCATCAGAAACAGGGGATCAATTCTCAACCACTTATTTTCTTTTCCTAGTTAGAGTTATTTGTCTTTCCATTAGGATTTCCATCTTTCCTAGTTTAGCTCTAGCTCCATCTTTTACATTTCAAACGTTATTCGTCTAGCCCTTTTGGGTTTTGTAAGTTACTCTTTCTCATTAATACAGTTATTCGTTTTTCTATCTTGCCAACTTGCATTTAATTTCTTTTTAATTCTTGCCCTTTAATTCATTGCCATGAGTAGCTAATTTTCTTGGTGGTTTATGAGGGTGTGAATATCATTGGGGTATTTTGAGACTTTGTTCTTAATCTTGCATAAGTTTTTGTTATCATATCCTTAACATATAATTTGAGATCTTAAATTGTATGTTTAAACCTTGTCTTGGCTTATTCGATTGAGTTGGCTAATTCTTGGGCATATGTTTATGTGTTGGTTGATTAATTGATGCATGGCATATTAGGAATTGGTAATGAGTAATTAATTGGCTGATTAGTCTCTTTAATTAGATTAATGTGATTGGCTTTAATAATTGTTGAGAGTGGAACTAAAGGTGAGATCTCACTAATTAATCCCATTCTAGGCAATTAATCATTAGAATCACAACAAAGGAGTTAGATCTAACTCCGGCGTAATTAATCAACTCATGCATTCTTTTGTAGCCAATGATTGACACCCTAATGAATGTTCCACCCCCATAAACCGCTGCTTTTATTATTTCCATTTTTATTCCAATTTAATTATCTAGCACACAAAAACCCCCAATTGTGACAAACCGTCAGACAATTAGTCTCGTGTATTACTCTCTTAGCCATTCCTTGTGAGAGACGACCCTGGTTTTCACTAAACTATATTAGGGGAACTTGGTTTTAAAAATAATTAAATTTATGAGTGTTACGACGTACCCATCAAAAACCCAAAAGGGCAGTGTAGGAAAAAATTAGAGCACAAAAAAGAAAAAAACAAAAGCTCGCTAGATCGAAAACCTGAAAAGGCGATATAGGCAAAAATTAGAGCGAAAAAAATACTAAAAGATGCTTGCTTATCACATACCACAAATGTTGACCTCGAAAAAACTGAAGATTCCAAGCAAAGTCAAGGCTACGAAAAGAAGACAGAGACAAGGACATCAAATAAAAGAAACTCACTTGCTAAGAGAATCAAAGAGGAGAAAGAGCAGCAACAAAGCAGCACCCCATGGGCCGCCCACCACCGTCGTTGGCTTGTCATCACTGCGATGCACGACCACTCCTCCACCTCAGTCGTCATCATCATCAAGCCTTCGATGGACAGCAACAACGACATGGAGACAACAGCAACAATGGCAGCAGCCGCGACCAACTCTAGAAGTGAATCAGATCTGCAGCGTCTTCCTCCATCGGCTCACGTTCAAGCTCCGCCTTCTGTGCCGCCTCGCGTCTCGCTAGCCGCCACCGCGAGGAGCCTCTGTTCCCAGCCGCAAGCTCCTGTTTCTCTCTCTGTAGTTCTCGGCTCGCTCTCTCACATCACCGCTCGGTCCCACACCACCCACCACAATCTCCTCCGTTCATCGCGACTACTACCATCCACCCAATCCAATCACCGAACAACCATCAAAAGGGATCGAGCGCTCAACACAAAACGTCTTGGATCAATCAATCAAAAAAATCTAAAAGAACAATGATTAAAGACCATAAACTGGGACATTTCATTTCAGTTCATCCATCATGAGGATATCTGCATTACAAACATCATACATTCACCGTTCATTAAACTGAGGCTAAATTTGTCTTGTCTCTAATTTCCACATACATCATTCATATATACTGGGGCCATTTTCACGGCGTCATTTGCATTTAGAGCATGTCATCACACTAGGGCTAGATTTACCGTGTCTCCAGTATCAATGCACATTACACCCATGTTACTCACATCATGCATCAATGCATTCATCAAAACTGGGGAAATTGAGATGTGATTACACTAGGGGAAATCTACTTCTTAGTTAAAATCATCTCATACCCTTTCAATCATGCATTTCAAGCATCTTTTCTAGAACATCTGCATAGCTTGCAAGAAGACCAAGATGATTTGTCAGCATTATCATTACCACATTAAGCACACACCACATGCAACATCTTGATAAAATTTAAACAGAGAGCTTTCAATTTCTCAGCATCAATTTTACATTTCTCAGCATCAACTTTACAATTCCCTTGCCTCGATTTAAATTCCAGTGCCTCGATTTAAATTCCCTTGCCTCGATTTCAATTCCAGTGCCTCAATTTAAATTCCCTTGCCTCGATTTAAATTCCATTGCCTCGATTTCAATTCCAGTGCCTCGATTTCAATTCCAGTGCCTCGATTTAAATTCCCTTGCCTCGATTCAAATTCCAGTGTCTCGATTTAAATTCCCTTGCCTCGATTTAAATTCCAGTGCCTCGATTTAAATTCCAGTGTCTCGATTTAAATTCCAGTGCCTCGATTTACATTCCTGTGCCTCGATTTAGATTCCCTTGCCTCGATTTAAATTCCCTTGCCTCGATTTAAATTCCCTTGCCTCGATTTAAATTCCAATGCCTCGATTTAAATTCCCTTGCCTCGACTTACATTCCAGTGCCTCGATTTAAATTCCAGTGCCTCGATTTAAATTCCCTTGCCTCAATTTAAATTTTCGTGCCTCGATTTAAATTCCATTGCCTCGATTTAAATTCCAGTGCCTCGATTTAAATTCCCTTGCCTCGACTTACATTCCAGTGCCTCAATTTACATTCCAGTGCCTCGATTTAAATTCCAGTGCCTCGATTTAAATTCCCTTGCCTCGATTTAAATTCCCTTGCCTCGATTTAAATTCCCTTGCCTCGATTTAAATTCCCTTGCCTCGATTTACATTTCAGTGTCTCGATTTAAATTTCTGCCTCGATTTACATTCCCTTGCCTCGATCTAAGTTTCTGTCTCAATTTTATTTTCAACATCAACCATAAGTCTTAACAAACACACACACACATCACATGCATCTGGGTCCATCAGCATTCATCATCCCTTCCGGACAAAATACGTGTTCTTATCTTTACTTGTCCCTTACTAATTCAAAAGCTTCAACTTTAACAAATTAGTAAGGAAAGAGTAAATAGGGGCAACTGTAAACACCGTATTTTGTCCGGGCATTTATTTAAAAATAGAAAAAAATAAAAAAATAACAGAAAAATAAAAATAAAATCATGATCAGCATCTCATTAAATCATTACATAATCATAATCAAATCTTGCATATTTTCATTGCATCAAATATAATCACAATTAGCATCAAATAAAATCAATTAGCATCAATCATCATCAATCATAATTCATCACCATTAATTTATGATACACCATAAACATTTGTATAAAAACACACTGAAACACAAGAAAGAGAGAGAGAAAAAAAAACACAGAACAATAGCAGCAGCAAAGCATAGTCGGAGCGAAAATACGGTGCCCAACATCATCATCATTATCGTGGCTCAGCCACTCAGAGCTGCTCCTATGGTAGCAACACAACAAGAAACCCGCTTCTCATCATCACCTCCATAGCCACACACCTCTAGCACCACCTTCATCACCACCAACCACCAGACAAGTTTCAAAACAAAAAAATTCAATTTACATAAAATAAACAACAACAACAGAGGACAACATCAACAAGGGCAGCGACTCCACCACCATCATCAGAGGCCATTATCATCATCAATCATGCGATCGTGGTAGCAGAGGCGACCCAGCAATAGTGAGGATAACGGCAGCCGCAACCTCCTCCCCAGGCGGCACACGATCGCGACTCCTTCTTCCCCGCAGGCACACAGTCGCGCCACCTCGGTTTCACGCTGCAGCCCCTCCGCGATCCCTCTTCGCGCCTCAGTTCCAGCCTCCCTGCTCTTCCGCATAGTCGCGCCTCTCTCCCTTCTGGTCTCGTAGCTCCATCACCGCCAGATCGCTCCGCCATGGCCAGCCGGCAGCAATCGACGCAACCGCTGTTGCTCGTGGTTCAAGCCACTGCTGCCGCTTCAGGTTTTCCTCCGCGCCCGCGCCAAGGTGTCTCCCAGCCACGGAAGCCGCCACTGTCTCTCTCTCTTTCCACCCTACGGCAGCAGCAGCGGCAGCGGCGCTGCTCTAGCCTCTCTCTCTCTCTCTCTCAACCCCTTCCCTTCTTTCTTTAATTAGAATTAGGGTGTAATTGATTAGGGGAAGTTGGGCCTCTCTTTTAATTAATTTATTATTATTATATTATTACTATTATTATTATTATTATTGTTATTATTTATTATTATTTCTTTTTTTAAAACAAACAAAATTCAATTCTTTTTTTTCTATTAAAAATCAAAATAAAATTCTTTTTCTTTTTACTATTCAAGATCTCTTTGTATGATTTAATCATCCTCGAGGATCGCAATTTATGGGGTACTTGTGCGAATCATATCGTCCTGTATCAAAAAAATATCTTTTTTCTTAAATATAAATCATTTCCTTTTTTTTTAAAAAATTCTTTCAATTTATTATTTCGTTGTATGAGATAATCATCCTCGGAATAATAGACTGTAGGGTACTTGTACGAATCATATCGTCTTGTATCCTGAAATTTTTTTTTTCATAAATAATAAATTATTTCCTTTTAAAACAAAATTCAAATCATCCTCTTTCAAATTAAAATCAAAACAAAATTTACAAAATCTTTTTCACAATTTATTATTTCGTTGTATGAGATAATCATCATCGAAATAATATATTTGTGGGATACTTGTGCGAATCATATCGTCCTGTACCCTGAAAAAAATCCTTTTTCTTACATAACAAATCCTTTTCTTAAATAAAATTCAACTTATTTTCTTTTAATTAAAATCAAAACAAAATCCTACAAAATCTTTTTATAATTTATTATTTCGTTGTATGAGATAATCATCCTCGAAATTTCAAATTGGTACTTGTGCGATTCACATCGCCCTGTACCAAACATTTTCTAAAAAACACACAACACACAAGCATTTTCTACAAGAACGACGTGGGTTTGAGTTCCTCATTGCACCAGAGAATACGTTGGCGCAGGCTACAACCTGTCAACCCAAAATTAAATTTTAAATCATTTTGTTCTCTTTTTTATATTGTTTTTTTTTTATGTTTATCTTAATATCATAAAGGGGAAATTAAATGTTACTAAATTATAAATATTGATTTGCATAATTTGCTCTAGGGTAACCGTATTTATACGGATGTATTAGGGGTGCAGTGAGATTAAATTTTCACCCTTCCCTAATCATAATTCGACTCCCGAACCTTAATCTCTAAAAGACCAGTTTTCAATGAAATAAAGGTTTTCCAATTTTTCCATAATTAAAATTGGTGGCGACTCCATTTTTTCTCCACTTTTAGTCACGGCACCCCTCGGGGACGTTGTGCCATTGATCATGACTCTAAAAATCATAATAAGTTTGGTGGAATGATTAATTTATTCGAGAATCTATCATGCTTTCATTATCTATTTTTCAATTTTTTCTTTAATTTTATTAAATTTATAACCCCTTTTATGCATCGTAATTATTATAATTATTAGCACACTACTTATTGTCATGATAACGTCATCACATTTATCATCAAGTTATTAGTTTTTCTACTTACTATGTAACAAAAAAATAGTAATGAATTCATCAATTATTTAAGATCTATTCATCTAAATGTTGCTACTTATTTGTGAGTGTTTGAAAGCATAGTGATAGAATTTTTTTTTTTTAAAATATGGAAAAATTGATGACATTCGTTAATTATATTTAATTCTATTTTCTATTCTTAAAATTGTTACTATAGTTATATTACTAATCAGTATATAAGATTTTCTTTCTTATCAATATTTAGTAAAATTGTTAATATTATTTTACTATTGTCATGATATATATTGCTAGCCTATATATTAGTTCTCCTCCTAAATTGTGATAAATTCAATTAAATTATCTTCCAAAGTTTATAGTTGTCCTTTAATATATTAAAATTATTTTATTTATTTGTGCATAACTCAATGCGTCATATGAAAGGTCAAAAGTTATTAGAATGTTTTAATAACTATTGTATGTTTCATATTTGATAGTAATTATAATATTAAAGCAATTAAAATTAAAAAATTAAAAAATTAAAAATAATGAATTTGAGTGTGATACATCATCAAACTCATTAATCAACAAATTCAATAGTAAAACCATTACATTTGGATCAAAAGAAGTCTATCTAAAAAATTATAAGACTAATTAAAATTTAGCATCAAATAATGGAATTTGTCTAAATGTTGCTACATATTTGTGATGAGTGTTTGAAAAAATAATGATAAAAGGTTTTAAAAATTAAAGTATGGAAAAACATTGGTAATATTCGTTGATTATATTTATTTCTATTTTATATTCTTAAAATTATTGATATAATTTTATTACTAATAAATATATAATTTTTTTCATCAAATTTAGTAAAATTATTAATATTATTTTACTCCTAGATTCATTCTTACATTATGTTTGATGAAGTGTAACATCTAGGTTCATTCTCTATTTTTTAATTCTTCCTTTATTTTTATGAAATTCATAACTCCCTTTTATGCATTGTAATTATTATAATAATCAGCACCACTACTCTTATTGTCATGAATAATATCATCACATTTATTATCAACCTATTAGTTTTTCTACTTACTATGTAATCGAAAATAGTAACGAGTTCATCAATTATTTAAGGTCTATTCTTCTAAATGTCTATACTTGTAAACACCGTATTTTGTCCGGACATTTATTTAAAAATAGAAAAAAATAAAAAATATAAAAAAAAATAAAATCATAATCATCATCTCATCAAATCACATAATTACAATCAAACTTAGCATAATCTCATTGCATCCAATACAATCAATCAGCATTAATTGCATCAATCACAATCTCATCACACACAATCAAATTAAAATCACAATCAGAAAAAATCAATCAAAATTTCATTTGCATTAACGCTAATTTTAACCTAGGTAGCCACTATATATTTCATTACAACAACATCATGATCATCGTGGCTCAGCCACTCACATAACAGCTGCTCAGCAACACACGGAACAACAACAAAAGCCACCCCCTTTGCCATCATCATCTCCTCCATGGTCACACACCAGTAGCACCACATTTACCACCTTCATCACCACCAACAACCCAAAAATCAATTTACAAAGGAAAATGGAGAAGAAAACAGCAGCAACAACACAATAACAGCAGGAAAACGACAGGAACAGCAGCAATGGCAACCACATAGTCATCATCATCACCATCGGTCATCATCATCAACCACGACCCAGCCAAGTAACAGCCACAATCGACGCCTTGCGGTCGTAGCCGCGGTGGCGGCGAAAGCCGTACGTCTCTCTTCTTCCTTCTCCGGTCACAGTCGTCGCCGCTAGGAACCATGGCAGCACTAACCTCGCACAAACCCATTGGCACCCTCCTCCGTTTCTTGCAATCGCGACAACAACACCGAGGGCCGCGCCTTTCTCCTTTGGCTTTAGTTATCGCGACCACCGTCACTCCTCCCTTGTCGCGCCGCTCTCTCTCTCTCCTCGCTCTGCCTCGCAACCGCAGATCCCAGCGGCGGTAGAAGCAGCCGCAACAGCTCCAGGCGCACACAACGGTCGCAGTAGCAGCGGCAGCCGTGGTTCATCCTCCTTCCTCTCCGCCACGCCATCACCCCTTGCTTCTCTCCCTCGCCCGCGCTCTCTCTTTCCCTGCTCACACACTTTTGCCTGCTGCCCTCATCCGCTGCTCGCGCCTGCCATCCACACCCCCTCGCCCGACGTCGCGCCGCCGGCGACTGCCTCCCTCGTCCGCTGCTCGCGCCTGCCGCACCAGCACCCCTGATCTTCCCCACTGTACGAGAATTAGGGATTGGATCGGGGGTTTTGTTTGATTTATTGTTATTATTATTATTATTGTTATTATTAGTATTATTATTTTCTTTTTCTTAAAATCAAAATAGTACTAATCTTTTTTTTTTTTAATTTATTATTTCGTTGTATGAGTTGATCATCCTCGAAATTGTAAATTACAGGGTACTTGTGTGAATCGCATCGTCCTGTATCCTAAAAATGTTTTTTTAAATAACAATTATTTCCTTTTTAAACAATTTATTTTATTTTAATTAAAATCAAATCAATACAATATCTTTTTATACGATATATTATTTCGTTGTATGAGATAATCATCCTCGGGATCATAAATTGTGGGATACTTGTGCGAGTTATATGTACCCTAAAAATATCATTTTCTTAAATAAACAAATCTTTTTTTTTTTATAAAATTCAATTTCCTTTTTCGTCAAAATCAAAATCTCTTAATTTCCCATTTTACAATTCATGATCTCGTTGTATGATTTAATCATCCTCGAGGATCGCAATTTGTGGAGTACTTGTGCGAGTCGCATCGTCCTGTATCCTAAAAATATCTTTTTCTTAAAATAGCAATTATTTCCTTTTTAAATCAAGCAATTTATTCTCTTTCAATTAAAATCAAATCAACTCAAAAATCTTTTTGTTTTACAATTTATTATTTCGTTGTATGAGATAATCATCCTCGGGATATAAATTGTGGGGTACTTGTGCGAGTCAAATTGTCTTGTACCCTAAAGGTCTTTTTTAAAATAACAATTTATTTCCTTTCAAAAGCAAAATTTCTTTCTTTCTCTTTAATCAAAATCAAAACAAAATTCACAACTCTTTTTTTACAATTTGTTATTTCGTTGTATGAGATAATCATCCTCGAAATAATAGACTGTGGGGTACTTGTGCGACTCATAACTCGCCATGGATCCAACATTTTCTAAAAAACACAAAATACACAAACATTTTCTACAAGAACGACGTGGGTTTGAGTTCCTTATTGCACCAGAGGATACGTCGGCGCAGGCTACAACCTGTCAACCCAAAATTAATTTTTTTATCATTTTGTTTCTTTTTCTATTGTTTTTTATGTGTTTATTTCTACTTTAAGGGGAAATTAAATATTATTAAATTATAAATATAGATTTGCATAATTTGCTCTAGGGTAACCGTATTTATACGGATGTATTAGGGGTGCAGTAGGATTATATTCTCACCCTTCCCTAATCATAATTCGACTCCCGAACCTTATCTCTAAAAAAGACCAGTTTTACACAAAATAAAGGTTTTCCAATTTTTCCATAATTAAAATTGGTGGCGACTCCATTTTTCTCCATTTTGATTCACGGCATTCGTAGTCACCATTCGTAGTCTTGATGATCAATAATCACCAATTCAAGGGAGTCTTAGAAGCACAAAGAAGACTTTTTGTCGATAAGCAAGCACAAAAAATAAAATAAATAAAAAAATAAAACATATATAAGGATCTGAATTTGACTTTAATCAAACCATTCGAATGAACATGCATGCTCCTCTCACCTTGTCACCCTCCACTCTCTCTCCACATCATCTTCTTTACCATTCTTAAAACCACCCCTTCTTCATCCTTTCACGCAAACACACCCTATGCAGAGGATTTTTTGAGAACCCAGATATCGATCTTTGTACTGTGATGAATTTGAAAAATCATGGTCTTCATGGAAATCCAAAGATATGCAACTTACCTGCTCATGGATTAAACATAGCGACAGATGAGAAAGCAGCTAATCACCAAGGAAAATTTCAAGCAGCCCAACTTAATCTGTGATGAGGGCAATTCATTAACTTTTGGTGAAATAGTTGCGATACTCAAAGGAAAAGCAAGACGAACTTCGATTTGACAATAATCATTTGACCTCGGAATGTTCTGGCATCGTCTAAAGGCGTACCTCACGTTAAAGGAGCTAACAAAGCTGACCTATTCAAAAAAATAAAAAGCTCGCTAGACCAAAAACTCAAGAAACGGTTTAGGCAAAAGTTAGAGCAACAAGAAAAACAAACAAAAAAAACAAGGCTCGCTAGACGAAAAGTTATGATTAGCAGTCTAGGCAAAAGTTAGAGCCATAAAAAGCAAGCTGGATTGAAAACCCAGAAGGGCGATCTAGCAGAGGATCAAACAATGCCAAACTGGGGCAAATTGAGGTTCGACGACAGAAGAAAAGACATCATCATAGAAGATCATGAATCAACAAACCGATGGTAGGTCATAGCATAACAAGTATATCATCATAGTCAAGAGATTGATAAATGGGTACTCAAATAAAATCTGCATCACACACCCTTCATAACAAATCCTAACTCCGATTCTCCTACATTCTTCTTCTCTCATCCATTTTTAAATCAAAGCTCTTCATTTTACCATTTTGTTTCACACCTCCCAGTATCTTCCATCACAAACCCCTCATAACAAACCCTAACTCTATTCTCCTACATTCTTCTTCTCTCATCCATTTCTAAATCCAAACCCTTCATTCTACCATTTATTTCACACCTCCTAGAATCTTCCACCACTAAACAACTCATCCTTCTGGAGCATGCATAATCAACTATATCAAGTTAAAGTCAGATCCAAAAGCTCGCTAAATCAAAAACCTGAAAAGGCGGTCTAGGCAAAAATTAGAGCACAAAAAGAAAACAAACAAAAGCTTGCTAGATCGAAAACCTGAAAAGGCGATCTAGGCAAAAATTAGAAATACTAAATGATGCTTGCTTATCACATACCACAAATGTATATCCCAGAAAGACTAAAGATTCCAAGCAAAGTCAAGGCTACGAAAAGAAGACAGAGACAAGGACATGCCAAATGAAAGAAACGCACTTGCTAAGAGAATCAAAGAGGAGAAAGAGCAGCACCAAAGCAGCACCCCTGGGTCGCCCATCACTATCGCTGGCTCGTCATTGTAACACCCTACTAGATAGCCTTTAATGCTTAAGTCATTTTAGGCTATTTCATAAGGGTTGCTTCCTGTTATCATATATTATCTTTATATTTAAAATAAATATACGCGGAAAATATGTGGGAGAACTTTCGAAAACATTTGTGCGGAATATAAAAATAAGGGTCTTGCGTAATAAATAAGCGATAATACTCGTAACATAATATAGTCTGAATAATACTTCAATATAAATAAATAAACCATGTAATCACCCAAAACATACATCAAGCAATGATAATAGTGTTATCTCATGAGCCTAAAACAGAGACTCACAAGACTCCACAAATACAATCCATAAATAAAATAGTACTTGCCGGCTAACAAAGGTCCGGTCTCAGAAACATAAACTAGAGAATAATAATAAATCCATAACATAATCCATAGAAGAAACAACTCAAATAATAATGTCTAATAAATAATGCGGAAGCTAAAACTAAGGCTGCGCGGGCTCCAAGCTCGCTCCGTCGTCCTGCTGGTGCTCATCGTCTAAAATGTTTGAAATAACGTGGGGTGAGTACTTGAAAGTAACTCAGTAGGGGAGCCGCTCCGGGTTTATTAATTAAATAAGTGAGCATGAATGAATTCATTTCAGTTATTAGTTTCAAAACAATCTTGTCCTGGAACGACTACCTAAGTGCGTCTTGTTCATTTTATTTAATACATATAACATATCATAATTAAAGGTCTCTATGTAGTGTGCTAGTGCCCTCAAATCATATACAATAAATACATCATAAAGAAAATACATATTAACATGTTAAGCATCTTTATCTTTCTTTAAGCTGTGAGACATAACAGCCCTCCTGTCCTATCCTCCACATCACCGGCCCCTAGGCATGAGCTCATCCTAAACTAATGGGGAGAGGGGGGTAATCCTTTAACATAGCGTCACTTTGTGACGTTTTAACATAGCGTCACCCAATGGCGTTTCAAGATAGCGTCACTGAGCGCGTTTTGGTTATTAAACTTTAGCATTACATAATCATAGGCATATAACATTCATCACATATATCTCATCATTAATCATTATATAAATCATATAATCATGTCAACAATTTAACTCATCATAGAAACAACACATATACTCAGTATAACATATATATCTCATAAATAATTATATATTCAAATACACAAGTCGTATAACGCATTAGGGAGCATAAAAAGGTAAAAACATGTCAATTTATACTCTTTAACATCATGGGATAAACATAGAACATACACTTACTTACTCTGACATCATGGAGAATAAATAAATACAACTCCTTATCAAATAAACATGATATACAACTACTTATAAATATTATTCTCAGCGCTTTTATACCTTTCATGTCATATGATCTCATTTATTTTATTATTATTTCTTACTTATACTTTATTCTAGTTTTACTTGTACTTTGTACTCTACCCTTAAGTATCTTGTAAACTCTTATATTTTATTCATCACCAATCTTGTCTTCTATACTATTATTTGTTACTATTACTATTATCATTACATATCATATATTATACATGTTGTTGTTCTTACTGTATTATTCTTTTATTATTATTATTAGGGTTAATATTTTATTATTATCTTCCCTATTAGTATTACTATCATTATCATATTATTATTATTATTATTTCTACCTGTTATCTACCTATTATTAACTAATTTACATGCTAATAGGTATAAGTTTATGTAATAATAATATGTAATAGTAATATACATATACTAGTAAACTGTCCTTTTATATATATATATATATATATATATATATATATATATATATATATATATATATATATATATAGAATGCTCGCTCAAGAAAGAAAAAACCAAGCATGCTCGCACGTTGCCATACGCATATATATATATATATATATGCTATATCTACGTAACATAATAATAATAATAATAGTAATAATAATAATAATAATAATAATAATAATAATAAGGCACAAAAATCCCTAATGGGAAAAACGACCATCAAATTAATCTCATAAAATCATCACCAATATGCATGAAAATAGAATGCCTAACCCCTATCTCTTGAAGACAAAATGCTAGAATGCAAAGTGAAACCCCTTTTTTTTCCCGACGTTGCTTTCGTTGGAAACCTCTCTCTCTAGCCCCACGAACGGTCCGGTGACGCCGGAGACTCTTAACGGAGAAACAGAATCAGTAGAAAGCTCCGACTTGATGAGAGGATTAAGAATATGAATTTATTTTCTAGATTGGGTGAGGTTTGATGGGTGTTTCGTGGTTTGGAGTGTCAATGGCTTAGGGAGCTCTTGAGAGAAAGATGGCTATGGCGGCTCAGAAGAAGGAGGAGAGTGTTTTTCTCAATTGGAGAGGGTTACTAGTGTTTATATAGGGAGTGGCTAGGTCAAGAGTCATTGTAGGGCCCACCATCACTTAAATTACTAACACACTCCAAATCCCCCCAAATAATACTATAATGCTCATATAATTTTTCTAATATTTAAATATAAATTAAAATACACACATAGGCACATAAAATAAAATAAAATAAAATAAAATAAATAATAATATATAACACTAACATTATCTAATAACATCATGTAACTCATATAAATATTTTATATCATCATTCCTAACCTCATGCATCATCTAAATACCAATTAAAACTCATATATGCATCCAACATACTCTTCCACACACAATGAACACTCACATAAATACACATAATTATCATGACATATAATTTACAATCGTAATTCACATAGCATAGAATGAACACATATATACACACTTAAATCACGTCACACATAAGGGTTTGACTAGAAGAAACTTATCCACCCAAACCGAATTAAATCCTAACCAAGGTCAATTACCCTTAATCTCACTTAATTAGGACTTAATAAAAGTCGGGGTGTTACATTTCTCCCCTCCTTAAAAAGAATTTCGTCCTCGAAATTCGACACTTCTAACACAAAAACAACACAAAACATAACAGCTCCTACCCTCGCGGAGACTCGAGGGAAGGTCCACACGCAAGCAGCTAACCTGAATGAACAGGTCGTGCAGAAAACAAGTTCAAGAAACAAAAACATCTGTTGCAAATACATAAAAACAACCGAAATACATTTTTCCATGATAAAGGCATGAATCCATAATCTTACAAGGCAAGTTGATCCTTATGTTCCTAGGGTCCATGATCCAACATCAATGTTCTCCTCAAAAAGCTTCATCTCTATTTTCAAAACATTATCCTAGGAATTTTCGAAAATCCAAGTTAATTCCCAATCCCAAGTAGTTCAAAACACGTTTATTTAATTTTCAAAAACTAAATAAAAGCTCAAAACCTTCTTGTTTGCGATCAAAGGCAATTCTATGCTCTCAAAATAGATTTCAGATTTCTCACATCCACTCTAATGGAAACATATTGTCTGTACTCCTACGGCCTTTAATCACATACATTTTCACATGACATAAAAGAAAATCACTTTCGAAAACTTCTTTCAACTTGTATTATATCGTTACTTTAGAAATCATCTACCCATGCCCAAAACACATAATTTAAATAACCACAAAACTAGGAAAACACATTGGACCCTACGACTCATAATTACAACTGACACCGTAAGACATCCCCAAGGTATTTTCAAACAAAACAAAAACGTTTTTCAAGTTCGCAACTAAACGGTTTGCAAAAAGAGCCTTAAGGAACTTCGTACCTTAAGGTCGATGGGGTATGAAATCGTTTTCTAAAACCCAAGTTGAAAACCAAGCGTCATTTTAACAAACTTTCGCAATCATTTGAAAACAAAACAAAAGAAGAGGTTTAAACATCTCAGACGTACATCCAAAGCCACTAGGAGAAATGTGCTCATGATGACATGATGGGGTACGGTAAAACTATCTCTCACATGGCTTCTAAAGGATTCTATTAGGTCTCACTAACGGCATGTGATGTCGGGAGACTAATGGATTCTGAGGTTTAGTAGAGTCGGAATATATGGGGTGGCTTGTAGTGGTAGGGTTTGTGTGGGTACCTATGTGAGTAGTCGAAGCGTTTTCTAAGAGGATGTAGGCTATATATAGGGAGTGTGGTCTCTCTCTAGGGTCGTGCAAACGGTGTGGGTAGGTAAGGTTCCTTCTCAACTTAAGGCACTTGGAGGATAGTGTTTCGGGAGCTCGAAGGGAAACATGACAGAACGTAGTCAAGGAGTATTGTTGGTAGTCAATAGTGACGGGAACCTAATAGTGGTGCATGGGCTCATAGGTTCTGATGCGCGAGAGGGGGTAGCTAGAGGTGCACAGGCTTTCGTCTATCAATGTATGTGAGGACGCAAGGTATCCCTAAAAGGAAAAAGGGTTCAACTAGAAGGACATGATCATTCCTAAGAGTTATCCCATCGTGGCTGTGAAAGAGGCCGAAGCAAAAACACTCTTGTTTATTGAAATCACTTTCGCAAATCATCCTTTTGAAAACAAAGGTGAAAAACAAGTTTGAAAATAGGTCTTGTAGCTAACATGAAAAACCCTTTTTCGAAAACACTTCTCACTTCGTTTTCTAAACAAAACACAAGGGTGTGATTAATACACAGGAAAACATATGGAGGACAAGATCAACCAGAGATGAGTAACCATCCATGGTTAACTAGCCAAGGCAGTCAATTCTTAACTAAGGTCGACTATCCCTAACTAACCTGAACTAGACCCTAACAAAACTACAAGTAGCTTAGCGTCAGGCCTAGACATGCATCACACAATTCCCACCGTACTCACGCACTAAATGGGTTTCCAAACAATGATGATAAAGGCTAGTCATCACTGTGATACATTAAACAAGAAAAACATAAACGCTTACTCCTGATGAGATCATTTGACTGCTCCACGTTCTCTGCACCTACTGTGAACACGCGCCCCTGATGTTGTGGCCTAGAGGAGGAAGAAGGTTGGAATCCCATCCACTTGCAATCCTTGACATAATGGCTTGACTGGCCGCAGCGATAACAAACATTCTGACCGAGGCGACACACCCCAGTGTGAAGCTTTCCACACGTGGCACATGGTGGCAGAGCGGGTAGTGCCCGGGGTGCCGTCGCTGCTGGGCACTACTGCTGCTGCTGCTCGGGTGGTCGAGGCTGAGGCTGGGTCCTGGGTGACGGACCATAAGGCTGGTAGCGAGCAGGGGCGGGGCGGTTGGTCTGCTGAGGTGCTGTACCCCTCCTCTGAGTCTCAACCCTTTGTGGAGCCACTAGGCGGCTCATCTCCTCTACTATCCTGCAGGTATCCACCACAACTAGATGGACTTTCTTGCCTCTACAACACCACAAAGGACTTCAACCTGCACCTTCACCAAGGTGACTCACTGCCTTGAAAATCACAAAGGACTTCACTTGCACCACAACTAGGTGACTAACTGCCTCTGGCAACTCCAAAGGACTTCAGTCATTGCCTTCAACACCGAAGGACTTTCTACCCTTGCCTTAGACCCTCTAAGGACTTCATGCCTTACAAAAATAAGGACTTTGTATAAAAGATGTGGTTTTTACCAATCAAGAACTTAGATGCAACTAAGTTTGAACCTTGATGGATTTTTCTTTCAAAGAAATAACTAGCAAAGTTAGGATTAACAAATAAAGCTCACTCTTTTAAGAATTACAACATTTACCCAAATAAAAATAAGAACTTGAGGTTTAGAGGTTGAAGATGAAGAGATATTAGGATTAATTTCGACAGCGTTTTGGCACTTGTAAGCTTGGGTAGTCTCTTGAATTCTTGGGCATTGAGGTCTTGTATTTATAGGGAAAATACACCCTCATTTTCGAAATTCATGTGCATGATCTCCACCCTTGGTTTGAATTTAAAATCTCTTGATCCAATGGTGAGAATTGTTTGATATGATTTGAAATTTGATCTTCCAAAAATAGAAAATCAAATAAGAGGAAGTTTCATCTTGGCCATTGATTCAAATAATTCCCTTTAATCTAAAGGTTATTATTTAATCTTAAATGTGGAAACTTTGTAACCAAGAATTAGAAAAGAGGAAACTTCATCTCAGCCCTTGAATTTGAATTTGTGCCTTGATCTTGTGGTGTGCATTGCTTCATCAAATTTTCACATAATCTTGCAAAAATGCAAGCTATGTTGCGCCACTTTTAGGAGAGAGAAAGGATAGGGTTTTAGCTTTTCTTGCTCCACAAGTGTGCCTTCATGTTGGTACGAATTAGGATTTCACAATTTCTCATTTTTGAAAATCCTAAAACACGAAACATGGTATTCCAGGGAATCTTTGGAATGTAGATTCTTGAATCTTGAGACTTGAGATTCTTCTGGAATCTTGAGATTCTTCGGGATCTTGATAGAATCTTAGGGAATCTTCTAGAATCTTCACAGAATCTTCGAGAATCTTCTAGACTTGAGAATTTTGACAGAATCTTCTTAGGTCTTCTAACTTCGTGTAGAATCTTCAACAGAATCTTCTGGCCCCGCATGGAATCTTCAGGGAATCTTGTAGATTCAAATAGAATCTTTAAGAGGCTCACAGAATCTTTTTAAAGTGTCCGTAAAAATATTCTGTTACTTAAATGCAAAATATATTCTAGAATAAATTCTAGATAATTATTTTTATTTAATAATTTGCATTTAAATCTCCATACAAGATCTTTCTAGATTTCCCACACACACACACACACACATATATATATATATATATATATATATATATATATTTCGAAAATTATTAACATATATTGTGTATAATAGAGATTTAATTTTGTTTCCCTATTTTATATATAATTTCGAAATATATATATATATTGTGCATGAATATTTAAATAGAGATATTTGATAAAAAGATTCTCTATTTAATTTCATGTATTTTCCATAATTAACTTTTTAGGAAATCTTAGAGTCTTCCAACCAAACTTTCCTTAATTAGAAAAGCTTTAACTTGGTCTTCAAAAAATTTGAATTGCTTGTAATCCAAGCT
Organism: Aeschynomene evenia; assembly: GCA_013621005.1. Classification (NCBI taxonomy): domain Eukaryota; kingdom Viridiplantae; phylum Streptophyta; class Magnoliopsida; order Fabales; family Fabaceae; genus Aeschynomene; species Aeschynomene evenia. The sequence goes on from CM024266.1 coordinate 20,858,228, forward strand.
ATATGTTGCGCCACTTTTGCTCTAGATGTAGTCAAGATGTGTCTTTTTATTTTGTCAAATAAATTAGATCCTAAAACACACTTAACAAACCATTAGTCCAACCAAATTAAAACTTTTATTTTAATTAAGAATTTTGTCATTCAAAACCTTCAATGATGAGGTAAAGGGTTCTTGGAGCTAACAATCTCCCCCTTTTTTATGATAACAATTCTAATTGAAATAAAAGTTTTGATTTGATTACAAGGGAAAATATTTTCTTAAGACTTGAAGCCTTAGGAAATTATTTTCAAATAAACAATATAAAAAAAATAATAGAAGAGAAATACTAAAAAGATAAACTTTAATTAAATTAAAAAAGAACATAAACATGAAATAAAATAAAACATAAAAGAAATTAAATAAACAAAAACAAGTGTAAGAACTTTTAAAAGAACTAAAAAAAACTTTAAAAAGAGTTTTAAAAACATAGAAAAGGAATTAAGCTCCCCCTAGAGCTAGATAAGTTCTTGATGTTCTTGATCTACATTCTTCAATGTTCTTAAAAAAGTCTTCCTTTATCTTCAATTTCCTTCTCCCCCTTTGTTTCATCAAAAAGGTCTTCAGTTCTTGAGAATTAGGAGAAGATACTTAAATTCTTCAACGGTCATGTCCCCTTGAGATGTTGAACTAAGAACAAGAGAATTGTTGAAGCCGATGAAGTGTAGGATTTTTCTGACTTTCTCGTAAGGAATGCTTTCCCCGTCAACTTGAAACATTTCAAGAACTGTCTTCTTGAGAGCTTCTTGATCAAAACATAGATGCTCCCCCTTAATGAGACATTCTTCCTTTTGGTGAGGTACCATATGTTCTTCTTGATTTTCAATGACCAAAGGTATTGAACTTGGACAAAGAATATCTTCTTCTTTTTCAGAGGTATTATGCCCGAATGGAGCATCACACTTGAAAATATACTCATCCACATCAAGAGATGGATTGTCTTCAAAAAACTTGTCAATGTCCGTTGTTATCACGGATGAGAGTGGAGTAGAAGTAAAAGAAGAAGAATCATGTGTGCCAGAAGTTACCTTTTTCAACATAGGAGTGGGTGACTTCTTTTTCTCATTGTCCTTTACATCATCGGCAAAAGTTACTCTTTTTCTCTTCAAGAAGGATTTATATGGAAGTTCGAGAGAAGCTTCTGGACAGAAGAATTCAAATCTAGTCATGTCCATCTTTTTGTCGACAAAAATTCGAGTGAGTAACCTTCCATATGGAAGATTCGGATTTGTTGTTCTTGTAGAATCAATCATAAATTCAAAAATCAATCTTCCGATGTTGACCTTGACAGAGATAAGAAGAAAGAATATTAACATTGATTCTCTTGGGCTCAAGAAGTTGTTTGATTCCTTTGTGGGGAGCAACGCTTCCCTAACAACTTGTAAAAGAATTTTTGCTATTGGCCGTAGATGCACTTTGATAGACAGAGGATGTATCTTACGATTAGTTTTTCATCAAGTTTTTCATCATTGAACCATCTAGCCTTGTTGCGGTTATGATTACACCCGCTCTCTTCCAAATCAAAAACACGAATAAATGTGTTTTCGGAGACATTGAAAGGACGACTTCCAATGTTACCAACCCATCCGTAGTGATGATCCAACTTGAGAGAGGAGTAGAACGCCTTGACAACCGTTGGATAGATTGGTTCATCCTCCATAATCAAAGAAAGTAGTTCTTTTGACTATTTAGAATGTCTTTAAGCTCTGGCATCTTTTCAAGAGTCGGTTTTTGTAAAACCTTCTCAATGGATATGTCTCTCATAAGAAAGAGTTGCTCAAATCTTTCTTGTGATTGTGGATTAGAGAATACTCTTTTTTCAGCATCCATACCATATTTGATATTGCAAACAAGATTCATGATGCTTAAGGATCAATAGGATGTGTTTGAGGTTGTGTATGGGTGTATGTATGTGTATGGTTTGCGCAAGAAAGAGAAGAAATAGGAGTAGAAAAGGAAACTTTGTTGTGTAAGATGGTTGATGGATGAAAGAATATATAGATGGTGTATGGAGGGGGTATGTTTTTCGAAAAAGAGGAAAGAAAAGAGAGGGAAAATCTTAAAAAATATGCAAGGATTTTCCATGTGAATATCTCTCAAAAATACTCTTAGAAATAGACATTATAAATCAAGAAAGAATAAACAATATTTCTGAATATTATCATTTAATTTAAATGACAATAATTTAAGAAAATAAAATTTATTTTTCAAGAAAGAGAGAGAGAGAGAATTCGAATATATATATGTATGGGTGATTATGAGGGTAAATCAAAAAGATATGATGTGGAAAATAAGGATGTGTAATGATTTTCCATAAAAGATCTCTTCCACTAAATCTAGATTTACTCTAGATAATATCCATTTAAATCCAAATAGGAATAATCTTAATTATCAATATCATTATTTAGATAATAAATAACAATATTTGAAAAATTAAAATATATTCACCATTAATGCCATATATGGGGCGAAATTTTTGAGCAATATGGGTCATCTTGGATTTTAATTTTTCTTCCATGAGGCCCATGTAGAGATATAAGAGGTCCATTTGATTTTATCAAAACCCATAATAATTTTTGAGGCCCAATAATCTTGATACAAGCCTTTATAGCTTGCATGAGGCCCAAAGCTCATCAGTAGTTCGAGGCCCAGTTAAGGCCCAAAACTTGTATGAGGCCCGAGGCCCATACGAAAGCCCATCAACTTTTCTTCAATACGGGTGGTCTTCATATAGTAATTAGCAATACTGTACACCCGGTTTCTTCAAAAGATCTTTAGAAGGTCTTCAAATGAGGTTCAGAAAAATTTTCCGAAACTCATATGTCTTCAAAAATAGTCTTCAAAAAAATCTTCAAACTCTTAAGACAAAACTCAAGGCCTTCAAAAAGTCTTCAAACACTTGAGACAAGCCCAAGGTTTTCAAAAAGTCTTCAAATACTTGAGACAGGCCCAAGGTCTTCAAAAAATCTTGAAATTTGGCCCATGATGAAGAGAGGGGGCGCAAAATGCATTCTTCATAGGTCTTCAGTTGACTTTTTGTTGACTTCTGTAGTGGTTGACTTTTCTGTTGACTTCTGATTGTTGGCATGTTGATTTTTCTTCATCTTCTAGAATACTTACCAACTTTTGGGGAATACTTAAAGCTTTTTAATTTTCAAAAAGATTTTCAAAAAGATTTTTTTAAAAGCTCTTTAGGTTAAGTAAGCCTTTCAGCATGCTAAAACGATCTTCAGCTAAAATTTTTTGTAAATATGTCACACACTTGATCTTCCGTATTCACAAACTTTAACTCAATATCGCCTTTCTGCACATGATCTCTAATGAAATAATGTTTAACATCAATATGTTTAGATCTAGAGTGCTGAATGTGATTCTTAGCCAAAGCTATTGCACTTGTGTTATCACACATAACGGGAATTTTATCATACCTGAGATTGTAGCCAAGTAGTTGATTTCTTACCCATAAATTTTGTGTAACACATCCAGCAGCAGACACGTATTCTGCTTCTGCGGTTGATAGTGCAATGGTATTTTGTTTTCTGCAACTCCATGTGATGAGTGCATCCCCAAAGAACACACAGCATCCACTGGTGCTTTTTCTGTCAACCCGGTCTCCGGCGTAATCAGCATCATAGAAACCTGTAACCACAGAGGAGATACCTTTCTTGTACCAAAGGCCAAGATTAGTAGTACCTGCTAAGTATCTAAGAATACTCTTGACTGCAGTTAGGTGAGACTGTTTTGGACAAGATTGAAATCTTGCACAAATACCAACACTTAACTGTATGTCAGGCCTAGATGCAGTTAAATAAAGCAGGGACCCGATCATACCTCTGTAGGTGCTTTCAGATACCTTTTCTCCTTCTTCATCCTTGTCAATGACTTGTGATGGATGCATCAGAGTTTTCATGGGAGTACACTTGTCCATTAAGAATCTTTTGAGAAGTTCTTGGTGTACTTTTCTTGATGTATGAAGGTTCCATCAGCTTGTTGCTTGATTTGAAGTCCTAGGAAAAACTTCAATTCTCCCATCATACTCATTTCGAACTCCCCCTGCATTAGATCTGAAAACTTTCTACATAAATATTCGTTAGTAGCACCGAATACTATATCATCAACATAAATTTGCACAATTAATAAATCAGAGTTATCAGTTAAAGTGAAAAGAGTTGTGTCCACTTTTCCACGAGTGAATCCATTTGTAGTCAGGAAGCTACTAATTCTATCATACCAAGCTCTAGGAGCTTGTTTAAGACCGTATAACGCTTTAGACAAACGATAGACGTGCTCGGGATAGGTTTCACTGATAAAACCTGGAGGTTGCTTGACGTAGACCTCTTCACTGAGAACACCATTAAGGAATGCGGACTTCACATCCATTTGATACAGTTTTATTCCTTTATGTGCAGTGAATGTAAGAAGCATCCTAATGGCTTATAGTCTTGCAACTGGCGCGAAGGTTTCGTCGTAATCGATCCCTTCTTGCTGGTTGTATCCTTGTGCCACGAGTCTTGCTTTGTTTCTCGTAACCTTTCCGGATTCGTCTAACTTGTTTCGGAATACCCATTTTGTGCCGATAATTGTTTTGCCCTTGGGTTTCTGAACAAGCTTCCAGACTTCATTCTTTTCGAACTGTTCAAGTTCGTCTTCCATGGCTTCCACCCAACTAGGTTCATCCAATGCTTCTTGAACTGTCTCAGGTTCGATTTTTGAAACAAGTGCAGCATTAGATTGAAATCTCAGGGATCTTCTTGTTCTTACCCCATGAGATGGATCGCCAAGAACTTCGTTATCTCTAACAGCTTTGAGATCGTTTATTCCGATTTTTCTTCTTAGAACGGGTTCTTGAACTTCAATAGACTCAACCCCTTGAGGAGTAGAGGGTTCTTGAGCTACACTGAATCTTGGTTCATCTCCCCCTGAATCGGGTGATTCCTTCATAACTTGATGATCATCTTCTTCAATAGGTACTTGATCATTACTTTCGCAACCTTTGGTTGAGATAGTTAGATCCTTCAATCTTTCTTCGATGTCATCTAGATTATGTTGGATGTCTTGCTTTAGCTCCTTGAACTTGATGTGGATGGTTTCTTCAACTGTCTTCCTTTGTTTGTTGTAAACCCTATAAGCTTTAGAAACAGCAGAATATCCTAGAAACACTCCGTCATCGGATTTCGAATCAAACTTTGAAAGCTTGTCCCTTGTGTTCAGGATAAAGCAAGGTGAACCAAAGATATGAAAATAAGCTATATTGGGTATTCTTCCTTTCCAAAGCTCATATGGAGTTTTGTTGAGACTTTGCCTTATGAAAACACGATTTTGAATGTAGCACGCTGTATTGACAGCTTCTGCCCAAAAACCTTTTGATAAACCGCTTTCCAAAAGCATTGTTCTCGCCATCTCAATGAGGCTTCGATTCTTTCTCTCAGCCACTCCATTTTGCTGTGGAGTTCTAGGAGAGGAAAATTCGTGAACAATACCAAGATCCTCACAAAGATTTTCAAAAGCATGATTTTCAAACTCACCTCCATGATCAGAACGAATGGTGGTGATGCGAGAACCTTTTTCGTTAGAAACCATTTTTGCAAATGTTTTAAATTTTGAAAATGTCTCATCCTTAGAATCTAAGAAAATTACCCACGTGTATCTACTGTAGTCGTCAACTATGACAAGGCAATAATATTTGCCCGCAAGAGAAGCCTGTCTTGTAGGACCAAAAAGATCCATGTGAATTAGCTCAAGTGGTCTAGTAGTAGAGACTACTTTCTTACTTTGGAAAGAAGCTTTGGTCTGCTTTCCCTTTTCACAGAAATCACAGGTTGTATCCTTGTCATAGCGGATCTTGGGAAGCCCCTTGACCAAACCTTTCTGAGATAACTCGGAAAGTAACTTCATGTGGGCATGACCCAACTTCTTGTGCCAAAGCCACTTGTCATCCTCAAAGGACGCTAAGCATTTCACATCATCCAAAAGGTCCTCAAGATAGATGACATAGGTGTTGCCTAGTCTTCTTCCCTCGAGAAAAACTTTACCTGTCTTTAGATCAATGACGCTGCAATATTTGGCTAGAAACTCAACCTTTAAGCCTTTGTCACAAAACTGACTAATGCTTAAAAGATTGTGAGTCAAACCATCAACAAGCAATACCTCAGATATTTGATGATCATTGGACTTACCAACATTTCCCTTGCCGACGATCTTGCCCTTAGCTTCACCACCGAAACACACTGTTCCTTTCTTCTTTGGTTTAACATCTTTGAACCAGTGCTTGCTTCCGGTCATGTGCCTTGAGCACCCGCTATCCAAGTACCACTTTTCATCCAGCCACTGGTGTTGTGGCTCTTGATGGTTGATTTGTGCTTGAAGTTCCTGCATTCACAGATGAAGGATTTTTAGGTACCCATACCTTCTTGGGTCCTTCTTATTAGCCTTCCCAGCATCTGGTTTCGGCTTTTGAGACTTCCACGTCTTTTTAGGTTTTCCCTTCCACGTGCCACCCTTGGCTTTGGAGGTAGTTCCCTTTTTAAGAAGTGGACATTTCTCTCTGTCGTGTCCATGTTTAAAACAGAAAAGACAAGTAGGAATTGGCTCTCTGTCTGTTGGGGGTATCAAAGTATCCTCATGAAAGACTGGAACATATCCAAGACCTGTATGATCTTTGTAAGGTTTTTGACCTCCTAACAATAGATCGATCATCTTAGATCCGTTAACCATTCTTTCAAGATCCTTTAGGAGAAGCGCATTAGTCTTCTGTGCATGGTACATGGCTTCCTCAGCCTTGTCCACAAGCACAGAAGCTTCTGTCTCTAGAGATTGCCAGCCCTCATACAGTTTATCTATACTATCCTTGAGTTCTTGACATTCTCTCTCTAGTTCCTCCTTTTGAGATCTTAATGACTTATTTTCTGATTCAAGGTTTTTCAAAGCTTTTTTATTTATCAGAAAATGAGTCGTCAGATTCTTTGAATCCTCTAACAGTTAATCATAGAGGTCCGAAAGTTCCTCATACGATGGTGCCGAGTTTTCAATACATACCTCAGATTCATCTTTATCAGATTCTGAGTCTGTATCATACGAAACTCCTACCATGAAGCAGAGGTTCGCTTCTTCTTCTGTTTCTTCGTTTTCGGATTCATCAGAATCAGAGTTGTCACTCCATGTGGCTGCAAGAGCCTTTTTCTTCCTGAAAAATTTCTTCTTCGACTCCCTGTTTTTAGGACAGTCGTTCTTGAAATGGCCTTTTTCGCCACATCCGAAACACATTGTGTTATCGGTCTTCATCTTGTTCTTCTTCTCCTTCTTAAATAAGGCTTCTTTATTCTTCAAAGATCTGTTCTTCCAAGCCCTTGACATTTTACGCACGAGCATGCTCATGTTTTCTTCGTCAAGGTCTTCGTCTTTAGATTCTTCATCTGTTTCTTCGTCTTCATCTTCTTCAACCTTTAGCGCTTTCTTCTTAGTCTTCAGAGTCTTCTTAGTTGTAGATGTCTTGAGCGCTAAAGGTCTTGATCTTGATGTTGTTGTTTCTTCTTGAGCTTCAAGCTCGACTTCATGAGTCTTAAGAGACCCAATCAATTCATCCAAGCCTAACTTAGTTAGGTCCTTGGCTTCTTGAATAGCGGTGACCTTAGGTCTCCACTTGGTAGTAAGACTCCGAAGAATCTTTCTAACCATTTCAGCGTTTGAATACGTCTTGCCAAGAACTTTCAATTGATTAACAATATGTAAGAATCTTGTAGCAAGAGTATCAATGTCTTCGTCTTGATTCATCTTGAATGACTCGTACTTATGTACAAGCATAGAGATCTTCGTTTCTTTAACTTGATCCGAGCCTTCATGTAGGGTCGCTAAACGATCCCATATTTGTTTTGCCATTTCACATGACACAATTTTGTCATATTCGACTTTAGGTAAAGCACATAAAAGTATGTACTTTGCCTTCTTATTTTGTTGCACTTGGATCTTCTGTTCTTCAGTCCATAGCTTCTTTGGGCCGAAGGGTGTCGGGTTGTCGCCGACTTCAACGATGTCCCAAAGATCAAGACTTGTGAATTGAATGAACAGTGTCATTCGATCTCTCCAATATGCGTAGTCATCACCGTTGAACATGGGTGGTCTATTTGTGGAGGCTCCATCAGCAATATACGCGTTGTTGTTTGCTGCCATGGTCCCTTGAATCTTTCCTTGACATTGTTAAGTGCTCAACCCCAAGACCGAGCTCTGATGCCAATTGAAGGTAGTGAAACGTGAGAAGGGGGTTGAATCACGTTACACCAACAAATCCTGTTTCTGAAAATTACTTAAAAATAAAGATTAAGTGTAAACTTGTCTTGCACAGCGGAAACAGTTTGTTAGTAATAAACAGAAATTAGTCTATAGACAAGGCTTTTGTAGATCTTGAAAGTATATTTACTTTCAAGGTCCTCTAAATGATAAAGGTTAAAACTTTAACCTTCAACACTTAGTCTAATGATGATGATGTATGCGCAATATGTATATGTATGTGTATGCTATGATAAATTGTAAAAACAATAATAATAAAAGAATAGGGAAGAGAGAAAGCACACACAGAAATTTTATACTAGTTCGGCAACGTGCCTACTCCAGTCCCCAGGATTCACCTGAGAGTTCACTATCACCACCACAACTAGGTGGACTTTCTTGCCTCTGCAATACCACAAAGGACTTCAACCTGCACCTTCACCAAGGTGACTCACTGCCTTTGAAAATCAAAAAGGACTTCACTTGCACCACAACTAGGTGACTAACTGCCTCTGGCAACTCCAAAGGACTTCAATCCTTTCCTTCAACACCGAAGGACTTTCTACCCTTGCCTTAGACCCTCTAAGGACTTCTTGCCTTACAAAAATAAGGACTTTGTATAAAAGATGTGGTTTTTACCAATCAAGAACTTAGATGCAACTAAGTTTGAACCTTGATGAATTTTTTTCTCAAAGAAATAACTAGAAAAGCTAGGATAAACAAATAAAGCTCACTCTGTTAAGAATTACAACCTTTACCCAAATAAAAATAAGAACTTGAGGTTTAGAGGTTGAAGATGAAAAGAAATTAGGATTAATTTCGACAGCGTTTTGGCACTTGTAAGCTTGGGTAGTCTCTTGAATTCTTGGGCATTGAGGTCTTGTATTTATAGGGAAAATACACCCTCATTTTCGAAATTCATGTGCATGATCTCCACCCTTGGTTTGAATTTGAAATCTCTTGATCCAATGGTGAGAATTGTTTGATATGATTTGAAATTTGATCTTCCAAAAATAGAAAATCAAATAAGAGGAAGTTTCATCTTGGCCATTGATTCAAATAATTCCCTTTAATCTAAACGTTATTATTTAATCTTAAATGTGTAAACTTTGTAACCAAGAATTAGAAAAGAGGAAACTTCATCTCAACCCTTGAATTTGAATTTGTGCCTTAATCTTGTGGTGTGCATTGCTTCATCGAATTTTCACATAATCTTGCAAAAATGCAAGCTATGTTGCGCCACTTTTAGGAGAGAGAAAGGCTAGGGTTTTAGCTTTTCTTGCTCCATAAGTGTGCCTCCATGTTGGTACGAATTAGGATTTCACAATTTCTCATTTTTGAAAATCCTAAAACACCAAACATGGTCTTCCAGGGAATCTTCTGAATGTAGATTCTTGAATCTTGAATATTCTTGAATCTTGAGACTTGAGATTCTTCTGGAATCTTGAGATTCTTCGGGATCTTGATAGAATCTTCGGAAATCTTATGGAATCTTCATAGAATCTTCGGGAATCTTCTAGACTGGAGAATCTTGACAGAATCTTCTGAGGTCTTCTAACTTCGTGTAGAATGTTCAACAGAATCTTCTGGTCCCGCATGGAATCTTCAGGGAATCTTGTAGATTCAAATAGAATCTTTAGGAGGCTCACATAATCTTTTTAAAGTGTTCGTAAAAATATTCTATTACTTAAATGCAAAATATATTCTAGAATAAATTCTAGATAATTATTTTTATTTAATAATTTGCATTTAAATCTCCATACAAGATCTTTCTAGATTTCCCACACATATATATATATTTAGAAAATTATTAACATATATTGTGTAGAATAGAGATTTAATTTTGTTTCCCTATTTTATATATAATTTTAAAATTTATATATATATATATATATTGTGCATGAATATTTAAATAGAGATATTTGATAAAAAGATTCTCTATTTAATTTCATGTATTTTCCATAATTAACTTTTTAGGAAATCTTAGAGTCTTCCAACCAAACTTTCCTTAATTAGAAAAGCTTTGACTTGGTCTTCAAAAAATTTGAATTGCTTGTAATCCAAGCTATATGTTGCGCCACTTTTGCTCTAGATGTAGTCAAGATGTGTCTTTTTATTTTATCAAATAAATTAGATCCTAAAACACACTTAACAAACCATTAGTCCAACCAAATTAAAACTTTTATTTTAATTAAGAATTTTATCATTCAAAACCTTCAATGATGAGGTAAAGGGTTCTTGGAGCTAACATACTCTACCCTTAAGTATCTTGTAAACTCTGATATTTTATTCATCACCAATCTTGTCTTCTATACTATTATTGTTACTATTACTATTATCATTACATATCATATATTATACATGTTGTTGTTCTTACTGTATTATTCTTTTATTATTATTATTAGGGTTAATATTTTATTATTATCTTCCCTATTAATATTACTATCATTATCATATTATTATTATTATTTCTACCCGTTATCTGTAACATCCTAATTTATTAACTATGCCATGGACATAATCAACAATTTGCAATGTTACATAACACCCAAAAACCCCATGTTTTTTCTTTTTGAAACGTATATATGTAACGTACAATTTCGCAAACCCCCGTGTACAATAAACCGGTATTGAGACTCAAAGCCATGACCAATCAGATTAATGACACGAATGGATAACCTGGATAAGCGTCTAGAATCACAATTGAAAATGCCAATAATATAATAAAGGCCCATGCAACAAATGGCCATAATATTAATATATAACATATGCATCAGAGTGGAAATTATCAAGGTTTGAGTGTATCGGGATCCTGTTTAGTACATGTCGAATATATACATATATATAGAGGAGCTGACATGATAAAAATAAACAAGTTTAGAAATTCCTCGTCCGAATGTACAAGGTAGACTCAGGTGAAGTGCAAAGCTGCCCAATAAATATATACAAACCAAAGGAGTGTTTATCTCCCTCACAGGGGTACAAAAGCTCCAAAACCACATATACAGACCAAAATATATAACTAGACATAAAAAGGGGCGGCTACAAAGCCGATCTTCTGGTCGCGACTCCGATGTCTTCCGTCCGATGTTAACCATCACTCTCCTCGCTCGGTGCTGGTCCCCCCTCTAGGGATATTACCTCCGGCTCGTCCTCCATCTGCTCGCCCTCGTCGGTGGGCGGGGCTGCCTCATTACTCTCGTATCCTTCCTCCTCGGGGTCTGACTCATCCGAGTCCGGAGCGGGTATGGGCACTGGAAGTGGCGGCGGATGAGCGGGCGCTAGGGCAGGTGCGGGTGCAGGATCAGGAACAGGAGCGGGGTATCTCGCCATGAGCTCTAGGATGAAGAAACGATATACCCCGGATACGGTGGAGACCATGGTCACGGCGCCGGTCGACGGCCTGTAGCTCGCTACCGCGAAGTCAAATGTCAGTCGGCGCGGCAGGGGCGGCGGCTGCTCCATACGTATCTAGAATCGAAGCATCAAGAGAGAAAAGAGTAAGACGGGGTCGTCTTAGTGAGTTACACAGAGCACACGGATCTACGTGCTCGACAACGTCGATTCTAGCCAGTCAAAGTAATACTCGGGTATAAAACTGTACTTTACTTTCTGAAAAGGCAGAGTCCTTACTTTGACTGGTTCAAACATCTTACTGATCCGTTTCTAAGGGAACCTAGGGTCTCTCTAAGTTCTCGTATTCCCTCATTCAAAGCGAATGCACACTCATTCCCTGGGCATCTGATCATACCATCACAAGCAATATCAACAATCCAAACATTCATCCTACATCCACCCGTTAAATCTCTTCACTTCGACGAGCAACACTACCGATTATTCTCATCGCTTTGGCAAGCGGTCAAAAACTGATTGTTCTCTTCGCCTCGGTGAGCGGCACTAACCGATTATTCTCTTCGCCTCGGTGAGCGGCACTAACCGATTATTCTCTTCGCCTCGGTGAGCGGTACTAACCGATGATTCTCTTCGCCTCGGTGAGCGGTCGTAGCCGATTTTTCTCTTCGCCTCGGTAAGCGGCACTAACCGATCATTCTCTTCGCCTCGGTGAGCGGCACTAACCGATCATTCTCTTCGCCTCGGTGAGCGGTACTAAAACTCAATCCAACCATAACATTTAAATCTACCTCTAGTTACTTCGGGATACTCTTCGGGAGTTTCCTGGCATGTACTTCAGGAGTTACCCGGCATTCTCCACGAAACCAAATCTATGTACACAATCATATGAAATAAACTTCCTTTAGTGTTTCCGGGGTACTCCTCGGGAGCTTCCTGGCATGTACCTCAGGATTCACCCGGCATTCCCACAAAACCAACCCATCATCAATCGTATCTCATCACTTTTCTTAACAATATATAGGTGCATACTCATATCGTTACAGCAACCATATCAATCTGGTATTCAACTATGTTCACAATCTATCTTTAAAACAATTATTCCGGCAGACATACACTTTGAAATCAAACGCATAAGTGATGAGCATTTTTCCCGTTTCATCATTTCATAAAGCATTACCATCTCATAACCCACTCTAATCTCAATTAAGAGGTTCTACATTGCATATAATTATAACATATTTTCACATCATTACCTCAACTATCATCACATAATCATCTACACATCAGCCACACGTAGCATATCACCTCAACCAGCGAATTTCATCACAAAAATCAATGCATACCGGCATAATACACAAGCACATACGAGTATCTATTCAATTCATCATTCCAGTATCATTTCACATCAGTATGGAATTTAGCTTCTTACTTCAGAATACACGATTACATTCCTTTTTATCACCCTTCACCTTTTCATCATAAACAAATATCAATCATTCTTAACTTCGCACTCTTAAAATCTTAAGCGTATATATCGATTTCTTAGTTACATGTACTTTACAGGTTCCCGTATAATTTAGCATGCACATAATACATGTATTCAACATCATTAAATTTCCCTTCGCTATTTATCCGTGCCGTTACTTGATCTAGAGGTTACCACACACCATTCCCGAAATCTTAGTCTTTCAAATCAGAATATGTTAAATACTTTTTTCTAAGTCTCATTTCCTATTTTTAAATCAAGTACAAAGCCAAGACCTACTCAACTCAATTCTCATTATAAATAACTTAAGCTTGGGAAATACTTTTGTTCATAAGACGTACGATCCTTTCATAAAAGCATTTTCGAGTGTTCTCAAAACCTTTTCATACACACAACTTAATCTTATATTTATCTTTGTCAAGTTTCACAAAACTCCCATATCATCCCCTTAACTCACCCATTCTTTACACATCAACTTATGTATATACATTCCATTTCTCTTTTCATGATTAAAAGCATTAATACATACTTAGTTTCATCACTTTAAAATAATAGGTTAACCCCATAATCATTCTTTGAAAACTCGTACTTAATAGGGTGAAAATAAGTGAAATTGTACTTTTCAGGTGCAGGGGATCGATCCTCAGGGGTCTGGGATCGATCCTGCCTCAAAATTTTACAGAAAACTCGTTTTCGCAGCACGGGGATCGATCCTCTCATAGTGGGGATCGATCCCCAGGCAAAATTTTTCAGGATCAGCAATTTTTCACATGGGGATCGATCCCCACAGCACAGTTTCTGCAGAAAACGCAGAAATCGCGTTTCAGCTCTATTTTCACTTCAAAACCCATACCTACTCCTCCAAATCACTCAAAAATCACTCATCCAATATACATACACATAACATCAGTGTCTAAACTCAATATATCAGAACCAAAGGCAAGAAAAACATAATCTCATACACATGCAAGCATCAAACTTCACATGCAAGCACTCACACAAACACCATTCATCAGCATTCTTGAAAGATAGCTACATGCAACTTCAAACTCGAAAATCAGAGGTGCAAATTAACAAGAATAAAAGAGCAAGAGGTTCTGAAACAATGAAAAATCAGAGGTATGATGAAGAGGGTTGATAACTCACTTGATTTCTTTGAGAAAGAAGCAAAATGGAGAGGTTGGTGGTGACTTCTCTGGAGCTCCAAGAGGCTGGCCGAAAATGGTGAGGGAGAGGGAGGAGAAGATTCTGATATGTGTGTTTGAATGAGAGAAAATGAAAATGTCATTGAGGGGGAGAGGGGTGGTCGAAACTTAAAGGCTAGGGGTGTGGTGTTTTGTTAATTTTTGAGTTGTTGTAGTGTTAAATGTCTCTAGGTAGTGAGTATGAGTATGTGTTTGAGTATATTTTTGAGCAAGAAATTACAACTAAGATTTATGGGGAGAGTTAAATAAATTTTGGAGAGCTCAGGGTCCTAAAAAGTTGCTCCGGTTGTGTTTAAGATCTAGCTCAGACTCGCTCTCAGGTTACTCAAAAACTCACTAAACACTCAGTATTTAAGATAAGAAAATGATATATGATCATTATGAAAATTTCCTTAATATTATGAGACTCTCAGTGAGTCTAAAATAATTATTTCATATTATTATTAATTTCGCATTATTTATATATAAATAGAATTTTTCCTGAAAATCGTAAAAATGCGAAATAATAATAACAATAGCCTTAAAATCATAATTTTCCAATATTGGTGAGAATATTTTCTAAATATTTTCCAAACACCAATTTGGGAATTTAAATTTTAAATATTAAGGTCTCAACAAAATTTTTATAACGATCATTACTCCTCTAAGGGGTTCTCTAACTCATACAATAATAATATTAAGTCTGCCTTGCTTCTCAGCAACTTAAATTATTATCATAGTAACTTATAGCACATTCACAGAATTTAGTCACATAAAACAAATGCATATATATATATATATATTTATGCACCCATATACATAAATAAATATATATATATACAACTTATTTTAATCATGAGACATAAAATATGTTCCCTTACACATATATGCAAATTTTATTTATTCTCACATAAGCATCTTAATATATCAAGCATGATTATATATATATATGTATATACATGTCACTACTGCAATATATATATATAAATAAACTAAACACCGGTCTTTTCCCTGAGTACGGAAATTAAATTAAATCCAAGCACACACACCACTCACTCTGGTTCCGTAAAAATATATATATATCTCAGGCATCACCATATAGTTTGTTCCAACTTTAAACATCAATCACCAATCAATTCAAATATTTATCCCCATCAAATAAACTAATTGATCTTAGCACCATGTTACCCATGTGCGCACTACACATGTACACATATACATATGCCAGCCATAGAAAACACCTCATGAAATATCACCACATATAAAATATACATATATATAACTCTAAGTTCCGGGCACTAAAATCCGCACCGGCGACTTGAGAATACACAGAACAATGAAGTCCCAAATCACGGGTGTTACAAATCTACCCCCCTAAAAAGAAACTTCGTCTCGAAATTTCCGATCGTTTTCTCCGAAGAGGGTAGGGATGCTCCTATCGCGTCTCTAACTGGAGCTTCCCTGGCATGATCTCTCCAAACAACTCTCATCAGAGGAACCTCCTTTTGGCGATTCAGTTTCACTTTGCAATCCACAACCCTAGTGGCGGGGAGTCCGAGCGTTAGATTGTTTGTAACTGTATGTTCTGTTTCGATTGGCCGTTCGCCTGAGGGCGACACGCGGTGCTCCAACTCAACCTGGTGCCGAAAATCTCGCGGCAACGCTTCCTAAAACCTGGGTATAAACCTTGAATCACGGTCGGAGACAATCGGAGTAGGCGCTCCGTATAGGTGGGTGATCCAGTCTATGTTCATTTGGGCCATTCTCCCATGGATAACTCATCCTCATCGACAAAAAGTGGCTAGATTTGGTAAATCTGTTCCAAAATGACCCAAAACTGCGTCATTTTTCCCCTGTGTCAGGGGTAATCTCGTCACAAAAGTCCATCATGATGTGCTTTCATCTCCATTCTGAAATGCGGAGGGAAACCAAAACGCCCACTGGTCTCGGGTGCTCCGCTTTAACCCTCTGTCACGTAAGGCACGTTCCACGAAATGGGCTACATCTCGCTTAAATCCTGGCCACCAGAATCGTCCCTGCAGGTCATTATACGTCTTGATCATCCCCGAGTGTATACCGAAATGACTCGATGCGGTTTCAGCAATACGCCATCTCGTAGTTCCCGGCTCTTAGGCACGCCAATCCCTCGAAATTTCTTGTCCTCCGGAGAATTGCAGACCACCCGGGTGTCCCCAATCCTTACTCCTTGCAAATCCCGGTCGAGGAGAACTGGGCGAGTCCCTAGTTATCCACTCTTACAACTGCATGTGGGCGTGTGGGAACTAGACATGGAATTCTACGTTATCGTTTCTACACCGGCTTAGCCTTTCTAGGTCGTCAGGGAAAAGGATCGTCTTAGATCCACAAACTAGTATAACCCGATTTAGCCATAGCAAAACCCTACTTAGGATAATATCTAGCCCGGTCAAGGGTATACATATCAAATCGGTCTCACCTGCTCTCTCTAACAGTTCAAAAGCACACCCAACAATGCATGTATTAGCCGTAACGAATGTGACACCAGAATCATATAAACAGATAAGATTACCCTTTTTCAACCTATGCTTACCTTGGATCAGCTCCCCTGGCGCCCTCGCCTGCTCTGCAGCGACCGCAAAAACGCGTGCATGACGCTGCGGTTGTTGATTCCCTCCTTGAGGGCAAGATCTTGCAAAATGCCCTGCTAGTCCGCAAGAAAAACAAATCGAGCAATCTCCCTGGTGCCTCTTGCCGCATCTATCACAGGGAGGGTATCGTACAAACTGGGTCGGTGGCCTCGCCACTGGATCCGCGGGACGGGCAGGTTGGTGTTGCTCTGCTAAATGATGTCTTGGCGGAGGTGGCGGCCTCCTCCACGGTCGTGGTCGCCGTCGGTGTGCTCCTTGTTGTTGTTGATGATGGTGGTGCTGGGGTGGCTGGGGACGGAACTGGGGCTGCCTTGGCGGCTCTTGCGCCCTAAATCGCCCCTGGTGATTAGGGAAATGAGGGGATATCTTCGTGGGTGCTCACCGAACTGCATGGGGGGTTGGGCCCTCGATGCCTGGCTAGGCCCCGCCTCATCTAACATCTTTCTTTTTCCGGCCCCCTGCTCGGCCTCGACTCTCCTCTGAGAGCTTGATTCCTGTGCTATGCACATATTCACCAAGGCGGCATAGTTCCGGAGGTTACGGTTCACCATCCTCTCATTCAAGTCCGGCCTCAGTCCCTGCTCATACCTCACACACTTCCACTCCTCATCCGGATTTAGCTGGTAGGTGTAGGAGTGACGGCACAATCGATCAAACTTTGTTGTGTACTCCAAGATAGACATGTCCCCTTGCACTAGCTCAAGAAACTCCTTGTCCTTAGCATCACACACTATTCTGGGAAAGTACTTCTCATAGAATTCTGCTTTGAATCCTCCCCAGTATATCCCATCCTCCGTCGGCTGTAGAACCGGTCGCACGACCTCCCACTAAGATTCGGCCTGGTCCTTCAACTCACGAGTTGCAAATTTTACTTTCTGCGCCTCGGTCAGGGGAATATCCTCGAAAATGCGCTCAATACCCCTTATCCATCCGTCTGCGAGGTCGGGGTCCAGTTCCCCGTGGAAAGCTGGTGGATTCCGCTGCTTGAATTCCATGTATCGACGGGACTCTTCGCTTGCCACTGGTTGTTGCACACGTCCGGCCTCCATGGCCTGCGCCATTCTGACCGACGCTTCAGCTTGGGCCCTAATGGCTTCTAAGACCTCTTGGAGGTCTGGAGTATAAGGGACATCCCGGCGTCGTCGTGGCGGCATTACGTTCAATCAATACCTGCACATCCAATGAGTTGATCAGGCTCATGTCAATGCAGATCATTGGAGAAGTAATGGCACACATAACAGATGGGTTCAAGGAAAACAGGGCTCAAAGAATGACAAACTAAAGGAAGGAAGCAAGCTCAGTCCTCAGGCTCAATTGGACCGAACTGCTCTAATACCAAAAATGTAACATCTCAATTTATTAACTATGCCATGGACATAATCAACAATTTGCGATGTTACATAACACCCAAAAACCCCATGTTTTTTTTTTTGAAACGTATATATGTAACGTACAATTTCGCAAACCCCCGTGTACAATAAACCGGTATTGAGACTCAAAGCCATGACCAATCAGATTAATGGCACGAATGGATAACCTGGATAAGCGTCTAGAATCACAATGGAAAATGCCAATAATATAATAAAGGCCCATGCAACAAATGGCCATAATATTAATATATAACATATGCATCAGAGTGGAAATTATCAAGGTTTGAGTGTATCGGGATCTTGTTTAGTACATGCCGAATATATACATATATATAGAGGAGCTGACATGATAAAAATAAACAAGTTTAGAAATTCCTCGTCCGAATGTACAAGGTAGACTCAGGTGGAGTGCAAAGCTGCCCAATAAATATATACAAACCAAAGGAGTGTTTATCTCCCTCACAGGGGTACAAAAGCTCTAGAACCACATATACAGACCAAAATATATAACTAAACATAAAAAGGGGCGGCTACAAAGCCGATCTTCTGGTCGCGACTCCGATGTCTTCCGTCCGATGTTAACCATCGCTCTCCTCGCTCGGTGCTGGTCCCCCCTCTAGGGATATTACCTCCGGCTCGTCCTCCATCTGCTCGCCCTCGTCGGTGGGCGGGGCTGCCTCATAACTCTCGTATCCTTCCTCCTCGGGGTCTGACTCATCCGACTCCGGAGCGGGTATGGGCACTGGAAGTGGTGGCATATGAGCGGGCGCTAGGGTAGGTGCGGGTGCAGGATCAGGAACAGGAGCGGGGTATCTCGCCATGAGCTCCGGGATGAAGAAACGATATACCCCGGATGCGGTGGAGACCATGGTCACGGCGCCGGTCGACGGCCTGCAGCTCGCTACCGCGAAGTCAAATGTCAGTCGGCACGGCAGGGGCGGCGGCGGCGGCTGCCCCATACGTATCTAGAATCGAATCATCATAGTATTTATTTTATTTTATTTTATTTTATTTTATTTTATTTTATTTTATGTGTCTATGTGTGTATTTTAATTTATATTTAAATATTAGAAAAATTATATAAGCATTATAGTATTATTTGGGGGGATTTGGAGTGTTTTAGTATTTTAAGTGGCGGTGGGCCCCACAATGACTCTTGACCTAGCCACTCCCTATATAAACACTAGTAACCCTCTCCAATTGAGAAAAACACTCTCCTCCTTCTTCTGAGCCGCCATAGCCATCTTTCTCTCAAGAGCTCCCTAAGCCATTGATACTCCAAACCACGAAACACCTATGAAACC
Source organism: Aeschynomene evenia (assembly GCA_013621005.1). NCBI lineage: Eukaryota > Viridiplantae > Streptophyta > Magnoliopsida > Fabales > Fabaceae > Aeschynomene > Aeschynomene evenia. Next base: position 20,877,851 of record CM024266.1, read on the forward strand.
TTACCCAATCCAGAAAATAAACTCATATTCTTAATCCTCTCATCAAGCCGGACCTTTTTACCGATTTCGTTTCTCCGTTTAGAGTCTTCGGCATCACCGGACCGTTCGTGGGGCTAGAGAGAGAGGTTTCCAACGAGAGCAACGTCGGGAAAGGGTTTCTCTTTGCATATTTCGAAATTGTCTTCAAGAGGTAGGGGTTAGGCATTCTATTTTCATGCATATTGATGATGATTTTATGAGATTAATGTGATGGTTGTTTTTCCCATTAGGAATTTTTGTGCCTTATTATTATTATTATTATTATTACGTAGATCGATATAGTATATATATATATATATAATACAATAAATAGAAAAAAAAAAAGAAAACAGTTTACAAGTATATGTATTTTACTATTACATATTATTATTACATAAACTTATACTTAATAGCATATATATTAGTTAATAATAGGTAGATAACTGGTAGAAATAATAATAATAATATGATAATGATAGTAATATTAATAGGGAAGATAATAATAAAATATTAACCCTAATAATAATAATAAAATAATAATACAGTAAGAACAACAACATGTATAATATATGATATATAATGATAATAGTAATAGTAACAATAATAGTATAGAAGACAAGATTGGTGATGAATAAAATATAAGAGTTTACAAGATACTTAAGGGTATAGTATAAAGTACAAGTAAAACTAGAATAAAGTATAAGTATGAAATAATAATAAAATAAACGAGATCATATGACATGAAAGGTATAGAAGCATTGAGAATAATATTTATAAGTAGTTGTATATCATGTTTATTTGATAAAGAGTTGTATTTATTTATTCTCCATGATGTCAGAGTAAGTAAGTGAATGTGCTATGTTTATTCCATGATGTTAAAGAGTATAAATTGACATGTTTTTACCCTTTTATGTACCCTAATGCGTTCTACGACTTGTATAAATGTTATATATGATTTATGCATGATTTATATATGATTATATGAGCTATAAAGTACGTTTATATGTATGTTTAATTGCTATGATGTATATATAATTATTGTATGAGATATATATGTTATATTGAGTATATGTATTGCTTTTATGATGCGTTAAATTGTTTATGTGAGTATATGATATATATTATGATGAAATGATCTGAATGAATTAACTCTGTCACTCGGTAAAAGTTAAAAGATGTTCTGAAAGATATTCTGGCGCTCTGAAAGATTTCTGTTAACTCTGAAAGATTTCTGATAATTAAAAGACGTTCTGAAAGATCTCCGAAACTCTGAAAGATTAAAATACCCTGTAGCCTTCAGCTTGTGATGAGTGTTGTAGGGAGGGGTGGCATCCTCGGCTGCAACTCCTTCACTTGAGGAAGGTGAACTGTACCCCCTCTTCCCCGTATGTTTTAGGATGAGCTCATACCTAGGGGCGGATTGTAGGAGTAAGGATGGGAGGGAGGCTTTGCCATGTCTGACAGATTCAAAGTAAAAGTTAATGATAAGATGATCTGAAAGAAAGTTCGGATAAATGTTCTGTTATGTTATATTTCCCTTATTGTGATAGAAGCACATAGTACACTACACATGGACCTTTAATTATGATATGTTATATAAATTAATAAAATGGACAAGATGCACTTAGGTAAGACGTTCCGGGGAAAGATTGATTTTCAACTTATATCCGAATTGAACTCATTCATGCTTCACTTATTTTATAATTAAACCCGGGGCGGCTTCCTCTACTGAGTCACTTCCTAGTGCTCACCCTATGTTTTTCCCACCTTTTAGAGGAGCAGACAGAGCGGATGTCGGAGCACACGAGGAGCTCGTGTAGACTTAGTTTATGATATAGTTCCCTAGATATCAGAGACATGTTTTATTTCCTTTTCAGATGTTATGACTTTTATGCTTCCGCTACGTTTATTTATTTATTATGTTTTCTGAGTCCGGACCTTTGTTAGCCGGCAGCTATTTATTTACTCAAATTTATGGTGGAATCTCATAGGTCACAGTTTTTGGCTTATGGGGTGAGACCTAGTATTTATTTCATGTTTGTTACTTGATGGGAGTTATTTATATGATGTAGTATTTTCGTAGATGTTTGTATAGCTTATTATTATCGTTGTATTTATGCGTCAGGCCCTTATTTTCTATACCGCAAATGATTTTCGAAAATTTATCCCGTCTATTTTCCGCGTATTATATTTTAAATATAAAGATAAAACATGATAACAAGAGGTAACCCTTATGAAATGGCCTAAAATGACTTAAGCATTAAGGGCTTTCTAGTAGGGTGTTACATCATTCATCAGCATTCTTGAAAGATAGCTACATGCAACTTCAAACTCGAAAATCAGAGGTGCAAATTAACAAGAATAAAAGAGCAAGAGGTTCTGAAACAATGAAAAATAAGAGGTATGATGAAGAGGGTTGATAACTCACTTGATTTCTTTGAGAAAGAAGCAAAATGGAGAGGTTGGTGGCAACTTCTCTGGAGCTCCAAGAGGCTGGCCGAAAATGGTGAGGGAGAGGGAGGAGAAGCTTCTGATATGTGTGTTTGAATGAGAGAAAATGAAAATGTCTTTGAGGGGGAGAGGGGTGGCCGAAACTTAAAGGCTAGGGGTGTGGTGTTTTGTTAATTTTTGAGTTGTTGTAGTGTTAAATGTCTCTAGGTAGTGAGTATGAGTATGTGTTTGAGTATATTTTTGAGCAAGAAATTACAACTAAGATTTATGGGGAGAGTTAAATAAATTTTGGAGAGCTCAGGGTCCTAAAAAGTTGCTCCGGTTGTGTTTAGGATCTAGCTCAGACTCGCTCTCAGGTTACTCAAAAACTCACTAAACACTCAGTATTTAAGATAAGAAAATGATATATGATCGTTATGAAAATTTCCTTAACATTATGAGACTCTCAGTGAGTCTAAAATAATTATTTCATATTATTATTAATTTCGCATTATTTATATATAAATAGGATTTTTCCTGAAAATCGTAAAAATGCGAAATAATAATAACAATAGCCTTAAAATCATAATTTTCCAATATTGGTGAGAATATTTTCTAAATATTTTCCAAACACCAATTTGGGAATTTAAATTTTAAATATTAAGGTCTCAACAAAATTTTTATAACGATCATTACTCCTCTAAGGGGTTCTCTAACTCATACAATAATAATATTAAGTCTGCCTTGCTTCTCAGCAACTTAAATTATTATCATAGTAACTTATAGCACATTCACAGAATTTAGTCACATAAAACAAATGCATATATATATATATATATATATATATATATATATATATATTTATGCACCCATATACATAAATAAATATATATATATACAACTTATTTTAATCATGAGACATAAAATATGTTCCCTTACACATATATGCAAATTTTATTTATTCTCACATAAGCATCTTAATATATCAAGCATGATTATATATATATATATATACATGTCACTACTGCAATATATATATATAAATAAACTAAACGTCGGTCTCTTCCCTGAGTACAGAAATTAAATTAAATCCAAGCACACACACCACTCACTCTGGTTCCGTAAAAATATATATATATAATTATATATATATATCTCAGGCATCACCATATAGTTTGTTCCAACTTTAAACATCAATCACCAATCAATTCAAATATTCATCCCCATCAAATAAACTAATTGATCTTAGCACCATGTTACCCATGTGCGCACTACACATGTACACATATACATATGCCAGCCATAGAAAACACCTCATTAAATATCACCACATATAAAATATACATATATATAACTCTAAGTTCCGGGCACTAAAATCCGCACCGGCGACTTGAGAATACACAGAACAATGAAGTCCCAAATCACGGGTGTTACATTATCTACCTATTATTAACTAATATACATGCTAATAGGTATAAGTTTATGTAATAATAATATGTAATAGTAATATACATATACTAGTAAACTGTCCTTTTATATATACATATATATATATATATATATATATAGAATGCTCGCTCAAGAAAGCAAAAACCAAGCATGCTCGCACGCTGCCATACGCTATGCTATATCTACGTAACATAATAATAATAAATAATAATAATAATAATAATAATAAGGCACAAAAATCCCTAATGGGAAAAACGACCATCAAATTAATCTCATAAAATCATCATCAATATGCATGAAAATAGAATGCCTAACCCCTACCTCTTGAAGACAAAATGCTAGAATGCAAAGAGAAACCCATTTTTTTCCCGACGTTGCTCTCGTTGGAAACCTCTCTCTCTAGCCCCACGAACGGTCCGGTGACGCCGGAGACTCTTAACGGAGAAACAGAATCGGTAGAAAGCTCCGTCTTGATGAGAGGATTAAGAATATGAATTTATTTTCTGGATTGGGTGAGGTTTGATGGGTGTTTCGTGGTTTGGAGTGTCAATGGCTTAGGGAGCTCTTGAGAGAAAGATGGCTATGGCGGCTCAGAAGAAGGAGGAGAGTGTTTTTCTCAATTGGAGAGGGTTACTAGTGTTTATATAGGGAGTGGCTAGGTCAAGAGTCATTGTGGGGCCCACCGTCACTTAAATTACTAAAACACTCCAAATCCCCCCAAGTAATACTATAATGCTCATATAATTTTTCTAATATTTAAATATAAATTAAAATACACACATAGGCACATAAAATAAAATAAAATAAATAATAATATATAACACTAACATTATCTAATAACATCATGTAACTCATATAAATATTTTATATCATCATTCCTAACCTCATGCATCATCTAAATACCAATTAAAACTCATATATGCAGCCAACATACTCTTCCACACACAATGAACACTCACATAAATACACATAATTATCATGACATATAATTTACACACGTAATTCACATAGCATAGAATGAACACATATATACACACTTAAATCACGTCACACATAAGGGTTTGACTAGAAGAAACTTATCCACCCAAACCGAATTAAATCCTAACCAAGGTCAATTACCCTTAATCTCCCTTAATTAGGACTTAATAAAAGTCGGGGTGTTACAGTCATCACTGCGATGCACGACCGCTCCTCCACCCCGATCGTCATATCATCAAACCTTCGATCGGCAGCAACAACGATAGGGAGACAACGGTAATAATGGCAATAGCCGCGACCAACTCCAGAGGCGAATCAGATTTGCAACGTCTTCCTCCATCGGTGCCCGTTCAAGCTCCGCCCTCTGTAGCGCCTCGCGTCCCACTAGCTGCCACCGCGAGGAGCCTCTGTTCCCAGGCGCAAGCTCCTATTTCTCTCTCTGCAGTTCTCGGCTCGCTCTCTCACATCACCGCTCGGTCCCACACCACCCACCACAATCACCCTCCGTTCATCGCGACTACTACCATCCACCCAATCCAATCACCAACAACCATCAAAGGGATCGAGCTCTCAACACAAAACGTCATGGATAAATCAATCAAAAAAATCTAAAAGGACAATAATAAAGTACCATAAACTGGGGCAAATTTTCATGGCGTCACTTTCATTTAGAGCATGTCATTCATCATACTAGGGCTAGATTTGTCGTGTCTCCAGTATCAATGCACATCACACCCGCGTTACACACATCATGCATCAATCCATTCATTTGTTGTGTCTCTAGTATTAATGCACATTACACCCACGCTACACACATCATGCATCCATGCATTCATCAAAACTGGGGCAATTGAGATGTGATTTACAGCAGGGGAAATCTACCTCTCAGTTAAAATCATCTCATGCCCTTCTAATCATGCATTACAAGCATCTCTTCCAGATCATTCACATAACTTGCAAAGAGACCAAGATGATTTGTCAGCATTATAATCAACACATTCAGCACACACCACATGCAACATCTTCACAAAATTTCAACAAAGAGCTTTACATTTCGCAGCATCAACTATACATTTCTTGCATCAACTTTACCTTTCCCTGCCTTGATTTAAATTCCCTTGCCTCGATTTAAATTCCAATGCCTCGATTTACATTTCCTGCCTCGATTTAAGTTCCCTTGCCTCGATTTGAATTCCAGTGCCTCGATTTAAATTCCCTTACCACGATTTAAATTCCAGTGCCTCGATTTACATTTCTTGCCTCAATTTAAATTCCCTTGCCTCGATTTAAATTCCAGTGCATCGATTTAAACTCCCTTGCCTCGATTTAAATTCCCTTGCCTCGATTTAAATTCCAGTGCCTCGATTTAAATTCTCTTGCCTCGATTTCAATTCCCTTGCCTCGATTTCAATTCCAGTGCCTCAATTTAAATTCCCTTGCCTCGATTTAAATTCCCTTGCCTCGATTTCAATTCCAGTGCCTCGATTTCAATTCCAGTGCCTCGATTTCAATTCTCTTGCCTCGATTTAAATTCTCTTGCCTCGATTTAAATTTCAGTGCCTCGATTTAAATTCCCTTGCCTCGATTTAAATTCCCTTGTCTCGATTTAAATTCCCTTGCCTCGATTTACATTATCTGCCTCGATTTACATTTCCTGCCTCGATTTACATTCCCTTGCCTCGATTTAAATTCTTGTCTCAATTTTATTTTCAGCATCAACCATAAGTCTTCACACACTCACATCACATGCATCTAGATCCATCATCATTCATCATCCTTTCCAGACAAAATACGTGTTCTTATCTTTACTTGTTCCTTACTAATTCAAAAGTCAAAACTTTTGCATATAAATAAGGAACAAGTAAAGAGGGACAACTGTAAACACCGTATTTTGTCCGGACATTTATTTAAAAATAGAAAAAACTCAAAAATATAAAAAAAAATAAAATCATAATCATTATCTCATTAAATCACATAATTACAATCAAACTTAGCATAATCTCATTGCATCCAATACAATCAATCAGCATTAATTGCATCAATCACAATCTCATCACACACAATCAAATTAAAATCACAATCAGGAAAAATCAATCAGAATTTCATTTGCATTAACGCTAATTTTAACCTAGGTAGCCACTATATATTTCATTACAACAACAACATCATGATCATCGTGGCTCAGCCACTCACATAACAGCTGCTCAACGACACACGGAACAACAACAAAAACCACCCCCTCTGCCATCATCATCTCCTCCATGGTCACACACCAGTAGCACCACATATACCACCTTCATCACCACCAACAACCCAAAAATCAATTTACAAAGGAAAAAGGAGAAGAAAACAGCAGCAACAACACAATAACAACACAATAATAGCAGTAACAACACAGCAGCAGGACAACGACAGGAACAGCAGCAATGGCAACCACATAGCCATCATCATCACCATCGGTCATCATCATCAACCACGACCCAGCCAAGTAACAGCCACAATCGACGCCTTGCGGTCGTAGCCGCGGCGGCGGCGAAAGCTGTACGTCTCTCTTCTTCCTTCTCCGGTCACAGTCGTGGTCGCTAGGAACCATGGCAGCACTAACCTCGCACAAACCCATTGGCACCCTCCTCCGTTTCTTGCAATCGCGACAACAACACCGAGGGCCGCGCCTTTCTCCTTTGGCTTTAGTTATCGCGACCACCGTCACTCCTCCCTGGTCGCGCCGCTCTCTCTCTCTCCTCGCTCTGCCTCGCAACCGCAGATCCCAGCGGCTGTAGAAGCAGCCGCAACAGCTGCAGGCGCACACAACGGTCGCAGTAGCAGCGGCAACCGTGCTTCATCCTCCTTCCTCTCCGCCACGCCACCACCCCTTGCTTCTCTCCCTCGCCCGCGCTCTCTCTCTCCCTGCTCACACACTTTTGCCTGCTGCCATCATCCGCTGCTCGCGCCTGCCATCCACACCCCCTCGCCCGACGTCGCGCCGCCGGCGACTGCCTCCCTCGTCTGCTGCTCGCGCCTGCCGCACCAGCACCCGTGATCTTCCCCACTGTACGGGAATTAGGGATTGGATCGGGGGTTTTGTTTGATTTGTTATTATTATTATTATTATTGTTATTATTAGTATTATTATTTTCTTTTTCTTAAAATCAAAATAGTACTAATTTTTTTTTTAATTTATTATTTCGTTGTATGAGTTGATCATCCTCGAAATTGTAAATTACAGGCCTGTATCCTAAAAATGTTTTTTTAAATAACAATTATTTCCTTTTTAAATTAAAAACAATTTATTTTATTTTAATTAAAATCAAGTCAATACAAAATCTTTTTATACAATATATTATTTCGTTGTATGAGATAATCATCCTCGGGATCGTAAATTGTGGGGTACTTGTGCGAGTTATATCGTCCTGTACCCTAAAAATATCATTTTCTTAAATAAACAAATCTTTTTTTTATAAAATTCAATTTCCTTTTTCTTCAAAATCAAAATCTCTTAATTTCCCATTTTACAATTCATGATCTCGTTGTATGATTTAATCATCCTCGAGGATCGCAATTTGTGGAGTACTTGTGCGAGTCGCATCGTCCTGTATCCTAAAAATATCTTTTTCTTAAAATAGCAATTATTTCCTTTTTAAATCAAGCAATTTATTCTCTTTCAATTAAAATCAAATCAACTCAAAAATCTTTTTGTTTTACAATTTATTATTTCGTTGTATGAGATAATTGTCACGACCCAACTCGGATCGTGACCGGCACATAGGACGTCGAGTCCCATGTCAGCCTTGACCTGTAATCCATACAATAATGCAGCTAAACAACAACAGCCACAACTACTTTAACATGCATGTGTTCATAAAATCCATACATATAATATGGTCATCACATCCTGCTTAATCCATAAGCTAACATAATTCAACAGAAATCCAATCAAGTCTTAATTAGACTTACAACACATACATAACTTAGACAATCCTGGCTGTAAACTTATGGAGCATACTACGGACATAATAGAAAATAACATAACGCCTCTAAACACCGAGGCTCACCAAAGCTAAGAGCTTGGAGGAACGGAAGGGCTCGCTTCCTTATCAGCACCTGAATCTGAAAATGGTTTGTATGAATGAGTGAGTCATACGCTCAGTGAATAATAGATTAAAAACAGTTTATGCAACAATATCATGATCATAGGCACAGACAGGATAAACCATCGCATAAATACCATACAACACATTTCGCAATTTGCCGTATTCCTTATTATTACAAGTGTGATTATCATTAGAGATCCCGGGAGCCCAGCCCCCCCCTCGGATCTTTAGTCCCGGGAGCCCCGCCCCTCCTCAGACTTTAGTCCCGAGAGCCTAGCCCCTCCTCAGACTTCATTAAACTCGACCCCGTGAGCTATGCCCCCCCCTCAGGCCGAACCAACCAATCTTAACCATCCTTTAATTATTATTTCACAATCTCACATCGCATTATATTCACATCATCATCATAATAACATCGTAAACAGCCCTGTAACGAGTTTGGGGTAGCGGTGAACGAATGGATTTGGAAACACAACTTAGTTGTATAAAGATTTTGAGTTAAAGTCTTAAAAATAGGGTTTTAGTACTGCTGTAATCGATTACAGACCTCTGTAATCGATTACTTGCTTCAAATTTCGTTCCGAAGAAAATTTTTGCAAAAATTGGCAGTCTGTAATCGATTACAATCCCGCAGTAATCGATTACAGCCTGGGTCAGAAACGAAATTCTGCAGAAAACTTCGCAAAAATCATCTCCAAATCCACATTTTCACCACAACCCATCCAAATCAAACACAACCAACATGCAATATCAATCATATATCAACCAATCTCAGTCTCTATCAACTATCATAGCAAGAAATTCACAATATCATTCAAAATCAAACATAAACCATAAATAACCCATTACTCACAAATTACTCCAATGAGCTCCAAGACAGCACCCGGAGCTAGGATGAGGTACCCTGAGCTTCTCTAGTTGGTTGAGACCCTAGAGAACACATCACAAACCTCAATCTCACAACAAAATCAAAAACCCCAATCTTAAACCCTAAAACCCCAAATCCGAAAATTAGATAAAATAGACATCAATGGAGAAAAAGAAATACTCTACACTTACCCACAATACACTAGATGAGTAAGGCTAACTTGATCTTGAACATTAATGGAGTTGGGTGATGGATTTGGGAGAGATTTAAGAGAGGGAGAAGTGGTGAGGAGGAGAGAAAGAAAGAAAGGAAAATGGGGGGAGTGGGTATACGGGAAAAATGAGGGAGGGGAGGAGAAAAGAAAAGGAAAAAGAGGAAAAGGGGTCGGGAGGTGGGACCCACGTGGTTCTATCTCCCCGGTGCACCGTGATCTCTTACTCAAACTAACTCAGAATACCCGAGATATTACTATAATCATCCTCGGGATATAAATTGTGGGGTACTTGTGCGAGTCAAATCGTCTTGTACCCTAAAGGTCTTTTTAAAATAACAATTTATTTCCTTTCAAAAGCAAAAATTCTTTCTTTCTCTTTAATCAAAATCAAAACAAAATTCACAAATCTTTTTTTACAATTTGTTATTTCGTTGTATGAGATAATCATCCTCGAAATAATAGACTTGTGGGGTACTTGTGCGACTCATAACTCGCCCTGGATCCAACATTTTCTAAAAAAACACAAAATACACAAACATTTTCTACAAGAACGACATGGGTTTGAGTTCCTTATTGCACCAGAGGATACGTCGGCGCAGGCTACAACCTGTCAACCCAAAATTAATTTTTTTATCATTTTGTTTCTTTTTCTATTGTTTTTTATGTGTTTATTTCTACTTAAAGGGGAAATTAAATATTATTAAATTGTAAATATAGATTTGCATAATTTGCTCTAGAGTAATCGTATTTATACGGATGTATTAGGGGTGCAGTGAGATTAAATTCTCACCCTTCCCTAATCATAATTCGACTCCCGAACCTTATCTCTAAAAAAGACCAGTTTTACACAAAATAAAGGTTTTCCAATTTTTCCATAATTAAAATTGGTGGCGACTCCATTTTTCTCCATTTTGATTCACGGCAGCCCTCAGGGACGTTGTGACAGACTGTGAACACCATATTTTACCCCAATTAAATGCAATCAACAAATAAATAACAAATCAAATGCAATTAAGAATAAAATCAATTAAATGCAATCAAAATTAAACCAGGATCAGGTAATAATCAGATACAAATCAAATTAAAGCAAAATATAATCAAAACATATCAATCAGGATTGCATTGCATTAATTTCACTAAAACTTAATTAGCTAGTATATAATACTAGTCTAAGAACAGAGAAAGAGATCGGGAAAAAAAGAGCAAAAGAAGGGCAATTAAAAACTCAGAAAGAATAGGTAATTTTCTTTGGTCTCTCATTGTCAATGCGGTAACATCATCATCATTACTGCACCTCAGCCTAACCCCTCTCTCACCCCTAACCACCGCTTCTCTCCCTTGCCGCGGCGAGCTGCTACACTGCGACCGTCAACCCCTGTTCCCTTTCCTCGCGGTCGCGGTTTCGGATCTTGCTGCAGCGGCAGCCGCGAAGTCCGCGGTCGCCCCCTCCTTCCTTCACCAGCCCTCGTCGCCTCGACCTGGTCCCGTTCGTCGACCATCGAACCCGCCCCCGAACACAACCATCGAAGGCGCAACAACGGCAGTGAAGCCGCGTCTCTCTCTCTCGCTTTCACACCACAGCTGCGCGGCGCCGCAACCGACCGTTGTCGCCGTTGCCGCTGCCTACGCCGAACGAAGCTGTCACTGTCGCGCTTTCCCTCTTCCCTACCCACCAGGGAGGCGGCGGCGCCCCTCTTTAGTTCTCCCCTCTTTGTTTTCTAAAACCTAGATCTACTGCGTGTATACACGTGTTGTTTGTGTGCGTGTGTTTGTGTGTGTTCGTGTGTGTACGTGTGTGTTATTATTATTATTATTATTATTATTATTATTATTATTCTGTTTATTAATTATTCTTTTGTTATCAAAATCCATTTCTGCAATTTATTATTTCGTTGTATGAGATAATCATCCTCGGGATATAAATTGTGGGGTATTTCTCTGTTTATTATTCTTTTAATCAAAACATTCAAAATCCTTTTTTACTATTTATTATTTCGTTGTATGAGATAATCATCCTCGGGATATAAATTGTGGGGTACCTGTGCTTTCTCTGTTTATTATTCTTTTAATCAAAACATTCAAAATCCGTTTTTACAATTTATTATTTCGTTGTATGAGATAATCATCCTCGGGATATAAATTGTGGGGTACATGTGCTTTCTCTGTTTATTATTCTTTTAATCAAAACATTCAAAATCATTTTTTACAATTTATTATTTCGTTGTATGAGATAATCATCCTCGGGATAATAGATTGAAGGGTGCTTGTGCGAATCATATCGTCCTATACCCTAAAAATATCTTTTTTTTCTTAAAATAATAATTCCCTTTTAAATCAAAAGCAATTTATTCTCTTTCAATTAACATAAAAACAAAATCTTACAAAATCTTCTTTTTCAATTTATTACTTCGTTGTATGAGATAATCATCCTCGGAATAATAGATTGTAGGGTGCTTGTGCGAATCATAACTCGCCTTGTACCCAACATTTTCTAAAAAATACCAACACACAATTATTTTCTACAAGAACGACGTGGGTTTGAGTTCCTCATTGCACCAGAGGATACGTCGGCGCAGACTACAACCTGTCAACCCAAAATTAAATTTCTAATCATTTTGTTTCTTTTTTTAACATTGCTTTCTTTATGTTTATTTTAATATTTTAAGGAGAAATTAAATGTTATTAAATTATAAATATGGATTTGCATAATTTGCTCTAGGGTTACCGTATTTATACTGATGTATTAGGGGTGCAGTGAGATTAAATTCTCACCCTTCCCTAATCATAATTCGACTCCCGAACCCTAATCTCTAAAAAGACCAGTTTTGTACAAAATAAAGGTTTTCCAATTTTTCCATAATTAAAATTGGTGGCGACTCCATTTTTCTCAATTTTTAGTCACGGCACCCCTCGGGGACGTTGTGACAATACTTATTTGTGAGTGTTTGAACACATAGTGATAAAAATTAAGAAACAAGATTTGAAAAAAAATTGATAACATTCATTAATTATATTTAATTCTATTTTCTATTCTTAAACTTGTTACTATAATTCTATTACTAATCAGTATATAAGATTTTTTTTATTTCTTATCGATATTTAGTAAGACTGTTAATACTATTTTACTATTGTCATGATATTGCTAGCCTATGTATTAGTTCTCCTCCTAAATTGTGGTAAATTCAATTAAATTGTCTTCTAAAGTTTATATGTAGCGCCCTTGAGCTAACAGTGCGATACTATGCGATCATATGTAATATGTAAGCCATGATTTTTGAAGATTTATATGTGACGGTGATGATTGATGTGCATGTGAGTAAATCGAGCTATGAATTATGAATTGAATTATAATGAGTTGTATGTGAAGAGCTTATATGGTGATGGTGATTTATGTGCGTATTTGAAAAATAAGAGATATGTATTTAAGATTATGTGTTAAGGTAAGAACATGTACGTGAAGTGTATATAATTATATATATGTATATGGGCACATATATATATATATATATTTTCTTGGTGACATGTGAACAAATAAGTTGCATATATGTAAGAGTACATATTTTATGTATTGCGAATAAAATAATATGTATATATATATATATATATATATATATATATATATGTATATGGGTGCATAAATAGATGTATACATATGCACTTGTTTTATGTGACTAAATTTTGTGAATGTGCTATAAGTTATTATAATAATAATTTAAGTTGCTGAGAAGCAGGGCAGACTTAATATTATTATTGGATGAGTTAGAGAACCCCTGAGAGGGGTAATGATCGTTATAAAATTTTGTTGAGACCTTAATATTTAAAAATTTAAATTCCCAAATTGGTGTTTGGAAAATATTTAGAAAATATTCCCACCAATATTGGAAAATTATGATTTTAAAGCTATTATTGTTATATTTTACATTTTTACGATTTTCAGGAAAAATCCTATTTATATATAAATAATGTGAAATTAATAATAATATGAGATAATTATTTTAGACTCACTGAGAGTCTCATAATATTAAGGAAATTTTCATAACGATCATATATCGTTTTCTTATTTTAAAATTGAGTGTTTAATGAGTTTTTGAGTAACCTGAGAGTGAGCCTGAGCTAGATCCTAAACACAGCCGGAGCAACTTTTTAGGACCCTGAGCTCTCCAAAATTAATTTAACGCTCACCATAAATCTTAGTTGTGATTTCTTACTCAAAACCATACTCAAATACATACTCATACTCACTACCTAGAGACATTTAACACTACAACAACTCAAAAATTAAAACAAAAGCACCCCCACTCCCCTATAAGCTCGGCCGAACCCCCCTCCTCTCCAACACAACTTCATTTCTCTCGAACACACTTTCATTTCTTCACTCAAACACATCAGAGAACTCCATTCTCTCTGAACTCTTCACTTCTCTCTCAGCCAGCAGCAAGAAAGGGAGAAGGAACCACCATCATCACCAAAGTTCTTGCTGTTCTTCTTGTTTGAGGTGAGTTACCTCATTAGTTCACTCATCCCTCTTGTGTTCTCATCATGCATGCATGTGTAGCTTCTGATGTTGGAGAACGGTGAGCCCTAGATTTCGAATTTCTCCATGCATGTAGCTGTAACTTACTGATCCTTGATTGTGAGCATCTATGGTGATGACATTGATTGGTGTTGTGTGTGTATACTTGTGACATTGTGTAAAATTAATTGTTTTCTCATATGAGATTCTGAGATGCTGAGTTTAAGCACTGGTGGTATGTGTATGTATGTTGGATGGATGATTTTTGAGTGATTTGGATGAATGGGTATGGGTTTTGATGGGAAAATAGAGCAGAAACGCGATTTCTGCATTTTCTGCAGAAACTGAGCAGTGGGGATCGATCCCCACCATTGGAGGACCGATCCCCAAGTGGAAATTTGCAGAATCTGGAAAATTTTAAGTGGGGATCGATCCCCACTATGAGAGGATCGATCCCCAGGCTGCAAAAATGTGTTTTCTGTAAGTTTTAAGGCAAGATCGATCCCAGACCCCTGAGGATCGATCCCCTGCATCTGAAAAGTACAATTTCACTTGTTTTCACCCTATTTCAAGTACAAGTTTTCAAATAACGATAATGGGGTTAACATACTATTTTAAAGTGATGAAAATAAGTATATAGCAATGCTTTTAACCATGAAAAGAGAAATGGAATATATATATATATACAAGTGATGTGTATGATGAGAGCTTTAATGCTTTGATTCAAAGTAAGAATGGGGTGTTCGGAGAACCCAACTCTTTATGTGAAATGTTGTGAATTTTGATAGTATGATGAACTGTTGTGACCAAAGTGGAGGTTAAGTATATATATACTTTGAAGTGATGTTATTAAAATAAGTCATGTTATTATGAAGAAGTGCTTTCCTTTAAATCGAAATTTAAAGTGAATTAATACATACCCAGGAAAGATATGATAATGCTAGAAATGAGTGATGATAGAAGTGTGGTGATGAGTATGAAGAAATCTTAATTATGCATTTTGAAGTGTTAATCTACCGTATACCTAGGGGTTGGGTGTATTATGGTATTACGGATAGAATCCCGGCTACCTAGGAGATGGGTGTATTATGGTACGACCGGATGAATCCTCCGGATACCTAGGGGTTGGGTGTATTATGGTATTCCCGTGAGGCCAGCCAAGAACCTAGGGGTTGGGTGTAGTATGGTGAGGCTGTGAGCTCTGGATGGCTAAGAACCTAGGGGTTGGGTGTAGTATGGTGAGGCTCCGAGCTCTTGAGAACTACCTAGGAGTTGAGAGTAACTCGGTAGTTCAAACTGTGTTTGATTAACTAAGTATTTTGTTATGTGATTGAGAGAATGTTGTGGTTTGCTAAGGAACTCTGGTAGTAAACGAAATTGTTGTGAAAAGAGGCATGTTATGATTAGGGAATGTTTGGTCGTATTGTGATTTTTGGGCGAGCGAGTTATATATATATTACGAGGGACCTACGAGAACATAGTACGAAACCTTAGATTCCCTTAGAAACGGGCCATTAAGATGTTTTGTTCCGGTCAAAGTAAGGACTCGCCGTTTTGAGAAAAGAAATACTGTTTTTACTTGAGTATTACCTTGACCGGCTGGAATCGATGTAATCGAGCACGTAGGCCCCCGTGCTCAGTGTGACTCACTAAGACGACTTCGTCTTACGCTCTCTTTCTTGATTCTTCGATTCTAGATGGACCAGCCGCCGCCGCGCCATGAGACCTATGACTTCGCCTGGTCCAGCTACACTCCGGCCACCGGTGCGGTGACCGTCGCGAGGTACCCTGCTCCTGTTCCTGGTCCCATCCCTGTCCCAGCTCCTGCTCCTGCTCCAGCCCAAGCTCAGGCGCCTGCGTCCCCGCCACCACCTCCACCACCCTCTCCGGTCTCGGAGTCGACAGAGTCGGACCCAGTGGAGGACGAGGGCTACTCGAGCGAGGATTAGGCGGACTTCTGGACGGACGTCGACTACATCATGGTAAAGTCTGAGGCGTCTTCTTCTGCCACAGGTTCAGCTATGAGCGAGGATACCGGGAGCGCCAGTAGGTGAGGCGCGGATCGTGACCAACCTGACCGATGTGTAGCTGACTATTGACACCTTTATCTTTTCTGTTTATAAGTTATCTTGTGGAGCCTTTTTGTACCCCTGCGTGGGATTGACTCTTTTGACATGTATATGTATCTAACGAACTACAGTTTTACCTGTGTCCTTTTTGTATATTCGGACCAGGATTTGGATTCGCCTTTTTTATCATGTCAGCTCCCCATATTTATATTTCGGCATGTATTAAACAGGATCTTGATACATTTGAACTCTGCTACATTTCGCTCTGAAGCATATGTTATATATTAATATTATGGCCATTTGTTGTATGGGCCTTATTTATATCTTGGCATTTCCTATTGATATTCTAGACGCTTATCCAGGTTATCTATTCGTGCTACTAATCTGATTGGTCATGGCTTCGAGTCTCGATACCGATTTATTGTACATAGGGGTTTGCGAAAATATATTTTATATATACGTTTCAAAAAAAAAACATGGGGTTTTTGGGTGTTATGTAACATTGCAAATTGTTAATTATGTCCATGACATAGTTAATAAATTGGGATGTTACATTATACCTATCCTTTTAAGCATTAAAATTATTTTATTTATTTGTGCATAACTCAATGCATCATATGAAAGGTCAAGAGTTATTAGAATGTTTTAATAACTATGGCACGTTTCATATTTGATAGTAATTATATAACATTAAAGCAATTAGAATTAACAAATTAAAAATTAAAAATGAATTTGAGTGTGACACATCATCAAATTTATTAATCAATAAATTCAATAATAAAACCATTACATTTGGATCAAAAGAAGTCTATCTAAAAATAGAGGGGAAATAGACTAATATATCTTATGAAGACTTAATTTTCTGAATGAACAGATTTTATGATCTAAATAAAAGAGAAAAAAAAAGTGGCACAAATCTTGAAAGCAAGGACCACAAATATATGTTCAACCTTCTACAAAGTCACAAAAAAAAAAACATAAAAGAACAATCGTAAATCATTTCATATTTATCTATCATCAGCTCTCATGCCATATACAACAAATAAAAAAATTCCAAATAAAAATTCACTCCCACAAAATCATATGCACATATTTTAACACTAAGTTTGGATTGTCTGTGTCCATCAACACCACTTTCACCATCTTCATTCATTATCATCAAGATTACTTTCACCACCAATCTAAAAAAAATGAATTCAAACTAAAAAAATATAAAATAAACAAAAATAAAATTAGAGAAGAACATAGAGATGACTCACCATCACCATTAAACATAACAAAAAATAGTAGAGCAGAGATTCAAAAGTATCACCTTCTTCTTTAACCACCTTCATTCATCATCATCAACACCATAATCAAAACAAAAACCATAATCAAAACAAAACAAAAATAGAGAAGAACATAACTCGTCATCACCATTGAACATAACAAATGAAAAAAGAGTCGAGAAACAAGAGTATCACCCTCATCAAAACCTCATCCATTCATCATCATCAACACTGCTTTCACCACCAATTTACAAAAAATAGTAAGAATTAGAACAAAAAAAGAATTGAACAAAAATAAAAACATAGAAGAACAGAGAGAGAACTCACCACCACGTAAACAAAAAAAGGGATAGAAACAAAGAAGCAAGAGTATCACCCTCATACTCAACCTCCTTCATTCATTATCATCAACACCACTTTCACCACCAACCTATAAAAAAATAAGAATAAGAACATAAAAATAAATAAATAAACAAAAATAAGAATAGAGAAGAACAAAGAGATGGTTTACCATCACCGTTAAAAAAAAGTGTAGAGAAACAAAAACATCACCCTTATCTTCAACCTCAGTCATTCATCATCACCAACACCACTTTCACCACCAACCTACAAAAAAATCATAATCGAAAAAAAAAGAAGAATAAAGAGAACGTAATATATATCTAAAACTAAAGAGAGAATATCAGTGATGTCAACTTGGTAGAGTATTATATTCTTCAAAAAATAAACAAACTTGGAGAGATGTTCAAGTGATGATGGGTAATGATACAATAGTTAGAATTTATAGTAAAATTTCAAGAATTTTTTTGATGACTAATCAATTACTATTAATAAAAATAAAATGTAACTTATTAATAAATTTCATCAACCTAATATTTAATGAAATTGAATTGACATGTAATATAAAGTTATGGCATGTGAAAAGTTATATTACATAAATGATTAGAAATATACAATAGTTAGAATTTATAGTAAAATTTCAAGAATTTTTTTGATGACTAATCAATTACTATTAATAAAAATAAAATGTAACTTATTAATAAATTTCATCAACCTAATATTTAATGAAATTGAATTGACATGTAATATAAAGTTATGGCATGTGAAAAGTTATATTACATAAATGATTAGAAATATAAAACATAAAATCAATTTTTAAAGTCATATTGGTAGAGTATTTATTCTTCAAAAAAATAAACAAACTTGGAGAGATATTCAAGTGATGATTGGTAATGATCCAATAGTTAGAATTTATAGTAAAATTTCAAGAATTTTTTTAATCACTAATCAATTACTATTAATAAAAATAAAATGTACCTGAAATCTAATAACTTATTAATAAATTTCATCAACCTAATACTTATGATTGGTAATGATCCAATAGATAGAATTTATAGTAAAATTTCAAGAATTTTTTTAATGACTAATCAATTACTATTTCATCAACCTAATACTTAATGAATGAATAAATGAGTGTGTTATCTCATATGTGCATAACTCAATGCATATGAAAGGTCAAGAGTTTGAATGCTTTAATAAATATTAAGGTCAATAAATAATAATGATTACAATATTAAAGTAATTAGAATAAAAAATAAAAAATTATATATAAAATGAATTTTATAAGAAAAAACCTAAACTTGCCACATCATCAAAGTTAGCATGAGAATCAAGTTGGGTGTGCCACCTCATAGCTACATAACCCAACTTTAGTATTATATATATGATATATATACTTATATATATGAACATTAAAAATAATCATATAGTTCATGCATGGAAATAAGGACGCATTCATATTATTATTAAAATCATAAACTCGTAAGAATTACTCTAACAGATAAATTCGGGAATTATTAACTGTAACATATATATATATATATATATTAGAGCTATGATGTTCAGGGTGTTACAACAATCACCTTAAATCCTAGGGAGTCTGTTTGTTGCTTTTAACTATTTTTCCAACCTTTTCCAAAGTCACAGACTTTGTAAAAATTGTTGTTGATTACAAAAAAATATTACTCGCCCTAATCCTCTAATTTCAGCTTCTTCGAGAGTTTGTGCTTCGACAAATAAAACACAAATTTATGATTCTAAATTGATGATGTTTTATAAATGCAAATAAAACACAAATTCAAGTTACAACTGTAACATCCCAATTTATTAACTATGCAATGGACATAACTAACAAATTGACATGTTACAACCACCCAAAAACCCCATTTTTTTTTGTATATATAGCATAAACACTTAGCACGGATAAATAACTTTGTCGAAACTTGAGAGCCATGACCTTTGGAATCATGCACGAATGGATATCCTGGATAAGCATCTAACCCAACAATAATGGATAACCAAAATATAGGTGAAGGCCCATACATACATGGCCACAAAATACATATGTGTTTGTATTACAAATACTTGAGAGTTCAAAAGCTTAGTTCAATACATATGTGCCATGGACATGAACCCTAATGGGAAAAACGACCATAACATCAATTCCATAAATTAATCATTAATATGCACGAAAATAAAATGCCTAACCCCTACCTCTTGAAGACAATTATGAATATGCAAAGAGAAACCCTTTCCCGACGTTGCTCTCGTTGGAAACCTCTCTCTCTAGCCCCACGAACGGTCCGGTGACGTCGGAGACTCTTAACGGAAAAACGGAATCGGTAGAAAGCTCCGGCTTGATGAGAGGATTAAGAATATGAGTTTATTTTCTGGATTGGGTAAGGTTTGATGGGTGTTTTGTGGTTTGGAGTATCAATGGCTTAGGGAGCTCTTGAGAGAGAATGACTATGGCGGCTAGGAGAAGGAGAAGAGTGTTTTTCTTTGGAGTGGAGAGGGTAACTAGTGTTTATATATGGAGTGGCTAGGTCAAGAGTCATCGTGGGGCCACCGTCACTTAAAAATTACTAAAACACTCTAAAACATCCCAAATAATACTGTAATGCTCATATAACTTTTCTAATATTTGAATATAAATTAAAATACACACATAGGCACATAAATTAAAATAAAATAAAATAAAGTAAATAATAATATATAACACTAACGTTATCTAATAACATCATGTAACTCATATAAACATTTCATATTATCATTCCTAACCTCATGCATCATCTAAATATCAATTAAAACTCATATATGCATCCAACATACTCTTCCACACACAATGACGACTCACATAGATACACATAATTATTATGACATATAATTTACACACGTAATTCACATAGCATAGAATGAACACATATATACATACTTAAATCACGTCACACATAAGGGTTTGACTAGAAGAAACATATCCACCAAAACCGAATTAAATCCTAACCAAGGTCAATTACCCTTAATCTCACTTAATTAGGACTTAATAAAAGTCGGGGTGTTACAGTCCCGACACCGCCTGAGCAGTCTCAGCAGAGTCTTCTTGCCCAGTGTGTAACATCCCAAATTATTAATCACACCATGGTTGTAATTAATAACTCGAAATATTATTTATTTTAAAAGCTAGATCTTTTTTTTTTTTTTTTTGCAAGACAGTATAATCATATTGAATAAAAGAAAACTCAATAAGCCATGACTACAGGAACCGTGTAACATGGGAACATAGAAGCAGAAATATAAAAGGATAATAAGTCAACATATATATATATAATATTTTTACAATGTGATGGCTCAAGGAAGTACAAAAGAGAGCCATTAATATGTATACATATGTCAAAAGGTCTAACACACTGAGGAGCGATATAATACTTGCTCAGTGATACAAAAGGTCCTATAAACTAGTCCTAAGCATAAGAGTCTCCACCTACAGTGCTGGTCCACCTAGTGCTGGATGCTCTGCCTCCTCGACAACCTCTTCCTCGGGGCCCTCATCTGAAGAATCCGCCTCTGGGTCTCCAGGTACGTAGTCTGGCTCCTCCTCGGGATCCGAATCCTCCGATTCGTCTGGTATGGGATCATCCTCATGCTGAACGGGTGGTGGAGAAGGTGACATATCGGGGTCATGTGCAGGTACCGGATCAAGATCCTGAGCTGGGTATCTACGGAGTGAATCTGGAACACAGAAGCGAGTCATGTCGGGTATCGAGTGCGTAACCGTCACCACGCCGGTAGATGGCGTGTAGCTGGAGAGTCCGAATATATAAGACCTACGCTGGGGAGATGGGGGCTGCTCCATCTAGAATTGAGAACACAAGGAAGAGGGTAAGACTCGAGAGTCTTAGTGAGCTACTCGGAGTACACGGATCAACGTACTCGTGCATCAATTCTAGTCAATCGAAGTAATACTCATTTTCTTAAGAATGGTATCAATATTTTTCTAAAATATTGAGTCCTTACTTCGGCTGATCAAACATCTTAGTAATCCGTTACTAGGGGAGTCTATGGTCTTTTCTAAGTTCTAGTATATCTAACACCCTACGTAAGTGTCAAGTGTACTTCCAGTTCGACGATTTCCTTATGGGCCGTACCATAAGTTCATCGGACTGTTCTTTACACTTGAGACTTCTTCGTTTCGTTGTACTAAAGGTTAGCCGATTCTCCACTTTCTCATGAGTGTACACTTTCAATCATATGTCCTCGAATTGCACATCCAGCATCGGGATCACACACCCGGTATCTAGTTCCTCGGATCATCATCCGACATCGGGATCACATACCCGTCATATTTTCGGATTGCAAATTCGGCATCGGGATCACAAACCCGGTAGCTCAATTCATCAGTTCTTTGTTAGGTACTACGTGTCCCAAATGCATGCTCTGAGTTCCAGACCGGGAAGACCCGACACTAGTCACCGCTCCGTCCTCACCTAGACTCATAGGTTCCTTGATCCGGAGACTACTATGTCGAAGAATCCACAATCATCTGGCCCACTTACCCGTAAAGGTCTAATGCACCACCATCTAACTCTCTTTAGATGGCTCGATCGAGGCTAACCAGAAGTTCAACTAGACGACTATATCAAACAAGTAGTTATGTCATTATACTAGGCGCTTATGCATGGCCGCCATCATTTTAAGTGATGTCGTTGATGCATTCCTTTGCACATACCGCTATCACCCCATGTGATACCGTTGACGTGCACCTTTTAAAAATTGTTTCCTGATACCCCTCAGGATTCACCTAGCATTACTCACGAACAAATTTTCTCATACAATTATTATCAACATCTCATCAAAGCATTATCAAGCATCTAACTTTGATTACATATAATGAAACTCATCCCCTCCTCATCATTAATCAGATTACACCCCTATTGTAGTATACTGCCCCCGAGCTTAATTTTTACGAAGTTAGCAAAACCTCCTGTGTGTTCAAAAGTTCGAATATATGAAATATTTCCCAAGGGGCTCAATTCTTGTCTTTATAATCAAATAATTTGTCAAGTTCAAATCTAAATCCAATTCCCTTCTAAATAATAAAATTATGACAACACTTTTTTGATCTCTTCACAAAAGCATTTCATGTGTTAGTATCATTTCTCAAAGAGTTCTCTTATTCTTTATTAATCAAAATTATACATAAGATATATATATATATATATATATATATATATATTCACAAGGCTAGGGAAGGATTCAAATATCACATAACATGTCTTTCTCAAGGCTTAACACATATATACAAGTAGCAATCAATTTCGGGAAAGCGGGAAAACACAAGGTTGCAAAACTGCCCCATGGCATAGAGTCGACCGCTGGGGCGGTCCCGACACCGCCTGAGCGGTCTCAGCAGAGTCTTCTTGCCCAGTGCGAGGAGCAGACCGCTGGGGCGGCCCGATACTGCAGAATATGCAGAACCAGAGCTCTAGCTCTCTCAACTCGTCCCAATCCTCACCCTTTCATGTTGGTATATGTCCTAGAGGGCCAATCATTGTTTTCATCAATTGTTTATTTATTTAATTTAATAAACATTATGATGTCCTTAGAATGGAATAATGATTAGGTACATAACCTAATAGTGAGACTTCATTCTTAAATGTCCCTAGTCAAGTATTACTGTAAACAACAGGACAACAGTAATATGTTGAGACTAATATGTGTATGGACTGATAACTTTTTCTCACAGGTTATGGATATGTGATATCAAGTCTGCACATAGGTATATATGGTGATATATATTGGACTGACCCGCCATGAGAACACCACATGGATAGTAATGTGAATGTCATAAGTGATTCTCATAATGATGATGGTACATGTAGTCCTTTGACTTGAAGTTACTGCGATCCGCTACATGAGGAGTTATGTGCTTTGATACCGTCAAACGTTATCTGTAACAGGGTAATTATAAAGTCGATCATTAGGCATATCGCGAATCATGTGGGCGGTGCAGGTAACGTAGATAGAATTTGTCCCTCTCACATTACGAGAGATATATCTGTGGGCCCCTTGATGAGTAGGACTGGGTAAATGTATGACCATACTGAAATGAATTAATGTGTTACATTAATGTCATTTATTTTATCAGTCTACTCGGAGATCAAGAAACTAACGATTTAACTATACAAGATGACTAATTCCATCCTTGTGTTAAATCTGGATATTTGGACAAACGGACTGAAGTGTACGGTAACGTCAATCACAGAAAGGTTATGTCAAACCGTTGACTTTCTTATAACTTGGGTAGCAGTGATGTGTTGCTAGATACCGCTCACTGTTTATATTATTTAAATGGGATTTAATAATATTGCCAATGTAAGACCCCGAAATTCTAATCATACCTTAAATTAAAGGGATTTAGTTATATCCACTTTAATTAAGGCGTAATTGGAATATGTAGGTTATTGGGGTGCATTTTGATGTACATGTGTTGTTTGATATGTGCTATGTGCATTATGTGTTTTATGTGTTTTATGTATATGAAATAATGAAAAATGCAATGTGTACAAGTTAAAGTTTGAGAAAATAGACCAAGAATCTAGGAAAGAAATGTAGTAAGTAATCACGAGAGATTTTAAGCATTTATGATTATGTACAAGTTTATTTAGGTGTAAAAATATTGATTAGGGTATTAGAAATGGTTTAGAGAATGTTAGGTGTAATTTGGAGTTAAAGATGCAAGAAAATTGCTGCTGCTGTCATGTAGCAGTACTTGCTCGCTAGCGACCAGTTAAGCTCGCTAGCGAGTGAGGCGGCAGAGGTCCCTCGCTAGCGACTGAAGGAGCGCGCTAGCGGGTAATGCGGTGATAGCGGTCGCTAGCGACCAGCTCGAAGACAGAACAGTATTTCTGCAAATTATGCATTTCCAATCAAGCACTTCATCTTTTTATAATTGCCATTAGATCCCTCCGTCCCTAAAACCCTTCCCTCACCCTGAAGAAAGCTCATTACCATCAGAAACAAAAACCAAAACCTCAAATCCTCTAAAACACAATTCTCTCAACCTCCATAACCAATAAACCTTACAAATCCCATCACCACTCCATTCAAAACTTAACTCACTCAGAAACTAGCCCCATATTCGAGTTCCTCACCTCATTTCCTTTGTTTTGAACCGAACATAATCTATCAGAGGCTCAAGGATTGTGTTCATCATCATCAAAGTCTAGATAGAGTGTTAAACAAGTAGCTCAAGGAAGAACAAGGTGGTTCTTGGTGTTAGAGGGTTAAACTACAAGAGGTAGGGGTTTAGATTTATGTTATAACATGTATTTGTATGTTTTCATGCATAAAGATCGGTTAGAAATCATTATATGCTCGAATATGATTGTTGTTCTGAAACTAGTATGAATGCAGAGTCGGGACACGCGCTAGCGACCAAGTCATAGCCGCTAGCGAATGATCACGCGCTAGCGACCATAATCTAGGCGCTAGCGAGTGGTTGTGCGTTATTGGGCGCTAACGGCCACAGAGGACGCGCTAGCGGCCAATTCGCAGAATTGCCTTAAATGCTGCATTTTGTGATTTTTGCATTTTAATGATTTCTAACCCTTTTCTGAGAATCTAAACTACTGTAACATGTTTATTATATATGTTTAAAACAGAAAATGGTGATTATGAAAAGAAATAAGTAGATTAAAAAGAAAATGACATGTGAATGCAATTATGTGCAAAAGTGATATGTTTTCAAATGAATTATGAATTAAGTAAGTATGAATGATTTGTACTTAAATTCCAGAATGAGATATTCAGTTGTGTATGTGCATACATATTGTAATGCTATGACAAATCAAAATATGATATCTTGAATATGAAAGAAATGCAATGGAAGATCAAAGTAAACGTTTGTAACCTTCGGTCACTAGTGTCATCAATAAGGGAGGGTTGGCAACCTCGGTCACTGACATCCCTAGTAAGGGAAGGTGAGAAACCCCTCTTTCCCCGTGTGTCTAGTAGAAACTAGAGAGATATGAGCTCATAGTCTTGGGATTTGGTGATGTGGAGGTAGAAAGAGATAAGAGGGTTAGTGCCAACTCAAGTAGAGGTATTTTATGCACATGTCAAGAAAGAGTCAATGTCTTACGTATCAGCCAGAAACGAAATAAATTATAATGTTTTCAGAATTGTATTATGATGCATGCATACTAATTAAGAGGCATATAGGTAAGACACTCCGGATATAAATTGGGTTCCGAATCCCCAGTAATGTGAATCTTGCATTTTACACTGTTTTTATAATAAACCGGAGTGATCCCCCTACTGAGTCCGTGGAGCTCACCCTATTCCACCACTTTTGTTTTAGATATAGACAGGGGTGCCAGCACGTCTACAGGTTGAGTGACTTGGAGCTTACATGAAGACTGAGCTTGAAATCTCTGGAGCTTAGGATTATTAGCATTACCTTTGTTATGTCTTGTATTCGTACTTTATGATCTATGTCATCTTTTTGGGAACCTTTAAGGGAGTTATAAGTGGTTGTACAAGCTTATGATTCTCTTAAAAGTTCCACCATTATATACTTGTATTATCTATGACATCTATGATATTACGTGTATCTCAGATATTGTAATACTATATTTATGTACATGTGGGCCACCGTTGTGTATTCTAATGTTATGTATTTGTAATGAGTAGTTTCTTAGAATGATATAATTATTCATATCAGTTATACCGCACAAGCCGAGTTTTTAAACTTCCGTTTCTTTTGAAAAACAAATCGCCCCTATTTTCCGCGCATTGTTACTTTACTCAAATTTAATCTCTGAAACAAGATGTTAATTTCCGATAATTAACTCAATATGACTTAAGCATAAAGAGGTAATTATTAGGGTGTTACAGCCAACGTTGTAAGAACCTATAGGGTCGCACACTAAAACATTTTTATATTGATGCTAAATTAGAATAAATTAGTGTGACTAATTTAATTGGGCTTCATGAGATGGTCCTAATAAAGAATAAGATTAAATTAGTGTGACTAATTTAATTGGGCCTCCATGAGATGGAACTAATAAGGATTAGGGTAAAAATTAGTGTGACTAATTTAAATGGGCTTCCATAAGATGGACCCAACAAGGCTTAGGTTTAGGTCAAGTGTTGGCTATAAATAACACACCTAAGGAGCCTTTTGTGTTGTTGATTTCATACACTTTAGTCTTCCTCTCTAGAATTCCTTATTTCTCTGTTTCTCGCTACTAGCATAGTGAGTTTCAGAAAAGCATCAAGGTGAGTGTTTGACACTCACAACTGCTGTGTGGATATCTCTAGGCCGTTGCTACACTTGCAACGGAAGAGTTTGACATGGCTCTTTGTGAAGATTCAAGAATTCAAGAATTGAAGAGTTCAAGATTTGAAGAGTTGAAGAGTTCAAGATTTGAAGACTTCAAGAATCGAAGAGTTCAAGAATTCAAGATTTCAAGAGTTGAAGAATTCAAGAACAAGAACTTTTGAAGAACTCAAGAACAAGTGTTGTTCGCAAATTGTATTGCGATAACGCTTGAACAAGTAATTCATAGATGAATCATGTTCATTCACATGGGTCCTTGGGTGGGAATTGCATAAAAGTTTTTGTTTTCCGCTGCACCTTTATGCGTGATTTCCCAACAGTGGTATAAGAGCCTCTTGTGAAAACATGGTTCTCTTGAAAGAACTATGTGCTGTTTATATGATAAACACGGTTTTTGTTTTATGAAAGAAGCGTTTTTTTTATCACATGGTGATGTGATTTGCGCAATATATATATATGTTATGAGATAACATTGTTTTGTTTCTTTGCCGATAAGGATTCGCGAAAAGGTTCAAGAGTTGAATCTTTGTTGAATTCTTGCCGATAAGGATTTGTGAAAAAAGATTCAAGAGTTGAATCCTTGTTTTTTGGAATCCTTGTTTTCGAAGCTAATCCTTATTTTCGAAGTTCATACTTGTTTTTCGAAAAGTTTGGTGTTTGATCCTCTTTTTCGAAAATTTCTTGTTGTTTTCTCGTTGATTTTTGAAAATGACATGATGGATGGCTAGGATTCATTTGTTTTGATCTTGTTTCCTTTTTGAGTGACAAATAGATGTAATATGTTGATATCATATCTTTTTCAAACTTGGAAATCTTTTAATTAATGAGATTAATTAAGAGGGAATATGTATATCATATCTTTTTCAAATTTGAGAATTTTTAATTAATTTGATTAATTAAAATTCGAATATATATATATATATATTTATTTATATGGGATATACTTTTCAAATTTGGAAATATTTTAATTAATGAAATTAATTAAGGGATATTTGATATCATATCTTTTTCAAATTTGGAAATCTTTTAATTAATGAGATTGATTAAAAGGGATATGTGTATCATATCTTTTTCAAATTTGGAAATCTTTTAATTAATGAGATTAATTAAAGGGGATATATGTATCACATCTTTTTCAAATTTGGAAATGTTTAATTAATATGATTAATTCAATTTCACATATATATATATATATACCATATCTATATTTCAAAATTTGAAATCCTTTTAATTAATGGTTAATTAAATCGCATACATATATATGAGATATATATGTATTTCAAATTTGAAAATCGTTTTAATTAATGAGATTGATTAAATCGAATTGTATACATATGGTTTGTCTGTCACGGATTCAAGATTCGTTTCAATAAAATCGTTTTAAATATAAAGCATTCGTTTTTAATTGGATAAAATGATTTAAAGTATTTCTTTTAACATGTCATGGGATGCATGTTTATATGTCCTCATATGCTTTATTCATTTTATTCTGTCATGTTGCATTTACATGTTATACATGTATGTATGAGATACATATATGGATGTTATGTGTTAAATGGTTTAACACTACATGGTGAGATCAATTTATGAAAAAAAACCCCTCATTGTAAAATATTAAGTCATGATATCCTTCCGATGCATAGCACTTGTCAAGACTATTATCGATGTAGTGTGGGTCTGCCAAAGCATGACACTCTTATCTATGGCAGTAAAGCGCGATAGGACAAGCAAGTAATGTCCGATTGCTAGCCATTGGGTTTGACTTAACTAAGTGAGATTCAATAGGATTGAGAGACAACGACAGTTGGGCTTTAATTCATAAGATGAATTAGAATAAGGTGTTAATCACCCAACTATCCAAGAATTGTATAAGATACAATTGGAAAGAGTTTCCTACCTAAATAGTCGAAACTTTAAGCGATCAACCAAAGTTGACTTAAAGCTAGATGAAATATGGATCTTAGCCCACTATAAAATATTCCAAAGGAAAATTTTACGAATCAATGTAGAGGATCATTGGTTTGAGTAAAATAGTGGGAGCAATATTTAATTAAAGTCCTAATTAAATATTATCTGTCATGATACTCACTCTACATATTTTCTTTCTGTAGTTACTATGGCATCACACTCTTCTAATTATCTATCATTGCGATCTATCCTTGAGAATGATAAGTTGTCTGGAATAAACTTTTTGGACTGGTATAGAAACTTGAGGATTGTCCTCAAGCATGAAAAAAAATTCTATGTCCTCGAGGAACCTGTTCCTGAGGCACCAGCTGCAACTGCTTCTAGGGCTGATAAAGATGCTTATAAGAAGCATCAGGATGACGCCTTGGATGTCAGCTGTCTCATGCTTGCTACCATGACCCCTGAGTTGCAGAAACATCATGAGAGCATGGAGGCGTACGATATGATCGTACACCTCAAGCAACTCTATCAAGGGCAATCAAGGCATGAGCAGTTTGAAGCATCTAAAGCTCTTTTCAGCTGCAAGATGTTAGAAGGAAGCTCTGTAGGTGCTCATGTGCTCCAAATGATTGGATACATTGAGAACCTTGAGAGGTTGGGCTTTCCTTTGGGCCAAGAGTTGGCCACTGACCTGATCTTGCAGTCATTGCCTGAGTCATATGGACAGTTCGTTATGAACTACAACATGAATGACATTAATAAGACCTTGCCTGAACTGCTGAGCATGTTGAGAACAACTGATCAAAATATTAATAAAGGCAAAGGCAAGGCAATCTTGATGATTCAAGATGGAAAGGGCAAAAAGAAGAGACGCATCAAGACCAAGGGGAAGGGAAAGGGCAAGGGCAATGAGATTGCAAAGCCGAAAGCCTTAAAGCCTAAGGGTGGTGTGTCTAAAGAGGGCACCTGCTTCCATTGCGGTGGCACCGGACATTGGAAGAGGAACTGTGCAAAATACCTGGAAGAATGCAAGAAGAACAAAGGAAGTGAGACTTCCGCTTCAGGTATTTTTGTTATAGAAGTCAATTTATCTACTTCTGCATCATGGGTATTAGATACTGGATGTGGTTCTCACATTTGCACAAATGAACAGGTGCTAAGTGAGAGTAGATTGTTGACAAAGGGCGAAGTCGACCTACGAGTGGGAAATGGAGCAAGAGTTGCTGCATTAGCTGTAGGAAATTATAATTTGACTTTGCCCACTGGGCTTGTAATTCAGTTGAAGAACTGTTACTTTGTACCTGCCATTAGCAGAAACATCATTTTTATTTCCAATTTGGATAAACTTGGTTTTAGTTTTATAATTAAGAACAAATGTTGTTCAATTTATTATGATGATGTCTTTTATGGTAGTGCACCTATGATTAATGGACTTTACGTTCTTGATCTTGAAACACCCATCTATAACATTAATACTAAGAGGTTCAAATCAAACGAATTGAATCCTTCTTACCTTTGGCATTGTCGTTTAGGCCATTTAAATGAGAAGCGCATTTCAAAACTCCATAAAGATGGATTATTGGACTCATTTGATTATGAATCATATGAGACATGTGAATCTTGTTTATTGAGAAAAATGACTAAGGCGCCACTCACTCAAAAGGGTGAAAGGGCCACTAAGCTTTTGGGCCTTATACATACAGATGTGTGCGGACCCATTAGTACCTCGGCCAGAGGCGGTTTTCAATACTTCATCACATTCACTGATGACTTCAGTAGATATGGATATGTGTATCTCATGAGACACAAATCAGAATCCTTTGAAAAGTTCAAGGAATTCAAGAATGAAGTAGAAAACCAACATGGCAAGAGTATTAAAATCCTTTGATCGGATCGAGGAGGTGAATACTTGAGTCAAGAGTTTGATGACTATCTGCGAGAGTGTGGGATATTATCTCAACTCACTCCTCCTGGAACGCCACAGTGGAATGGTGTTTCTGAGAGAAGAAATCGAACATTGATGGACATGGTTCGATCAATGATGAGTCATGCAAACCTTCCAAATTCTTTCTGGGGACATGCTGTGTTGACAGCAGCACTTACACTTAACCGTGTTCCAACCAAGACGGTAGAAAAGACACCATATGAGATGTGGACTGGTAGACGACGACCTAGTATGTCTTTTATGAAGATTTGGGGTTGTGAAGCTTATGTGAAATGTCAGGTCTCTAATAAGCTTGAACCTAAATCTGAAAAGTGCTTCTTTGTGGGGTATCCTAAAGAAATCAAGGGATACTACTTCTACAACCAATCTGACAACAAAGTGTTTGTTGCGCGAACTGGTGTATTCCTTGAGAAGGAATTCATTGGAGCCAATGGGAGCAAAGTAGAAATTGAAGAAGTACTTCAACCACAAGAAGAAACTTTACCGGAGGTGGAACAAGAGCAGAGTACACAAGTTGTTGTAGTACAAGAGCCTGCTCAAGTAACACAAGAACCATGTAGGTCAGACAGAACACGTCGCCCACCTAAGAGATATGAATTTCTCAGGACTCAACACGGTGATGTACTGCTCATGGATCAAGATGAGCCTGTTACCTATCAGGAGGCCATTACTGGACCTGATTCTGAAAAGTGGCTAGAAGCCATGAAATCTGAGATGGATTCCATGTACACTAACCAGGTGTGGACCTTGGTTGATCAACCTGAAGGGGTAAAACCCATAGGTTGTAAGTGGGTTTTCAAGAAGAAAACTGACATGGATGGTAATGTGATTACCTTTAAAGCAAGATTGGTTGCAAAGAGTTTCAAGCAAACTTGTAACACCCTAATAATTATCTCTTTATGCTTAAGTCATAATGAGTTAATTACCGGAAATTTATCATTCTGTTTCAGAGTCAAATTTCGAAAATAAGGGTACGTGGAAAATAGGCCGTAAAATTTTTAAAATAAAAAGCGCGAGTTCTAAATTGGGGCTAGTACGTGATGAGACATAATCTGATACATCAAACTATGAAATTGTGAATTTCATATAACC
Source organism: Aeschynomene evenia (assembly GCA_013621005.1). NCBI lineage: Eukaryota > Viridiplantae > Streptophyta > Magnoliopsida > Fabales > Fabaceae > Aeschynomene > Aeschynomene evenia. The sequence goes on from CM024266.1 coordinate 20,910,373, forward strand.
ATAATACAGTAATACGTGTAAGTGGCCCATTACATACATATAGATTTAGGTACACATAGGAATTACACATATAACGTAAAGTCCAAAATAATATTACAATAGTAGAGTGTTGAAGTTTCTAAGAATACCATAAGGTTATACAATCACTTATGATCTTCTTATAAACTCAACTAAGTGTCAGATAATGCATAACATAATAGTACAAAACACAAGATCTCATAGAATTAAAACTCTCAAGTGTAAGTCTTTCTAGCTGTCCGAGTCCTCAATCTCCCGATAGCTTCGGCCCGCCTTACCTTGTAGTACTATCTGTATCCCGACCTGAATCTAAAACAAATAGTGGTGGAATTGGGGTGAGCTCCACGAACTCAATAGAGGGATCACTCCGGTTTATTATGAAAATAGGTGATATATGCATAATTCATATTAATGTCATTTTCATAAATATATCTGAAATTCCAAAGTGTCATACCTATATGCGTCTTAGCATTTATATAGATGAATGCAACAGATATGAACTTGACATCAGCATATAATAAAATACTCTGGTATATGTAGTTCTGGGCTTATGTCATGTGTCATGATCTTTTGCTATAAATGGCACAACCCTCTTTGCTCTCTACCTCCGCGTCACCGGTCCCCTAGGCTATGAGCTCATACCTCTCTAGTTTCTACTAGGAATCTGTGGGGAAGGGGGGTTTATTCACTTTCTCTCACAATATGGTATTGGGGGCCGAGGGTGCCAACATCCCTTGCCAATTCCATTTGTAGAGAAAGTTACTCACAAACTTATTTTTCACTTCACATGACATTTCATCATAGTTCTTGTCAATCAACATACACATACAGCACATATATTTGCACATATATTTCAGATTTACTTACATTAAAACTTTAATCATGAATGCATAAAAATATTCATTTGCAATCTCTTTAATAGATCATTAAGAACTTCTTTTGATAAGTTAGTACTGATACATATACATATGCTTATGATACCGTACTACAGAAAAATATAACCATGAAGTTAAAATCATTAAAAATGCCAAAATATCAGAAAATTGAAATTCTACAGAAAAATCCTGCGACCTGGCCGCTAGCGCGCATCAAGTGGCCGCTTGCGTCCAAGGCGGCCTAATTACCCGCTAGCGCCTGTAGTATGGCCGCTAGTGCGTGTATCTTCGCTCGCGGCTAGACTTTGGCCGCTAGCGCGTACTGCGACCCTGTTCTCAGCACCAGTTCATATCAACTATAATTTTAATGCATAACACCATTATAAACCGAGTTTAATGCATGAAAAACATAGAAATACATTATCTAACATAAATCTAACCCCTACCTCTTGTAGTTTCTTCCTTCTCTAAGCTAGGGACCGCTTTCTTTTCTTGAGTTCCTTGACAAATACTCCACTCTAACTATTTTCTTGCTGATGATGATGAAACTATGATTTGTAGAGGGATTTGTTCGGTTAGAATTGATAGGATTGATACAAGGATCCTAAGTATGAGTTTTGTTTATGATTTCAATGAGTTTTGATGAAGTGATGGTGAGGTTTGAGTGTGTTTTGGTAGTAAAGGTTACAAGGAGTGATTGGAAGGTTTGTGGTGTTTTTAGAATTGTGTTTTTGAGCTTTCTGAAGTTGCTTCAAGCTGAGGAATTGTTATAGGGACGAAGGGGACCTATATACAGTTTTTATAAGATGAGAGACTAAAGAGAAATGTGAAAAATGCAGAAATCCTGTTCTGTCATCGAGATGGTCGCTAGCGAGCTTACTGCGGCCGCTAGCGACCGCTTTCACCGCATCTAGCCGCTAGCGCCTGATTACGGTCGCTAGCGACGATCCTTGCCGCCTTCCTCGCTAGCGAGCTGAATCTAGCCGCTAGCGACGAAATGCTGATACATGACAGCAACAGTAGCAGAAAGTGTTTTTCATGCTCTAAACCTTCAATTACTCTCTAAAAGTTTCCAAACCAGTATTAATACTCTAAACAACACTAATATACTTATATAAATTTATACATGATCCTAAATACTTAAAACCTCTCATGATCTTTAATTAGATTGTTTCTCTAAACTCGTTTTCCTATTTCAATTTACATTTTAAATCATAATGCAACATAAATGTCATTTTGTCATACACATATATCACATAACACACATAACACATATTAAATCATGCAAGCATACCAAAACACGTTCCAAATGCACATACATCCTAATTATACCTTAAGCAATGCGATTATTTCTCAAATCTCTTTAATTAAGGTATAATTAAGCTCTCGGGGTCTTACATTCTCCCCCCCCTTAAAAAGAATTTCGCCCTCGAAATTCAATACCTGTGAAAAGAATCGGATGTAGTTTCCTCATGTATTCCTCCCTCTCCCAGGTAAACTCTTCCGCTCTCCCCCGCCCCCAGGCCACCTTCACCAATGGAATAGTCTTATTCCTTAATTTCTTGATGTCTCGGTCCACTTTCCGTGTTGGTGGTAAGGGAAAGGTTAAGTCATCCTTTAGTTGTACTTCTTCCGTTTCTAATACATGACTTGGGTCTGAATTGTATTTACGGAGTTGTGACACATGGAAGACATCATGAAGGTTGGATAGACTAGGAGGTAAGGCTATGCGATATGCAACTGGACCGATGCGACTCAAGATCTGAAATGGACCTAGGTACCTCGGATTTAACTTTTTAACCTTGATTGCTCTGCCTATTCCTGTGGTGGGGGTCACACGTAAAAACACGTGGTCTCCGGCCCCAAACTCTAGTGGCCTATGCCGATTGTCTGCATAACTCTTTTGACGATTTTGAGCTGTCATGAGTCTTTCCCTAATCCTCTTAATCTGTTCCGTAGTTTCCCTCACTAGTTCGGGTCCTAGAGTACTCTTTTCACCCGGATCATACCAGCATAATGGGGAACGGCACTTCCTACCATACAGTGCTTCAAAAGGAGCCATTCTTATGCTAGTATGAAAACTATTATTGTAAGAGAACTCAACTAGGGGTAACATCTTATCCCAACTACTCTTCTCATCCAAGACACAAGACCTCAACATATCCTCTAAGGTTTGGATTGTTCTCTCGGACTGTCCATCGGTTTGGGGATGGTAGGCTGTACTCATACGCAACTCTGTACCAAACGCCTTTTGTAAGGCTTCCCAGAAACGAGAAGTAAATCTCGGATCACGATCCGAAATAATACTCTCGGGTACCCCGTGTAACTTCACCACTTCACGTATGTACAAACTCGCTAATCTTTCCAAGGGGTATGTCGCCTTGATGGGTAAAAAGTGAGCCGATTTTGTCAATCGATCCACTATCACCCATATGGCATCATTACCGGCTTGTGTTCTTGGTAAGCCCGCTACTAAGTCCATCGCTATACTTTCCCATTTCCAATGAGGAATTTCCAGTGGTTGTAGCATGCCAGGATCCTTTTGATACACTATCTTCACCTTCTGGCACACTAAACATCGGTTAACCCACTCTGATACTTCTTTCTTCATACCCGGCCACCAAAACATTTTCTTCAAATCTTGATACATCTTGGTAGCCCCAGGAAGAATGGTGAAATGACTCTTATGAGCCTCCTCCAAAATACTATTTCGGAGGTCACCATGAGCGGGTACACAAATTCTACCCTTACATCTCCACAACCCGTCTCCGTCTTGATAAAACTCTCTCACTCTTCCCTCTTGTACCGCCTTCAAAATTCCTTTAAACTCCTCATCCGTCACTTGGGCTCGTGCAATGTCTTCCTTAAACTTACTTGAGACCATAAGGTGACTTACTCTCATGCTCACTGGGGTGAAAGACACTCCTAGATTAAGGTTTCTAAAATCTTCTAATAATTCCATCTCCTTAATCATCATATGGGATACATGAAGTGTAACACCCCGATCTTTATTAAGTCCTAATTAAAGGAAATTAAGGGTTATGGACTTTAATTGGAACTTAATTGGATTGAGTGAACATGTTTCCCCTAGTTTAAAGTATCTATGTTATGTGTTTTTATGAGTATTTATGTGTGCTTTGATGTTACATTAAGTCATAATGGGTGTATGGATGTTATTATATGAGTTGAGACACTTTGGAAGTGTTTTGGGGCATTTTTCATGCCCAGTAATCGATTACAGCTCCTTGGTAATCGATTACAGCAAATCAAGTTTCACATTTGGGCTTTGTCGGAGGCCTGTAATCGATTACAGAACCGTGTAATCGATTACGGTAATCAATTACAAGTTCGATGTAATCGATTACACAGCGCGCAGAATGAGTTTTCAGATGTTTTTAGTGACGGGTGGGCCCCACGATGACTGGTCGGGAGAAATACCGGAGCGTCGTTTAGCTCTCCGGCACCCCGCTCAATTTAGAGTGAGTTGAAATGTACCAAAACCGAATTGACTAATCACAAGCTAAGTAGCTAGTGGAAGTCAACACGAGTCGTCTCTCGAGGAAGCAATTTCTATTGATCACTATGTGCTAAAAATAAAGACAATAATAAAGAAGACAATAAAACAAGTGAATTTAATTAATAAAGAGACTTGGCATCAAGGAATTCACACCTAGCTAGGTTATTCAATCATTGACTTTGACACATGCAATTCAACAAACACAAGGTGTGCATAAGTTAATACTTAGATTACTTGAATTTAACCACTTCTAATCCGAAATGACTAAGCCCAAGATAAATTCTATGCATTAACCAATATTAAATTCCTAATCCGGAATTAAAACCATGTTCGTAAACTCAATCAAACAATAAACCAATCAATCTATTGCTCAACCACATCACTTGAAACACATATAAGACTTTCTTAATCTAGAAAATCCAACATATATTTATGATAAATAAAAACCTACACACACATTAATCCACATACATGTAGGAGTTCAAATTAAATTAAGAACATGATCAAACACATTAGAATAGTAATCACAAGTATCAAAAACCTCATAAATAACCACACTAGGGTGAAAACCAAAAAATTCCAAGACAAGAGAAGACTACTCAGCCATTAAATGAGAGAAACAAAATAACATTGATGAAATGAGCAAGAGTTAACAAGAGTTTTAAGAATCAAATAAGAAATTAGAAGCAAAATGGAGAAGAGAGCTAAAATCCTAGAGAGAAGTTGGAGCTTCTCTCTCTAAAACTAACAAAATGTAAAAGTGGCTAATTAGGGTTGAAAAACGTGCCAAGGACCTCTGACAAGAGGTATAAATACATGTCCCAAAATAGCAAATCCTAGGAATCTAAAGGGTACTAAATTGCAATTAAAAATTCTTGTCAGCACGACAGAGGCTCGCATGCGAGCTTGAGGTGCTTCGCATGCGAGAAACAGGGGAACTCGCCGCGAGCTCGGGGGTGCTCGCATGCAAGCTGCTGAAATTGGCTTCGGTTCTGGAATGCCTCTCCTTCGCATGCGACTCAGTCTGGCTGGCCCGCGAACTCTGCAGTTCTGCACTAGCTTTTTGCTCCCTTCCTTGTGCTCCAATCAACTTCCTAATCATATAAACACACTAAATGAATGCTCATGAAGTGAATGACCAGAATTAAATGACATTTAAGCAAGGTTAGCAGCAATTTGTGAATTTCCTGATGATTGACATGAAGAAACAATCAATACACAACAGAGAGCATCAAGACAATTATTGCTACTAAAATTCACAAACAAAGGAATCAAAAAGCATGTGATTATGATTCTATCAAACACCCCCACACTTAGCTTTTTGTGTGTCCCCACACAAAATGAAATCAGCAACACAAACACATAAAGCAATGCAAACGCACCATTACAAATCAAGGGGTGAAAAACCTAGCTAAAACTAAAAGTCAATCTACACTACCTAATGAGCAAGTAAATCTGAACCTACTAATATGAAAACACAACAACCTAGAACTAAGGGTGCTTAATTTTCATATAAAAACGATACTATTGAAGAGTGTATTGTACACAAAAGAAAACTCCATCGGATCAAAAACAAGCGGAATGGCAATGCAATGTGAAAACACCAAGGATAAGAATTGTGCCCAAGGATCTCTCGAGGTATGTGTTTCACTCAACTTCCCTAAGTGTATGGTTATACACTCATAATCCATGATAGCAGTGCATTACCATATGCTTGCAAGTAGTCTCATTCTCCACAAGTTTGTACCCGAATGCAAGGATCAAGAGGGCTTTTATGGGTTGTAACGGGGCCAAGGTCAGGGCATGATATGCAAGGATAGCAGAGGTAAAAACCTAGACCGAGGAGAGCAAAAGCATATGCACACAAGCATGAAATGCAACATGTACATACAATCTAAATGAACTCAACCAATCCAAGTCTTATGTTCTAAATCTAAAATTCCCCACATTCATTTATATTTACAACCTTGGAGCTAAACATAAATATGTACAAACGATAACTTTGCAAATTTCTCTTTTCTTTTCTTTTCATTCTTTTTTTTTATGATTTTAATGAAAAGAAAGAAAATACAATAAAACCAGAAACTTTATTTACAAGTAACTAATTACCAAAACCTTCCCCCCACACTTAATCCAACGCAAGTCCCATTGCGTTCCCCAATGCATGCTCATGCACATATGTAGGATGAACAGATGCTCTCCTAAGCCTAAAAGTTTGGGTAGTCATTGTCTTACACCAAGGCTTGTGATGTGCTGAATCAAATAAAGGGAAACAAAGCTCAACGGGGCTCACAAAAGGAATAATGCAAGGGTTGGCCATATGGCAGTAGGTAAAAAGAAGAAAAATTGCCTCAATCATATCCAAACACCAAGGTACGCCCAAAAATTCAAACAAGACTACATGCAAGTTCTAGAATGCACCTAATGACAATAGCACACAAGAAAGAAGAGTGGCTTGATGAATCCACCCGTTGGAGGCTCAAAAGCTCACAGGGGACATATCCAAGTGCACAATTTCAGTCCTAGGCTAATTCACACTTGATTCATGCAAAAAAGATAGATTAATCATGATCCAAGGAAAGATTATGTACGATCACACTCAACAAAGCAAACAAATGAACACCCCTAATTAAAAGGAAAGCTGTATTCTCTACTCCTAAGGTATGTACAAGGTTGGGGAACTACTTATGCTAAAAGAAATAAAACAAAATAAAGTAAAATAAAAGGGACCTAGAAAAAGAAAAAGAAAAAATACTAAGTTGACTAAACAAACTAAGTGAAGATAATTCAAACTAAATATAACATAACCATCAAATTAAAATCAAAACAAGCAAAGAGTAGCAACTTAAAGGACCAAGTACAATCAAAAGAACTAGAATGAAATCAAAGTACGTAAATGCAAAAATAACAATAAGTAAAAGAAAAGAAAAGAATTGCTCAGATGTGTGCTTCACTCGCTGTCCTCCTCCTCCTCGGAGCTTGCCGGCCTCTTTCCCTTCCCTTTTGCCTTGCTCTTGCTGGGTGCTTTGAAGCAAGCCAAGATTCGATCAAGCTTCTTCATGACTCGCCCCTCCGACTCCCTTACCATCTTTGTGGTATGGCTCTTTAGTTCCCTCTTCATGGTGATTTGATTTTCTTCCAGCTCATCCAGACGCTGTAAGATGCTCCTCTGAAGGGGTTGGTTGGAGCCACCGGCACCGGCAGAAATGTTGATCTCATCAGGAATTATTGGCTCGGGCTTTTTCTTTTGGGCCCTCTTGTTGGCCTTCTCGAGAAGCTCAGGATGAGTGCGAATGTTATATTTTGAGAGAGAGGAGAAGTCAATGACAATCGCTTTTTGGCTGATCTCATCCTGAGGGGCAAAGGGGGCCTCCACCTGCCGGGCTATCTCCGTGATCAGTTGCGGAAAGGGGAGTGCTGTCCTAGTATCCTTGTTTCGAGCATCCCACATGATTGAGCGGATGGTGGAGGCTAGGCACATGCGCTACCCGGTGTGGAGACAGTACAAACGGAGCGCAGGTTCCAATCGGATGTCAGAGAGGTGCCCTGTAGGGTCAATGTAGCAGTTGCTCAGCCTCTACCAAGCCCGGCCTGGCAATGTCAAGTGGAGGGACTGAACACGGAGAGGCATATCTGGATTGGTTGCCGACATTACCCATTCTGCTCCTGGGTATGTCAGTGCTTGCAAGGCTGCTGGTGCCTCTCTGTACCCCACATTCACAAGGTAGTTTTCAGTTTCATCTGGCCATCCTAGGAAGGGGACCCTAAGGATATCAGCTATGGCTTGAGGAGTGATCAATATCTGCCTTCCACGGAGGTGGACGTAGGCGGTGTCCATCGGCCCCAATTTAGCATAGAATTCCCGAACCAATGTGACATTTGATGGTCCGGGCTCTCTATCCAACATAAATTGCCACCCCCTCTCTTCCACTGCCGCCACCACATTGTCCAAAACTCCATTCGGGGAATTCCGGAATTGCAAGCGGCATTCCGGAACAATCGGCCTTCTCCTTATATTTGAGTTGAAGTACACCTCGGCCTCCAATGTACCGAAGGTGAATGCATCATTGGGAGTTTCATCCATAGGCTCAGCATCTTGGCGGTCAGCCTGAGGACGGGCAGCACGACGAGGCATCCTTGAATGAAATGGTGAGATGCAAAGAGAGAAAGAGGAGGGTGGTGGCGGCGCGGCGGTGGAGGCACGGAGGCGGCACAGAGAGATAGTGGAGTGTGTGCTTGTGTGAGTAGTGTGTTTGAGGGAGTTTGAAACGGTTTGAGGGTTTTGGGGGTGTTTTCTCGTTTTAAAATAAAATTTTCCCCCGTTCAGTTTCAATTCGGGTCGGGCTCGCATGCAAGTTCGAAGATGCTCGCATGCGAGTGGGGGCAGAACAAACTCGCATGCGATTCGGAGGATCTCGCATGCGAGAAGGGGCTGTTGCAGAACCAAAATTGCCCAGAAATTGCTGAAATCAGATTTTAGGCACTCCCACAACTTCAAATGCGAGCCATTACAAAATTTATTATCTACACTACCCTAAAGTATGGAAAATATGAAATGGAAACTTACCGGTGGGTTGTCTCCCACCAAGCACTTTGGTTTAACGTCCTTAAGTTGGACGGATGAACCGCTTATGGCGGGTAGATTGGCTCTTGAAGGTAGACATCTGCAGAGGCTCCGGAATCAGCCTCTTGTGGTTGGAACAACTTCAATCGGTGCCCATTCACCTTAAATTTCTGTTTTTGCTCATTCTCCAATTCAACCGCACCATGCGGGGAGACAGAGACTACGGTGAATGGTCCATCCCATCTTGACCTAAGCTTTCCCGCCATCCATTTCAACCTTGAATTGTATAGGAGGATTTGCCACCCGCCTTGAATTCCTTCCTCAAGATGTTCCGATCGTGGAACAGTTTTGTTTTCTCCTTGTAAATCCGCGCACTTTCGTACGCCTCAAGCCTCAGCTCCTCCAATTCCTGCAATTGAAACTTTCTTTCCATTCCGGCGGCCTCAAGATCCATGTTGCATTGTTTCACCGCCCAATAAGTGCGGTGCTCCAACTCAACAGGCAAATGACACGCCTTGCCAAAAACAATCCGAAAGGGGCTCATCCCTATCGGAGTTTTGTAGGCGGTCCGATACGCCCATAAAGCATCATGCAACCTAGCACTCCAATCTTTTCTAGAGGGTCCAACTACCTTTTCCAAAATAAAATTGATTTCCCGGTTGGACACCTCGGCTTGCCCGTTAGTTTGGGGGTGATAGGGTGTGGACACCCTATGTGAAACCCCATACTTACGGAGCAGCGCCTCAAAACTACGATTGCAAAAATGAGTGCCTTGGTCGCTAATGATGGCTCTTGGGGTGCCGAAACGACAAAAGATATTTGAACGGACAAAAGCACAAACCACAGAAGAGTCATTCGTGCGAGTGGGGATTGCCTCAACCCACTTCGACATGTAATCAATAGCCAACAATATATATGGAAAACCAGAGGAAACGGGAAAAGGACCCATGAAGTCGATTCCCCACACATAAAAAATTTCACAAAACAAAACGGGTTGTTGGGGCATTTCGTTCTTCCTGGATATTTTCCCCGTCCTTTGACAACTCTCACATCTCTTACAAAATTCAAATGAGTCTTTAAAGAGTGATGGCCAATAGAGACCGCACTCTAAAATCTTTCGAGAAGTGCGTTGCGGTCCGAAGTGGCCACCACATGCTTGAGAGTGACTGATCAATTGCCGAATTGAATCAAATTAAAAACTAGATAACTTGTAGACAAGTGGAATACCTAGGTCGTTTTCCCAAGGAATTCAAGAAGTGAAGAGTGATTATGCAAGGTTAGGTTTAGGGATTTTAGCATCAAATTTCAGAAATGAGAAAAATGCTAACAGGATTTTAATCAAATAGGTAGAAGACACTAGCTCAAGGAATTCGAATTGTAAAGCATATATCATTGATTCATTATCCTCTCATGATCCTTTCAAGAATTAAATTGAATTTCAAATCCAAATTCAAATATGAATTCAGATCAAGTCTTATGAAAATCTTCAAACATTCATCTTAACACACTTGAAGTAAATCTGAAATCTCAAAACCTAACTCAAGGTATCAAGATTGAAGCTCAACAATTCAATTCTCTAGATCAGAAATCTCTAAATCTAGATGTTCTCTCAACCTAAGTTTATTGATCAATAACTCAGAAATCTCTAGAATTATTAATCAATTGGATTCATAATTCAAGAATTAGAAAATCTTCATAATTCTTGAATCATAAATCAAGAAGAGGTGAGAAGAGAGAATTCGAAATTCTTGAATGAATCATGAAAGAAATGCAAGAATACGTCAATCACATAGCTAATCTCAATATCTTTTACAATCCTCCATCCTCAAGCTAGCTATGAGCTTAGTTCTCCATGATCATGGAGAAATCAGCAAGAAGAAAATGGGAGAAGAGAGAAAAACGAAAATGAGAGAAACTAGAGAAAAAATGTAATTCTAAAACTTGAATTGTAAAAATTGAATGTAAAGTGTTCCCCCCAAGTCTGATGTAGGAATTAAATAGACATAAAAGAAGGTGGAAATTTCTAAAAATCCCATACACTAAACAATTACAACACATAAGGCAAGGGTACAATGGACAATGCACAAAATTATGACACTTAAGGCAACATAGCAAGGCTAAGCTCCTGCCCGAGATATTGCATCCAATATCTGAAGCCTATAATGGATGATTCTGCCCTCGAGCCCTGAAGCAAAGTTGTAGCTCTATGTCTTAGCTTTCCATAGCCACCAAGATCATCCAATTCCAGTAAGTATAGCTCCAGATATAAGAAAAATACTGACTGCTGCTCCAGATTGCTGTCACATTCGCTGCAGCAACTTCGAGTCAACTTTTGAGCTTATTAGAGACTTCAATTGCTTTCGAGCTCTGAAGATGAAATGAAGCCTTGTGCCTTAGCTTTCCAATTCAACTGAAATGGAGTGATTTCAACATCTGTAGCTCCAGCTATGGCTTCTGCAACACTTGCTGTCCAGGATTGCTGTCCAGAATGCTGCAGTAAGATTGACTCAAACTGAAGCTCCAATTTGGAATCCTTATGGTCTGAATCAGCTTTCGAGTTCTTCATCAACATTGTAGACCTGTGTCTAAGCTTTCCAACAAAGCAAAGAACACAAAATTCAAATTTCTAGAACTCAAGTTATAGGCAAATTACAGAATAGTGTCACAAAGCACGAAATGCTGAGAAAATGCACAAAGTTCCAATCAATTACCAAATGCCTAATATGATGCAAAAGTAGCTCATTCATCTCAAAAGTGGTCAAATTACATGCATACAAGAGGGAAATAATCAATACAATTATTGCTATATCAGTGACAAAACTTGAGAATGGACTCAATTTCATGGTTTGGCACACATCGCCTCACTACTTGGTCCCCACAAAATTTCCATAAATAAGGATCATCCCACACATATTGCTTGGAATCACACTTGAGTTTGGCCACTTGGGCTTTTGAAAAGTGTGTGGGGGTCACCTTGGCGGCCAAATAGTTTGCGATGTCCGCAAACCAAGGAGAAGTGACAGTGATGCTTAAAAGCTTCTCATCGGGGAAGCGATCATTGAGAGGAATTGGGTCATCTTTAAGATGCTCAATTCGACTCAAGTGATCGGCAACCAGATTTTGATTGCCGCTTCGATCCCGAATCTCTAAGTTAAACTCTTGAAGCAAAAGCATCCACCTAATTAGGCGGGGCTTTGCATCCGGCTTTTTGAGCAAGAACTTAAGAGCGGAATGGTCCGTGTACACTATCACGTGTGAGCCAAGTAAGTAAGAACGAAACTTTTCCAAAGCAAAGACAATGGCAAGCAATTCTTTTTCCGTGACAGTGTAATTGGACTGTGCCGCATCTAAAGCTCGTGAAGCATAAGAGATGACAAGTGGTACCTTACCCTCCCGTTGTGCCAATGCGGCGCCCACCGCATAGTTGGAGGCATCACACATGATCTCGAACGGTAGCTCCCAATTGGGGGGTTGCACCACCGGAGCGGAGGTGAGGCTCCTCTTCAACCTATCAAATGCAATCTTGCATTCCTCACCAAAGCAGAACTCCGCATCTTTCTGGAGGAGATCGGTCAGCGGTTTGGCGATCTTACTAAAGTCCTTGATGAAGCGCCGATAAAACCCTGCATGACCCAAAAAGGAACGAATCTCCCGCACGCATGCGGGGTAAGGTAGAGAAGAAATGACCTCAACTTTTGCCGGATCTACTGCAATACCCTCCTTAGAAATAATGTGGCCTAAAACAACACCTTGGTTCACCATGAAGTGACATTTTTTGAAATTCAACACAAGGTTTGTTTTAATGCACTACTCCAAAACTAGGGAGAGGCTTTGCAAGCAATCCTCAAAGGAGGTCCCATACACTGTGAAATCATCCATAAACACTTCCAAACATTTGCCCAGAAATTCCGAAAAAATACTCATCATGCATCTTTGAAAGGTGTCAGGAGCGTTACATAGTCCAAATGGCATCCTACGGTAGGCATAGGTTCCAAAGGGACAAGTAAAAGTAGTTTTCTCCTGGTCTTCAGGGGCAATATGAATTTGGAAGTATCCGGAAAACCCATCCAAGAAACAATAGTGCGACTGTCCCGCAAGTCTTTCCAACATTTGATCAATAAAAGGCAAAGGAAAATGGTCCTTGCGGGTCACACTATTTAGGCGGCGGTAATCAATACACACCCGCCATGAATTTTGGACCCTGGTAGTAAGCAACTCATCCCTCTCATTTTTAACCACAGTAATTCCGGACTTCTTAGGTACTACTTGCACCGGACTCACCCATTCACTGTCAGAAATAGGATAGATGATTCCCGCTTGTAGTAACTTAGAAATCTCCTTTTTGACCACGTCAAAGATGAGGGGGTTCACTCTCCTCTGAGGTTGCCTAATCTGTCTAGCCCCTTCTTCCAAAAAGAAACGGTGAGTACAATATGAAGGGCTAATACCGACAAGGTCCGAGAGATTCCAACCAATGGCTTGCTTGTGCGTTTTCAAAACATTCAAAAGTTTGATTTCATCCTCTTTAAGCAAACCATTTGCTATAATCACCGGAAAAGACTCAGAGTCCCCCAAAAAAGCATATTTTAAATGAGAGGGGAGAGTTTTTAGTTCCAGAGTTGATTCTTTTTCAGAAGGGGAAGAGTTTTTCAAAGGAAGTGGGGAAAGGGATGAGACAAGCCCAGGTTGTGAAGAAATCGGAAGAAAATCTGGTGCAGGATGGGCTAGCTCGCTGGCGAGCTCAGCATGGCTCGCATGCGAGGGACCTAAATTTCGATTTTGTTTCTGAGTTGGGTCCCTCTCGCATGCGACTCCAGGGGAGTTCGCGGGCGAGCCCTGCTGCAGAATTTTTACTGCTGCATTTTGTTTTACTGTGCAAAGGTTGTTGGATGAGTTTTTATCTTCTAAAACAGGGGTAAAGACTTCAAAATCATCCCCAAACACCTTCATAAATTCATCCACACAATCCTTGCACAATTTTGAGCTTTCATGACAATTTTCACAACTTGTACTCATTTATGAATCAAATTCCAACAAGGTTAGGTCTTTGTCCAATTCTTGAAACCATCCCTCCGCTTCAACATTTACCAAATCTTCAATTATATCAGCGGAGAAAACCGAATGAGTTTCGGAGGGATGTTTCATAGCCATTTTGAGACAAAACCTAGCTTTCAAGTCTCCACACTCTATGTCCAAAGTACCAGCAAACACATCGACCTTGGCTCTTGCAGTTTTCAAGAAGGGTCAGCCAAGGATGAGAGTTTGCTGGTCTAGTGGAGCAGAGTCCTCAGTATCCAAAACATAGAAATCCACAGGGAAGATAAGGTCATTTACCTTTACCAAAACATCTTCAAGGAGTCCTTCGGGCCTTTGCACACTCCGGTTTGCAAATTGAAGGAGCAAACCGGTAGGCTTCAGCTCTCCAAAGTTGAGTGCTTGATAGATGGCTTTAGGCATGACATTGATGGCAGCCCCCAAATCAGCCAGAGCATCCTTCACCGCCAAACCTCCAATAACGCAAGGTATGGAAAAAGATCCCGGATCCTGAAATTTTTGTGGAACTGGTGGGGGTAAGTGAGGTTGAGTTTACTTGTGCCTTCTCCCCTTTGATTTTCCTCTTGTGAGTACACAAGTCCTTGAGAAACTTGGCATACTTGGGCACTTGTTTGATAGCGTCCAAGAGAGGAATATTTACTTCCACCTTCTTGAATGTTTCAAGGAGGTCCGGATCCGTCTCAACCTTGCTCCTTCTTTCTTTTTGATGAACTTGAGAGAAGGGCAACCGGATTGGTTGCTCCTTCTCCAAAGATGCTCCCACTTCTTCCACTACCTTCTCTCCACCCTTTTGAATGTTTTCACCCGTTTCCGCTCCGTTCTTCTCCTCCTCCTCTTCTTCTAATTCCACCCTTTGCTCCTCTACTTTTTGAAGGACCTCTCTATCGGGCAAAGTTGCACCCGATCTCAAAGTGATGGCATGTACATCCCCTTTTGGATTAGGGATGGTTTGAGAAGGCATGGAGGCCGCTTGGTTACTTGAGGAGGCTTGTTGTGAATTCTTCATTTGTAGAATCTCCATCTTCAATTCATCATAGCGCTTATTTTGCTCCGCAAGCATTTTAAGGACTTGTTGGAGTTCGGAGCCTTCGCTTGAGGTTGGTTGAGGTGGTGGAGCTTGTGGTGGTGCTTGAATTGGGAGGGGTTGCCTAGGTGGGGGAAGGTGTGGTTGTCTTTGGTGAAGTGGTTGGTACCTTGGTTGGTTGTTGAAGTTTGAAGGTTGCATGTAAGAGTTGTTGGGGTTTGAGGATTGACCTTGGTTTTGGTTGCTCCACCTAAGGTTGGGGTGGTTTCTCCAAGAAGGATTGTAGGTGTTACCGTAGGGCTGATTCCCTTGATGTGCTTGGAATTGAGAAGTAGTGGCCACAATAGAGTATTCCTCCATCAATTGAGGACAAGTGTCAGTGGGATGGTCACTTGCACAAATCCCACACACTTGTTGGATGGAAGGAGATGATGGGTAAGTCATGAGCTTTTGTTGGGTGATGGCAAGTTGCTTGATGGCGCTTGTCATCTCCGAAAGTTGGTAGGAGAGATCTGTGGGGTATACTTCATTCACACCCTTTGAAGTGGCATAGTTTCTTGAGCCAAATTGTTGATGGGTGGAGGCAATGGTGTCAATCAACTCTCTTGCGGCGGTTGGAGACTTGTCCAAAAGTGCTCCTCCACTTGAGCTATCAATAACGCAACGATCATTGAAGGAGAGCCCCTCATAGAAGTATTGAATGAGGTGGGGCTCTTGGATTTGGTGGAAGGGGCAGCTATCCACAAGCTTGTTGAATCTTTCCCAATATTCACATAAAGACTCTCCGGGGTGCTGTTGGATTCCACTAATTGCTTTCCGGATGGCACCCGCTCTTGATGCCGGGAAGTACTTCTCCAAAAAGACTCTCTTCATTCCTAGCCAAGAAGTCACAGTCCCATTTTGAAGGTTGAGAAGCCATTGCTTGGCGGCTCCTTCTAGGGAGAAGGGAAAAGCGCGGAGTTTTACATGATCCTCCCCCACACCTTGAGGGCATAGGGTGGCACAGACATAGTGGAACTCCTTGAGGTGTTGATGGGGGTCCTCACTCGACAACCCATGGAACTTGGGCAATCGGTGGATCAAAGCCCCCTTCAACTCGAAGTCAGCCCCCACATTCGGATAGATGATGCCAAGCGGTTGGTTGTTCACATCGGGAGCGGTGAGCTCCCTAATCGAGAGTTCTTGCCCATCCATGTAACTGGTGCTTCCTGAAACACTAACAGAGAAGTCAAAAAGTTCAGGGCCAAAAGCACTATCAATATCGGTATCTACACTAGCACCCTCACTACGAGAGCGTCCCGGTATACCTCTACACCTTCAAACTTTCTTGACCGCCTTAATTCCCTCAAAGTTCTTTCGATTTCGGGATCAAAGCGTTGTAAGGTCGAATCGGTGTGCGATCGAGTCATTCATAGAGACTATAACCAATAGTGAAAAGATCAAAGAAGATACAATAAAACAAAACTAAATACTATACTAATTAATATGCACAAAAACAGAAAAATAAAAGTAGAGTATATACACAAGCAAAAACAAACAAACACAATGATCAAATAAATTAGCTTCCCCGGCAATGGCGCCAAAAATTGTTCGGGAGAAATACCGGAGTGTCGTTTAGCTCTCCGGCACCCCGCTCAATTTAGAGTGAGTTGAAATGTACCAAAACCGAATTGACTAATCACAAGCTAAGTAGCTAGTGGAAGTCAACACGAGTCGTCTCTCGAGGAAGCAATTTCTATTGATCACTATGTGCTAAAAATAAAGACAATGGGGGGGTTTTGGTTTTGATAATAAAGAAGACAATAAAACAAGTGAATTTAATTAATAAAGAGACTTGGCATCAAGGAATTCACACCTAGCTAGGTTATTCAGTCATTGACTTTTGCACATGCAATTCAACAAACACAAGGTGTGCATAAGTTAATACTTAGATTACTTGAATTTAACCACTTCTAATCCGAAATGACTAAGCCCAAGATAAATTCTATGCATTAACCAATATTAAATTCCTAATCCGGAATTAAAACCATGTTCGTAAACTCAATCAAACAATAAACCAATCAATCTATTGCTCAACCACATCACTTGAAACACATATAAGACTTTCTTAATCTAGAAAATCCAACATATATTTCTGATAAATAAAAACCTACACACACATTAATCCACATACATGTAGGAGTTCAAATTAAACCAAGAACATGATCAAACACATTAGAATAGTAATCACAAGTATCAAAAACCTCATAAATAACCACACTAGGGTGAAAACCAAAAAATGCCAAGACAAGAGAAGACTACTCAGCCATTAAATGAGAGAAACAAAATAACATTGATGAAATGAGAAAGAGTTAACAAGAGTTTTAAGAATCAAACCAGAAATTAGAAGCAAAATGGAGAAGAGAGCTAAAATCCTAGAGAGAAGTTGAAGCTTCTCTCTCTAAAACTCTAACAAAATGTAAGAGTGGCTAATTAGGGTTGAAAAACGTGCCAAGGACCTCTGACAAGAGGTATAAATACATGTCCCAAAATAGCAAATCCTAGGAATCTAAAGGGTACTAAATTGCAATTAAAAATTCTTGTCAGCACGACGTAGGCTCGCATGCGAGCTTGAGGTGCTTCGCATGCGAGAAACAGGGGAACTCGCCGGCAAGCTCGAGGGTGCTCGCATGCGAGCTGCTGAAATTGGCTTCGGTTCTGGAATGCCTCTCCTTCGCATGCGACTCAGGCTGGCTGGCCCGCGAACTCTGCAGTTCTGCACTAGCTTTTTGCTCCCTTCCTTGTGCTCCAATCAACTTCCTAATCATATAAACACACTAAATGAATGCTCATGAAGTGAATGACCAGAATTAAATGACATTTAAGCAAGGTTAGCAGCAATTTGTGAATTTCCTGATGATTGACATGAAGAAATAATCAATACACAACAGAGAGCATCAAGACAATTATTGCTACTAAAATTCACAAACAAAGGGATCAAAAAGCATGTGATTATGATTCTATCAATGACTCTTAAACCCTATTAGCTCAGTATATAAGAAGGTAAACCCTAATTTCCACCTCATTTGGTCAGAAACGCTCTCTCTCAACATCCCAGAGCCTCCATAGCTTTCTCTCTCAAGAACTCCATACCCATAGCCATTCCACGTCAAGAAACACCCACAAATACTCACCCAATCCCAAAAATAATTATATATTCTTGATCCTCTCACCAAGCCGGACGTTTCTACCGGTTGCTTTTCTCCGGAAAGGGTCATCGTTGGAGTCGGGCAGTTCGTGAAACTAGGATTCCGTCTAAAATAAGGATTTGTCTTCAAGAGGTAGGGGTTAGGCATTCTAAACGTTGTGTTATTGCATGTATGTTGATAAATTGATGGAGTTTTGAATGTTGTTCGTTGTTTTTCCCATTAGGGTTCATGAAAGGGTTGATTTATGAAATTGGTTTTGAAAGAGAAAGGGGTTTTATGAATTGAGAAGTGTTTTAAAAGTATTTTTATGTTTGATAATGGTATGGCAATGTTTTCTATCAATTGGGACAATGTTGGATTCATATTTTGGCCAATGGCTATTGAAAATCGTGTTTTTGGAACTCAAAAATCGTATTTCAGGACTTCGTAATCGATTACACGGGTTCGTAATCGATTACGATGTCTGAATTCCCAACCGCGAGAAGAGGCTGCTCTCTGGTAATCGATTACAGTAATCGATTACCAGCCCGTGTAATCGATTACAACAGTGCTGTCAGTGCGAAAATGAACCGTTTTGATCCTTTATGCACCCTAGTGCGTTCTACAACTAGTATGGATGATATGTATGAGTTAATTATCAATTGTATGAAGTTTAAATGCTGATTGGATGATGATGTGTTGATACGTTATGTTTACATGAGATAAATGATGATAATAAATGTTTATATGAATTATGTGACGTATGTACGTGTTATGTGTTGTGAACTGAGACGTCACTGGGTGGCGCATGTATATTATTAAGACGTCACCGGGTGGCGCATAGTTAATAAAGACGTCACTGGGTGGCGCAAAGATACATAGTAGCCTTCGGCTTGTGATTGAGAGGCTGTAGGAGGGGGTTGGCATCCTCGGCGCTACAGGTCCTTCACTTGCAGTTGGTGAATATCCCCCTTTTCCCCATTTCGTTAGGATGAGCTCATGCCTAGGGGTCGGTGCAGCGGAGGTTACAGGAGGGTGGATAGGCCATAAGACATAATAAGAGATAAAGTGATATGAGTTACAATCCAGTAAAGTGTCAGAGAACATAGCATGATATGTGATTTAGTTTTCCTATATGACTAGACACACACGAAGGGCTTATTTATGTATAATGTATGTATGATGTAAAATGAACAAGAGGCACTTAGGTAAGTCATGCCGGGAAAGATGATTTTAGAACTCATAACTGAAATTGAATTCATTCATGTTACACCGATTTTATTAATAAACCCGGAGCGGCTCCCCTACTAAGTTACTTCCTAGTACTCACCCCTCGTTTTTCCCCCATTTTAGATGATGAGATTCTACAATACACAGGAGCGGATGAGGAGCCCGCGCAACTTTAGTTCTATGAAGTTTATTTACCTTTAGACTTTTCAGTTCCCGTTATTGCGTTATGGATTATGTTTATTTCAGATGTTAGTATTTATTTGTATTTACTTTGAGTTCGGACATATGTTAGCCGGTATTTACTTTTCAGTTATGGTTTTGTATTTGTGGAGTCTTATGGGGCTCAGTTTTAGGCTCATGAGATGACACCTACTACTACTATTTACTTTCTTGATTGTATGTTTGGGGAGACTATGCTTGTTTATTTCCCTTTATTTTATGAGGTATTATTCAGACTACATCATGTGTCATATATTATCGTTATATTATGCGCAAGGCCCTTATGTTTATATTTCGCGAACGATTTTCGAAAAATTCTCCCATGTATTTTCCGCGTAGATGTATTTCAAAAACAAGTATATGTATGATAACAGGAGGTAACCCTTATGAAATGGCCCTAAATGACTATAGCACTAAGGGCTATCTAGTAGGGTGTTACATTTTGGTATTAGAGCGGGTCCTTCCTTACAGGGCTTGGGGTAATGGACCTGTTATGCTATTGTTGCATGTCACGTTAGTTATCACGCGCATACCTCTTATCCGTATTAGTTAGTGTTGAGGTGCGTGAACGTACTGTTTGGCTGTCATAGTAACTGTGCATACATAACTATAATGTGGAGCCTGATCAACTCGATATTTCTTGTTTGTGTGCACAGGGACATGGCACCTCACAGACGTACTAGAGACGATCCGGAGACGGAGCATCGTGAGGAGAACGGGCAGAGTAGCGGGGTTTCAGCTGAAGCATTCATGGAGATGGCAAAAGCCATGAACCGCATGGTGGACCACATGACTCAGCAGCAGCGCGTAGCGCCGCCACCAGCGGGTAACGGTACAGGCAACACCTATTTTGCTGACTTCAGGAGGGCTAACCCTTCTCCCTTTCACGGCACTACCAATCCTTCTGAGGCCGAGAATTGGTTGAGGGGCATTGAGGACATCTTCACGGTGGTTTCATGCACAGAGATCCAGAAGACACAGCTGGCTACATTCATGCTTCAGATGGAGGCACGCTCCTGGTGGGCTGACGCTCGTCGCGCTTCTGATGCGGCGGCTATTCCTATCACATGGGACATGTTCAAGGACATGTTCTATGAGAAGTATTTTCCTGAGTCAGTCCGTCAGGACAAGGAGCTGGAGTTTCTGAGCCTTCGCCAGGGCACCATGACCATACCAGAGTACACTGCCAAGTTCGAGGAGCTCATCAGGTTCTCAGAGATCTACCAGGAGAATCCCAAGGAGACTTGGAAGTGCATGAAGTGTTGCTCCGGTCTGAACCAGAACATTCTGAGGATGGGGAAGCACATGAAGATAAAGGACTACAGCGAGATGGTGGACACGTGCAGGATAGTGGAGGAGACGAGCCGTCCAGTGGCTCCTCTCAGGGTTGAGGTTCCCGGGAAGGGCACTGCGTCACAACAATCTAACCGCCCTGCTTGCTTCCAGCCTTACGGACAGCCTCGTAAGCCTCAGCCTCGCCCACTATAGCAGCAGAGGCCGCAGCAGCAGCGAGCAGCGGCACCCAGGGCACTGCCCGCTCCACCACCATGTGCCACTTGTGGCAAACCTCATGGCGGTCAGTGCAGAGCTGGTCAGAGCGTGTGCTTCCGATTTGGCGTGCTAGACCACTATGCTAGGGAGTGCCCAGCTGGAGGATCTCAGCCTTCTTCCTCTCACATGCCACAACACCAGGGCAGGGTTTTCACGGTCACAGCGGAGGGCGCAGAGCGGTCGGACGATCTCATTTTGGGTACGTGTTTAATTTATGGAAAATCCTTAGTTGTACTCTATGATTTCGGTGCCACACATTCATTCATATCACATGATCATGCTAGGAGCCTAGGTTTGCATTGGTCAAAGTTGCCTTATGACCTACTAGTATCTACCCCTATAGCCGCACCCCTTAGTACATGTCTAGTTTGCATGAGATGTATGTTTCATATAGATAATAGAGCATTCATCTTTGATCTCATCTGCTTGCCCATGATAGGTCTAAGCATTATCTTAGGCATGGATTGGTTGTCCGCCAATCGAGTCTTGCTTGATTGCCATGCAAAATCTGTGATCTTTCCTTCTGTTCCTTCTGCATTAGTCACACCTGTAGAGTTGTATGTTAGTGCCATTAGGCTTAACTGTTGTGGGGTTCCGAGTGATGCTTACATGTTTGTCACCGCTAGTGAGGTTGTAAAGGGTCAGGTGCTGAGTGAGCTTCCCGTAGTGAGAGATTACCTGGAGGTTTTCCCTGAGGACATACCCAAGTTTCCCCCAGCCAGAGAGGTTGAGTTTGCCATAGACCTAGTACCCGGGACGGGACCCATATCCATAGCACCCTATAGGATGGCCCCCGGAGAGTTGGCAAAGCTTAAGACTCAGTTGGAGGAGCTGTTGGAGAAGAGGTTTGTCAGACCGAGTGTATCACCTTGGGGAGCGCCGGTGCTATTCGTGAAGAAGAAGGACGGGAGCATGAGGTTGTGCATAGACTACAGGCAGCGGAACAAAGTGACCGTCAAGAACAAGTATCCGCTGCCTAGGATAGACGATTTGATGGACCAGCTGAGAGGTGCCCAGGTGTTTCGAAGATAGACTTGAGGTCGGGGTACCATTAGATTCGTGTGAGGGATGAGGACATCCCGAAGACGGCTTTCAAGACTCGTTACGGTCACTACGAGTTCACGGTCATGTCCTTTGGGCTGACCAATGCTCCTGCGGTGTTCATGGACTACATGAACAGGATATTTAGACCCTATTTGGATAGGTTCGTTGTTGTCTTCATTGACGACATTCTGATCTATTCAAAGACGCGAGAGGAGCATGAGAGCCAATTGAAGGTGGTGCTGGAGGTGCTGAAAGAGAAGAAGCTATTCACGAAGCTGTCGAAGTGTGAATTTTGGATGGAGGAGGTGAAGTTCTTGGGGCACGTTGTGTCGAAGGGAGGCATCTCCGTGGACCCTAGTAAGATAGAGGCTGTGATGAGCTGGGAGCGACCTACTACGGTGACTGAGATTCAGAGCTTCCTCGGGCTAGCCGGATATTATCGTAGGTTCATCTCGAACTTCTCTCATATAGCATTACCCTTGGCGAAGCTTACTAGGAATGTTGCTTTTGTTTGGTCGGAGGAGTGCGAGAGTAGTTGGGTTGCGTGCTAATGCAGCATTGCAGCGTTGTGCCATATGCTTCACGGAAGTTGAAGCCACACGAGCTTAATTACCCGATTCATGACTTGGAGCTTGTGGCAATGGTGTTTGCTCTGAAGATGTGGAGACATTACCTGTATGGGGTCAGGTTCGAGGTGTTCTCTGATCATAAGAGTCTCAGGTATCTGTTTGATCAGAAGGAGTTGAACATGAGGTAGAGGCGCTGGATGGAGTTCCTGAAGGATTATGATTTTGAGCTTAACTACCATCCAGGGAAGGCGAATGTGGTTGCGGACGCGTTGAGTCGTAGGACGGTGAGCGTAGCAGACATGATGGTCAGAGAGGCCCATCTGATAGAGCAGTTTAGGAACCTGGACCTAGGAGTTACCCTTACCCCCACCAGTGTGAGAGTGAGCCATCTTCAGGTGTCGAGTGTTTTTCTTAGGGAGATAGCGAGGGCACAGCAGGAGGACGAGGAGTTCGGGAAGGTGTTGAAGGCTATTTGCGAGGGGAGGTTGCAGGGTTTTGCGGTGGACAGGGATGGCTTATGGAGGTTTGAGGGGCGAGTGTGCGTTCTTTCGAGTGGTGACCTCCGGAGAGCGATTCTGGAGGAGGGTCACAAGAGCCATTTCACCATTCATCCTGGGATAGATAAGATGTACCAGGATTTGAGGAAGATGTTCTGGTGGCAGGGATTGAAGAGGGACGTAGCTGCTTGGGTTAGTAAGTGTCTGGTGTGTTAGAAGGTGAAGGCGGAGCATAGGAGGATGCCGAGACTGCTACAGCCGCTGAGTGTGCCGGAGTGGAAGTGGGAGAGCATATCCATGGACTTCGTGTTTGGGTTGCCGAGGACTCATGCGGGGCACGACGTGCTGTGGGTTATTGTTGATCGGCTGACCAAGTCGGTTCACTTTCAGGCGATCAGGATGACCTACCCTCTTGAGAGGTTAGCAGAAATTTATATTCGGGAGGTGGTGAAGCTGCATGGTGTGCCGAAGACGATAGTCTCGGATCGTGATCCGAGGTTCGCGTCTCCTTTCTGGAGAGCTTTCCAGAAAGCGCTCGGTTCAGAGTTGAGCATGAGCACGACATATCACCCACAGACGGATGGTCAGTCGGAGAGGACTATTCAGACTCTGGAGGATATGTTGAGGGCATGTGTGCTAGATGGTCTTAGAAGTTGGGACAAGTTGTTGCCCTTGATCGAGTTCTCCTACAACAACAGCTACCAGGCGAGTATAGGGATGGCGCCTTTCGAGGCTTTGTATGGGAGGAAGTGCAGATCACCCCTATGTTGGCATGACCCAGGTGAGGCGAGTGTTCTAGGACCCGACCTTGTGAGGGAGACGGCTGAGTAGGTGAAGAGGATTAGGGAGAGGATGCTCGCGGCCCAGAGCCGCCAGAAGAGCTATGCCGATCAGAGGAGACGACCCTTAGAGTTCTCAGTAGGCGAGCATGTTTTTCTGCGAGTTACCCCTACGACAGGTATAGGACGAGCCATGAAAGTTAAGAAGTTTAGCCCTAGGTACCTTGGTCCCTTCGAGGTCTTGAGTCGTGTCGGGTCAGTCGCTTACCGAGTGGCCTTACCTCCTAGTCTTTCAAACTTGCATGATGTCTTCCATGTTTCTCAGTTGAGGAAGTACGTCTCCGATCCTAGACATGTCTTAGAGCCGGAAATTGGACAACTAAGGGACTATTTATGTTTTGAGTTGCCCCCTATGAGTATCGTTGACCGCAGCGTAAAGAGGTTAAGACGGAAGGATGTGGCTTTGGTCAAAGTGGTTTGGGGCGGAGGTCGGTTAGGAGACTTCACATGGGAATTGGAGGACGATATGCATCGCCAGTTTCCATCCTTGTTTACAGGTTCGAATTTCGGGGACGAAATTCTTCTTAAGGGGGTGAGAAATGTAACACCCTGATCTTTATTAAGTCCTAATTAAAGGAAATTAAGGGTTATGGACTTTAATTGGAACTTAATTGGATTGAGTGAACATGTTTCCCCTAGTTTAAAGTATCTATGTTATGTGTTTTTATGAGTATTTATGTGTGCTTTGATGTTACATTAAGTCATAATGGGTGTATGGATGTTATTATATGAGTTGAGACACTTTGGAAGTGTTTTGGGGCATTTTTCATGCCCAGTAATCGATTACAGCTCCTTGGTAATCGATTACAGCAAGTCAAGTTTCAGATTTGGGCTTTTTCGGAGGCCTGTAATCGATTACAGAACCGTGTAATCGATTACGGTAATCGATTACAAGTTCGATGTAATCGATTACAAAGCGCCCAGAATGAGTTTTTGGATGTTTTAAGTGACGGGTGAGCCCCACGATGACTCTTAAACCCAGAGCCTCCATAGCTTTCTCTCTCAAGAACTCTCATAGCCATAGCCATTCCACGTCAAGAAACACCCACAAATACTCACCCAATCCCAAAAATAATTATATATTCTTGATCCTCTCACCAAGCCGGACGTTTCTACCGGTTGCTTTTCTCCGGAAAGGGTCATCGTTGGAGTCGGGCAGTTCGTGAAACTAGGATTCCGTCTAAAATAAGGATTTGTCTTCAAGAGGTAGGGGTTAGGCATTCTAAACGTTGTGTTATTGCATGTATGTTGATAAATTGATGGAGTTTTGAATGTTGTTCATTGTTTTTCCCATTAGGGTTCATGAAAGGGTTGATTTATGAAATTGGTTTTGAAAAAGAAAGGGGTTTTATGAATTGAGAAGTGTTTTAAAAGTATTTTTATGTTTGATAATGGTATGACAATGTTTTCTATCGATTGGGACGATGTTGGATTCATATTTTGGCCAATAGCTATTGAAAATCGTGTTTTTGGAACTAAAAAATGGTATTTCAGGACTTCGTAATCGATTACACGGGTTCGTTATCAATTACGATGTCTGAATTCCCAATAGCGAGAAGAGGCTGCTCTCTGGTAATCGATTACAGAGCTGCGTAATCGATTACAGTAATCGATTACCAGTCGGTGTAATCGATTACAGTAATCGATTACCAGCCCGTGTAATCGATTACAACAGTGCTGTTAGTGCGAAAATGAACCGTTTTGACCCTTTATGCACCCGAATGCGTTCTACAACTAGTATGGATGATATGTATGAGTTAATTATCAATTATATGCAAGTTTAAATGCTGATTGGATGATGATGTGTTGATACGTTATGTTTACATGAGATAAATGATGATAATAAATGTTTATATGAATTATGTGACGTATGTACATGTTATGTGTTGTGAACTGAGACGTCACTGGGTGGTGCATGTATATTATTAAGACGTCACCGGGTGGCGTGTAGTTAATAAAGACGTCACTGGGTGGCGCAAAGATACATAGTAGCCTTCGGCTTGTGATTGAGAGGCTGTAGGAGGGGGTTGGCATCCTCGGCGCTACAGGTCCTTCACTTGCAGTTGGTGAATATTCCCTTTTTCCCCATTTCGTTAGGATGAGCTCATGCCTAGGGGTCGGTGCAGCGGAGGTTACTGGAGGGTGGATAGGCCATAAGACATAATAAGAGATAAAGTGATATGAGTTACAATCCAGTTAAGTGTCAGAGAACATAGCATGATATGTGATTTAGTTTCCCTATATGACTACACGGCACGTAGAGCACACACACGAAGGGCTTATTTATGTATAATGTATGTATGATGTAAAATGAACAAGAGGCACTTAGGTAAGTCGTTCCGGGAAAGATGATTTTAGAACTCATAACTGAAATTGAATTCATTCATGTTACATCGATTTTATTAATAAACCCGGAGTGGCTCCCCTACTGAGTTACTTCCCAATACTCACCCCTCGTTTTCCCCCATTTTAAATGATGAGATTCTACAGGACACAGGAGCGGATGAGGAGCCCGCGCAGCTTTAGTTCTATGCAGTTTATTTACCTTTAGACTTTTCAGTTCCCGTTATTGCGTTATGGATTATGTTTATTTCAGATGTTAGCATTTATTTGTATTTACTTTGAGTCCGGACATATGTTAGCCGGTATTTACTTTTCAATTATGGTTTTGTATTCGTGGAGTCTTATGGGTCTCAATTTTAGGCTCATGAGATGACACCTACTACTACTATTTACTTTCTTGATTGTATGTTTGGGGAGACTATGCTTGTTTATTTCCCTTTATTTTATGAGGTATTATTCAGACTATTTCATGTGTCATATATTATCGTTATATTATGCGCAAGGCCCTTATGTTTATATTCCGCGAACGATTTTCGAAAAATTCTCCTATGTATTTTCCGCGTATATGTATTTCAAAAACAAGTATATGTATGATAACAGGAGGTAACCCTTATGAAATGACCCTAAATGACTATAGCACTAAGGGCTATCTAGTAGGGTGTTACATGAAGCATCTTACGACTCAAGGTATCTGCCACTGCATTCGCCTTCCCAGGGTGGTAATTCAAACCAAAATCATAATCCTTTAGAAACTCCATCCACCGTCGTTGCCTCATGTTTAACTCTTTCTGATTAAAGAGATACCTTCAACTCTTATGATCAGAGAAAACCTCAAATCTCACCCCGTATACGTAGTGCCTCCAAATCCTTAAAGCAAAAACTATTGCCGCAAGCTCCAAGTCATGGGTAGGATAGTTCACTTCATGTGCTTCAATTGCCGTGAAGCATATGTCACTACTTGGTGATGTTGCATTAATACGCAACCCAACCCTTTTCCTAAAGCATCGCAATACACTTCAAAAGGTTCGTTAGGATCAGGCACAATCAATACGGGTGTGGTGGTCAATCTTTCCTTCAACTCCATAAAACTTCTTTCACACTCCGCTGACCACACAAATGAGGAGTTCTTCCTAGTGAGTTTAGTTAAGGGTAAAGCAAGCTGTGAGAATCCCTTTATAAACCTACGGTAATAACCGGCCAAACCTAAGAAACTTCGTACTTCCGTAACCGTGGTAGGTCTTTCCCAGTTTACTACTGCTTCAATCTTACTAGGATCCACAGCTATTCCTTCCGCTGATACCACATGACCTAGGAACTTAACTTCTTTCATCCAAAACTCACATTTACTCAGCTTAGCGTACAACTTCTTCTCCTTTAACACTTCTAATACAAACCTAAGATGGCTTTCATGCTCCTCCTCCGCCTTGGAATAAATTAAAATGTCATCAATAAAGACAACCACAAACTTATCCAAGAACGGTCGAAAAATCCTATTCATATAGTCCATGAACACTGCCGGGGCATTAGTTAGTCCAAAGGACATAACTGTGAACTCATAATGCCCGTAGCGAGTTCTGAAAGCCGTCTTTGGTATATCCTCCCCTCTGACTCTAATCTGATGGTAGTCTGATCTCAAATCTATTTTGGAAAACACCTTCGCCCCTCTCAACTGGTCCATTAAATCATCAATCCTAGGGAGGGGATACTTGTTCTTTATGGTCACTTTATTCAACTGTCTGTAATCTATGCATAACCTCATACTTCCGTCTTTCTTCTTCACAAACAACACTGGTGCTCCCCATGGTGAGGCACTTGGCCTAATGAAACCCTTATCCAACAACTCTCCCAACTGGGTCTTAAGTTCTCTTAACTCACTGGGTGACATACGGTACGGGGCCATAGAGACAGGCCCTGTTCCTGGAGCGAGGTCGATACTAAACTCTACCTCTCTGGGTGGAGGGAACTCTGGTATGTCATTAGGGAAAACCTCAGGGTATTCTCTCACAACTGGTATAGCAGCCAAACTTGGCGTGGCTTCTATGCTGTTTGAGGCAAGAAAAACAAGACTTTTATCTGTAACCCCACTCTGTCCCACCTCCACAGGATGAACTAACAGACTAAAAGAGGCAATGGAAGATTCAGATATAGGAATACTATATGAGTCAGGAAATACAACAGACTTAGCATGACAATCTAACATAATTTTATGTGCTGACAACCAATCCATACCCAGAATCATTCCTAACCCAGACATAGGTAAACATATGAGATCGAAGGTGAACGACCTATTCCCTAATATGAACTGACACTTAGTGCAAACAGTACAAGCCTTTATGGGTTTGGCTGTAGGTGTGGAAACATATAGGTCATATGGTAACTCACACATGACTAAATGCAATTCCCTAGCATGCTTATATGATATGAATAAATGGGTAGCTCCGGAATCAAAAAGTACAACTAACTCTTGATTTTTAACCATACACTTACCCTTAATCAAATCATCGGACCGAGATACATCCTCTGCATTTACTGTAAAGACCCTTCCCTGGTGCTGGGGCCTGGAGGGGGTCGGAGCTGCTGTGATCTGTGATTGAGAGGATGAACGACAATCCCTTGCAATGTGTCCCGGTTTACCACACCTATAGCACACGTTATGCCCTACAAAGCAAACCCCTCTGTGTGCCTTATTACACTGTGAACAAATAGGCGTCTCTGGAACTCTAGTAGTAACTGTTGAACGAGACAGAGGTGGTCCCTGTTGAGGTCGAGCACGATTAGGGCCCCTAAACTGGCGAGGTGGGGGATGCTGTCTCTTGAACTGGGGGGCTTGTGGTGCCAAACCCCTCCTAGTAGTCTCTTCAGAACTACTTTCCCTCAAGTGGCAAGCCTGCTCATGAACTCTACATGCTTCTACCAACTGCGCATAGTTATCAAAGCGAAGATGGTTCATTGTTCTCTACATCTCTTGCGATAACCCATCCCGATATTTCATACACTTCCATGATTCCATTGGATTTCCCTGAAATATCTCTGATAATTTGATAAGATGTTCAAACCGCGTAGTATATTCCGCAATAGACATTCTTCCTTGGGTCAGATTCAAGAACTCTCTTTCTTTGGCTTCCCTCACTGATCTAGGAAAATACTTCTCATAGAAAAGCTCCTTAAACCTGTTCCAGGGAATAGAAATTCCCGCAGCCTCCAAGCGGGCCTTTTCCCCTTTCCACCAGTCTCCTGCATCTCTTTCTAACATGAAGGTAGCAAAAGTGGTACGCTGTAGATCTGAACAATGCACCATAGTGAAAATCTTTTCCATCTTTTCAATCCATTCTCCCACTACCGCCGGATCCGTAGAACCTGTGAAAACTGGAGGATTTACCCCTCTGATTTCAGCAAAACGAACATTTTCCCTTTCAGCCTCCGGCTGTGGTGAAGGAGGTGTCTGACGTCCCATATATTCTGCCAACTGTTGCACTGCCCTAGCCATCCCGACCAGAGCCTCATTAGTCACGTTTCCAGTATCGTTACCACTTCCGGTTGCCCCCGTCGTGCGTCTCTTAGGCGCCATTTGTACCGTACACACCAACACAATCACTAAGGCGATCAGTCTCAATAATCACATTAGGCGTACACAGTCACTAATGCACCAAACAGACAAGTTATGTTTTACGTAACCAACTACAAACATAACACTATCATACTATGCAACAAAAGCATAGATGGTCATAACCCCAAGCCTTAAGGTTCGACCTGCTCTGATACCAAAATGTAACACCCTAATAATTATCTCTTTATGTTTAAGTCATAATGAGTTAATTACTGGAAATTTATCATTCTGTTTCAGAGTCAAATTTCGAAAAAAGGGTACGTGGAAAATAGGGCCGTAAAATTTTTAAAACAAAAAGCGCGAGTTCTAAATTGGGGCTTGTACGTGATGAGACATAATCTGATACATCAAACTATGAAACTATGAATTTCATATAACCATAATACAGTAATACGTGTAAGTGGCCCATTACATACATATAGGTTCAGGTACACATAGGAATTACACATATAACGTAAAATCCAAAATAATATTACAATAGTAGAGTGTTGAAGTTTCTAAGAATACCATAAGGTTATACAGTCACTTATGATCTTCTTATAAACTCAACTAAGCGTCAGATAATGCATAACATAATAGTACAAAACACAAGATCTCATAGAATTAAAACTCTCAAGTGTAAGTCTTTCTAGCTGTCCGAGTCCTCAATCTCCCGATAGCTTCGGCCCGCCTTACCTTGTAGTACTATCTGTATCCCGACCTTAATCTAAAACAAATAGTGGTGGAATTGGGGTGAGCTCCACGGACTCAATAGAGGGATCACTCCGGTTTATTATGAAAATAGGTGATATATGCATAATTCATATTAATGTCGTTTACATAAATATATCTGAAATTCCAGAGTGCCATACCTATATGCGTCTTAGCATTTATATAGATGAATGCAACAGATATGAACTTGACATCAGCATATAATAAAATACTCTGGTATATGTAGTTTTGGGCTTATGTCATGTGTCATGATCTTTTGCTATAAATGGCACAACCCTCTTTGCTCTCTACCTCCGCGTCACCGGTCCCCTAGGCTATGAGCTCATACCTCTCTAGTTTCTACTAGGAATCTGTGGGGAAGAGGGGTTTATTCACTTTCTCTCACAATATGGTATTGGGGACCGAGGGTGCCAACCTCCCTTGCAAATTCCATTTGCAGAGAAAGTTACTCATAAACTTATTTTTCACTTCACATGACATTTCATCATAGTTCTTGTCAATCAACATACACATACAGCACATATATTTACACATATATTTCAGATTTACTTACATTAAAACTTTAATCATGAATGCATAAAAATATTCATTTGCAATCTCTTTAATAGATCATTAAGAACTTCTTTTGATAAGTTAGTACTGATACATATACATATGCTTATGATACTGTACTATAGAAAAATATAACCATGAAGTTAAAATCATTAAAAATGCCAAAATATCAGAAAACTGAAATTCTGCAGAAAAATCCTGCGACCTGGCCGCTAGCGCGCATCAAGTGGCCGCTAGCGTCCAAGGCGGCCAAATTACCCGCTAGCGCCTGTAGTATGGCCGCTAGCACGTGTATCTTCGGTCGCGGCTAGACTTTGGTGGCCGCTAGCGCGTACTGCGACCCTGTTCTCAGCACCAGTTCATCTCAACTATCATTTTAATGCATAACACCATTATAAACTGAGTTTAATGCATGAAAAACATAGAAATACATTATCTAACATAAATCTAACCCCTACCTCTTGTAGTTTCTTCCTTCTCTAAGCTAGGGACCACTTTCTTTTCTTGAGTTCCTTGACAAATACTCCACTCTAACTATTTTCTTGCTGATGATGATGAAACTATGATTTGTAGAGGGATTTGTTCGGTTAGAATTGATAGGATTGATGCAAGGATCCTAAGTATGAGTTTTGTTTCTGATTTGAATGAGTTTTGATGAAGTGATGGTGAGGTTTGAGTGTGTTTTGGTAGTACAGGTTACAAGGAGTGATTGGAAGGTTTGTGGTGTTTTTAGAATTGTGTTTTTGAGCTTTCTGAAGTTGCTTCAGGCTAAGGAAACGTTATAGGGACGATGGGGACCTATTACAATTTTTATAAGATGAGGGACTAAAGAGAAATGTGAAAAATGCAGAAATCCTGTTCTGTCATCGAGATGGTCGCTAGCGAACTTACTGCGGCCGCTAGCGACCGCTTTCACCGCATCTAGCCGCTAGCGCCAGATTACGGCCGCTAGCGACGATCCTTGCCGCTTTCACCGCATCTAGCCGCTAGCGACGAAATGCTGATACATGACAGCAACAGCAGCAGAAACTGTTTTTCATGCTCTAAAGCTTCAATTACTCTCTAAAAGTTTCCAAACCAGTATTAATACTCTAAACAACACTAATATACTTATATAAATTTATACATGATCATAAACACTTAAAACCTCTCATGATCTCTAATTAGATTGTTTCTCTAAACTTGTTTTCCTATTTCAATTTACATTTTAAATCATAATGCAACATAAATGTCATTTTGTCATACACATATATCACATAACACACATAACACATATTAAATCATGCAAGCATACCAAAACACGTTCCAAATGCACATACATCCTAATTATACCTTAAGCAATGCGATTATTTCTCAAATCTCTTTAATTAAGGTATAATTAAGCTCTCGGGGTCTTACATTCTCCCCCCCTTAAAAAGAATTTCGCCCTCGAAATTCAATATCTATGAAAAGAACCGGATGTAGTTTCCTCATGTCTTCCTCCCTCTCCCAGGTAAACTCTTCCGCTCTCCCCCGCCCCCAGGCCACCTTCACCAACGGAATAGTCTTATTCCTTAATTTCTTGATGTCTCGGTCCACTATCCTTGAGAAGAACTAAGGACTCATTCTTGGTATATGGCGGTGAGGAAGAGCTTGTTGTAAAGGGTTACACTGACGCTAGCTTCCAAACCGATAAAGATGATTCCAAATCGCAATCAGGTTATGTGTTTTGTCTTAATGGCGGGACTGTGAGCTGGAAGAGTTCAAAGCAGGAGACAGTCGACCGCAGGGGCGGTCATGACTGCCTGGGCGGTCCCGACACCGCATGAGCGGTCTCAGCAGAGTCTTCTTGCCCAGTGCGAGGAGCAGACCGCTGGGGCGGTTGCGCCACCGCTTGGGCGACCCGATACTGCAGAATCTGCAGAACCAGAGATCTCAGCTCTCTCAACTCGTCTCAAACCTCACCCTTTCATGTTGGTATATGCCCTAGAGGGCCAATCATAGTTGCATTTTTATTATGATATTGTGACATTTTATTTTATATATATATATATATATATATGAGGCATTGTTTTCATTAATTGTTTATTTATTTATTTTAATAAACATTATGATGTCCTTAGAATGGAATAAAGATTAGGTACATAACCTAATAGTGAGACTCCATTATTAAATGTCCCTAGTCAAGTATTACTGTAAACAACAAGACAACAGTAATACGTTGAGACTAGTATGTGTATGGACTGATAGCCTTTTCTCACAGGTTATGGATATGTGATATCAAGTCTGCACATAGATATATATGGTGAGATATATTGGACTGACCCACCATGAGAACACCACATGGATAGTAATGTGAATGTCATAAGTGATTCTCATAGTGATGATGGTACATGTAGTCCTTTGACTTGAAGTTACTGCGATCCGCTACATGAGGAGTTATGTGCTTTGATACCATCAAACGTTATCCGTAACAGGGTAATTATAAAGTCGGTCATTAGGCATATCACGAGATAGAATTTGTCCCTCTCACATTACGAGAGATATATCTATGGGCCCCTTGATGAGTAGGACTGGGTAAATGTATGGCCATACTGAAACGAATTAATGTGTGACATTAATGTCATTTATTTTATCAGTCTACTCGGAGATCAAGAAACTAATTATTTAACTATACAAGATGACTAATTCCATGCTTGTGTTAAATCTGGATATTTGGACAAAGGGACTGAAGTGTACGGTAACATCAATCACAGAAAGGTTATGTCAAACCGTTGACTTTCTTATAACTTGGGTAGCAGTGATGTGTTGCTAGATACCGCTCACTGTTTATATTATTTAAATGGGATTTAATAATATTGTCAACGTTGTAAGAACCTATAGGGTCGCACACTAAAGCAGTTTTATATTGATGCTAGATTAGAATAAATTAGTGTGACTAATTTAATTGGGCTTCATGAGATGGGCCTAATAAAGAATAAGATTAGTGTGACTAATTTAATTGGGCATCCATGAGATGGAACTAATAAGGATTAGGGTAAAAATTAGTGTGACAAATTTAAATGGGCTTCCATAAGATGGGCCCAACAAGGCTTAGGTTTAGGTCAAGTGTTGGCTATAAATAACACACCTAAGGAGCCTTTTGTGTTGTTGATTTCATACACTTTAGCCTTCCTCTCTAGAAATCCTTATTTCTCTGTTTCTCGCTACTAGCATAGTGAGTTTCAGAAAAGCATCAAGGTGAGTGTTTGACACTCATAACTGCTGTGTGGATATCTCTAGGCCGTTGCTACACTTGCAATGGAAGAGTTTGACATAGCTCTTTGTGAAGATTCAAGAATTCAAGAATTGAAGAGTTCAAGAGTTCAAGATTTGAAGAGTTCAAAATTTGAAGAGTTCAAGATTTGAAGACTTCAAGAATCGAAGAGTTCAAGATTTCAAGAGTTGAAGAATTCAAGAACAAGAACTTTTGAAGAACTCAAGAACAAGTGTTGTTCGCAAATTGTATTCCGATAACGCTTCAACAGGTAATTCATAGATGAATCATGTTCATTCACATGGGTCTTTGGGTGGGAATTGCATAAAAGTTTTTGTTTTCAGCTGCACCTTTATGCGTGATTTCCCAACATTTCACCCCCAAGGATCAGAAACTCGCGAAAATCACTCACACATACATGCAACAGCAACCAACAATCACACTCTCAATGGAACACATGCAAAAATCAATCACACACACACATGCAATCTCAAACACCAACTCAAACATGCATCATCAAGCTCTCCACACCACCACCAGCCATGGATTAACAACTCTCTAACATGCACGAAATTCCAGCCCTCTATCAGCACATTTCAGAAGCCAATACACACATGCAAGAAGGGAAAAACAAGGATTAGAGTAATAGGAAGGGTAACTCACCTCAAGAATGAAGAGAATGCAAGAAATTGATGGAGATGGGGGTGTTCTCCCTCCTTTCACAAAGCTGGCCGAGCTAGGGTTCCAAGAGGGAGAAGAAGAAAGCTATGGAATTGTGTTTTGAGAGAAAAATGAGATTGTGTCTCAAAGGGGGGTAACCGTGAGTTTATAGCTCACTAATCGGTGTTGTTGTGTTATTTTTGTGTTGTATGTGTTTAGGTGGTGAGTAAGAGTATGTGTGTGAGTATGAATGTGAGTAAGAAATTGTAATTGGGATTTTGTGGTGAAGTCACAATAATTTAGAAGGCTCATGGTCCTTGAGAATGGTTCCAGTTGTGTTTAGGATCAAGCACAGGCTCTTTCTCACTTTACTCACTAAACTCAAAATATTAAAATAGAAATAGCATATGATCGTTATGAAAATTTCCTTAATATTGTGAGACTCTCAATAGGTCTAAAATAATTATATCACTACATTATTAATTCCACATTATATATTTACTAAAAGAATTTTCCAATAATCATGTAAATGTGAAATTTAATAATAATAGCTTTAAATTCATAGTTCTCTAATATTGGTGAGATTATTTTCTAATTAATTTTCTAAACACCAATTTGAACTCTTTTAAAATAAATATTAAGGTCTCATTAAATTTTATAACGATCATTGCCTCTCTCAGCGGTTCTATAACTCATACAAATAATAATAATAATAATAATACTAGGTTTGCCTTGCTCCACAAGCAAACTAGATTATTATATACTAATACATAGCACATATATTTCATTTAAATTTCATAACATAAATACAATTATATATATTTATATATATACGCACCCATATACATATATATATATATATGGGTGATATATTATATTTAAAATGTGCCAATGAGGATATATGCATGAATGTATATATATATATCACCTTTCTTCATCATGAGTAAAGAAATTCATATATATATACACACATACACCAGTTACTTTGGTACATAAATGTACACAGATGCACTTGCACACATATACGTCGTCACATACTT
Organism: Aeschynomene evenia; assembly: GCA_013621005.1. Taxonomy (NCBI): domain Eukaryota; kingdom Viridiplantae; phylum Streptophyta; class Magnoliopsida; order Fabales; family Fabaceae; genus Aeschynomene; species Aeschynomene evenia. The sequence continues at coordinate 20,946,690 of CM024266.1, forward strand.
ATCTCATTCTGTATTTTTCACTTCACATGAATATGTCTATCCTAGACAACACCATTATTATATTATTCATCAACAAGAATTTATTTAACTTTGGAGAAGACAAGACCAAGACAACAATGTTATATATATCCTATTCGGATGCAGACCGCCTGGGCGGTAGGAGACCGCCTGAGCGGTTCGATGCTGCAGTAGAAATGCGAAAATGCATTCTGCCATTCTCCAAGGAGCTCCACCTTTCACTATAGCTCGTATTTTCAAAACACAAGATCACCAAATAAGTATCATCCAAAACATCAACATATCCAACTCATTACTTCTAAATTTTCATCAAAATAAATCATCATCACCCAAATTCAGACCAACATATCATACATAATCACACCATAAGAACTCCATAAATAATCATTTAAATCACAATGTTATAATCGTGTTATCGTCGCACATCATCAAACACGGCCATAACTCTATCGTATACAAGACATGATTTTCAGGGTGTTACAACAACTAATACACAAGCATCTCACACAAATTCAATCCAAAAAACAAACATTAATCCAATCTCAACCAATTCACAATGTCAATTCCAATTCAAAAATCGGAAATACAGTGCACCTGCACCTCAATCAAACTAAAACTTAAATGAAAACCAAAAAAATAAAATGAAACAGAGGGAGGCATCACTTTCCATCCTCATTGATCATATATGGCATCTTCATCTCCTTCATCCTTTGGCACCACCATCATCCCCTTCATCATCATCAACCTGTAAGAAATAATTAGAACTAAAGTACTAAAATAACCAAAAAAAAAAAGAGAGCATACACAATTCAACAAAACTAAAATTTACCAAAACTCGCCATCATCATCATCATCGCTTGCAATACCAGACGCAGCAACAGTGGCGGAGCCAGGCCCCTGACCCAGCAACCTCCTCCTCCAGCTACAGTCTCCCCCATCCTCGAACCACCATCACAGCGACAACAAGTAGCAGTGGTAGTGAAGCCGCCTTCCCCCTCTCGATCTCTGCTCCACCTTCTTGAAGTAGTCACCGCCACCATCGATCAATCGCTAGTTACCGTCCTTCCTCGATGTTTAAGCCACCTTCATCACCATCGTCCTCTCTTTCCTAGTGGACGACGGAGCTACAGTGTAACACCCTACTAGATAGCCCTTAGTGCTATAGTCATTTAGGGCCATTTCATAAGGGTTACCTCCTGTTATCATACTTATACTTGTTTTTGAAATACGTATGCGCGGAAAATACATGGGAGAATTTTTCTAAAATCGTTTGCGGATTATAAACATAAGGGCATTGCGTATCATATAACGATAATATATGACACACGATATGGTCTGAATAATACCTCATAAAATAAATGAAAGTAAACAAACATAATCTCCCCAAACATACAATCAAGAAAGTAAATAATAACAGGTGTCATCTCATGAGCCTAAAACTGAGACCCATAAGACTTCACAAGACAAATCCATTAACTGAAATATAAATGTCGGCTAACATATGTCCGGACTCAGAGTAAATGCAAATAACTGCTAACATCAAAAGAAACGAAATCCACAACGTAATAACGAAACTGATAAGTCTAGAATTAGAATAAAATCCATGAAGCTAAAGCTGTGCAGGCTCCTCATCCGCTCCTGTATCCTGCTGAATCTCATCATCTAACATGGGGGAAAAACGTGGGGTGAGTACTGGGAAGTAACTCAGTAGAGGAGCCACTCCGGGCTTATTAACAAAATAGGTGAAGCATGAATGAATTCAATTTCAGTTATAAGTTCAAAAACCATCTTTCCCGGAACGACTTACCTAAGTGCCTCTTGTTCATTTTACATCATACATACATTATACATAAGCATATCTTTCGTGTGTGTGCTCTACCTGCCATCTAGTCATATAGGGAAAACTAAATTAAATATCTTTCTATGTTTCCTTAGACTTTACTGTATTGCAAACTCATAACATTCAATCTGTTATTATGTCTTATGGCCTATCCACCCTCCTGTAACCTCCGCTGCACCGACCCCTAGGCATGAGCTCATCCTAACGAAAATGGGGAAAGGGGGATATTCACCAACTGCAAGTGAAGGACCTGTAACGCCAAGGATGCCAACCCCCTCCTACAGCCTCTCAGTCACAAGCCGAAGGCTACTATGTATCTTTGCGCCACCCAGTTACGTCTCAGTTCGCACACATAACATATACATGCATCACATAATTCACATAAACATATATTATCATCATTTATCTCATGTAACATAACATATCAACACATCATCATCCAATCAACATTTAAACTTGCATACAAATCATAATTAACTCATACATATCATCCATACTAGTTGTAGGACGCATTAGGGTGCATAAAGGGCCAAAACAGTTCATTTCGCACTAACAGCACTGTTGTAATGGATTACACGGGCTGGTAATCGATTACTATAATCGATTACACAGACTGGTAATCGATTACGCAGCTCTGTAATCGATTAACAGAGAGCAGCGTTTTCTCGCGATTGGAAATTCTGACACCGTAATCGATTACGAACCCGTGTAATCGATTACGAAGTCGTGAAATACGATTCTAGAGTTCCAAAAACACGATTTTCAATAGCCATTGGCCAAAATATGAATCTAACATCGTCCCAATCGATAGAAAACATTGCCATACCATTATCAAACATAAAAGTACTTTTAAAACACTTTTCAATTTGTAAAACCCCTTTCTTTTTCAAAACCAATTTCATAAATCAACCCTTTCATGAACCCTAATGGGAAAAACAACGAACAACGTTCAAAACTTCATCAATTTATCAACATTCATGCAATTACATAACGTTTAGAATGCATAACCCCTACCTCTTGAAGAAAATCCTTGTTCTTAGACGAAACCCTAGCTTTACGAACGACCCGACTCCAACGATGACCCTTTCCGGAGAAAAACCACCGGTAGAAACGTCCGGCTCGGTGAGAGGTTCAAGAATATATAATTATTTTTTGGATTGGGTGAGTATTTGTGGGTGTTTCTTGACGTGGAGTGGCTATGGCTTTGAGAGCTTTTGAGAGAATAAGCTATGGAGGCTCTGAGATGATGAGAGAGAGTTTTTTGATCAAATGAGGTGGAAAATAGGGTTTACTTTCGTATATGCTGAGCTAATAGGGTTAAGAGTCATTGTGGGGCCCACCCGTCACTTAAAACATCCAAAAACACATTCTGCGCACGTGGTAATCGATTACATCGAACTCGTAATCGATTACCGTAATCGATTACACGGTTCTGTAATCGATTACAGGCCACCGAAAATACCCAAATATGAAACTCGACTTGCTGTAATCGATTACCAAGGAGCTGTAATCGATTACTGGGCCTGAAAAATGCCCCAAAACACTTCTAAATCTTCTCAACTCATACAATAACATACATACATACATAGCAACTTATCATTACATCAAACCACACATGAACACTCATCAAAACACATAACATGGATACTTTAATCTAGGGGAAACATGTTCACTCAAATCCAATTAAGTTCCAATTAAAGTCCATTACCCTTAATTTCCTTTAATTAGGACTTAATAAAGATCGGGGTGTTACATTTCTCCCCCCTTAAAAGAATTCCGTCCTCGAAATTCGTACCTGTAAACAAAGATGGAAACTGGCGACGCATCTCGTCCTCCAATTCCCATGTGAAGTCTCCTAACCGACCTCCGCCCCAAGCCACCTTGACCAAAGGCACATCCTTCCGTCTTAACCTCTTTACGCTGCGGTCAACGATACTCATAAGGGGCAACTCAAAACACAAATCATCCCTTAGTTGTACACTTTCCGGCTCTAAGACATGACTAGGATAGGAGATGTACTTCCTCAACAGAGAAACATGGAAGACATCATGCAAGTTTGAAAGACTGGGAGGTAAAGCCACTCGGTAAGCGACTGGCCCGACACGACTCAAGACCTCGAAGGGACCAAGGTACCTAGGGCTAAGCTTCCTAACTTTCATGGCTCGTGCTATACATGTCGTAGGGGTAACTCACAGAAAAACATGCTCGCCTACTGAGAACTCTAAGGGTCATCTCCTCTGATCGGCATAGCTCTTCTGGCGGCTCTGGGCCGCGAGCATCCTCTCCCTATGTGATACCCCGTATCATAGTATCCCTTAGGAAGGACTCTCTTTAGGGCACGTCAGAACACGTCAGCAGGTTGCTGACAGAGGGGACTCGCTAGCAAGTAGTTGGTCACCAGCGACCACATGTGAGTCGCTAGCGATGGGCTCTAGTCCCACATCGTACAGAACGAACGTCAAGGCGTTGCTGTCAGAAGGCGCTCGCTCGCGAGCAATTAGTGCTCGCTAGCGAAGAGCTAGTCGCTAGCGAAGAGCTAGTCGCTAGCGAACGCATTCTTGTCGCTAGCGACCGGACCGAAGTCCCACATTGGTTACGTTTGGTTCAACCTTCTTCTCCTCACCCTATATATAGGAGAGGTTATGTTACCTCACATCTCACATCTCACACTCAATCTTTTCAAAGCAGTGCTTTGGGCTTTCTTCGTATTGAGGATAGTGTGAGCTCGACGTCTTGGGGATACTCTGCTAGAGCAAATTCCCGACGGTGAGTATAAAGTCGTTTTTGCCCTTTTCTGCATGATGGTCGCCAGCGAGCAGGAGGAGCTCGCCAGTGACTGACCCTTCGCTAGCGAGAGGCAGTACCTCGCTAGCGATGGCGTGATCCGCAACAATAGTTCAAAGTTTCGTTCTTTTCTTCTTTTAGCGGTTCTAATATGTCTTTTGCACGACAGGTGCAAATACGGTTCTAGTAGCAGGGGACGGAGCGTTCGGTCCTCTTCAGTCTCAGGATTATCCAGGTGAGTGGAGATCTTGTATGTAGTTCAGCATTTACACCATATATATTTGTATGATCACTAGATAATTAGGCAAGATTATAATAAGTTATATATATTGCATGTGTTTGAAGTAGTAGTAGTTAGTAACATGTTAGGTGGTTAAGTGTAGTGATATGCTAGGTAGTAGTGACTTAGTAGGTGATTATAGGAATTTAGTTTTCTAAGTTATGTTATTTTATATATGTTGACTGTATGGTGGATGCTGGATGTTATATATTTTCTGTATATGTCATGATAACATGTGGTTAATTAAAGATAAGAAATGTAGCTATAGCTTATGATATGATGTGTGTTGATTGTATTACTTGCTGATTGTCTTGAGTAATCACACCACCCTGATTAGTATACGTCAAACGCTATGGCCGGAGGTCAGATCCCGGTATCTTAGTATGGTGTGCTAGTTAAGAGTGAGTCGCCCAAGCCCGCCAAGCATGTTCCGGTCACGGTTACCGGACGGCTTGGTGCCAGATATACCCCTCACGGGACAGTTAGGACTAAACTCTAGTTGCGTGCTGAGAGTTAGTTCATAGATTCAGATATAGATATAGATATGCAGATGTAGGCTTGGGTTGCTTTAGTGTGATAACTCGACGGGATTGTTTGAGTGGATGATAACATGTTAGTATGTGATATATATGTTGCGAGTGTTGCATTGCATGCATTATCCCATCGCTGAGTACGATCCTACCGCAGACGAGGAGCCCCTGATCCAGTAGAGGTCACAGCTATCATCCTTGGTGAGCTCTGCTTCTGACGTGGAGCCTTACAGCTTTTTCCTTTGTTTAGACTTTCATTTCAGTTTAAGTTGTAACATTCGAACAGTTTTGGTTATGTAATAGTTGCTCCAGACACTACAGGCAGGATTCCTTTCAGTTTATGTTTCAGTTACCTTTACAGTACAGTTATGATTTATTTATGATGAACAGTATTTACAGTTATTTCAGTTAACAGTTATTCAGTAATTATGATGATATTATATTCAACCTCAAGGTCCTAGTAGCGTGTTCGTTGGGTTAGTGCCCTTCGCACGGACACCCTTAAGTAGCGGGGTGTCACTCCCTAATCCTCTTCACCTGCTCAGCCGTCTCCCTCACAAGGTCGGGTCCTAGAACACTCGCCTCACCTAGGTCATGCCAACACAAGGGTGATCTGCACTTCCTCCCAAACAAAGCCTCGAAAGGCGCCTTTCCTATACTCGCCTGGTAGCTGTTGTTGAAGGAGAACTCTATCAAGGGCAGCAACTTATCCCAACTTCCAAGACCATCTAGCGCGCACGCCCTCAACATGTCCTCCAGAGTCTGAATGGTCCTTTCGGACTAACCATCCGTCTGTGGATGATATGTCGTGCTCATGCTCAACTCCGAACCGAGCGCTTTCTGGAAAGCTCTCCAGAAACGAGACGCGAACCTCGGATCACGATCCGAGACTATCGTCTTCGGCACACCATGCAGCTTCACTACCTCCCGAACATATATCTCAGCTAACCTCTCAAGGGGGTAGGTCATCTTAATCGCCTGAAAGTGAACCGACTTGGTCAGCCTATCCATGATAACCCACACAGCATCGTGTCCCGCCTGAGTCCTCGACAACCCAGACACGAAGTCCATGGATATGCTCTCCCACTTCCACTCAGGCACACTCAACGGTTGTAGCAGTCCAGGCATCCTCCTATGCTCCGCCTTCACCTTCTTACACACCAGACACTTTCTAACCCAAGCAGCTACGTCTCTCTTCAGTCCCTGCCACCAGAACATCTTCCTCAAATCCTAGTACATCTTATCTATCCCAGGATGAATGGTGAAATGGCTCTTGTGAGCCTCCTCCAGAATCGCTCTCCGAAGGTCACCACTCACAGGAACGCACACTCGCCCCTCAAACCTCCATAAGCCATCTCCGTCCACCGCAAAACCCTGCAACCTTGCCTCGCAAACAGCCTTCAACACCTTCCCTCGCTATCTCCCTCAAGAAAACACTCGACACCTGAAGATGGCTCACTCTCACACTGGTGGGGGTAAGGGTAACTCCTAGGTCTAGGTTCCTAAACTGCTCTATCAGCTGGGCCTCTCTGACCATCATGTGGGCTACGCTCACCGTCCTACAACTCAACGCGTCCGCAACCACATTCGCCTTCCCTGGATGGTAGTTCAGCTCAAAATCATAATCCTTCAGGAACTCCATCCAGCGCCTTTGCCTCATATTCAGCTCCTTCTGATCAAACAGATACCTGAGACTCTTATGATCAGAGAACACCTCGAACCTGACCCCATACAGGTAATGTCTCCACATCTTCAGAGCAAACACCACTGTCGCAGGCTCCAAGTCATGAGTCGGGTAATTAAGCTCGTGTGGCTTGAACTGCCGTGAAGCATATGCCACAACGCTGCGATGCTACATTAGCACGCAACCCAACCCCTTCCCTGAAGCATCACAGTAAACCTCAAAGGGCTCACTAGGGTCTGGTAGTGTAAGCACTGGAGTCGAGGTCTACCTACTCTTCAACTCCGTGAAACTTCTCTCGCACTCCTCCGACCAAACGAAAGTAGCATTCTTCCTAGTAAGCTTCGTCAAGGGTAATGCTATCTGGGAGAAGTTCGAAATGAACCTACGGTAATATCCGGCTAGCCCAAGGAAGCTCCGAATCTCAGTCACCGTAGTAGGTCGCTCCCAGCTCATCACAGCCTCTATCTTACTAGGGTCCACGGAGACGCCTCCCTTCGACACAACGTGCCCCAAGAACTTCACCTCCTCCATCCAGAATTCACACTTCGACAACTTTGCGAACAACTTCTTCTCCTTCAGCACCTCCAATACCACTTTCAAGTGGCTCTTATGCTCCTCTCGCGTCTTCGAATAGATCAGAATGTCGTCAATGAAGACAACAATGAACCTATCTAAATAGTGTCTAAAGATCATGTTCATGTAGTCCATGAACACCGCAGGAGCATTTGTCAGCCCAAAGGACATGACCGTGAACTCGTAGTGACCATAACGAGTCTTGAAAGTCGTCTTCGGGATATCCTCATCCCTCACACGAATCTGATGGTACCCTGACCTCAAATATATCTTCGAAAACACCTGAGAACCTCTCAGCTAGTCCATCAAATCGTCTATCCTAGGCAGCGGGTACTTGTTCTTGATGGTCACTTTGTTTAGCTGCCTGTAGTCTATGCACAACCTCATGCTCCCGTCCTTCTTCTTCACGAACAACACCGGCGCTCCCCAAGGTGATACACTAGGTCTAACAAACCTCTTCTCTAACAGCTCCTCCAACTGAGTCTTAAGCTCCGCCAACTCTCCGGGGGCCATCCTATAGGGTGCTATGGATATGGGTCCCGTCCCGGGTACTAGGTCTATGGCAAACTCAACCTCTCTGGCTGGGGGAAACTCGGGTATGTCCTCAGGGAAAACCTCCGGGTAATCTCTCACTACGGGAAGCTCACTTAACACCTGACCCTTTACAACCTCACTAGCGGCGAGAAACATGTAAGCATCACTCGAAACCCCACAACAGTTAAGCCTAATGGCACTAACGTACAGCTCTACAGGTGTTACTAATGCAGAAGGAACAGAAGGGAAGATAACAGATTTTGCATGACAATCAAGCAAGACTCGATTGACGGACAACCAATCCATGCCTAAGATAATTCCTAGACCTGTCATGGGCAAGCAGATGAGATAAAAAATAAATGCTCTGTTATCTATATGAAACCTACATCTCATGCAAACTAAACATGTCCTAAGGGGTGCAGTTGTAGGGGTAGATACTAGCAGGTCATAGGGTAACTCTGACATATGCAAACCTAGGCTCCTAGCATGATCATGTGATATGAATGAATGCGTGGCACCGGAATCATAGAGTACAACTAAGGATTTTCCAGAAATTAAACACATACCCAAAATGAGATCGTCTGACCGCTCTGCGCCCTCCGCTGTGACCGTAAAACCATGCCCTGGTGTTGTGGCCTGTGAGAGGAAGAAGGTTGAGATCCTCCAGCTGGGCACTCCCTAGTGCAGTAGCCTGGCATGCCACATCGGAAGCACACGCTCTGACCAGCTCTGCATTGACCGCCATGAGGTTTGCCACAAGTGGCACATGGAGGTGGAGCGGGCAGTGCTCTGGGTGCCGCTGCGGCCTCTGCTGCTGTAGTGGGCGGGGCTGAGGCTGAGACTTACGGGGCTGGCCGTAAGGCTGGAAGCAAGCAGGGCAGTTGGATTGCTGTGGCATCGTGCCCTTCCCCGGAACCTCAACCCTGAGACGAGCCACTGGATGACCCGTCTCCTCCACTATCCTGCAAGTGTCCACCATCTCGCTGTATTCCTTTATCGTCATGTGCTTCACAATCCTCAGAATGTTCAGGTTCAGCCCGGAGCATGCACTTCCAAGTCTCCTTGGGGTTCTCCTGGTAGATCTCTGAGAATCAGATGAGCTCCTCGAACTTGGTAGTATATTATGGTATGGTCATAGTGCCTTGGCGAAGGTTCAGAAACTCCAGCTCCTTGTCTTGACGGACTGACTCAGGGAAATACTTTTCATAGAACATGTCCTTAAACATGTCCCATGTGATAGGAATACCCGTCACATCAGAAGCGCGACGAGCGTCAGCCCACCAGGAGCGTCCCTCCATCTAAAGCATGAACGTAGCCAGCTGAGTCTTCTGAATCTCAGTGCATGAAACCACCGTGAAAATGTCCTCGATGCTCCTCAACCAATTCTCGGCCTCAGAAGGATTGGTAGTGCCGTGAAAGGGGAAGGGTTAGCTCTCCTGAAGTCAGCAAAATACGTGTTGCCTGTACCATTACCCGCTGGTGGCGGCGCTGCGCACTGCTGAGTCATGTGGTCCACCATGCGGTTCATAGCCCTAGCCATCTCCATGAACGCTTCAGCTGAAACCCCGCTACTTTGCCCATTCTCCTCAGGGTGCTCCGTCTCTTGTTCGTCTCTAGTACGTCTGTAAGGTGCCATGTCCCTGTGCACACAAACAAGAAATATCGAGTTATGTATGCACAATTACTATGACAACCAAACAGTTATGTATGCACAATTACTATGACAACCAAACAGTATGGTCACACACCTCAACACTAACTAATACACATAAGAGGTATGCGCGTAACAAACTAACGTGACATGCAATAATAGCATAACAGGTCCATCACCCCAAGCCCTGTATAGAAGGACCCGCTCTGATACCAAAATGTAACACCCTACTAGATAGCCCTTAGTGCTATAGTCATTTAGGGCCATTTTATAAGGGTTACCTCCTGTTATCATACTTATACTTGTTTTTGAAATACGTATGCGCGGAAAATACATGGGAGAATTTTTCGAAAATCGTTTGCGGAATATGAACATAAGGGCATTGCGTATAATATAACGATAATATATGACTGATGGGTGAGCGTCGCAACTCCCATAAATTTAATTATTTCAAAACCAAGTTCCCTTAATAAAGTTTAGTGGAAACCATGGTCGTCTCTCACAAGGAATGACTAAGGAAGCAATACACGAGACTAGTCGTATGAGGGTTGTCACAAATTGGGGGGTTTTTTGTTTGCAAGAAAAATAATTTGGAATAAAATAGGAATGATAAAAACAGTGGTTTATGAGGTAGAACATTCATTAGGACGTTTATCATTGGCTACAAAAGAATGCATGAGTTGATTAATTACGCCAGAGTTAGATCTAACCCTATTGTTGTGATTCTAAGGATTGATTGCCTAGAACAAGATTAATAAGTGAGATCTCACCTTTAGTTTCGTTTTCAACAATCTTTAAAGCCAATTAACACATAAACACATGCCAATGAATTAGCCTAACTCAATCGAGTAAGCCAAGACTGTAACACCCTACTAAATAGCCCTTAACGCTTAAGTCATTTTAGCCTTTTATTGTACTAAATACAATAAAAGGCTAAAATAGAGCAAAGAAATGCATACAATCATCCAAATTAAGGGCATAAAATATTGGCAAAAACCACGTTATCAAATATCCCCACACTTGAACAATTGCATGTCCTCATGCAACAAGAATGATTCCAAGCATCTCTAAAAGTAAAGCAATGGCTAACACATCCTAACACCTATGTCTGAAAAGAAAAATAAAATACTACAGATGATGGAAAGTTATTCAAAACAGCACATCTTGGTCAAAATTATGCAACACCCACAATCATATTACAAGTTGGCATTCAAAGAAATTCATGAGTTAAGAGAATCAGTTCATGTTATGGAAAGTTGGTTGATTGGCCCTCACCAGTGTGTTTATCTCTCAATCAGTCAGTGTTTTGGCTAAGCACTCAATTGAATAAAACACACAAGTATTCACATTCCCTAAATTTGCTATACTCCTAATATTGCAATTCCATAAACATGGTGCATCAAGAGGTCTTTTCCGAGTTGTAACGGGGCTTGGGACAGGTGTGACATATATGAGAAGTGGACTCAACTCCGAGAAACTAAGACTTCATGGTTCGACTGATCCTAGATGAATTCCATTAAAGAAAAAGATGGAGAGAGAGAAAGATGGAGAAAAAGGAAACACCCAAAATCAATAAACCCATAAAATTCTTAATTTTAACATTCCCAAGATTCCCAAATAATTTCACAGTAATTCCCAGGAACCCAACAACCTTTATTTGCAAAATTCACATATTTTTCTTTGATTTTTCTGCATTTTTTCAAATTTTTTTTTTGAATAAATTCCTCATCTCAATTCTTTTGGCAATTGAAATGAGGTGGAAAAGAAAATAACAAAAGACCACTTATGTACAAAAGCTAACCTTACAATCATATTCCCATACCTTACAGTTTATTCCAGTGCACAATTTAACCCAATTTCCCAAACTTAAGACCTTTGCCCAACAATGAAACCATGTCCTCCTAGTTTCTCAGAAGGGATTTTTCATTGTTTTTCTGTCTTTGGCTTGTAATGAGCTTAGTAAACAATAAAGGGATAAAGGCTCAAATTGGCTACAAACAATGGGAATTGTGTATCAGTTGGCTATTTGGCTAAGTGGCTTTTAAATGTAAAACAAAATCATGCCTCAGTCACACGCAACATGTATAAAACGCAAAACAAGAATCAAGCAAATTTATGAATAACAAATACAAGTGTGTGTGTGCTCACAGAAAGAAAGTGATCAGTTGATGTATTTAATCACAATAAGGCTCAAATCTCACAGGTAATCCAAACAACCAATCAGAGATAACACAGACAATTCAAACTCATATGGGATACATGCCAACATTTCTGAGTTAAAATCAAACGGTAAGGCAATTTCAGACCAAAAGGTGCTATAAAGAAAACTACCCAATCATCTACCTAAAAACACATAAAAACAAAAGAAAATAAAAGAAAAGAAAAGAGTTAGGCATGCAAATATTTACAAAAGCCAATTTTTCTACACCCTCCCCACACTTGAATGAGACACTGTCCCCAGTGTCAACAGTTTAAAGAACAGAGAAAAGGGTATAGAAAGGACCTGCAGAGGACTCAATCGTCCAGGGCCGCTGGGGCGAGCTACGCGCGCCAGGGCGCTGAGGTCGTGTCTTCGCGTGCGCCAGAGCGCGATATGGGCGCTAGAGCACGGGTCTGCTGCAATTTTCATGACAGCTGCTGTACTGCCAATGGCCTTTCCAATTGGCTAATTAATTAACTGAAAACAAATGTTAATAAGTGAGAAAACAATAAAGAAGAAGCTATCTAAGTGCAGAAATTAAAATTTTTGGTGGGTTGTCTCCCCCAAGCACTTTGCTTTAACGTCCCTAAGTTGGACTGTTGGTCGGCCACTCTTAGGGTGGCTTATGTTTGAATTGATCCAACAACTTCCCCCATGGTGTGCTTTCCATACCTCCACCGGGATCCCATGAGAAGTGAACCACTCCAAAGAGAATGATACCTTTCTTATTTCGAGACCCAAGAGTTTTGGTCCTTATAATTCCCCTTTGAGAATAACACCCGCTCCTACAAAAGGCATCCCTAAAATCAACAAAATCATGTGAGGAGGGATGAAAGTCCTCACAAGATGGGTTAGAGAAAACACAATTAAAATCAATTAGTTTCCAAGAAATTTGAGCTCGAAAAGATACCGACACCCCACAAAGGGTAAGGAGTTGAGCATTAGTCTCGAGACAAGCATACTCATGAGGCCCAAGAGCAAATGGGAAGGGTCCCAATGGTTGCCTTGAAACAACAGGGGATGAGGTGGTGGAATCCATGACTTCCTCCTTGCATGCCTTGTCAATTCCTCCTAGTGAGGGAATCTCTGCAGCGACTCCAACACTCACAGAACTTTCCTCCGCGCACACGGTGTCCAGCACGGTACTGAGTAAGGATGGAGGGTCCTCATAGACTATCTCCACATCAGAGTCTTCCTCGACCTCCCTAGATAATTCTTCCACCATGGACTTCAATGTCTCCCAATCCAATTGCTCTAAAGCATAATCATCTTCAACAATAGGGAACTCCAGTTCCTCTTGTGATGGTGAATGTGGAGGTGAAGCTGGTGGTGGTAGAGAAGGTGGTGGTGATAAGGTGGCCTGAGTTCTCAATTGTTGGAGGTCCTCTTCCATGCGCAAGAGTGCTTGCTGGTTTGTCATCAGTACTTCAAAAATTTGTCTCATCATGGAGTTTTCAGTATCATCACAAGGAGTAGACGATGCAAGAGGTTGAGAAGGTTGTGGTTGGTAGAATGGGTCAATGGTTGGTTGATTAAGGTATTCAATGGGATATGGGTAAGGATTAAGCTCATGGTATGTGTATGGAAATGGTTCAATGTAGGAGGGTGATGGTTCATAGTACGGTGAAGGGTCTTGGTACGGGTATGGTGTTTGGTGAAGGTTTGAGGGTAATGGTGGCACTTGCATCTCACTGCTTGGTTGATAACCTGCAAAACCAAGGAAACTAAAATCCTGGAGACTAAAATTGGGGTTAGTGTTCATGTTAGTCTAGGAAAAGAAGCAAAATAAGAGAAGAAAATATAAAATCATGCTGCAGAGGTGAACGGCCGCTCGGGCGGTCACAGGGCGCTTTGGCGCTCTCTGATGGTGCGCTGGGGCACTCACTGGGCGCTCGGGCACTCGTGTCAGCAAAGAACCTTGTTGTTCTGCGAACAACAAGTTTTATGGATGCAAATGCTAAATGTAATGCAATGTACAGATGAAATATGCAGTATGCTATGTAATGCAATGCAAAAATAAATAAAATCTTTTTGTTGTTTTTTTTTTTCAAATAAATAAAGAAAACGATTATGTACAATATTCACAAATCACACAACTAGAGATTACTTTCATCGCCATTCCCCGGCAACGGCGCCAAATATTTGATGGGCGAGCGTCGCAACTCCCATAAATTTAATTATTTATAAACCAAGTTCCCCTAATATAGTTTAGTGGATACCAGGGTCGTCTCTCAAAAGGAATGGCTATGGAAGCAATACACGAGACTAGTCGTATGAGGGTTGTCACAAATTGGGGGGTTTTTTGTTTGCAAGAAAAATAATTTGGAATAAAATAGGAATGATAAAAACAGTGGTTTATGAGGTAGAACATTCATTAGGGCGTTTATCATTGGCTACAAAAGAATGCATGAGTTGATTAATTATGCCAGAGTTAGATCTAACCCTATTGTTGTGATTCTAAGGATTGATTGCCTAGAACAAGATTAATAAGTGAGATCTCACCTTTAGTTTCGTTTTCAACAATCTTTAAAGCCAATTAACACATAAACACATGCCAATGAATTAGCCTAACTCAATCGAGTAAGCCAAGACTGTAACACCCTACTAAATAGCCCTTAACGCTTAAGTCATTTTAGGTCATTTCATAAGGGTTACCTCCTGTTATCATGTTTTATCTTTATATTTAAAATATATATACGCGGAAAATACGTGGGAGAAATTTTCGTAAATCATTTGCGGAATAGAAAATAAGGGCCTTGCGAAATAATACAACGTCTATAGGTGCGGAAGCAAATAATCCTGAATAAATCTCAATATAATAAAATAACCAATCATAGTCTCCTAGAACATACATCAGGAAATAATAATAATATGTGTAATCTCATGAGCCCAAAACTGAGACTCACAAGACTCCACTAATACAATCCATCAACATAAGTACTTGCCGGCTAACATAGGTCTGGACTTAGGAAAAGTAAATGAAAATAAACAATAAATCAGAGACATATAATCCATAAATGAAATAGCTCAAAAGACGTGGTCTATAATATGTATAACGGAAGCTAAACAAAGGCTGCGCGGGCTCCAAGCTTGCTCCGTCATCCTGCTGGTACTCGTCATCTAAAATGTTGGAATAGCGTGGGGTGAGTACTTGAAAGTAACTCAGTAGGGGAGCCGCTCCGGGTTTATTAATTAAATAAGTGAGCATGAATGAGTTCATTTAAGTTATTAGTTTCAAAACAATCTTGTCTCGGAACGACTACCTAAATGCATCTTGTTCCTTTTAAATTAAAGACATGCATAAATAACATAAATAATAACTCTTGTGTAGTGTACTATGTGCTCAACTGACAAATATACAAATATATATCATAAAGTAACATTCTTTGTTTGCAAATAATAAATCATATCTCTTGCTTAATTATCTTGAGTCTTTTAAGCATACTTAACATTGTTTTGGCCTGCCCGCCCTCCTGTGCCTCCGCATCGCCGACCCTAGGCATGAGCTCATCCTATACTATTGGGTAAAGGGGGGAAAAATTCACCTTCTGCTAGTGAGTCGTTACAACCGAGATTGTCAGCACCCTGTAATGTTCGCCACGAACGGATAGGCTATTCTGTGTGTCTTAACTTTCTTTTCACTTTACACATTAATCTCTTTATATAACAATTATTCATATAATCATATACATCATATAATAATATAATCATTCATAATATACATCTTATCATATAATCATATAATCATATAATCACATAAGCAATTTAACTCATCATAAAAACAACACCTATACATAGTACAACATATACATATTCCATAAATAATTATATAATTCAATATACAAGTCCTATAATGCATTAGGGAGCTTAAAAGGGTCAAAACATGTCAACTTTCGCAAAAGGGGTGAGATACAACGTGAAAAACGCGTCGGGGCGGTGTGATCACCGCTGGGGCGGTGCACCACTGCCGAGGTGGACAGCCACCGCTGGGGCGGCCAGGCTTGGCGGCGTCGGCCGCTGGGGCGGTTTCCAACCGCCTAGGCGGCCATGCGTTGTCCTGTTCGCAGAAAGCGATTTTTAAACATCCAATTGATGAACCCTTTTCTCAAAACACCTTTAACTCATAGAAACACTTTCTCAACACTTTTAATCGGTAAAAACGTTTTCTCTTTGTAATAATTTCACAAAAAGTAACCCTTTCATGAACCCTAATTGGAAAAACGACCATAACATCAATTCCATAAATTCATCATTAATATGCACGAAAATAAAATGCCTAACCCCTACCTCTTGAAGACAATTACGAATATGCAAAGAGAAACCATTTCCCGACGTTGCTCTCGTTGGAAACCTCTCTCTCTAGCCCCACGAACGGTCCGGTGACGCCGGAGACTCTTAACGGAGAAACGGAATCGGTAGAAAGGTCCGGCATGATGAGAGGATTAAGAATATGAGTTTATTTTCTGGATTGGGTAAGGTTTGATGGGTGTTTCGTGGTTTGGAGTATCAATGGCTTAGGGAGCTCTTGAGAGAGAATGGCTATGACAGATAGGAGAAGGAGAAGAGTGTTTTTCTGAAGTGGAGAGGGTTACTAGTGTTTATATAGGGAGTGGCTAGGTCAAGAGTCACCGTGGGGCCCACCATTACTTAAAAATTACTAAAACACTCTAAAATATCCCAAATAATACCATAATGCTCATGTAACTTTTCTAATATTTAAATATAAATTAAAATACACACATAGGCACATAAAATAAAATAAAATAAATAATAATATATAACACTAACATTATCTAATAACATCATGTAACTCATAAATATTTCATATCATCATTCCTAACCTCATGCATCATCTAAATACCAATTAAAACTCATATATGCATCCAACATACTCTTCCACATACAATGAACACTCACATAGATACACATAATTATCATGACATATAATTTACACACATAATTCACATAGCATAGAATGAACACATATATACACACTTAAATCACGTCACACATAAGGGTTTGACTAGAAGAAACTTATCCACCCAAATTTAATTAAATTCTAACCAAGGTCAATTACCCTTAATTTCCCTCGATTAGGACTTAATAAAAATCGGGTGTTACATTTCTCCCCTCCTAAAAAGAATTTCGCCCTCGAAATTCGACACTTCTAACACAAAAAAAAAACAACACAAAACATAACAGCTCCTACCCTCCCGGAGACTAGAGGGAAGGTTCACATACAAGCATCTAACCCGAATGAACAGGTTATGCGGAAAGTAGATTAGGTTGATGATGTGAGGGTCTCTTGAGAAACACCTCCAAGCTATGCTCACACAACCCAAGAGGGGGGTGAATTGGTTGTGTATACTTTTTCGAATTTGCTTCTTGATTTTTATAACACTTCCTGAAAATCTCAAAGATTGATCAAGTCTTTGATACTTGTCAAAGATTAGTTAAACAATAAGAATAAAAAATGTTATTTGTGATATCAGAACCTAAATAAATTATGTTAACATACACAGAATTCAATATGCCAATTAATAATGATTTAATTTGTATTTAAACTTGTATTGAAGTTTACACTTAAGTTTGCACAGCGGAATATGATCACAAATATCACAACTCTTTAATATATCAAGCTTCTGAAACAATCAACGCAATAATAGAAATAACTCTTTCAGAAAATACAGCTTCTGAACTATTTCGAATTAGCTTTTGAACTTTACTTTCAGAACCTACTTCAGATACTGACTTCAGAACCTATTAGCTTCTGAACTAGTATTTCACAATCAATCAATTAACAATATGCAATATGATATATCTTTCAAATACACTTAGAATCTAAGCAACAATTATGCAAAGAACAAAGACACAACTTCTGAAGTTAGTTCTTTAAATTGTTTATTTCAAATTCCAAATACCTAGATAACCAATATCACATATCACAAGGTTAATCACATAAAGATTCTTTTTGCTTTAGTTTCTTTAACTTTTAGATTGATTAAAGATTGTTCTTGAAATATTTTCCAGAAATCGAATTAACACAATTCAAATAAAATCAGCTTCGGATATTATCAAGTCAGTTTCTGAGCAAACAACAATTAAATGCAATCAACACAATCAAATGTAAAGAGATTAGAGATAGAGAAATGGACCAATTTTTATACTAGTTCGGCCAATTGTGCCTACATCCAGTTCTTCAATCCTTCAAGATTGAGTTCCACTAGAATTTGTATCAACAATACACAGGTATCAATACACGATATATTTTGCAACCTTCTCAGGTTCGACACTCCAGAATATCCCCTTCTGAAGATTTTCCACTCTCTAGATGTCCCCTCTAGAAAGATTTTCCGCCTTGAATCACACCAAGGACTTTTCAGAACCTTGTATCTTGATCACAAAATCCACGAACCAATGCTTCAAAAATTGATTTACAGTCCACTTCTGATCTTCTCTAAGACTCAAACTTCATTAAAGCTTGATCAATTTCAGACTCTTGTAGCTTCTGAAATTCCTTCTCCTTCTTTTCTTCTTCGATCCTGAGTCAGAACTTTATCCTGATCTCTCTTGAGCCTTCTCTTTCTTTTCTTTTCTCGATTTAGCACAATACTCTTTTTATCTTCTTTTTCAAAAGGGTATCTGAGCTTCTCTCAGATTTTTTCTCTTTTCGCGCTCTTTCTATTTTTCTTTCTCAGAGTGATTTTTCTATCTCTTTACTTTTTTTCTCTATCTGATGTGTTGTGTCTTCTCTTCTGCCTCGTGTTCTCTCTATTACAACTTTGAGACTCTTCTTATAAAGAGAGCTCATTGCAATCAACTTTACAACGACCATATTTTTAGGCAGGAAATTAAACAGAACTAGATAAGAGTTATCTAATTACATTTAAAACTAATTCTCTCTTATTTTCCTTTCATCACGTGACCAACTTGCATCAGAGACTCATTAAGTCCCTTCTTAACCTTCAGAACCTGATTTGGCTTCTTAATAGGTTTTAATTATTTCAGAGCCTTACGAGCTTCTGACCATGCTTTCTCAGAACTTCATAACCTCTTTGAGCTTCTGAGCATGCATCCGTGCTTTTGAGATATTCTCCATGTAACACCCTAATAATTACCTCTTTATGCTTAAGTCATATCGAGTTAATTACCGGAATTTATCATCTTGTTTCAGAGTTCAAGTTTGAAAATAAGAATACACGAAAAATAGGGCCAATAATTTTCGTAAGAGGACGTATTTCAAGATTTTCAGCTTGTACGTGACAAGGTATAATTTGATACACCCAAACTATGAACCTGTGAATTACATGCATCAAAAATAAATATAATACACAACTGTGGCCCAATACATATATATAGTTTCACGTACACAAGGAAATACATATAAACCTAAAAATCCAAAATAGATATTACAACATTTACATATTAGAATTTCTAAGAGAACCATAAGCTTGTACAGTCACTTATAATTCCCTTACAAATCCTTTCGAGTCTCATATAGTACATAACATTCGTAGAGTCCTAAACTGCTCGCATATCCAAGCCTCAGTCCTCTGGCAAATCTGAATCTGCTCACCTAGCGAGGTATCTGTTGCTCGTCCTGAATCTAAAATAAAGGGTGGTGGAATTGGGGTGAGCTCCACGGACTCAATAGGGGGATCACTCCGGTTTATTTATGAAATAAGTGGAACATGCAAAGACCATATTAATAATATCTTCACAAATACATATTTAGTTCTGGAGTGTCTTACCTATATGCTTATTGTTAATTATATAAATGCTATGCAACAATAAATAATCAACATTGTGCTGACATTGGTTACTTGAAAATATATTCATTAACATGCAACGGTTGCATAGTCAACACTATGCATACGGTCACATGTTTAAATATAACTATTCATATAAAAGTTGCACAATCAACATCATGCATACGATTATATGTGTCATGTGTTATAACTTTCGTAAATCAATGGCACTACCCTCTCTCTTTCTACCTCCGCTTACACCTGGCCCCTAGGCTATGAGCTCATACCTATCTAGTTTTCTACTAGATCTCTTTGGGGAAGAGGGTTTTTATTCACTTTCTTTACAAATCGGTATTGGGGACCGAGGATGCCAACCTCCCTTGCCAATTCCATTTGTACAGAAAGCTACTCATAAAACTCATTTTCTGATTCACATGACCTTTCGTAGTTTCTTTAATATATCAGCATGCATATTAAACATTATATACTCATCATACAACTTATGTCATATACAGGTAATTATAAAACATAGATGATCTCATATATCATCTTTTCTCAACTCAACCATGTTAAATAATCAAAATATATTTCTGAAATATACTTATATACATATATTTATCATATTGTACTATTTCAAAAAGCACTTATAGGGTTAGAATCATCATAAAACCAAAACTTCAGAAAACACAATTCTGCAGAGTTTCTACGATCTGGTCGCTAGCGCGTCCCTTAAGGCCGCTAGCGCCTGTAACATGGCCGCTAGCGCGTGTGCACGCGCTAGCGGATAGGATGTGGCCGCTAGCGCACACCTCGATCTTGCACTCATATCAGCTTCAGAGCAGAATTCATTTTTATGCAAATGATGACATATACTCGAACCTGATGCATGAAAACACTTTAATACATAACTTAACATAAATCTAAACCCCTACCTCTTGTAGTTTTGCCCTCTAATGTCAAAGACCAACTTTATCTCCCTTGAGCTACTTGTTTAGCAATCTATCTAACTTTTGATGATGATGAAGATGATCCTTGAGCTTCTGATGAGTTATGTTCGGTTAGTATGGAAGGAAATGATGAGAGGAATTTGATTATGTGATTTATCCTTTGGTTTTATGAGTTCTTGAGGTTGAAAGTGAGGTTTGGAGCTTAGGGAGTTTTCTTGGAGTTCTTAGAGATGAAGAAATGTTTCTGATAGCTTTAGGTGTCTCTCTGAAGTTATAAGGTGGGTTGGGACGGAGGAACATCTAAGCAATATTAAAAAGATGGAGGGTTTGGTCTAAAATGCAAAATGACAGAAATTCGGTTCTGTCACGATACTGGTCGCTAGCGAGCATCGTGCGGCCGCTAGCGACAGAATCCACCGCATTACTCGCTAGCGAGGGTCCTCTGCCGCCTCACTCGCTAGAGACTATAATTGGCCGCTAGCGAGCATCTGCTGATACAGGGCAGTAACAGCAGTTTCATGCATCTAAACCTCCAAAATGCACCTAACATTCTCTAAACCATTTCTAACACCCTAGTCAGCATCTTTACACCTATGTAAACTTATAGTTAACCATAAATACCTAAAATCTCTCGTGATTGTTTCTTGAACTCTCTTCCTAGGCTTTTATTCTATTATATCATACTTTAACTTATATGCAATGCATTTATCATCATTTCATACACTTAAAACACATAATGCACATAACACATATCAAACAATGCATACACATCAAAATGCATTCCCATATCCTACATATTCCAATTATGCCTTGATTAAGGTGATTATGATCAAATCCCTTTAATTAAGGTATAATTAGAATCTGGGGTCTTACACTCCAAGCTTCTGAAGTCTCCTCTGAGATTCTGAAGTCTTCTCCAAGCTTCTGAAGTCTCTCTTCAGCTTCTTCAAGTGTGTATTACAGATTATACATTATATAGCCTAATACAACACTAATCCTATTTCTATGATTCTCTTACAAATATTACATTTCAACAACCGAAGCATATACAATACAATCTCACAGTGGTTTCTCATACAAAGAGCTTATGATCTATTACAAATACATCCACTGTAGCTTCTCAATGTAAACTCACAAAGTTACATTAGTTTTGTTATTATCAAAACCAAATGAGGATTTACATTAACAATCTCCCCCTTTTTGATGATGACAAAACACATGTAATCTTTCAATGCTTCTCAAGTTTTTAAAACAAAAACATAGCATTGATGTAGAGTTTCAAAAATACTTTTCAAAAATATACTTTCAGAACCATATAAGATAATATCAACTATAACACAATATACAGTATGTATCATGTTAGTTTCTGAACCATATATAGTTTCTGAAATATATCTCCCCCTACATGACATATTCAAATAAGAAAATATGTGTAGAGACGTCAGAACCTAATATCATCAGATCCTAAATGTCAGATCCTGGAATCCTCAGAACCTAAACTCCCCCTTTATGAACCATTTTCCAGAAGGATTATATCTATACATTTAAGAAGAAAGATTACATCCAATCATTCTCCCCCTTTTTGTCATAATAAAAACGGTTTTAAATAGATATAATGTTCAGTTTGTTTCTAAGAGATACAAATCTATCTTCGGATAGGGGTTTGGTAAAAATGTCAGCCAAATTATGTTCTGTTTCAACAAATTTCAATTCAATATCAACTTTTAAAACATGATCTCTAATAAAGTGATGTTTGATATCAATATGTTTAGTTCTAGAATGTAATACTGGATTTTTAGCAATGCAAATAGCACTTGTACTATCACACAGTAAAGGTAAAGACTTGCACCTCAAGTGATAATCTTCTAATTGGTTTTTGATCCACAAGAGTTGTTTGCAATTTGATGATACCGCAACATACTTTGCTTCGGCAGTGGACAAAGCAACAATTTCTTGTTTATTGCATGACCAAGTAACCAATTTGTTTCCTAGAAGACAACATCCTCCAGAAGTGCTTTTTCTTTCTAGTTTATCACCAGCAAAATCCGAATCTGTATATCCTAACACATCAAAAGAATCTTCTTTCTCATAGAAAAGACCAAGATTAGTAGTACCTTTAAGATATCTAAAGATCCTTTTTACTAATCCCAAATGAGAAACTTTTGGTTTAGATTGAAATCTAGCACAATATCCGACAGTAAACTTAATATCAGGTCTGTTGGGAAATCATGCATATAGAAGCAGCGGAAAACAAAAATTTTACATGCAATTCCCTCCCATAGACCCTTGTGAAATATCATAAATCATATTTGATTTACCTGTTGAAGCGTGGCAGCTACACGGAATAAGCTATGTCAATCCTTCCGACGCAGTAGCAGTGACGACCTTTAGAAGTCCACACAACAGCCATAGTCGTCACACATCCACCTTGATGCTCCTCTGAGACTCTCTATGCTAGTAGTGAATTTCAGAGAAAACAAGGATTACCTTTCTCTGAGTGAGAGTGTGTGAATTCAAAATTCTTGTGTGTAAGGCTAGGCTCATATGTGTTGCTATTTATAGCCAACACTCCACTCTCATCTCATAGAAAACTTAAACCTAGTTTGTGCCTTATTGGGCCCATCTGATGTAAGCCCAATGCAATTAAATTAGTCACACTAATTTAATCTAATTAAGCATCAATTTAAAACTGCTTTAGTGTGTGACCCTATAGGTTCTCATAACGTTGGCAATATTATTAAATACTATTTAATAATATAAACAGTAAGCGGTATCTAGCAACACATCACTGTTACCCAAGTTATAAGGAAGTCAACGGTTTGACATAACCTTTACATGATCGATGTTATTGTACAATTCAATCCCTTTGTCCAAATATCTAGATTTAACACAAGCATGGAATTAGTCATCTTGTATAGTTAAATCGTTAGTTTCTTGATTACCGAGCAGACTGATAAAATGAAATGAGATTAATGTCACACATTAATTCATTTCAGCACGGCCATGCATTTACCCAGTCCTACTCATCAAGGGGCCCTACAGACATATCTCTCGTAATGTGAGAGGGACAAATCCTATCTACGTTACTCACATCTGCATACATGATTCGCGATATATCCAATAATCGACTTTATAATTATCCTGTTACGGATAACGTTTGACGATATTAAAACATACAGTTTCTCATGTAGCGGATTGCAATAACTTCAAGTCGAAGGACTACATGTACCATCATCACTATGAGAATCACTTATGACATTCACATTACTATCCATGTAGTGTTCTCAAAGCGGGTCAGTCCAATATATATCACCATATATACCTATGTGCAGACTTGATATCACATATCCATAACCTGTGAGAAAAGGTTATCCGTCCATACACATTCTAGCCTCAATGCATTACTGTTGTCCTTTTTGTTTAGTAATACTCGACTAGGAACATTTAAGAATGGATTCTCACTATTAGGTCATGTACCTAATATTTAATATTTAAACAATTCCATTCTAAGGACTTCATAATGTTCATTAAAATAAATAAACAATTAATGAATGAAATGCCTCATATATATATATAAAATAAAATGTCATAACATCATAATAAAAACGCAATTATGATTGGCCCTCTAGGGCATACACCAACAAGGTCTACTTGATGTTAAGTAAAGCAAAGAACCTATCATGCCTCTTTTCTCAGATTCATTAACACTTTCTTCATTTTCATCATGTTCAAGTGATTGTGAGGGGTGAATAGGTGTAGACATAGACTTACAATCTAGCATATTGTACTTTTTCAACAACTCATTACAGTATTTAGATTGATGAATGAATATACCATTTTCTAGTTGTTGAATCTGAAGTCCCAAGAAGAATCTAAGTTCTCCCATCATACTCATTTCAAATTCCTGTTTCATCAACTTAGAAAAATACTCACAAAGACTTGTGTTAGTTGAACCAAAAATAATGTCATCCACATAAATTTGTACAATCAACAAATGCTTTTCTTTATGCAAGGTGAATAAGGTACTATCCACTAAGCCTCTTCTAAATCCATTTTTCATTAGAAAAGAGCTTAATCTTTCATACCAAGCTCTTGGAGCTTGTTTCAACCCATATAAAGCTTTTGTTAACTTGTAAACATGATTTTGAAATTTTTCATTTTCAAATCCAGGGGGTTGCTTAACATATACTTCTTCAGAAATATAACCATTTAAGAAGGCTGATTTAACATCCATTTGATACAAAATGAAGTTTTTATAACAAGCAAAAGATAATAAGATACGAATAGCTTCTATCCTAGCAACAGGAGCATAAGTTTCATCATAATCGATACCTTCTTGCTGTGTATATTGTAACACCCTACTAGAAAGCCCTTAATGCTTAAGTCATTTTAGGCCATTTCATAAGGGTTACCTCTTGTTATCATGTTTTATCTTTATATTTTAAATATAATACGCGGAAAATAGGCGGGAGTAAATTTTCGAAAATCATTTGCGGTATAGAAAATAAGGGCCTTGCGCATAAATACAACGATAATAATAAGCGATACAAACATCTACTAAAAATACTTCATCATATAAATAACTCCCATCAAGTAACAAACATGAAATAAATACTAGGTTTCACCCCATAAGCCAAAACTGTGACCTATGAGATTCCACCATAAATACGAGTAAATAAATAGCTGCCGGCTAACAAAGGTCCGGACTCAGAAAGCATGATAAATAAATAAACGTAGCGGAAGCATAAAAGTCATAACGTCTGATAAGGAAATAAAACATGTCTCTGATATCTAAGAAACTATATCATAAACTAAGTCTGCACGGGCTCCTCGTGTGCTCCGACATCCTGCTCTGTCTGCTCCTCTAAAAGGTGGGAAAAACATAGGGTGAGCACTGGGAAGTGACTCAGTAGAGGAAGCCGCCCCGGGTTTAATTATAAAATAAGTGAAACATGAATGAGTTTAATTCGGATATAAGTTGAAATCAATCTTTTCCCGGAACGTCTTACCTATGTGCATCTTGTTCATTTTATTAATACATATAACATATCATAATTAAAGGCCCATGTGTAGTGTACTATGTGCTTCTATCACAATCAGGGAAAATATAACATAACAGAACATTTATCAGAACTTTCTTTCAGAGCATCTTATCATTAACTTTTACTTTAAATCTGTCAGACATGGCAAAGCCTCCCTCCCATCCTTACTCCTACAATCCGGCCCCTAGGTATGAGCTCATCCTAAAACATACGGGGAAGAGGGGGTACAGTTCACCTTCCTCAAGTGAAGGAGTTGCAGCCGAGGATGCCACCCCTCCCTACAACACTCATCACAAGCTGAATGCTACAGGGTATTTTAATCTTTCAGAGTTTCAGAGATCTTTCAGAACGTCTTTTAATTATCAGAAATCTTTCAGAGTTAACAGAGATCTTTCAGAGCACCAGAATATCTTTCAGAACATCTTTTAACTTTTACCGAGTGACAGAGTTAATTCATTCGGATCATTTCATCATAATATATATCATATACTTACATAAACAATTTAACGCATCATAAAAGCAATACATATACTCAATATAACATATATATCTCATACAATAATTATATATACATCATAGCAATTAAACATACATATAAACGTACTTTATAGCTCATATAATCATATATAAATCATGCATAAATCATATATAACATTTATACAAGTCGTAGAACGCATTAGGGTACATAAAAGGGTAAAAACATGTCAATTTATACTCTTTAACATCATGGAATAAACATAGCACATTCACTTACTTACTCTGACATCATGGAGAATAAATAAATACAACTCTTTATCAAATAAACATGATATACAACTACTTATAAATATTATTCTCAATGCTTCTATACCTTTCATGTCATATGATCTCGTTTATTTTATTATTATTTCATACTTATACTTTATTCTAGTTTTACTTGTACTTTATACTCTACCCTTAAGTATCTTGTAAACTCTTATATTTTATTCATCACCAATCTTGTCTTCTATACTATTATTGTTACTATTACTATTATCATTATATATCATATATTATACATGTTGTTCTTACTGTATTATTCTTTTATTATTATTATTAGGGTTAATATTTTATTATTATCTCTACCTGTTATCTACCTGTTATTAACTAATATATATACTAATAGGTATAAGTTTATGTAATAATAATATGTAATAGTAATATACATATACTAGTAAACAGTTTTTTTTTATTCTTTTATTTTTTTTCTTTTTATTTATTTCTATATATATATATATATATAGAAAGCTCCCTCACGCTCACGTTGATGCCAGGAAGCTCGCTGCCATTAGCGTATATATGTATATATATCTACGTAACATCATAATAATAATAATAATAATAATAATAAGACACAAAAATCCCTAATGGGAAAAACGACCATCACATTAATCTCATAAAATCATAATCAATATGCATGAAAATAGAATGCATAAACCCCTACCTCTTGAAGACAAAATGCTAGAATGCAAAGAGAAACCCTTTTTTCCCGACGTTGCTCTCGTTGGAAACCTCTCTCTAGCCCCACGAACGGTCCGGTGACGCCGGAGACTCTTAACAGAGAAACAGAATCGGTAGAAAGTTCCGGCTTGATGGGAGGATTAAGAATATGAATTTATTTTCTGGATTGGGTGAGGTTTGATGGGTGTTTCGTGGTTTGGAGTATCAATGGCTTAGAGAGCTCTTGAGAGAAAGATGGCTATGACGGCTCAAAAGAAGGAGGAGAGTGTTTTTCTCAATTGGAGAGGGTTACTAGTGTTTATATAGGGAGTGGCTAGGTCAAGAGTCATTGTGGGGCCCACCGCCACTTAAAATACTAAAACACTCCAAATCCCCCCAAATAATACTATAATGCTTATATAATTTTTCTAATATTTAAATATAAATTAAAATACACACATAGGCACATAAAATAAAATAAAATAAATAATAATATATAACACTAATATTATCTAATAACATCATGTAACTCATATAAATATTTTATATCATCATTCCTAACCATATGCATCATCTAAATACCAATTAAAACTCATATATGCATCCAACATTCTCTCCCACACACAATGAACACTCACATAAATACACATAATTATCATGACATATAATTTACACACGTAATTCACATAGCATAGAATGAACACATATATACACACTTAAATCACGTCACACATAAGGGTTTGACTAGAAGAAACTTATCCACCCAAACCGAATTAAATCCTAACCAAGGTCAATTACCCTTAATCTCACTTAATTAGGACTTAATAAAAGTCGGGGTGTTACATTTCTCCCCTCCTTAAAAAGAATTTCGTCCTCGAAATTCAACACTTCTAACACAAAAACAACACAAAACATAACAGCTCCTACCCTCGCGGAGACTCGAGGGAAGGTCCACACGCAAGTAGCTAACCTGAATGAACAGGTCGTGCAGAAAACAAGTTCAAGAAACAAAAACATCTGTTGCAAACACATAAAAACAACCGAAATACATTTTTCCATGATAAAGACATGAATCCATAATCTTATAAGGCAAGTTGATCCTTATGTTCCTAGGGTCCATGATCCAACATCAATGTTCTCATCAAAAAGTTTCATCTCTATTTTCAAAACATCATCCTAGGAATTTTCGAAAATCCAAGTTAATTCCCAATCCTTAGTAGTTCAAAACACGTTTATTTAATTTTCAAAAACTAAATAAAAGCTCAAAACCTTCTTGTTTGCGATCAAAGGCAATTCTATGCTCTCAAAATAGATTTTAAGGTTTCTTATGTCCACACTAATGAAAATATGTTTTCTGTACTCCTACGGCCTTTAATCACGTACGTTTTCACATACATAAAAGAAATCACTTTCGAAAACTTCTTTCAACTTATATTATATCGTTACTTTAGAAATCATCTACCCATGCCCAAAACACATAATCTTAATAGCCACAAAACTAGGAAAACACATTGGACCCTACGACTCATAATTACAACTGACACCGTAAGACATCCCCAAAGTATTTTCAAACAACATGAAAACGATTCTCAAGTTCGCAACTAAACGATTTGTAAAAAGAGCCTTAAGGAATCACGTACCTTAAGGTAGATGGGATATAGAATCATTTTCTAAAACCAAGGTTGAATTCAAAACGTCATTTTAATAAACTTTCGCAATTACCTCAAAAAAACAAAAGCAAAAGAAGAGGCGTAAACATCTTCGACGTACATCCAAAGCCACTAGGAGGAATTGCTCACGATGATCATCCCGTCGAAGCTATGAAATAGGTCGAAGAGAAAACACTTTTGTTTATTGAAATCGATTCGCAAAACATCCTTTCAAAACATGAGCTGAAAACAAGTTTTGAAAACATGTCTTTTAGTTCGCATATAAAACCCTTTTTGAAAACACTTTCCATTTCATTTTCCAAACAAAACAAGGGTGTGATTAACTCACAAGAAAACACGTGGAGGCCAAGATCAACCAGGGAAGAGTAATCATCCATGGTTAACTAGCCAAGACCGTCAACTCTGAATCAGGGTCAACCATCCTAACAAACCTTGACTAGACCTTAACAAGACTACAAGTAGCTCAGCTTCAGGCCTAGACATGCATCACACAATTCCCACCGTACTCTCGTACTAAGTGGTCCCAAACAATGATAATTAAGGCTAGTCATAACCATAACAAATCAAACAAGCAAAACATAAACGCTTACCCCGAGGATATCGTCTGATTGCTCCGCACAAACTGTGAACACACGTCCCTGGTGCTGTGGCCTAAAGGAAGAAGATGACGGTGACCTGCTACCTTGCAATCCTGACATAATGGCCTGCCTTCCCGCAGCGAAAACATGTATTCTGACCGAGGCGACAGACACCGCCATGAGGCTTGCCGCACGTGGCACATGATGGTAGGGCGGGTAACGCCTGAGGTGCTGCTGCGGCTGGGCGTTGCTGTTGCTGCTGCTGTAGAGGTCGAGGCTGAGACTGAGTCCTAGGTGGCTGACCATATGGCTGAAAGCGGGCAGAGGCGGCGTGGCTGGTCTGCTGAGGTGCCGCACTCCTCCTTTGAGTCTCAACCCTCTGCGGTGCAACTGGGCGGCTGGTCTCCTCTACGATCCTGCAGGTGTCCACCATCTCTCTGTAGTCTCTGATCTTCATGTGCTTAACCATCCTCTTGATGTCTTGGTTCAGCCCAGCACAGAATTTCATGCACTTCCAGCTCTCCTTCGAGTTCGCCGGGTAGATCTCTGAAAATCGAATGAGCTCCTCGAACTTGGCGATGTACTCAGGTATGGTCATGGTGCCCTGACGGAGATCAAGGAACTCCATTTCCTTGTCCTGGCGAACAGTCTCCGGGAAGTACTTCTCGTAGAACATGTCCTTAAACATGTCCCATGTGATAGCTACACCTGCCGCATCAAAAGTGCGACGAGCGTCATTCTACCAAGAGCGTGCTTCCATCTGTAGCATGAACGTGGCCAACCGTGTCTTCTGGAACTCTGTGCACTGGACCACGGTGAAGATATCCTCGATACCTCTCAGCCAATCCTCGGCTTCAGAAGGGTTCGTAGTGCCGAGAAAAGGAGAGGGATTAGCCCTCTTAAAATCAGCAAAGTGTGAGCTGCCATTGCCGTTACCCGCAGGTGGTGCTGTAGGCGGAGTGGTGTGTTGCTGGGTCATGTGGTCAACCATCCTGTTCATGGCTCTCGCCATCTCCATGAATGCCTCCGACGAAACCCCGCTGCCTTGCCCATTCTCCTCATGGTCGTCAGCATCGTCCCTATTACGTCTGCTAGGTGCCATGACCCTGTGCACACAAAACAGTCAACATCGAGTTGATCAGGCTCCATATCAATGCTAGGTATGCACAGTTACTCTGACAGTCAAGCAAAACGATCATGCACCTCGAAATTAACTAATACACATAAGAGGCATACGCATGATATAACTACCGTACATGCAACAATAGCACAACAAGTCCATTACCCCAAGCCCTGTAGGATAGACCTGCTCTGATACCAAAATGTAACACCCTACTAGAAAGCCCTTAATGCTTAAGTCATTTTAGGCCATTTCATAAGGGTTACCTCCTGTTATCACGTTTTATCTTTATATTTAAAATATAATACGCGGAAAATAGGCGGGAGTAAATTTTCGAAAATCATTTGCGGTATAGAAAATAAGGGCCTTGCGCATAAATACAACGATAATAATAAGCGATACAAACATCTACTAAAAATACTTCATCATATAAATAACTCCCATCAAGTAACAAACATGAAATAAATACTAGGTTTCACCCCATAAGCCAAAACTGTGACCTATGAGATTCCACCATAAATACGAGTAAATAAATAGCTGCCGGCTAACAAAGGTCCAGACTCAGAAAGCATAATAAATAAATAAACGTAGCGGAAGCATAAAAGTCATAACGTCTGATAAGGAAATAAAACATGTCTCTGATATCTAAGAAACTATATCATAAACTAAGTCTGCACGGGCTCCTCGTGTGCTCCGACATCCTGCTCTGTCTGCTCCTCTAAAAGGTGGGAAAAACATAGGGTGAGCACTGGGAAGTGACTCAGTAGAGGAAGCCGCCCCGAGTTTAATTATAAAATAAGTGAAACATGAATGAGTTTAATTCGGATATAAGTTGAAATCAATCTTTTCCCGGAACGTCTTACCTATGTGCATCTTGTTCATTTTATTAATACATATAACATATCATAATTAAAGGCCCATGTGTAGTGTACTATGTGCTTCTATCACAATCAGGGAAAATATAACATAACAGAACATTTATCAGAACTTTCTTTCAGAGCATCTTATCATTAACTTTTACTTTAAATCTGTCAGACATGGCAAAGCCTCCCTCCCATCCTTACTCCTACAATCCGGCCCCTAGGTATGAGTCATCCTAAACATACGGGGAAGAGGGGGTACAGTTCACCTTCCTCAAGTGAAGGAGTTGCAGCCGAGGATGCCACCCCTCCCTACAAACACTCATCACAAGCTGAAGGCTACAGGGTATTTTAATCTTTCAGAGTTTCAGAGATCTTTCAGAACGTCTTTTAATTATCAGAAATCTTTCAGAGTTAACAGAGATCTTTCAGAGCACCAGAATATCTTTCAGAAATCTTTAACTTTTACGAGTGACAGAGTTAATTCATTCGGATCATTTCATCATAATAATATCATATACTTACATAAACAATTTAACGCATCATAAAAGCAATACATATACTCATATAACATATATATCTCATACAATATTATATATACATCATAGCAATTACAACATATAAACGTACTTTATGCTCATATAATCATATATAAATCATGCATAATCATATATAACATTTATACAGTCGTGAGACGCATTAGGTACATAAAAGGGAAAAACATGTCAATTATACTCTTTAACATCATGGAATAACATAGCACATTCACTTACTTACTCTGACATCATGGAGAATAAAAATACAACTCTTTATCAAATAAACATGATATACAACTACTTATAAATATTATTCTCAATGTTCTATACCTTTCATGTCATATGATCTCGTTTATTTTATTATTATTCATACTTATACTTTATTCTAGTTTTACTTGTACTTTATACTCTACCCTTAAGTATCTTGTAAACTCTTATATTTTATTCTCACCAATCTTGTCTTCTATACTATTATTGTTACTATTACTATTATCATTATATCATTATTATACATGTTGTCTTACTGTATTATTCTTATTATTATTATTAGGGTTAATATTTATTATTATCTCTACCTGTTATCTACCTGTTATTAACTAATATATATACTAATAGGTATAAGTTTATGTAATAATAATATGTAATAGTAATATACATATACTAGTAAACAGTTTTTTTTTATTCTTTTATTTTTTTTCTTTTTATTTATTTCTATATATATATATATATATAGAAAGCTCCCTCACGCTCACGTTGATGCCAGGAAGCTCGCTGCCATTAGCGTATATATGTATATATATCTACGTAACATCATAATAAAATAATAATAATAATAATAATAATAATAAGAATAAGACACAAAATCCCTAATGGAAAAACGACATCACATTAATCTCATAAAATCATAATCAATATGCATGAAAATAGAATGCATAAACCCCTACCTCTTGAAGACAAAATGCTAGAATGCAAGAGAAAACCCTTTTTTCCCGACGTTGCTCTCGTTGGAAACCTCTCTCTAGCCCACGAACGGTCCGGTGACGCCGGAGACTCTTAACAGAGAAACAGAATCGGTAGAAAGTTCCGGCTTGATGGGAGGATTAAGAATATGAATTTATTTTCTGGATTGGGTGAGGTTTGATGGGTGTTTCGTGGTTTGGAGTATCAATGGCTTAGAGAGCTCTTGAGAGAAAGATGGCTATGACGGCTCAAAAGAAGGAGGAGAGTGTTTTTCTCAATTGGAGAGGGTTACTAGTGTTTATATAGGGAGTGGCTAGGTCAAGAGTCATTGTGGGGCCCACCGCCACTTAAAATACTAAAACACTCCAAATCCCCCCAAATAATACTATAATGCTTATATAATTTTTCTAATATTTAAATATAAATTAAAATACACACATAGGCACATAAAATAAAATAAAATAAATAATAATATATAACACTAATATTATCTAATAACATCATGTAACTCATATAAATATTTTATATCATCATTCCTAACCATATGCATCATCTAAATACCAATTAAAACTCATATATGCATCCAACATTCTCTCCCACACACAATGAACACTCACATAAATACACATAATTATCATGACATATAATTTACACACGCAATTCACATAGCATAGAATGAACACATATATACACACTTAAATCACGTCACACATAAGGGTTTGACTAGAAGAAACTTATCCACCCAAACCGAATTAAATCCTAACCAAGGTCAATTACCCTTAATCTCACTTAATTAGGACTTAATAAAAGTCGGGGTGTTACATATATCCCTAAGCCACTAATCTAGCCTTGTTTCTTACCACTTCACCATGTTGATCTAGTTTGTTTCTGAATATCCATCTAGTGCCTATCACTGTTTTTCCTTTCGGTTTCTCAACTAAGAACCAAACTTTGTTTTTCTCAAACTGTTCTAGTTCCTCTTTCATAGCATCTAACCAATTTTTATCTTTTAAGGCATCAGAAACAGAATCGGGTTCAACTTGAGATACAAAAGCATTAAGTGATCTTCTAGTTCTAACACCATGTGAAGTTTCACCAATTATTAGATTTTGATCAAGGGATTTTAACTCATTTTTGCCTCTGGTTATATTTTCATAAGCAATATCATGATTAGTATGAGATAATTGGTTTGAAGTTACCACATTATCATCAAAAACATGAGTTTCTGGACTTTGCCTCTGAGTAGTTTCTGAACTATGATTCTCCATAGCTTTTGAAGTACTACTCGGTGTAGTTTTTGAAGTATCATACTGCATAGCTTCTGGGGTATGAATCTCAGCAGCTTCTGAAGTATGAATCCGAGTAGCTTCTGAGTTCAGATTCTGAACTCCCTTTGAATTTGTTGAGTTGATATTCATCTCCTCAAATTCTCTTTCTCCAATATCTGAATTCACCTCAGTATTGTTACCCTCAGAACCTGCAAAATCTCTTGAGAATTCTTTGAAAGATATATGTATGGATTCTTCCACAGTAAGAGTCTTTTTGTTATACACTCTAAAAACTTTTGAATTCAAAGAGTATCCTAAGAAAATAGCATTATCAGATCTGGCTTCAAACTTGTCCAAATTATCTTTTGTATTCAATATAAAGCAATCACAACCGAATACATGAAAATATGAAACAGTGGGTTTTTTATTGAACCATAACTCATATGGAGTTTTCTTTAGAAAAGGTCTAATG
Source organism: Aeschynomene evenia (assembly GCA_013621005.1). NCBI lineage: Eukaryota > Viridiplantae > Streptophyta > Magnoliopsida > Fabales > Fabaceae > Aeschynomene > Aeschynomene evenia. The sequence goes on from CM024266.1 coordinate 20,981,443, forward strand.
AACACTCTATTTTGAACATAACAAGCCGTATTCACAGCTTCTGCCCAAAAATGTTTTGCCACTTTTCGTTCCAACATCATGGTTCTAGCCATCTCTTGTATACTTCTATTTTTCCTTTCTACAACTCCATTTTGTTGAGGAGTTCTAGGATTAGAAAAAGTATGAAATATACCAGATTCTTCACAAAAGTTTCTAAATAAATGATTTACAAATTCTCCTCCATTATCACTTTTATTGGTTGAAACTTTGTAACCCTTTTCATTTTGACTCCTTTTGAGAAACAATCTGAATTTTTCAAAAGTTTCATCCTTTGATCTTAGAAAGAAAATCCAGCAAAATCTAGAGTAATCATCAACAATTACAAACACATATTTCTTTCCTCCTAGACTAGTTGTTCTAGATGGACCAAAAAGATCCATGTGCAATAGCTCTAGAGGCCTTTTAGTAGCAACATCCGCAATGTGTTTGAATGAGGTTTTGACTTGCTTTCCTCTTTCACACTCATCACAAGTTTTATCCTTGGTATAGAGGATCTTAGGTAGTCCTCTTACAAGGTCTTTTGTAGAGATTTCAGAAATCAATCTCATGTTGATATGGCCTAGCTTTCTATGCCACAACCATTTGTCATCAACCAAATTTAATAAACAATTCAGATTATGAGAATCCAAATCATCTAAATAATTCTCTCAACCAACAATCAATTTAGAAATTAAGAACAAGTTTCCCAAAAAGATATTGAATTAATTAACTATAGAGTATAGTTAGTTAACCCAAGTCGTTTCTCAAAGGAGGCTCAAATATTTGATCTTAATATGTATAGTATATGTAGATTTGTTATTATGCAAGAAGTAAATAAAGCTATGCAAATAAAGGAAAATAACAATGCAAAAGAGTCTTGGTGTTGCGACATGCATCAAACCGTATTTTCCCCATCCTAAACCCACCTAGGCATTTTATCAAACACCTTGCAAGCAACTTACACATGCATAAGAATTATTCAACCAAAATGATTTGAATCCAAACCAAAATAGTAAGACTATCCTAAACATATGCAAACCTAATTCTCAATCAAGAATTATTCCTACTCTCCTAGCAAATGGGCATCAAATGATAATCCTCACTCAACACCCAAAAACACTCAAATGCACAATAATCTCTCAATCAAGAAACTAAAATGCATTCAAGATATAGAATTAAAATCAGCAAGCATGGATCCACACAAACAAACTATAATTGTATTTGGAACCAAGAGATCAGGAAGCAAGAGCAAAATCATGCAATGAGTTTCAAGAGAAAATGTGATTCTAGCATTACCCAACACCAAGAATGAAGAAACTACTCAACCATAATTAAAAGGGCAAGTAAGAAACAAGAAATAAAAGCAATAGCAAAGATGAAAATGAAATTAGAAATTAAATTGAACTTGGAGAGTTGTGTGAAAAGAGTAAGAACAAAGTGTGTAGAAATAGAGAGAAATTCTAGAGAGAAGGGAGAGCTTCTCTCTCTAGAATTCCCTAATAAAATAACCTAAACTAAGGCTAAAGAAAAGGTGTGAAAGAGTGTCTCAGCAAAATTACAAAAGTTTCACTGTACGAGAGGGGAACCTAATAATGGTGGAAGGGATAATATGTTTTACTGTACGAGAGGGGGGGAACCTAGAGGTGTAAAGGCTTACATCTATCAATATATGTGAGGACGTAAGATATCCCTAGAAGGAAAAAGGGTTCAACTAGAAGGACATGATCATTCCTAAGAGTTATCCTATCGTGGCTGTGAAAGAGGCCGAGGCTGTAACACCCTAATAATTACCTCTTTATGCTTAAGTCATATCGAGTTAATTATCGAAAATTATCATCTTGTTTCAGAGTTCAAGTTTGAAAATAAGAATACGCGGAAAATAGGGCCAATAATTTTCAAAAGAAAACGTAATTTAAAAATCTCGGCTTGTACATGACAAGGTATAATCTGATACACCAAACTATGAACTTGCGAATTACATACAACCAAAATAACATAATACACATAAGTGGCCCAATACATACATATAGTTTCACGTACACAAGGAAATACATATAAACGTAAAATCCAAAATAGATATTACAATATATAAATACTAGAATTTCTAAGAGAACTATAAGCTTGTACAGTCACTTATAATTCCCTTATAAATTCTTTCGAGTTTGCATATAATACATAACATAACTACATATCATATATGAAGGTAACAAAATTCCGTAAAGTTCTAAGCTCCTCGCATATCCAAGCTTCCATCTCCATGCAAGTCTGAATCTGCTCCCTTAACGAGGTACCTGTAGCTTGACCTTAATCTAAACAAAGGGTGGTGGAATTGGGGTGAGCTCCACGGACTCAATAAGTAGATCACTCTGGTTTATTATGAAATGAGTGGAACATGCATAGACCATATTAATAATATTTTCATAAATATATATTTAGTTCCGGAGTGTCTTACCTATATGTTTCTTGTTACTTATATAAATGCTATGCAACAATAAAGAATCAACATTGTGCTGACATTGGTTACTTGAAAATATGTTCATTAACATGCAACGGTTGCATAGTCAATACTATGCATACGGTCACATGTTTAAATATAACTATTCATATAAAAGTTGCACAATCAACATCATGCATACGATTATATGTGTCATGTGTTATAACTTCCGTAAATCAATGGCTACCTCCGCCTACACCTGGCCCCTAGGCTATGAGCTCATACCTATCTAGTTTTCTACTAGATCTCTGTGGGGAAGAGGGTTTTCATTCACTTTCTTTACAAATCGGTATTGGGGACCGAGGGTGCCAACCTCCCTTGCCAATTCCGTTTGTACAGAAAGCTACTTATAAATCTCATTTTCTGATTCACATGACCTTTCACAGTTTCTTTAACATATCAGCATACATATTATACATCATATGCTCATCATATCACATACATGTAATCATAAAAACATAGATAACCTCATATATCATCTTTTAATTAAACCAATCATTATTATTAATCAAAATATGTTTCTGATATATATCTATGTGTATTCCTCATACTGTACTATTTCAAAGACCACATGTAAGATTAGATTCTTCATGAAAACAAAATAGCAGAAAACACAATTCTGCAGAAAGTTCTGCGATCTGGTCGCTAGCGCGTCCTCTGTGGCCGCTGGCGCCCAAGTCGGTTCCCTACACCCGCTAGCGCCTGTAACCTGGCCGCTAGCGGATGTACACTCGCTAGCGGCTGTGATTTGGCCGCTAGCGCGCATATCGACCCTGCACTCATATCGACACAGCAACCATTTGATGCAAATAAAGGCATGTACTTGAATCTGATGCATGAAAACACATTAATACATAACTTAACATAAATCTAAACCCCTACCTCTTTTAGTTTTGCCCTCTAATGCCAAAGACCAACTTTATCTCCCTTGAGCTACTTGCTTAGTAATCTATCAAACTTTTGATGATGATGAAGATGATCCTAGAGCTTCTGATGAGTTATGTTCGGTTAGTATGGAAGGAAATGATGAGAGGAATCTGATTATGTGATTTATCCTTTGGTTTTATGTGTAACACCCCAATAATTACCTCTTTATGCTTAGGTCACATAGAGTTAATTACCGGAAATTATCATCTTGTTTCAGAGTTTAAGTTTGAAATTAAGGATACGCGGAAAAATAGGGCCAACAATTTTCATAAAAGAACGTAATTTAAAAATCTCGGCTTGTACGTGACGAGGTATAATCTGATACACCAAACAATGAATCTACGGATTACATATAACCAGATTTCCATAAAACACATAAATGGCCCAATACATACATATAGTCTCACATACATAAGAAAACACATATAACGCAAAATCCAAAATAGATATTACAATATTTAAATACTAGAATTTCTAAGAGAACTATAAGCTTGTACAAACACTTATACTTCCCTTATAAATCCTTCTGAGTAAAATATAGTACATAACATAACATAATATCATATACGAAAATATCTAAATCCCTAATGTCCTAAACTCTTTGGATGTCCGAGCCTCGATCCTCTTGCAAATCCGGATCCGTTCACCTGGCGGAATACCTGTATCTAAACAAAAGGTGGTGGAATTGGGGTGAGCTCCACGGACTCAATAGGGGGATCACTCCGGTTAATTATGAAATAAGTGAAATATGCAGAGACCATATTAATAATATTTTCACAAATATATATTTAATTCCGGAGTGTCTTACCTATATGCTTCTTGTTAATTATATAAATGCTATGCAACAATAAATAATCATCATCGTGCTAACATTGGTTACTTAAAAATATGTTCGTTATCATGCAATGGTTGCATAATCAACACTATGCATACGGTCACATGTTTAAAATATAACCATTCATATAAAAGTTACACAATCAACATCATGCATACGATTATATGTGTCATGTGTTATAACTTTCGTAAATCAATGGCACTACCCTCTCTCTTTCTACCTCTGCATACACCTGGTCCCTAGGCTATGAGCTCATACCTATCTAGTTTTCTACTAGATCTCTGCGGGGAAGAGGGTTTTTATTCACTTTCTTTACAAATCGGTATTGGGGACCGAGGGTGCCAACCTCCCTTGCCAATTCCGTTAGCACAGAAAGCTACTCATAAATCTCATTTTCTAATTCACATGACCTTTCACAGCTTCTTTAATATATCAGCATGCATATTATACATTATATGCTCATCATATCACATATATCACATACATGTAATCATAAAAACATAGATGATCTCATATATCATCTTTTCTTTAAATTCTCCATTTCCAATAAACAATATTCATTTCTGATATATATATATATACATATACATATTCATCATGATATTTCTTTTAAAAACATATATAAGCTTAAAATCTTTAAAATACCAAAAATATCAGAAAACACCATTATGCACGAAACTATGCGATCTGGTCGCTCGCGCGTCCTCTGCGGCCGCTAGCGCCCAGGTCGGTTCTCCACACTCGCTAGCGCATGTAATCTGGCTGCTAGCGCGTGTGCACTCGCTGGCGGCTGTGTTGTAGCCGCTAGCGAGCAGCTCGACTCTGCACCCATATCAGTTTTCAAAACAGCAACCATTTGATGCAAAGAAAGACATGTACTTGAATCTGATGCATGAAAACACATTAATACGTAACTTAACATAAATCTAAACCCCTACCTCTTGTAGTTTCTCTCTATCCAAGCGAGAAATCACTTTTTGTTCTTGAATTCCTTGCTTAATACTTCACCCAAGCTTTCTTAATGATGATGATGATCTATCTATGGTTTCTAATGATCTTTGTTCGGTTATAATCAAAGGAAATGATGAGGGGAATCTAAATATGTGATTTATTCTTTGGTTTGATGAGGTTTTGGTGATGAAAGGTAAGTATGAGTGTTGGTAAGCTTAGAGAGTTCATGAGAGAGTTGAAAGTGTTCTTGGAGGATGGAGGAGATGATTCTGATGTTTGAAGGCTTCCTCTGGAGTTATAAGGTGGGTTGGGACGGAGGGACCTAATGGTAATATCAGAAAGATGAAGGGTGGGAGGTGAAATGCAAAATGACAGAAATTGTTCTGTCACGATGCTGGTCGCTAGCGAATGACATGTGGCCGCTAGCGAGGGACATGCGGCCGCTAGCGACTAACTTCTGCCGCCTCACCCGCTAGCAACTAGAACTGGTCGCTAGCGAGCAGTTGCTGATACATGACAGCAGCAGCAGCAGTTTCAAGCATCTAAAACTCCAAAATGCACCTAACACTCTCTAAACCATTTCTAACACCCTAGACACCCTTTTCACACCTATATAAACTTATACATAACCATAAATACCTAAAATCTCTCATGATTGTTTATTAACTTCCTTCCCAAGGTTCTTAGTCTATTTTATCATATTTAACTCATATGCAATGCATCTATCATCCTAATACACATAACACATATCAAAATAACACATATACATCAAAATACATCCCGATCACATACATATTCCAATTACACCTTGATTAAAGTGATTATGACTAAATCCCTCTAATTAAGGTTGTAAGCTCCATAACCCTTCTGAGAGAAATTGATATATTTCTCTTAGAGAGATAGAAAGTTTTAATGATAACAAAGTAAGCCATAAGTATAAAAATTTTACTTAAGGTAATGCTAATATGTGTGCTAAGTGTCTCAGAAAGCTTATACTTATGCAACTCCATGAGCAAGATCAAGACAAACAACGAGTAGCCTTATGAATTAAAAGATGAAATCATAGTGTGAAGGACATCAGAAAGGATGCTCAAGAAACGCAAAAGGTGAAAGTGCAGTTCTGAGTGAAGAACACTGTCGCCTCAGAAAGGTCTCAGAAGACCTTGCGACTGGTGGTTCTCATAAGGGTCTTCCCTCAGAAGGGTCGCCTCAGAAGTCCGTACATCTCTCAGAAAGTTGGACTCAGAAGCAACCAAGTGTCAAGACTCAATGGATGAAGCATTCATTCTCAGAAAGCTCGAAACAGCAAGCCAAGGAAGTGGGAACATGCGCTCTGCACAAGACAGAAAAGTTCCTCATTTCGCGCTGACTGTTGCAAGGAGCCGTTCTGAGCCAGACACAGCCACATCAGCAAAGTGAAAGCTTCTATTTTCGCGGCTCTTTGATGCCTATATATATGAGTTCAATTCCAGAGCATTGTGACGAAATTCTTGCGCGAAAAACTCTTGATTAAACGTGCTAAAACTCTGCTGAATTGAAAATCATTTGCGAAAACTTAGAACTTTCTCAGAAAGACAATTTTACGAAATTGTTCTTCTAACTTTGCAAAAATCTTCTAGTTCTGTATTGGTGTAAATCCTTACATTTGTAAGTTAAATCTAGAAGTCTACTAAGGGTAAATTAAGTTTGTAACTTAATCTTAGTAGTTGGTTTTCGAAGCAAAAACAATTCTCGAAAAATGTTAAGTCCTTCGTTGTTTGAAGGCAGTTTGAAGTCCTCGATTATTTGAGGCAAGTTTAAGTCCTTAAGTGTTTAAGGCAAGTAAAGTCCTCTGTTGTGAGGCAAGGTAAAGTCCTTAATTAAGTTAAGGCAAGGAAAGTCCTCTAGTGGTGGAGGCAAGGAAATCCACTTCGGATTGTGAAGTGGTGAAAGTCCTTTACGTGATAAAGGCAGTGTTGTCTGAGAAGCCACGATAAGAAGAATATCTAAAGAACTCTCAACGGAAGGTTGAGGACTGGAGTAGGTTAGTTAGAACCGAACCAGTATAAAAATTTATGTGTTAAGCTTTTCTTCCCTTAACTCGTACTTTCTAAGAAAACCAACAAACACGTTTTTAACTTAATCAGAATTGTTAAAACCTGTTAAGTTGAAATCAGAAAGCGTATAAGTGAAATTAACTTTAAATTACTTTCATAAACTTCTCAGAAAGGAACTTTCTCAGAAAGGTAAAGTTCTCAGAAGCTTAACTTTCTCAGACAGTTTATTCCGCTACAAACACTCAAATCACCTTTCTGAGTAAACAGCTTTCTAAGAAAAGTTTTTAAGAAGTAATCTTTAAACCTGCACGATTCAACCCCCCCCTTCTCGTGCACAAATACACCTTCATTGAGCACCTAACAGTGTCAAGGAAAAAGGTCCAAGAATGGACTATGGACTCACCAGCTGCGTTCATATCTGATGGGGCATCAATCAACAAACCTCCGATGTTTCTTGGAGATAGCTTCGACTATTGGCGTGATAGGATGACATTGTTCATCAAGCACACCAGTCTAGATCTATGGGACAGGATAGAGAACGGCGACTATCAACCTCTGCAAACAATAACAGAACAAGTTGTTGTTGCAGCAGATGCTGAACCTGGAGCAGCACCTCCAGCGCCCAGAACTTACACCAGACGAGTTCCCAAGGATGAATGGACTCCAGACATGAAGGAGAAGATTCAGCTGAACTTCAAGGCCAAGTACATTCTCCTATGTGCACTACCCAAGGTAGAATACGACAAGATAGTGTCGTGTGATACAGCACAGGAGATATGGGAAAGGCTTCACATGCTGCATGAAGGTAATGACGAAGTCAAGGAAACGAAGATATCCATGCTCGTACACAAGTACGAATCCTTCTGCATGCAACAAGACGAAACCATTGACAGCATGTCAATACGGTTTCTTCACATCATCAATCAGCTCAAAGTCTTGGAAAGACTTATTCAAACACTGAAATGGTAAGAAAAATTCTCAGAAGCCTCTCCTTAAAATGGCGTCCAAAAGTCACAGCAATCCAAGAAGCCAAGGATCTAAACCAGCTGGGTTTGGATGTACTATTCGGCTCACTCATAACACATGAGATTGAGCTAGAAGGATTGCTTGGAGGACCATCCTCTTCATCTAAGCCTCAGAAGGGTCTGGCTCTTAAAAGCCAAGTAAAAAGATCTTCCAAGGCTCTCAAGGCCGAAGAAGTTTCTGAATCAGAAGATGAATCAGACTCAGAAACAGAGGAAGATGACATCTCTCTTCTGGTTAGAAAAATGAAGAAAGCTTGGAAGAGAGGACCAAGCAAAGGCAAGGAGATTACTCCTAAGAAAGGAAAGCTAAAGCCTTCTGAAGCCACATGCTATGGTTGTGGAGAAAAGGGTCACTTCAGAACGGAGTGCCCTCAGAACAAAGGGAAGAAGAAGTTTATTCCCATAAAGAAAAAGAAGGCAATGGCTGCTACTTGGAGTGACTCAGAAGAGGAAGATTCTGAGCCAGCAAACGAAGAGGAAGCTAACGTCTGCTTCATGGCTGGTACTGACTATATTCTGGAAACAGAATCTGAGTCAGAAGAGGTACCTAACTCCCCTCCTCTCTCATACTCATATAATGAGATCTCAGAACTCTATGAAGAGCTTCTGAGAGACTCAAACGAATTAGCTAACAGTTTCAGCAACTTAAAGAAAAATTACAAACATCTAGAAGCTGAAAATGATAGACTAATTCAAGAAGTTGAGAATCTAAAACTTGAAAGAGATGATTTTAAAAACAGATATCTTGAAAGTCACAATATCTATCAAGCTTTAGAAACAATGTCTTATGTAACTGTCGAAAAGGCTGAACTAGCCTTAATAGAATTACAAAAGACCAATGAGCTTCTCACTTCTGATCTAGTTAAGATGGTCAATGGTGGGAAAATGATGACTCTTTTACTTGGAGGTCAAAGACCTTACAAAGATAAAAGAGGACTTGGATATGAAGAAGTTTTCGAACCCCATGACCTTGATCCATCATTAACTAAATCACATCGCATGTGCATCTCATGTTTCAAAGATGGACATGGATCTGAGACATGCCCTATGCTTAGTAAAGGAAACACTTCTCTGCCCAAAAGGGCTAAGAAGGTTAAAAACTCTCAGAAGGCTAAGTCTTCTCAGAAGACAAGTCCTTCTTAGAAGGGCAAGTCTTCTCAGAAAGCGAAAGCTTCTGAAAAGGGGAAAGAAAAGGTTTCTGAGTCTCAGAACCACAATCCTTCTAAGAAAAGAAGACAAAAGGCAAATGACTGGAAGCAAGCACTGCTCCACCACCAAGATGAGCAGTGGTACTTGGACAGTGGCTGCTCAAGGCACATGACTAGAAGCAAGCACTGGTTCAGAAACCTTAAGCCCAAGAAAGGAGGAACGGTGCGATTCGGTGATGGTTCCAAAGGGAAAGTCACTGCCATAGGAGATGTTGGTAAGGATTCTTCTCACCAAATCTCTAATGTACTTTTAGTTGATGGCTTAACACACAATCTATTAAGCATTAGTCAATTCTGTGACAAAGGCTTAAAGGTTGAGTTTTATGCCAAATATTGCCATGTGACTAATCTCACTAACGGCAAGATCGTTCTGGAAGGAAAACGAGTTGGTAACATCTACGTTATCCATCTAGATGATCTAAAGGATCAAAATGTGAAGTGTCTTGTCTCTGTCCAAGAAGACAAGTGGCTTTGGCATAAGAAACTTGGTCACGCCCATATGAAGCTTCTTTCTGAGCTCTCTCAGAAAGGACTTGTAAAGGGTCTTCCCAACATCAAGTATCAGAAGGATGCAACTTGCGACTTCTGTGAAAAGGGAAAACAAACCAAAGCCTCGTTTCTTAGCAAAAGTGGAATCTCCACTCAGAAACCACTTGAGCTTCTTCTTCACATGGATATCTTTGGACCAACTAGAACGACTTCCCTTTCTGGAAAACGCTATGGTCTTGTCATAGTGGATGATTACTCCAGATTCACTTGGGTATTCTTTCTAGCTTCTAAGGAAGAAACATTTGAAAAATTCAAAGCTTTTGCGAAAAGATTTTCAAATGAAAAAGACTCTCACATTCACACCATACGATCCGATCATGGAGGTGAATTTGAGAATCATGCTTTTGAAAAGTTTTGTGAAAATCTGGGCATTGCTCACGAATTCTCTTCTCCCAGAACTCCTCAACAAAATGGAGTGGCTGAGAGAAAGAATCGAAGCCTTCAAGAGATGGCAAGAACAATGCTCTTAGAAAGTGGGCTTTCAAAAGGCTTTTGGGCTGAGGCTGTAAACACCTCATGCTATATTCAGAATCGAGTCTTTCTGAGACCAATTCTGAAGAAAACACCTTATGAGCTTTGGAAGAACAAAATACCCAACATATCCTATTTTCATGTTTTTGGTTCTTCGTGCTTCATACTCAACACAAGGGACAAACTAGCTAAGTTTGATCCTAAATCCGATGATGGAGTATTCCTAGGATATTCCTCTGTCTCTAAAGCCTATAGAGTCTATAACAAGAGGAGCAAATGTGTTGAAGAGACAATTCATATTAAGTTCAAAGAACTTAGTAAGGACTTGCCTCAGAAGGTTGCTGACTTAGAAGATGAATTTGAGAAACTCAATATCTCTTATGAGAAAGCCAAAAAGAAAATTCTTATAGATGACGAGAGTGATTTCCAATCTATGGAAAAGCCTTCTCCATCTAAAGAGAAATCTAAAGGCATCATTGAAGCTCCAGAACCTGATGAATCTATTTCTCCAACATCAATGGAATTTAGATTCTCAGAAGATCAAGCTTCTGATGACTCAGAATGAGAACCTTCTGTGTCGACTTCTCAGAACCCTATTCCTAAAGGATATAAAGGTTCAAGAGACTTGAAAAATGTCTCTCAGAATGAAGTCCTGGGTGATCCCGAGCGTGGTGTGAGAACCAGAAGGAACTACACGAATCTTGCTATGGTTTCTGAACTTGAACCCGAATCCATAGAAGAAGCGTTGGATGATCCTAGCTGGATAAATGTCATGCAGGAAGAACCAGACCAATTCGAGAGAAACCAAGTTTGGAAACTTACCCAGAAACCCAAAGGCAAAAGTGTCATTGGGACTAAATGGGTGTTTCGAAACAAACATGATGAAAATGGTCAAGTTGTGAGAAATAAAGCCAGATTGGTTGCTCAAGGGTACAACCAACAAGAAGGAATAGATTATGATGAAACCTTTGCTCCAGTCGCAAGATTGGAAGCTATTAGAATGTTGCTAGCTTTTGCTGCACATAAAGGCTTCAAACTCTATCAAATGGATGTAAAATCTGCCTTCTTGAATGGATACCTTTCTGAGGAAGTTTATGTAAAAAACCCCCTGGTTTTGTGAATTATACATTCCCAGAACACATATTTAAGCTCACAAAAGCTTTGTATGGTCTAAAACAAGCTCCTAGAGCTTGGTACGACAAATTGAGTTACTTTTTGCTTAAAAACGGATTCTCAAGAGGGAAAGTTGACACTACTCTATTCACCCTCTCAGAAGACTCTGGCTTTTTGATTGTCCAAATTTATGTTGATGACATAATCTTTGGTGCAACCAATGAACGGCTATGCAAAGGATTCTCCAAGCTAATGCAAGGGGAATTCGAGATGAGCATGATGGGAGAACTTAAGTTCTTCCTAGGATTGCAAATCAAGCAAGAGTCAGAAGGAACTTTTATACATCAAGAGAAGTATGCCAAAGAACTTCTGAGGAATTTTCTGATGGATAAAGTCAAGCCTATGAGCACTCCCATGCATCCTTCTCAAGTAATTGACTTGGATGAAAATGGTGAGAAAGTCTCAGAAAGCAACTATCGTGGCATGATGGTTCTCTTCTCTATCTCACTGCTTCTAGACAAGATATTCAACTAAGTGTTGGCATCTGTGCTAGATTTCAATCAAAGCCTAAGCAATCTCACTTAACTGCTGTTAAAAGAATTCTGCGATATTTGATTGGAACTACTAATCTTGGTTTATGGTACGAGAAAGGTTGTTCCTCTGATGTTGTAGGATATTGTGATGCTGACTATGCTGGAGACAGGATTGATCGAAAGAGCACAAGTGGATGTTGTTGCTTCTTTGGAAAATGCTTGATTACATGGTCTTGCAAAAAGCAGAACACCATTGCGCTATCAACAGCAGAAGCTGAGTATGTGTCAGCAGCAAATTGCTGCACTCAGATGCTTTGGATAAGGAACCAATTGCGTGATTATCAACTGAGGTATGAGAAAATTCCCATTCTCTGTGATAATACTAGTGCAATTAACTTAGCTAAGAATCATATTCAGCATTCACGATCCAAGCACATCGATATAAAACATCATTTCATTCGGGATCATGTGCAAAAGGGCGATGTTGAAATCAAATTTGTGAATACTGAGGATCAAATCTCAGATATATTTACAAAGCCTTTATCCGAGGATCGTTTTAATGTCCTGAAAGGGCTTCTTAATCTAAGACGTTTCTAAGTGTTTAATTTCTGAAAAATATCATCTTAGAAACTCCCCTTAGTCCTAAGCTTAGAATCTGAGACAGATAAGTTAGAGCTAAGCTTCTGAGCAAAATGTCAAGAAAACACGTTCTGAGAAAATCATCTCTTAGAAGACCCACCTCTCAGAAAGGAAGTCTTCTGAAAAGTCTCTCAGAAGGCGATAGTCTCAGAAGGACCACTTCTCTCAGAAGTGTGCCTTCCAAGAAATTAGTTACCAACGGTAACTTTTGAATTAAATTCTGCAACGACTACTTCTTACCTGCTCTATAAAAATCACAAAGTCTCATTCTAGATTTGATATTTGCTCTTCAAAATTCACCAAAAACGCTGTCAAATTCTCTTCTCACCTCTCCTCTCTTCTTTTATCCCTCTCTTCTCTCGCTCAAGCCTTAACATCATCCTCAATCAGCTGCCTACAGTGGAAATAAGAACATGAGTAAGGAAACTAACTCTTCTGATGGAAAACAGAAGAAGAAGAAAGATACTCACTCATCTTCTATAAAAAGAAGCATGGGTTCTGAGATACCTCAGAAGGTCTCTCAGAAGGAACCTAAGGCGATTATCTTGGCTGAAGATTCTGAGGAAATGTCGTCTGATCAAATCTCGATCGGAAAAAGGAAAACAGAAGCAGAAGCAGCCAAAAGGAAATGCAAGCAAGGTCGAGTGACAAACAAAGAAGCTACCAACGCTGAACTAATCTCAGAAACAGTTACTGAGGCTACTCATGTCTCAGAAACAATTGTTACCGAGTGTTATTCGGAAAGGAGTCAGCCTAACCAACACCCACACAAGGAGATCCAGGAGTGTTACTTCAATTTGATTAAGATGCCTCCTCTTCAGCTTGGTCCAACTCCCTCCATATCATATTCGATAAGTGAATTTAGCCCTCATAACGGAAAGGTAGAAATAAATTCACCTCTTTTGGGTCAATCCATGAAGAAAAAGATAATTGAAGCAATGCATCAACAGATGTCTACCTTCAAAGTACCAGATGAAGATCAGAGATCAGAGACAATGGGTCAACCAACGGACACCGTGGAGCTAGTTCAAGATTCTGAGGACACTCAGAAGCAGCCCTACGCTAAAGAAACTACTGAAGAAGAAAACGCTGAAGAAGAAGGAGAACCTCTTCCGGAATATCAAAGGAGAACCTCCTCCATCTTTTCCATCCGCTTCAAATCTGCCTTCTATCTCTTCACATGAGATACCTCTAGTATGCCCTCCAGGCGCTGATCAAACCGAAGTCCAGATGGAAATTTGCAGGCTTCTGAGCTATATAGCGGAGAAGCCGTAGCTCTAAGTCCGTGATGGCGTTTATGTTAGCCACCCTTTTTGATGTAACAACGGGGGAGAAGAAAAATAGATAATATTTTGGCTATATAAACAACTAGGCCTAGGATTTAGGGGGAGTAACTAGGATTTAGGGGGAGTAACAAATTAAGGGGGAGCCAAAAATTTTGTTTGTAACCCCATTTGAAATTAATGAAATATTTTTCATGTTTTGGCATCTCTTGTTGTATTAGAATGGTATTTCTGAAATTCACATACTTAATCATCAAGAAATACATGCTATAGATCTGATAATCTTAAACAGTACTCATACCTTGCATATCTATCTGTTGATTATCAAAGCCTTCAAAGAAAATAACAAAGCCTTCTCTCAGAAAGCTAAGTTAGTTTCTAAGAAAGCAAAAGTGCCTTCTGAGTAAGTTGTGAACTTAATCAGAAACACTTCAGAACTTAAGCAAAATTATTATCTTAAGACTTAAGTTGTTATCATCAAAATTGGGGAGATTGTAAGTTCCAGAACCCTTCTGAGAGAAATTGATATATTTCTCTTAGAGAGATAGAAAGTTTTAATGATAACAAAGTAAGCCATAAGTATAAAAATTTTACTTAAGGTATTGCTAATATGTGTGCTAAGTGTCTCAGAAAGCTTAAACTTATGGAACTCCATGAGCAAGATCAAGACAAACAACGAGTAGCCATATGAATTAAAAGATGAAATCATAGCGTGAAGGACATCAGAAAGGATGCTCAAGAAACGCAAAAGGTGAAAGTGCAGTTCTGAGTGAAGAACACTGTCGCCTCAGAAAGGTCTCAGAAGACCTTGCGACTGGTGGTTCTCAGAAGGGTCTTCCCTCAGAAGGGTCGCCTCAGAAGTCCATACATCTCTTAGAAAGTTGGACTCAGAAGCAACCAAGTGTCAAGACTCAATGGATGAAGCATTCATTCTCAAAAAGCTCGAAACAGCAAGCCAAGGAAGTGGGAACACGCGCTCTGCACAAGACAGAAAAGTTCCTCATTTCGCGCTGACTGTTGCAGGGGGCCGTTCTGAGCCAGACACAGCCACATCAGCAAAGTGAAAGCTTCTATTTTCTCGGCTCTTTGATGCCTATATATATGAGTTCAATTCCAGAGCATTGTGACGAAATTCTTGTGCGAAAAATTCTTGATTAAACATGCCAAAACTCTGTTGAATTGAAAATCATTTGCGAAAACTTAGAACTTTCTCAGAAAGACAATGTTACGGAATTGTTCTTCTAACTTTGCGAAAATCTTCTAGTTTTGTATTGGTGTAAATTCTTACATTTGTAAGTTAAATCTAGAAGTCTACTAAGCGTCAAATTAAGTTTGTAACTTAATCTTAGTAGTTGGTTTTCGAAGCAAAAACAATTTTCAAAAACGCTAAGTCCTTCGTTGTTTGAAGGCAGTTTTAAGTCCTCGATTGTCTGAGGCAAGTTTAAGTCCTTAAGTGTTTAAGGCAAGCAAAGTCCTCGGTTGTGAGGCAAGGTAAAGTCCTTAATTAAGTTAAGGCAAGGAAAGCCTTCTAGTGTTGGAGGCAAGGAAATCCACTTTGGATTGTGAAATGGTGAAAGTCCTTGACGTGGTAAAGGCAGTGTTGTCTGGGAAGGCACATTAAGAAGAATATCCAAAAGAACTCTCAACTGAAGGTTGAGGACTGGAGTAGGTTAGTTAGAACCGAACCCGTATAAAATTCTTTGTGTCCAGCTTTTCTCTCTTACTCCTTACTTGTGTAAATCTTTGTGAAAATCTACAAACACGTTTTAACTTATTCTGAATTGTGAAAACCCATTAAGTTAAACTCAGAAAGCGTTTGAGTGACATTAACTTGAAATAACTTTCATAAACCCCTCAGAAAGGAACGTTCTTAGGAAGGTAAAGTTCTAAGAAGCTTAACCTTCTCAGAAAGCTTATTCCGCTGCAAACACTCAAATCACCTTTCTGAGTAAACAGCTTTCTAAGAAAAGTTTTTAACAAGTAATTTTTAAAAACAAGCACGATTCAACCCCCTCTCTCGTGCACAAATACACCTTCCAAGGTATAATTAGAATTTTGGGGTTTTACATTCTCCCCCCCCCCCCTTTTAAAAAGAATTTCGCCCCCGAAATTCCATATCTGTGTAAATTACCAAACACATATCGTATAGGTATTATACTTACCCTCGGCCTTAATCTCAGATCGAATTTCATTATTCACGCTCACTGTGACGGTCCTTCCCTGGTACTAGGATCTGAAGGAGACTGGTGACACTCCCTGGCGATATGTCTTGGCTCACCACATCTAAAACACACCCGCGGCCTAGCAAGACAAACTCCCCAATGTTTCTTATTACACTGAGCACAGATGGGTTTCTCCGGGGCTCTAGTGGTCATCACTAGATTAGGTGAAGATGACTCCTGATAAGGTTGAGAACTCCTAAGAGATCGAGATGGAGACTGTTGTGGTGAAGAGTGTCGTCTCTTGAATGGAGGAGCCTGTGGTGTTAGATCCCTTCTAGGAGTCTCTAGTGAAGTATTATCTCCCAGAAGGCACGCATGTTCATGCACTCTGCATGCCTCTACTAACTGAGCATAGCTATCAAAGTGAAGGTGGTTCATTGTCTTCTGCATCTTCTGTGTTAACCCATTCCGATACTTCATACACTTCCACGATTCCAATGGATTTCCTTGAAACATCTCTGAGAATTTAATGAGATGCTCAAACTGTGCGGTGTATTCAGCAATAGTCATTCGTCCTTGTGTTAGATTCAAAAATTCTCGCTCCTTAGCTTCTCTTATAGATCTAGGAAAATATTTTTCATAGAAGAGTTCCTTGAATCTGTTCCAAGGAATAGGAATCCCTGCAGCATCCATTCTGGCTTTTTCTCCTCTCCACCAATTCCCTGCATCCTGTTGCAGCATGAATGTAGCAAAAGTAGTTCGCTGTAGATCGGAGCACTGTATCACAGTAAATATCTTCTCCATCTCCTCAATCCAATCCCCTGCCATCGTTGGATCAACAGAACCTGTGAACACTAGGGGATTTACACCCCGAAACTCAGCAAATCGGGCATTCCCCCTATCTGTCTCCGGATGTGGTATGGGTGGAGTCTGGTGCCTCATAACTTCCGCTAACTGTTGTACCGCCCTTGCCATTCCTGCCAATGCCTCCCTAGTCCCCTGATTGCCATCCGAACTGAAGGTGTATTTGTGCACGAGAAGGGGGGGTTGAATCGTGCAGGTTTAAAAGTTACTTCTTAAAACTTTTCTTAGAAAGCTGTTTACTCAGAAAGGTGATTTGAGTGTTTGCAGCGGAATAAACTTTCTGAGAAGGTTAAGCTTCCTAGAACTTTACCTTTCTAAGAAAGTTCCTTTCTGAGAAGTTTATGAAAGTGTTTTAAAGTTGATTTCACTTAAACGCTTTCTGATTTCAACTTAATAGGTTTTCACAATTCTGATTAAGTTAAAAACCGTGTTTGTTGGTTTTCTTAGAAAGTAAGAGTTGAAGGAAGAAAAGCTTAACACAGAGAAATTTTTATACTGGTTCGGTTTTAACTAACCTACTCCAGTCCTCAACCTTCTGTTGAGAGTTCTTTAGATATTCTTCTTATCGTGCCTTCTCAGACAACACTGTCTTTACCACGTAAAGGACTTTCACCGGATTTCCTTGCCTCCAAATATAGAGGACTTTCCTTGCCTTAACTTAATTAAGGACTTTACCTTGCCTCACAACAGAGGACTTTGCTTGCCTTAAACACTTAAGGACTTAAACTTGCCTCAAACAATCGAGGACTTAAAACTGCCTTCAAGCAACAAAGGACTTAGCGTTTTTCGAGAATTGTTTTTGCTTCGAAAACCAACTACTAAGATTAAGTTACAAACTTAATTTGCCCTTAGTAGACTTCTAGATTTAACTTACAAATGTAAGAATTTACACCAATACAAAACTAGAAGATTTTCGCAAAGTTAGAAGAACAATTCCGTAACATTGTCTTTCTGAGAAAGTTCTAAGTTTTCGCAAATGATTTTCAATTCAGCAGAGTTCTGGCACGTTTAATCAAGAGTTTTTCGCGCAAGAATTTCGTCACAATGCTCTGGAATTGAACTCATATATATAGGCATCAAAGAGCCGCGAAATTAGAAGCTTTCACTTTGCTGATGTGGCTGTCTCTGGCTCAGAACGGCTCCCTGCAACAGTCAGCGCGAAATGAGGAACTTTTCTAACTTGTACAGTGCGCGTGTTCCCACTTTGCTTGCTGTTTCGAGCTTTCTGACAAAGAATGCTTCATCCATTGAGTCTTGACACTTGGTTGCTTCTGAGTCCAACTTTCTGAGAGATGTACGGACTTCTAAGGCGAACCTTCTGAGGAAAGACCCTTCTGAGAACCACCAGTCGCAAGGTCTTCTGAGACCTTTCTGAGGCGACAGTGTTCTTCCCTCAGAACTGCACTTTCACCTTTTGCGTTTTCTGACTATCCCTTCTGATGTCTTTCACGCCATGATTTCTTCTTGTAATTCATAAGGTTACTTGTTGCTTGTCTTGATCTTACTCATGGATTTGCATAAGTTTAAGCTTTCTGAGACACTTAGCACACATATTAGCAAAACCTTAAGTAAAATTTTTATTCTTATGGCTTACTTTGTTATCATTAAAACTTTCTATCTCTCTAAGAGAAATGTATCAATTTCTCTCAGAAGGGTTCTGGAGCTTACACGAACTACTCCCAGACGACCTCATCTGACGTCTTTTTGGTGCCATTGTACCTGTACACACCAACACAATCACTGAGGTGATCAATCTCAATAATCATATTAGGTATATACAACCACCACAGTACCAAATAGACAAATCATGCCTTACGATAACCCACTACAAGCATGAAACTACCGTACTATGCAACAAAAGCATAGAAGGCCATAACCCCAAGCCTTAAGGTTCGACCTGCTCTGATACTAAAATGTAACACCCCAATAATTACCTCTTTATGCTTAAGTCACGTAGAGTTAATTACCGGAAATTATCATCTTGTTTCAGAGTTTAAGTTTGAAATTAAGGATACGCGGAAAAATAGGGCCAACAATTTTCATAAAAGAACGTAATTTAAAAATCTCGGCTTGTACGTGACGAGGTATAATCTGATACACCAAACGATGAATCTACGGATTACATATAACCAGATTTCCATAAAACACATAAATGGCCCAATACATACAGATAGTCTCACATACATAAGAAAACAAATATAACGCAAAATCCAAAATAGATACTACAATATTTAAATACTAGAATTTCTAAGAGAACTATAAGCGTGTACAGACACTTATACTTCCCTTATAAATCCTTCTGAGTAAAATATAGTACATAACATAACATAATATCATATACGGAAATATCTAAATCCCTAATGTCCTAAACTCTTTGGATGTCTGAGCCTCGATTCTCTTGCAAATCCGGATCCGTTCACCTAGCGGAATACCTGTATCTAAAACAAAAGGTGGTGGAATTGGGGTGAGCTCCACGGACTCAATAGGGGGATCACTCCGGTTTATTATGAAATAAGTGAAATATGCAGAGACCATATTAATAATATTTTCACAAATATATATTTAATTCCGGAGTGTCTTACCTATATGCTTCTTGTTAATTATATAAATGTTATGCAACAATAAATAATCATCATCGTGCTAACATTGGATACTTAAAAATATGTTCGTTATCATGCAACGGTTGCATAATCAAAACGATGCATACGGTCACATGTCTAAAATATAACCATTCATATAAAAGTTACACAATCAACATCATGCATACACCTGGCCCCTAGGCTATGAGCTCATACCTATCTAGTTTTCTACTAGATCTCTGCGGGGAAGAGAGTTTTTATTCACTTTCTTTACAAATCGATATTGGGGACCGAGGGTGCCAACCTCCCTTGCCAATTCCGTTTCCACAGAAAGCTACTCATAAATCTCATTTTCTAATTCACATGACCTTTCACAGCTTCTTTAATATATCAGCATGCATATTATACATTATATGCTCATCATATCACATATATCACATACATGTAATCATAAAAACATAGATGATCTCATATATCATCTTTTCTTTAAATTCTCCATTTCCAATAAACAATATTCATTTCTGATATATATATACATATACATATTCATCATGATATTTCTTTTAAAAACATGTATAAGCTTAAAATCTTTAAAATACCAAATATATCAGAAAACACCATTCTGCAGGAAACTCTGCGATCTGGTCGCTCGCGCGTCCTCTGCGGCCGCTAGCGCCCAGGTCGGTTCTCCACACTCGCTAGCGCATGTAATCTGGCCGCTAGCGCGTGTGCACTCGCTGGCGGCTGTGTTGTAGCCGCTAGCGAGCAGCTCAATTCTGCACCCATATCAGTTTTCAAAACAGCAACCATTTGATGCAAAGAAAGACATGTACTCGAATCTGATGCATGAAAACACATTAATACATAACTTAACATAAATCTAAACCCCTACCTCTTGTAGTTTCTCTCTATCCAAGCGAGAAATCACTTTTTGTTCTTGAATTCCTTGCTTAATACTTCACCCAAGTTTTCTTAATGATGATGATGATCTATCTATGGTTTCTAATGATCTTTGTTCGGTTATAATCAAAGGAAATGATGAGAGGAATCTAAATATGTGATTTATTCTTTGGTTTGATGAGGTTTTGGTGATGAAAGGTAAGTATGAGTGTTGGTAAGCTTAGAGAGTTCATGAGAGAGTTGAAAGTGTTCTTGGAGGATGGAAGAGATGATTCTGATGTTTGAAGGCTTCCTCTGGAGTTATAAGGTGGGTTGGGACGGAGGGACCTAATGGAAATATCAGAAAGATGAAGGGTGGGGGGTGAAATGCAAAATGACAGAAATTCTGTTCTGTCACGATGCTGGTCGCTAGCGAGGGACATGCGGCCGCTAGCGACTAACTTCTGCAGCCTCACCCGCTAGCGACTAGAACTGGTCGCTAGCGAGCAGTTGCTGATACATGACAGCAGCAGCAGCAGTTTCAAGCATCTAAAACTCCAAAATGCACCTAACACTCTCTAAACCATTTCTAACACCCTAGACACCCTTTTCACACCTATATAAACTTATACATAACCATAAATACCTAAAATCTGTCATGATTGTTTCTTAACTTCCTTCCCAAGGTTCTTAGTCTATTTTATCATATTTAACTCATATGCAATGCATCTATCATCCTAATACACATAACACATATCAAAATAACACATATACATCAAAATACATCCCGATCACATACATATTCCAATTACACCTTGATTAAAGTGATTATGACTAAATCCCTCTAATTAAGGTATAATTAGAATTTTGGGGTTTTACATAATGAGTTTTTGTGGTTGGATGTGAGGTTTAGAGCTTAGGGAGTTTTGGGAGAGCTTTCTTGGAGTTCTTAGAGAGGAAGAAAGGTTTCTGATAGCTTTAGGTGGCTCTTCTGGAGTTATAAGGAGGTCCTGGACAGAAGGACCTATGAGCAATATTAAAAAGATGGAGGGTTTGGTCTAAAATGCAAAATGACAGAAATTCTGTTCTGTCACGATGTTGGTCGCTAGCGAGCATCGTTCGGCCGCTAGCGACTGATACCACCGCATTACTCGCTAGCGCCTTATCATAGTCGCAAGCGACGTGCCACTGCCGCCTTACCCGCTAGCGAGCTACAACTGGCCGCTAGCGAGCACCTACCGATACATGACAGTAGCATCAGTTTACATACTCTAAAACTCCAAAATGCATATAACATTCTCTAAACCATTTCCAACATCCTAATCAGCATTTTTACACCTATGTAAACTAGTACTTAACCATAAACACCTAAAATCTCTCGCGATTGTTTCTTGAACTCTCTTCCTAGACTTCTATTCTTTTATATCATACTTTAACTTATATGCAATGCATCTATCATCATCTCATACACTTAAAACACATAATGCACATAACACATATCAAACAATGCATACACATCAAAATGCATTCCCATGACCCACATATTCCAGTTATGCCTTGATCAAGGTAATTATAATCAAATCCCCTTAATTAAGGTATAATTAGAATTTGGGATCTTACAGAAGCAAAAACACTCTTGTTTATTGAAATCGATTTGCCAAACATCTTTTTGAAAACATGGGCTGACAACAAGTTGGAAAAACACGTCTTTTCATTCACGTGTAAAATTTCTTTTCGAAAACACTTTTCACTTTATTTTCTAAACAAAACAAGGGTGTGATTAACACACGAGAAAACACATGAGGCCAAGATCAACCAGAGATGAGTAACCATCCATGGTTAACTAGCCAAGGCAGTCAACTCTTAGCCAGGGTCAACAATCCTTAACAGACCTTGACTAGACCTTAACTAAACTACAAGTAGCTCAGCTTCAGGCCTAGACTCGCATCACACAATTCCCATCGTACTCACGTACTGGATGGGTTCCAAATAATGATGATTAAGGCTAGTCATTACCAAAACAAACGAGCGAATTGTAAATGCTTACCCCTGGTGAGATCGTCTGACTTCTCCACGTTCTCTGCACTAACCGTGAACACGCGACCTGTAACATCCCAATTCATTAACTATGCCATGGACATAATTAACAATTTGCAATGTTACATAACACCCAAAAACCCCATGTTTTTTTTTTGAAACGTATATGTAAAATATATTTTCGTAACCCATATAACGATAAATGGATAGCGAGACTCAAAGCCATGACCAATCAGATTAATAGCACGAATAGATAACCTGGATAAGCGTCTAGAATAACAATAGGAAATGCCAATAATATAATAAAGGCCCATGCAACAAATGGCTATGATATTACAATATAACATAAGCATCAGAGTGGAAAATATAAAAGGTTCGAGTGTATCAGGATCCTGTTTAGTACATACAGAGATAATAAAGGAGCTGACATGATCAAAATACACAAGTGTGAAATCCTGGTCCGAATATACAAAAGAGGACTCGGGTAAAATTGTAGTGTTGTCAAACACATATACATGTCAATAAGAGCTAAATCCCACGCAGGGGTACAAAAAGGCTCCATATAAATAACTTATAAACAAAAAGGGGGAAACAGTTAAAGGTCAGTTGCACGTCAGTTGAGGTGGTCACGGTCAATGCCTCATCTACTAGCACTCCCGGCGTCCTCACTCATGTCTGAGCCCGTGGCAGAAGAAGGCGCCTCAGACTCCACTACGATGTAATCAACGTCCGACCAAGAACCCGCCGAGTCATTGCTCTGGTAGCACCCATCCTCCTCTGGACCTGACTCGGTCGACACCGAAGCGGGAGAAGGTGGCGGAGGCGGCGGTGGAGAGGCAGGCGCACTAGCCGGCGCTGGAGCTGGAGCAGGAGTAGGGGCAGGAACGGGACCAGGAGCAGGAGCAGGAGCACGGTACCTCGCTATAAGCTCTGGGATAAAGAAGCGATGTACCCTCGAGATGGTGGACGCGACAGTCACCGCACCGGTGGCTGGTGTGTAGCTGGACCAAGCGAAATCAAAGGTCTCGTGGCGCGGCGGCGGCTGGTCCATCTAGAATAGAATCATCGCAAAGAGAGCGTAAGAAAGAGATGTCTTAGTGAGTTACCTTGTGCACATGGATCTACGTGCTCGATGTTATCGATTCTAGCTAGTCAAAGTAATACTTGTATAAAACAGGACTTTAATTTTCTCAAAAACTCAAGTGCTTACTTTGACTAGGTCAAACAACTTAACGATCCGTCTCTAAAGGGGAAACCTATGAGTCTTTCTAAGTTTTCGCGGTTCCCTGAATGTACAGTTAATGCTCACCCCTCTCACATATCATTAGAGCCAACCATATCAGTTGCTAACAACAATTATACATTATTATGCAACAAGCCAGCACTTTCGCATTATTTATATTAATAAAACATGCATGAGAGCACTTCAAATTAACATATCAAACTTTGAGGCGTATCCGAATACACCCACCTCCTAGATACCCTCCAATGGCATATTCGAATACAACCACCTCCTAAATAGCCAAGCACGGCATACTCGAATCCACCCAAACTCCTAAGTAGCCGGCAACAGCATACTCGAATCCACCCATCTCCTAAGTAGTTGGGAAAGGCGTACTCGAATCCACCCAAACTCCTAAGTAGCCATTTAATACTTCAATCTTCCAACTCAACACAACCACACGACACATGTACAAGTCTCTACATATTCATCTAAATCATAAATTTTCAATGTCATAGTATGTACTTTCAAAATTCACAACTAAGTAGCTCATCATTCATAATTCACAATTCAATCACATTATCACATAATCCATAATCACTTCACGAGAGCATCTCATAATTTACTTTAACCTCTATTAAGGGATTCTACTTCCCACATTAACATAGCATGCTTGCACATCATTATCTCAACAATTACATCGTCACATATAGCTCCATCCACATAAACTAAACATTTCAATTTCATAATACTTACATAAAAAGGTTTGGGTTCTCCGAATACCACATTCTTACTTTGAACTAAAGTATTAAGGCTCTCATCATACACATAGCTTAATCTTATATTTATCTTTATCAAATTTCTCAAACTTCCCATGTCACACTTTAGATCACCAACCTTTACACATAAACTTGTATATTTCCATTTCTCTTTTTAGGATTAAAAACATTATGACATACTCATTTTCATCACCTTAAAATAGCATGTTAACCCCATAATCATTATTTGAAAACTTGTACTTAAAATAGGATGAAAACAAGTGAAATTCTACTTTTTCTGGTGCATGGGATCGATCCTCAGGGGTCTAGGATCGATCCTGCACTAAAACATTTCCTCTCAGGTGAAATTTTGCCCAGGGGATCGATCCTCAGGGGTCTGGGATCGATCCCCCCATAAATTTTTACAAAAAACTCATTTTCGCAGCACGGGGATCGATCCTCTCATAGTGGGGATCGATCCCCACTTAAATTTTTCCAAAACAACAACATTTTTCACTTGGGGATCGATCCTCCAATGGTGGGGATCGATCCCCACAGAACAGATTTTGCAGAAAACACAGAAAATCGTGTTCTGGCTCATCCTCACTCCAAAATCTCATACCCATTCATCCAAATGCTCAAAATTCATCACCCACACTTATATACACATATCATAAACATCATAACTCAAGATTAACTCATCAACAAGGAGGGAAAATCAAAATTTCTCATGCATGCAAGCAACACAACATGCAAGTACTTAAATAAGCTCCACACATGGTCATTCAGCCATGGATTCATGGCTCCCAAGCATGCACGAAATTTAGGCCCTATCTCAGCAAGCTACAGCAACCAAATCACTCATCCATGAAGAGAAAACATTAGATTAAGATGATAGGAATGGTAACTCACTAGATTGTCTTGAGAAATGCAAGAAGAAGAGGTGTTGATGGTGGTTCCTTGGCTCCCTCTAGTGGTGGCCGAAAATGGTGAGGAAGAGGGAGGAGAGAAAGCTCTGAAATGTGTGTGTTTTGATGAAAATGCAAATGTGTTTGAAGGGGAGGAGTTAGTCGAGGCTTATAATGCTCCAAGGGGTGAGTGTTGTGTTATTTTGTGTTGTTTTAATGTTAAATGTGTTTAGGTGGTGAGTATGAGTATGTGTTTGAGTATGATGGTGAGTAAGGAATTGCAACTAAGTTTTATGGTGAGAGTCTAACAAATTTTGGAGAGCTCAGGGTCCTAAAAAGTTGCTCCGGTTGTGTTTAGGATCTAGCTCAGGCTCTCTCTCAGGTTACTCAATAACTCACTAAACATTCAATATTTAAAATAAGAAATGGCATATGATCGTTATGAAAATTTCCTTAATATTATGAGACTCTCAATAAATCTAAAATAATTATCTCGCTATATTATTAATTTCACATTATTTGTATATTAAAAGGATTTCTCCTAAAAATCGTAAAAATGCGAAATTTAATTATAATAACTTTAAAATCATAATTTTCCAATATTGGTGAGAATATTTTCTAAATATTTTCCAAACACCAATTTGGGACTCTAAATTTAAATATTAAGGTCTCAACAAAATTTTTATAACGATCATTACCCTTCTTAGGGGTTCTCTAGCTCGTACAATAATAATATTAAGTTTGCCTTACTTCTCAAACAAACTTAAATTATTATATAACACTTACTCACACAAAACAAATACATGTACGCTTATGTGTATATGCATATATATATATATATATATATATATATATATATATACAAATTATTTTATTCACAAGGCATAAAATATGTACCCTTACATATATGCAATTTATTTATACTCACATAAGCACCTCTTGCACTTTAATATATCAAGCATAATTATATATATGTTACTACTTCAATATATATATATATATATATATATATATATATATATATAAATAAACTTAGTACCAGTCTCTTTCCTGAGTAAGGAAATTCACTTAAATCCAAACACACACACCACTCACTTTAGTTCCGTAAAATACATCTATCTCAGGCAACACCATATAGCTCGTTTCATCATCAAATACCAATCATCAGTTAAAATAATAAATCTTAGCACCACGTTACCTATGTGCGCACTACACATGTATATATATATATACCTATATATCAATCACATAAAACATATCATGAAATATCACCTCATACATATATAGCTCTAGGCTCCGGACACCGAAATCCGCACCGGCGACTGAGAATACACAAAAGCAAGAAAATCCCGAATCACGGGTGTTACAAGACCCTGATGTTGTGGCTTCAAGGAAGAAGAAGGTCGTGGATTGGTACCTCTGCAATCCTTGACATAATGGCCTGGCTGACCGTAACGGTAAGAAACGCCCTTCCCACGGAGACACTCTCTGATGTGACCCTTGCCACAAGTGGCACATCGTGGTGAGCCGGGTAACGCCCGGGGTGCTATTACGGCTGGGCGCTTCTGCTGCTGCTGTGGTCGACGATGAGACTTGGTCCTTGGTGGCTGACCATATGGCTGAAAGTGAGTGGGGGTCTGGCGTCTGTTCTGAGAACTCTGGGGTGCCAAACCCTCCCTTGGCGTCTCATCTCTCGGGGGAGCATCCCCTCGGCTCGCCTCCTCAACACTCCTGCAGGTGTCAACCATCTCTGAGTACTCCTGGATCTTCAGGGGAGCTACCAAGCTCCGTATCTCGGGCCTCAAGCCACATAGGTATCAGATGCATCTGATGGCCTCATCCACATCACTTGGCGGAACACGGAAGAACTTAATCAATTCATCGAACCTCCTGGTGTATTCTAAAATCGACATCATCCCCTGGTGCAAAGCGAGGAACTCTCTCTCCTTGGCTTGCATGACTGCTTCTGGAAGATACTTCTCGTAAAAGAGGACCATGAACTGCTTCCAGTCGATGGAGACGCCGACAACCTCCAAGACCTTGCACGTATCTGACCACCAGACTCCGGCTTCACCCACCAGCATGAGAGCGGCATGCGTAACCTTCTGTCTTTCTGAGTATGGCATAGCTGAAACCACCTCTTCCATCATGAGAATCCAGTCGATAGACACACTTGGATCGGGGGACCCGGCGTACATGATGGAATTAACCTCACAAGAACCGGAGACTCGTAGGTGCCTAGAACCCTCTTCCTAACCGTAACGATTAGGCTGCCTATGATGACTCTTCTACTGCATCACGTGCTTCTTGCCATTAGATGTCCTTGCTGGAGCGCCTTGGTCTTTCATGGTGGAAGAAACGTTCCTCGTACGTCTGCTAGGTGCCATGTCCCTGTGCACACAAAACAATCAACATCGAGTTGATCAGGCTCCATATCAACGCTAAGTATGCACAGTTACTCTGACAGTCAAGCAAAACAGTCATGCACCTCAACACTAGCTAAGACACATAAGAGGCTTCACGCATGACATAGCTACCGTACATGCAATAATAGCATAACAGGTCGATTACCCCAAGCCCTGTAGGATAGACCTGCTCTGATACCAAAATGTAACACCCTACTAGATAGCCCTTAACGCTTAAGTCATTTTAGGCCATTTCATAAGGGTTACCTCCTGTTATCATGTTTTATCTTTATATTTAAAATATATATACGCGGAAAATATGTGGGAGAAATTTTCGTAAATCATTTGCGGAATAGAAAATAAGGGCCTTGCGAAATAATACAACGTATATAGGTGCGGAAGCAAATAATCCTGAATAAATCTCAATATAATAAAATAACCAATCATAGTCTCCCAGAACATACATCAGGAAATAATAATAATAATATGTGTGATCTCATGAGCCCAAAACTGAGACTCACAAGACTCCACTAATACAATCCATCAACATAAGTACTTGCTGGCTAACATAGGTCTCGACTTAGGAAAAGTAAATGAAAATAAACAATAAATCAGAGACATATAATCCATAAATGAAATAGCTTAAAAGACGTGGTCTACAATATGTATAGCGGAAGCTAAACTAAGGCTGCGCGGGCTCCAATCTTGCTTCGTCATCCTGCTAGTACTCATCATCTAAAATGTTGGAATAGCGTGGGGTGAGTACTTGAAAGTAACTCAGTAGGGGAGCCGCTCCGGGTTTATTAATTAAATAAGTGAGCATGAATGAGTTCATTTCAGTTATTAGTTTCAAAACAATCTTGTCCCGTAACGACTACCTAAGTGCATATTGTTCCTTTTAAATTAAAGACATGCATAAATAACATAAATAATAACTCTTGTGTAGTGTACTATGTGCTCAACTGACAAATATACAAATATATATCATCAAGTAACATTCTTTGTTTGCAAATAATAAATCATATCTCTTGCTTAATTATCTTGAGTCTTTTAAGCATACTTAGTATGCCTGTGGATCTAACTTATTTAGAGCACGCCCTTTTCGTGCCTGTAGATCATTTACATTGTTTTGGCCTGCCCGCCCTCCTATGCCTCTGCATCGCCGACCCTAGGCATGAGCTCATCCTATACTATTGGGTAGAGGGGGGAAAAATTCACCTTCCGCTAGTGAGCCGTTACAACCGAGGTTGCCAGTCCCCTGTAACGTTCGCCACGAACGAATAGGCTATTCTGTGTGTCTTAACTTTCTTTTCACTTTGCACATTAATCTCTTTGTATAACAATTATTCATATAATCATATACATCATATAATAATATAATCATACATAATATACATCTCATCATTAATCATCATATAATCATATAATCACATAAAAGCAACACCTATACTCAGTACAACATATACATATTCCATAAATAATTATATAATTCAATATACAAGTCGTATAACGCATTAGGGAGCTTAAAAGGGTCAAAACATGTCAACTTTCGCAAAAGGGGTGAGATACAGCGTGAAAAACGCGTCGGGGCGGTGCGATCACCGCTGGGGCGGTGCACCACCGCCGGGGCGGACAGCCACCGCTAGGGTGGACAACCACCGTTGGGGCGGCCAGGCTTGACGGCGTCGGCCGCTGGGGCGGCCGTGCTTCGTCCTGTTCGCAGGACTTTGCGATTTTCGGTAGTTTTTTCTCCAAAAAGCCATTTTTAAACATCCAATTGATGAAAAACTTTTCTCAAAACACCTTTAACTCATAGAAACACTATCTCAACACTTTTAATCGGTAAAAACGTTTTCTCTTTGAAATAATTTCACAAAAAGTAACCCTTTCATGAACCCTAATGGGAAAAACGACCATAACATCAATTCCATAAATTCATCAGTAATATGCACGATTTAAAATGCCTAACCCCTAACTCTTGAAGACAATTACGAATATGCAAAGAGAAACCCTTTCCCGACGTTGCTCTCGTTGGAAATCTCTCTCTCTAGCCCCACGAATGGTCCGGTGACGCCGGAGACTCTTAATGGAGAAACGGAATCGGTAGAAAGGTCCGACTTTATGAGAGGATTAAGAATATGAGTTTATTTTCTGGATTGGGTAAGGTTTGATGGGTGTTTCGTGGTTTGGAGTATCAATGGCCTAGGGAGCTCTTGAGAGAGAATGGCTATGACGGCTAGGAGAAGGAGAAGAGTGTTTTTCTGAAGTGGAGAGGGTTACTAGTGTTTATATAGGGAGTGGCTAGGTCAAGAGTCACCGTGGGGCTCACCATTACTTAAAAATTACTAAAACACCCTAAAATATCCCAAATAATACCATAATGCTCATGTAACTTTTCTAATATTTAAATATAAATTAAAATGCACACATAGGCACATAAAATAAAATAAAATAAATAATAATATATAACACTAACATTATCTAATAACATCATGTAACTCATATAAATATTTCATATCATCATTCCTAACCTTATATATGCATCCAACATACTCTTCCACATACAATGAACACTCACATAGATACGCATAATTATCATGACATATAATTTACACACGTAATTCACATAGCATAGAATGAACACATATATACACACTTAAATCACGTCACACGTAAGGGTTTGACTAGAAGAAACTTATCCACCCAAATTTAATTAAATTCTAACCAAGATCAATTACCCTTAATTTCCCTCGATTAGGACTTAATAAAAATCGGGGTGTTACAAAGACAAAGGGTTAACACACAATTTAAGATCTCAAATTATATGTCAAGGTTTGATAATGAAAACTTATGCAAGATTAAGAAAAAAGCCTCAATTTACCCCAATGATTGTTCACACCCTCATAAACCACCAAGAGATTTAGTTACTCATGGAGGAAATACAAGGGCAGAAAATAAATTGAAATTAAAAGGAAATAAATGACTTGAACAATAAAGAGAAAGATTAAAGAAAGTAAAGACCAATAAATGCAAATTGGAAAGATTGAAGAACGAATAACTGAATTAATTAAAAGAGTAACTTACAAAACCCAAAGGGCTTGACGAATAACGTTGGAAATAACAATTGAGGAGCTAGAGCTATCTAGGAAAAGAAGATGGAATCCTGATGGAGAAAATAACTCTAACTAAAAAGCCTAGGGTTGAATAGTAAGAAACTAGGAAAAGAAAATAGTAAGAAATTGAAGGTGTGAAGAAGAGATGAAGAGATCTGGAAGTGAGGAAGTGATGAAGTGATGTGTTTTCTGATGCATTAGCCTTCTTTAAATAGAGTGAGCAACCTCCAAACCCTAGCTAATTGGGCCCCCATCTCGGCCTTGCAAATAGGTCTCTGCAATAACAGAATTGCGGCGCGGCGCTGGGGCGCTGATAGCTAGCTAGGGCGCCAGTGCTGTGCACGTGATGAGTTCTAGTAGGGTTCGGGCGCTGGGGCGCGCTGAGGGCACTGGGGCGCTCGATGCTAGTCCTGGATTCCACTGCTCCGCTTCTTGCTCAGTTCCTGATGTCTACTGCTCCAATAATTCCTATGAGCTGAACCAAAAATATAAAATACCCAAGATCAAGTGCAAGGGTCATCCTTGAATTGCAAAAACATCATAAAACTTATTACTTTAGCCTTTATTTTCATTAAGTCCCAAATAATTCCAAATTGTATTAAATACAATAAAAGAATAAAATAGAGCAAAGAAATGCATACAATCATCCAAATTAAGGGCATAAAATATTGGCAAAAACCACGTTATCAATGACACACGATATGGTCTGAATAATACCTCATAAAATAAATGCAAGTAAACAAACATAATCTCCCCAAACATACAATCAAGAAAGTAAATAATAATAGGTGTCATCTCATGAGCCTAAAACTGAGACCAAATCCATAAACTGAAATATAAATGTCGGCTAACATATGTCCGGACTCAGAGTAAATGCAAATAACTGCTAACATCAAAAGAAACGAAATCCACAACGTAATAACGAAACTAATAAGTCTGGAAATAGAATAAAATCCATGACTCCTCATCCGCTCCTGTATCCTGCTGAATCTCATCATCTAACATGGGGGAAAAACGTGGGGTGAGTACTGGGAAGTAACTCAGTAGGGGAGCCGCTCCGGGTTTATTAATAAAATAGGTGAAGCATGAATGAATTCAATTTCAGTTATAAGTTCAAAAACCATCTTTCCCGGAACGACTTACCTAAGTGCCTCTTGTTCATTTTACATCATACATACATTATACATAAGCATATCTTTCGTGTGTGTGCTCTAGTGCCATCTAGTCATATAGGGAAAACTAAATTAAATATCTTTCTACGTTTCCTTAGACTTTACTGTATTGCAAACTCATAACATTCTATCTCTTATTATGTCTTATGGCCTATCCACCCTCCTGTAACCTCCGCTGCACCGACCCCTAGGCATGAGCTCATCCTAATGAAATGGGGAAAGGGGGATATTCACCAACTGCAAGTGAAGGACCTGTAGCGCTGAGGATGCCAACCCCCTCCTACAGCCTCTCAGTCACAAGCCGAAGGCTACTATGTATCTTTGCGGCACCCAGTGACGTCTTTATTAACTACGCGCCACCCGGTGACGTCTTGACAACATACATGCGCCACCTAGTGACGTCTCAGTTCGCACACAACATATACATGCATCACATAATTCACATAAACATATATTATCATCATTTATCTCATGTAACATAACATATCAACACATCATCATCCAATCAGCATTTAAACTTGCATACAAATCATAATTAACTCATACATATCATCCATACTAGTTGTAGAACGCATTAGGGTGCATAAAGGGCCAAAACAGTAAATTTTTGCACTAACAGCACTATTGTAATCGATTACACGGGCTGGTAATCGATTACTGTAATCGATTACACAGACTGGTAATCGATTACTGTAATCGATTACGCAGCTCTGTAATCGATTAACAGAGAGCAGCGTTTTCTCGCGATTGGAAATTCAGACACCGTAATCGATTACGAACCCGTGTAATCGATCACGAAGTCGTGAAATACGATTCTAGAGTTCCAAAAACACGATTTTCAATAGCCATTGGCCAAAATATGAATCTAACATCGTCCCAATCGATAGAAAACATTGTCATACCATTATCAAACATAAAAATACTTTTAAAACACTTCTCAATTCGTAAAACCCCTTTCTTTTTTAAAACCAATTTCATAAATCAACCCTTTCATGAACCCCTAATGGGAAAAACAACGAACAACGTTCAAAACTTTATCAATTTATCAACATTCATGCAATTACATAACGTTTAGAATGCCTAACCCCTACCTCTTGAAGAAAATCCTTGTTCTTAGACGAAACCCTAGCTTTACGAACGACCCGACTCCAACGATGACCCTTTCCGGAGAAAAAGCACCGGTAGAAACGTTCGGCTCGGTGAGAGGTTCAAGAATATATAATTATTTTTGGGATTGGGTGAGTATTTGTGGGTGTTTCTTGACGTGGAGTGGCTATGGCTTTGAGAGCTTTTGAGAGAAAAAGCTATGGAGACTCTGGGATGATGTGTAACATCCCAATTGGTTAACTATGCCATGAACATACTTAACACCTTGACATGTTACATACACCCAAAAGCACCATATTTTTTTTTATATAGCCCTCTATGATGAATAAACGTCAGTATCGAAACTCAAGAGCCATGACTAATCAGAATTCGTTGCACGAATAGATATCCTGGAAGAGCGTCTAGAATAGCAATAGATAGGTGACAGGAATATAAATGGGGACCCATATATACATGGTCATACATCACCAATATATAAACATGTGTGTGTGCAATATAGAAATATCTGGTTGCCACGAGATTCCTGTCTTATACATATACAAAAATATATCTGAAAGGAATTACTCATAATATCTCAAATGAACAAAGGAAACCTTGACCCAAATTATATAAACAAATAAAATGGCCAAGGATAAAGATATATACATGATGTTTGTAATACGTGAAGCTACAGAGTCTGGCATTCTGCCAAGGAGTTAACAACACTTTCTCAGGCAGGGAAATACAAAAGAAATTCCTATACAACATGTCTAATATCAAGAACATAAAGAAACTAAGTTGGCTGCATCACAGATTGCTCGGTTCCGGCTCGCTCAATCTCCTCTCTACCATTCGCCCATCACTGGTCTTAAGTACCTCAGGTCCTTGGCTAGGGACTCGACCTCGGGTTCCTCCGGGAAGGAATCTACTTCCGGTTCTAGGTCGAACTCCTTTATCTCGTTGTCCTCCATCGCGGCATCGTTGTCGGGACAAGGATGGAATCAAGATCAAAATCATGAAGTGGGGTGTTCCGTCATAAGCTCCGGGATGAGGAACTGAAATACCCCAGGATAGTAGAAATCGCGATTCCGACGTTGGCGGCCGGTGTGAAACTCGCTTCAGCAAGCCATTCACCCTTGGTCATGAAGGGAGTGACGGCTACCTGCTGCTCCGTGATACCCTAGAATCGAAGCATTGAAAGAAATAGAATAAGACGGGGGTCGTCTTAGTGAGTTACTCAGAGCACACGGACCTACGTGCTCGATGCATCGATTCTAGCCAGTCAAAGTAATACTTTGTACAAACAACACTTTAATTCTCAAAAACACAAGTTCTTACTTTGACTGGGCCAAACATCTTACGGTCCGTTTCTAAAAGGGGAGACCTAGGAGTCTTTTTCTAAGTTCTCGAAGGTCTCTCAATCAATATAAATAATACTCTCATCTCTCAAATATCAAAATCACTAAATCACATCTCACAACGCATCAACATCAACATGTCAGTGACATAGATTGTATTTGTAGTAAAAATCGATAATCCCCTCTGCTTCGGCGAGCTACGTGACCGATTAGATTCCTCGCTTTGACGAGCGGTATGACCGATGATTTTCGTCGCCTCGGCGAGCGGCACGACTGATTAGTCTCCTCGCTTCGACGAGCGGTGTAGCCGGTTATTCTCCTCGCTTCGGCGAGCGGTACGACCGATGATTCTCGTTGCCTCGGCAAGCGGCATGGCTCACGGGTGCTGCCCGGCATTAGGATCCAAGTCCCAGTAGGTTGTATCACGGGGCTCCGCCCGGCCTTATGACTAACGTCCCAGGAGGATTACATCACGAGGCTCCGCCCGGCCTTAGGACTAACGTCCCAGTAGATTATGTCACGGGGCTCTGCCCGGCCTTAGGACTAACGTCCCAGTAAGATATATCACGGGACTCTGCCCGGCCTTAGGACTAACGTCCTAGTAGATTGTATCACGGGGCTCTGCCCGGCATTAGGACTAACGTCCCAGTAGATTGTATCACGGGGCTCTGCCCTGCATTAGGACTAACGTCCCAGTAAAATATACCTCGGGGCTCTACCCGGCATTAGGATCTAAGTCCCAGTATGTAATGTATATCACAACCCAAACTCAGTAATATATCATTTTCGTCGCTATGACTAAATCTTAACAATATCATCATATCAACATCATTTAACTTATCACTTCAATTCAACATGCTTCAACATCAAAGTGAATACATACTAGCATCATTCATATATCCACATACAATTATCACCTCAATTCATCATCTCCATATCAATGCATACGTAATCATCATCTCATATTAACATATAACGTCATCTTCTCGTTTCAGCCATACATAATTCATCATTTCATATAAATCATCATTATTTCATACTAACCATCATCATCTTATATAAACCATCATCGTCTTACATCAGCGTCATACAAATTATCACTTTATCATAATACCATTCATCATTATGGCCAATTACCCCTTTTGGATTTAATCAATTCACAAGTCGAAGCTCACCAAAATAAGAGTTTCCATACTAATATTCAAACAATACATAACACTTACCTAAAAGCGTTCAAGTTCTATGAATACACCATTCTTACTTTAAATTTAAGCATTAAATCTTATCTCGCAATCACCCACATCCAATCTCGCAAAGCTCACAATTCTTTAGACATAACCTTATATAATTTCCATCCCCTTTTTAAGATCAAATAGCATCACAGCATACTCATTTTTTTTATCATATTAAAATAGCATATTAGCCCCCTCAATCATTATTTGAAAACTTGTACTTGAAATAGGATGAAAACAGGTGAAATTTTACTTTTCTGGTGCAGGGGATCGATCCCCAGGGGCCTGGGATCGATCCTGCACTAAAATTGTCCCTCTCGGGTAAAATTTTGTCCAGGGGATCGATCCCAGAGGTCCCTTAAAAATGGCAGAAAACACATTTTCTCAGCATGGGGATCGATCCTCTCAGGGTGGGGATCGATCCCCACTTGAAATTTTTCAGCAACAACAATTTTTCAACATGGGGATCGATCCTCCAGTGGTGGGGATCGATCCCCACAGCACAGATTCTGCAGAAAATGCAGAAATCGTGTTTTAACTCCAAACTCCCCTCAAAACTCATACCCAACCTTCCAAAACACTTAGAAATCATCATCCACACTTACATACACATATAATCAGTACTCAAACTCAGTATCTCAGAATCTAATGCAAGGAAAACACATAATCTCACACATGCAACCATCAAAACCCACACCTACAAGCATTATTTAGCCTCATGCATCACCTTCTCACCCATGGAATTAACACTCACCCTCATGGACGAAAATATGGCTCTGGTTCAGCAAGATTACAGAGCCAAAGATCACATGCAAGAAGGGAAATCAACTAGCAATGAATGTAGAAGAGTAACTCACCAAGTTTTTCTTGAAGAAAAGCACAAAGAAGATGGTTGATGATGGTTTCTCTAGAGCTCAAAAGGGCTGGCCGAAAATGGGGTTTGAAAAGGGAGAAGAGAGTGTTCTGATGTTGTGTTTTTGTGAAAATGAAAATTGTGTTTTGGTGGGGAGGGGTTGGCCGAGAGTTATAGGGGCAAATGGGGGTGTTGTGTTGATTTTTGTGTTGTTTGAGTGTTAAACGTGTTTAGGTAGTGAGTATGAGTATGTGTTTGAGTATGATTGTGAGTAAGAAATTGCAACTAAAATTTGTGGTGAGAGTTTAATAAATTTTGGAAAGCTCAGGGTCCTAAAAAGTGGCTCCGGTTGTGTTTTGGATCAAGCTCGTGCTCTCTCTCAGGTTACTCAATTAATCACTAAACGTCCAATATATAAAATAAGAAAATGGCATATGATCGTTACGCAAATTTCCTTAATATTATGAGACTCTCAATAAGTCTAAAATAATTATCTTGCTACATTATTAATTTCACATTATTTATATATTAAAAGTATTTTTCCTGAAAATCGTAAAAAGCGAAATTTAATAATAATAGCTTTAAAATCATAATTCCCCAATATTGGTGCGATTATTTTCTAATTATTTTCTAAACACCAATTTGGGACTCTCAAATAAATATTAAGGTCTCAACAAAATTTTTATAACGATCATTGCCTCTCTCAGGGGTTCTCTAGCTCGTACAATAATAATATTAAGTTTGTCTTGCTTCTCAAACAAACTTAAATTATTATGTAATAACTTATAGCATATATGTAACATTTACTCACACAAAACAAATGCATGTACACGTATATGCATATACGCATATACATATATATGCACCCATATATATATATATATATATATACAAATTTTTATTCACAAGACATAAATATGTACACATACATATATGCAATGTTATACTCACATAAGCACCTTTTGCATTTTAATATATCACGCATAATTTTATATATATATATATATATATATATATATATATATTACTTCAATATACATATATATGAATAAACTTAACACCGATCTTTCTCCTGAGTAAGGAAATTTACTTAAATCCAAACACATACACCGTTCACTTTGGTTCAGGAAAATATATCTATCTCAGGCAACACCACATAGCTTGTTTCATCATCAATATCAATCCTCATCAAATAAAATTAATTAACCATACATTATTACCAATATCACTACTTTACTTAACATCAAGTAAGGCAAAAATGAACACATCTTGGCGTTCACCTCATCACCGTGTTCACAAATTAATTTATGCTTAAATATCTCAATTACTCACTCAGGTTCACACAATCAACCACCATATCAAAACTCACAAAAACACCATAATTCGTCATACGTATTTATTCAAAAATACCAAACACATAGCCGTTTCAAACAACTCCTACCAATCACACACATGCCACCAATATATATCATTCGATTCATTAAACACATCAAAACAAAATCGCGGGCATTCATCCATCAATCTAATCATATTACGTATGCATGCTCGTGCTCGACGTCACGCACGTCCCGGCTGCGGGGTTACAACTCATGCTAATCACGCGTATCATCACTTTTCATCACATCATGACCATCGCTTATAATCGTCCATATCTGCCGTACGCCAACCCCGGGCTACGGGTGTTACATGATGAGAGAGAGTTTTCCGATCAAATGAGGTGGAAAATAGGGTTTACTTTCGTATATGTTGAGCTAATAGGGTTAAGAGTCATCGTGGGGCCCACCCGTCACTTAAAACATCCGAAAACACATTCTGCGCACGTGGTAATCGATTACATCGAACTCGTAATCGATTACCGTAATCGACTACACGGTTCTGTAATCGATTACAGGCCACCGAAAATACCCAAATATGAAACTCGACTTGCTGTAATCGATTACCAAGGAGCTGTAATCGATTACTGGGCCTGAAAATGCCCCAAAACACTTCTAAAGCTTCTCAACTCATACAATAACATACATACATACATAGCAACTTATCATAACATCAAAACACACATGAACAATCATCAAAACACATAACATGGATACTTTAATCTAGGGGAAACATGTTCACTCAAATCCAATTAAGTTCCAATTAAAGTCCACTACTAGAAAATAACTCTTTTCGGACGAAAATTTCAAACGAAATGTTATTCGCCCAAAATCTATTTTATATTCAGACAAATTTGGAACGGATTTTCAACATTTTTTTATGTGTCTTGTAAAACTATATTTCATTTCAATTTTGTCCATAATTTGTCTGAAAATTTGGCGCCAAAATATTTTAGATTGACGCCAAAATATTTCCAACTAATTAGTCGCAAAATTCACACAAAAATAATTATTTGTCCATATTTCGTCCCAATGTGCAGTTCATCTTCACACAGATTTGAGACAGACTTAAAAAAAGTTTAGTAAGAATTTCATGAAACATTTTTTTATCCCAAATTTGTTCATATTTCGTCTAAACAATTCCCTCCACTTGTTGGCGCCAAAATGTGCAAAATTACTACCAAAATATTTCCAACATATTTGCTACGGTTTTGAGTATATAAAATAATTTGTCCATATGTTGTTCCAATATTCATTTTACCTTTAAACTGATTTGGGACAAATTTTCAATAAATATTTCATTGAATCATATAGAATAATTTTTATTCAAAATCTGTCCATATTTCGTCCCAAACTTTGCTGTCAAAATTTTTTGAAATAGGCACCAAAATCTTATAAGTAATTTTTTTTGTCCCAAACTTTGGTGTCAAAATGTTTTGAAATAGGCGCCAAAATCTTATAAGTAATTTTTTCAACATTTTTCAAACTGATCTTATTTATTCGATCGACCAAACTAAATCTCTGAGAAACTCTGGATCTCTCTCTTTCTCTCTCTCACGTTCCAACATCGCCCTCAGCCTCTCTCACCATCATCTCCGTCGCCGACCTCCGCAGCTCTGTCACCGACCTCCGCAGCTTCGTCGCCGACCTCCGCAGCTCTATCGCCGACCTCTGCCGCTCTGTTGCGCTACTTTCACTGCTCTATCGCGTGACCTCTGTCGTCGCGATTCCTGTTACAGATCTAGCCTTCGCACTGGGGGAGCTTCTGCATCATCTTCTCCGCGGTGCTGCCAACAGTGCTTCGATTTAGGGTTCGATCTTTAATTCAAAACCCTCACCGCTGCTGGTACGCACTCTCCCTCCTCCTTCTTCTTTTCACAATGTGTTATTCTGCCAGTATGTGTTGCGAATCTGTGATGCAGAACACTTCATCCTGTTTGAAATTTGTAATATCGAAAACATCATCGGTACTTGAAACTAATTACTCAGTCTAAGAACATTAAAATAACTTTTCTCATGTGTTTTGAGCAGTGGCTGCTGTTCTGGTAGCTTAAAGGCATGGGAACTACTCAAGGGGAGACCATGGAATTATTTATATTACTATATTTTGTGATATTGGTTTTGGAGGTACTCCTTCAGAATTACAAGGATTTTTAGAAGAGCAAATTGTTTAGTTTATAGACACCAATGTAGTGAATGTCATTTGAGATTTTGACATGAAATAAAACATTAATCTCTCTCTGCTTTTCCCTCCTCTGTGCATACGGCAACCAATTTATTAAATAGCATGCTAATTTTGTAAACCTTCACTTGC
Source organism: Aeschynomene evenia (assembly GCA_013621005.1). Lineage (NCBI taxonomy): Eukaryota > Viridiplantae > Streptophyta > Magnoliopsida > Fabales > Fabaceae > Aeschynomene > Aeschynomene evenia. The sequence continues at coordinate 21,021,840 of CM024266.1, forward strand.
TAGTTACTTGTGTCTTGACATAGTGATTTGCTCTAACAGTTAGTTAGTGATGGCAAAACATACTACTTAAGTTGCTAATTAAATTTGGAGAAATCCATCTTATATTCTATATTATTTAGGATTTGTTTCATTTGTTCAGATACAATAGTTAATGGAGAGCTTAATCAGGAATGAAACATCAATTCTCGTAAGATCCACTAGACTATAGATGTATTCTTTTCCTCCTGCGTGTTTCTTTCACTATTGATTTTGTGATATTTGGAATAGCTAGTGAATAATGTTGATGGAAGGTGGTGCATAAGAGTGAATTCTGGAGAGAATACAAGTTTTAAGGGTTTATTGTTATCCAGGTGCATAATATTATTCATGAGTATGTGATTTTTTTTTCAAAGCATTTTTGCTCAAAACTATTTTAGGCTAGGCTAGTGTTCTTTTTCTTGGGCTTAAAGTTGGTCTGAATTCTTTGGCATTAGCAGCTAAGCCTTAATATTCAAAATGGAATAAAGATTTAAAATTTAATAAGCTTGGCTAGTTGTTCTGGTGTGTGCTTAATTAAATTAAATCACATGTTAATTCCTTTAATATTCTAATCAAACTAACTAACTAACAGGGATAACTATCTATCTGGTTGTTGTAGTAACTGCTTCTCTTTGCTATTGACTTCATATAATGTCTTTTTCTTAAATATGAAAAAATCACTATGTTTCATTTTATGTGTATATTTATATTTAAAATAATGATAATTGTATTAATATTAAAATTAGATTTTGAATGATTGATTTCCTTCTTTGTGCAATCCAGAAGTGCACTAGTGCTATAGTTATAACTAGGTTTATATGTCATCTAAGGCATTTAGGTATCATCTAAGGCATTGTTGAAGTTCTTATTAGTATTCTCTATACAGTTGCTTGTAATTCACTAATTTGTATGCTATTTTTTTCTTAAGGGGGAAGTATAGACCGGTAATGCACTAGTTAATGGAGAGAAGTCATTGTCACATCTTTGTAGGAGCTCATGTAAGTCTAACAGCTACTGCTTCTTTACACGTAGAAGAATGATAAAATATGGTTAATATGTTATGCTGAATTGAGTTACCATATTGGACTGCATGGCTAATGGTCAAGTTTTCATATAATATTCATCAATCATCATTCTATACTTTTACAGACTAGTCTTAATTAATAATTGGATATCTATACTTTGGTTTTGGAATTAAAGTGTTTACATATCAAGTCTGAAGCTAGAATGAATAGCATATGTATTAAAGAACATATGTATTAATGAATAGTGTAGGATTCTGGAATTAAAGTGTTTACATATCAGTTGCTTTATCATAACTTCTTATCTGTATCATTTTAATTTGCATTGATCTGATGGATTCTACTTTCTTGGGAATATTCTGAACTTCTAAATGAGTTTATAACTGCTGTCAAGCAAAACTATATATTTTCTGGTGCAGACAAAGACACCAATAAAGGAGAATCACAAGAAGATATGGCTTGTAGACTCAGGTAGTTCAAAACCATGATAAGTTTCCATAGAATGCTGTACTTTTTAGTTTAATTTATTTTTTCCTTTAATTTCATTTATTTTCTATTTCCCTCGTATTTTTTTTCTCTCCTGCAGGGTTTGATTGTTAGTTCTAGGAAGAACTCACTTCAACTCTTCAAGAAACCTTGGGCTCATGAGCATGGACTAGTCGACACACTCTTAGAAGTTGTTAAGGTGTCAAAACTCGAAAATATAGAATTGCGTCAAGGTTGTCTTAGATTTTGCTTTTGGTGTGTGTTAGATTTATGATTCGGACCCTTGATGATTTTACTTTGTTTAGGATTGATGAACATATGACTCTTATATAGCTCTTATGTTTTGCAAGTTTATATAACTCTTATTACAATGTGTGTATGAAGTTGTTTCTTGCTTAGTTAAAATTATGTTTTATTTTAATTTTAGTTCATTCCGTATATATTTTGTGAACTTTGAAGTAGTCAAGATTGTAAACTTTCTTGATAATTGCATGTTGAACTTTTCACATTATTGTAATCAATTTTTGAAAGGAAAGTATTAAAAAATAAAAATACGTATTTCTTATAAGAAAATTGCACTTTGATTTTGTTGTATATAATTTGTATGAAAAAATGATTACACATTTTGACCCAAATTTGTTTGAAATTTATAGAAAAAGTCTAAATTTTGTTTGAAATTTAGTAAAAATAATGATCCAGGATTTTGTTTTAAATCTGTGTGAAAGTTATTTCATTAATAATATATGTTTTTGAATGAAATTTGTCTAAAATATTATATTAATTTTGTTTGAAAACTGTTTGAAATATAATATTTATTTGTATGAATAATAATATTAAATTGTGGGAAGATTGTTTGAAAATTAATTTCTTTTTTGTATGAAATTCGTTGAAAATTAATATTATTAATTTTGTGTAAAATCCATCTCAAATAAATTAAAATAAGAACAAATTTGTCAAATGAATATTTGTATGAAAGTTTTTTGAAGTTCATTTGAAATAAGTTTTGGACAAAATTTCCAACGAATGACAAATTAGCAACGAGGATTTTTCGAACGAAAACCAATTTGTCTGAAATCTGTCCAAAATTTATTTGTTCGAAAATCGTGTGAAAAATGATCAAAGTTCGTCTCAATTTCGTCCGAAATTTCGTCTAAAAATAACTATTTTTTAGTAGTGGTCCATTACCCTTAATTTCCTTTAATTAGGACTTAATAAAGATCGGGATGTTACATAACGTACATGACGATAGAGGGGATCATTGTCGCGAAGGCATAATCAGAGTTAGGGAGGGAGAGTTGAGAGTGAGAAGAGGGGAGGGAGAACATCGCCGACAGTGGAGATCAAGAGAGTGTGGTAAACTTTAGGGTTTTGGGTGAAAATCTTTTTGAGGGTATAAGAGTAATTTCATTTTCTCCGTTAAATTTAACTTAACACCATTTATTTTAAATTGTTCAGGGGAGGTAAATATCAGGTGTCAAAATAGAGGGGAACTTGGTGTAATTTTATCAAATCTCAGGGAAAGTGAGTGTAATTTACTCTTATTTTTTTATTCATTGATAAGAGAGTGAGACATAATAATCCAACCTTTATATTTATATATCAATACTAGTATTTTGACCCGTGCATCGCACGAGATAAAAATAAATGATACTAATAATTCAATCTTTAAGTTAAACTTTAGATCGTATGAATTATAAAAAAATAATTAAAATAAAACTCCATAGAAGTTGAATAAATTAAACTACAAATATCCACGGTCAAACACATGTGTAATGAATGATAAAAAAGACATAATGATTGGGCAACAAAGATAATCATATGTCAAGTATAAATATTTTCAACACGAATGTGATTTAAAACAAATAAAACATGTTTAACCTAAATTGTAAATTTTTTGAAACGCCTCTTTATAAACTACATTCTTGGTGGATGTACAAATATTTTCATTTTCATCTAAAATCAAAATCTTCAAACCAGCTTTAGTCTTGAACCTTGAAACGGCAACATAAAGTTGTCCATGTGTAAAAGCTGGTTTTGGCAAGAATAATCCTACGTTAGATAGAGATTGACCTTGACTTTTATTGATTGTCATAGCAAAATGGAGAGTGACCGGAAATTGCCTTCTTTGAAATCTAAGAGGGATTCTAGGATCTTATGGGACTAAATTCATTCGACTGTTCGATGTTTCTTAGCAATAGATAGATGATAATTGTATACAAATTAATTGGGAATAAGTGCTTAGCAATAGATAGATGATAACTATATAAAAATCAACCAAAAGCTTATGTGAGAATTAAGAAAAAATATATATGTGAATCTATATAAAGAATGAGGGGGACAGAGAACAATTCTACAAAAAATTAAAAACATATTTAAATAGATAGAAAATGACATCTGGATTTGAAGCTAACAACTTCAGACATATCACGCTCAAATAACAATCTAGTTCCGAACATCACATTTATAGAACAACATTTCCTGCAATTTAAAATGATTGATCAAATCCAATGAACATTCTAACATAAAATTTGAAGGATTTAATCACACACATATAAATAATTGTATTTAAATATGAAAAAAGAATACATTTTTAGATAAAATATGGTCACACCACAGACCTTTAACCTTCAGCGACAAAGTCGCACAACTCAGACTTTTAACTTCTAGCAATCCCGTACAGGAGTGATACCCTTGAGTGAGTCACATCGAACAGCCATTGCAGCATCATCGTAAAAAAGGTATAGTGTTAAAATATTAGGAAAAAGATACTAAAATTAGAATAGAATGTAAACACCGTAAATTTCTAAATGATAATCACTCAAATAGAGTAGCCAAAAAATTTATAGTAGAATAAAGTCATTAATGAGAAATTCAATCAATCAATAATTATGAAACAAATTTGTTAAAAAAAAGAAGATTTTCCTTTTTTTAACAAATCATGATTATATTCAACTATAATATCTTCTATCAATAATTACCATAATATAATTGATCAACCCTATAATATCTTCTATAAATAATTACCATAATAATGATTATATTTAATAATAGAATATATATATAGTTAGACCTAATTCTTCTCTCTTTTTTTTTTATATTTGTGAATCAATTGGAAGAATCATATCGAGATTTAATAATAGAATGACCGAATCAAAAAAACGTGAAAGACAATTCATAATTAAGATTGGCATTTTTAGTAATTATATCAATTCACGTTATTAGTAATATATTGGTATGATTTGATTTAAATGACCCATGCGATGTAAATCATATTTAAATTATATATCATATATGGAATCATATATTAATCTTTTATAAGTAAATCATATACATATTTTTAAGTGTATCTTTTATAAAAATATGTTATAAAAGAATTACCAATCATATATGAAAGAAAATTGGTAATATATTGTGATATATGAATTAAGTAAATCATACTTAATATATATTAGTAATATATTGTGATATATGAATTAAGTAAATCATATCTTTTATATATAAGTAATAAATATGTTATATAAGTATGTATATTAGTAACATACATACTTATAATATAGCTCTTCATCTATTTTAATCAATTAGTAACATACTTATATATATTAATAAATCATATACGTATTTTAAGTATGTATATAAGTAATATATTTTATATAAGTATGTATCTCTTCATCTATACCCGTATAGATTATAATTCCGCTATAATATCTCATGTCAGTAATTACCATAATATAACTGATCAAGTCTATAATATCTCCTATCAATAATTACAATAATAATTGTTATATTTAATGATATAATATATTAAATCAAGAAAAAAATTAAGTAAAACTTTTTAAAAAATAAAAAATTGAAAAAATTAAGAAAATGACACGTGGCAAAAAATTTAATGCAGGAGGTTCGTAAATATTATATGTATAGATGTATGTTTTTTATATAAAATATGTAGGCAATTGATGGGTGATTAAAAAATAATGTACATAAAGTATTATTCATATTTAAAATTATTTTCTTAACTTTCCTGAACTCTATTTTATTTAAATAATAATTTAATTCAAACATAAAAAATAATTGTATTTTATTCTATTATGTGACTGCAACAATAAAACAGCAATGAAAAGTTTTGGACGCTTATAGCTATCGGTGAGAAGTTAAGATAATAAAACGATAGAAATATAAAATAATATTAATATCCCCACTCTTCTCCACTTTTCTGTTCTCTTGTGGGGAAATTTTTTTTGAATGGATTCCTCCACTTCTTTTTAACTATTCAATCTATCATTCCATTTTTTTCCTTTGCAACCCACTTTTATATCACACTTCCTTCTATTCTCTGTACTTCCTTCTATTTTCACACAAAATAAACAAAGTCTTAGTAATATCAATGTGTGATATTTGCACTGTTATTTACATTAGCTCTTAGTAATATTATCATTGAGTTAACTACCACCTTAATCTCTCGGATTGCACTTTTATTTCAATTTAGTCCTCTACTTTACTTTTTGTTCAATTTAGTTCCTTACATTGCATTCCGTGAGTCACTTTAGTCCTCCGTTAACGTTCTGTCATTAACTATGTTACTTTGTGCTGACATGTACCCTTATGTGCCAAGTTGACAGATGACGTGTACAAACAAATTGAGGAGTTCGATTTAGTCCTCCATATTGCACCAGTTGCATCAAATTAGTCATTCATCTTACCATCTAATTTTGCAACCCTTTTATTTCCTCTTACTCTCTTCATTTTCTTCATTCTTCTTCTTCTTCTTAAAGGTGTATTTGTGCACGAGAAGGGTGGGGTGTTGAATCGTGCTTGTTTTTAAAATTACTTCTTAAAAACTTTTCTTAGAAAGTTGTTTTACTCAGAAAGAGAATTTGAGAATTTGCAACGGAACAAGCTTTCTGAGAAGGTTAATGTTCTGAGAACTTTAACTTTCTGAGAAAGATTCTTTCTGAGAAGTTTAAGAGCAAGGATTTAAATTTGTTGTTTCTTAAATGCTTTCTAATTTAATCTTAATAAATTTTTACAGTTCAAAGTAAGTTAGGACGTGTTTGTAGATTTTCTCAAAAGTAAGATTAAGTAAGAGTTAAAGGAGAAAAGCTTAACACAAGTGAATTTTAATATTGGTTCGGTTCTAACTAACCTACTCCAGTCCTCAACCTTTAGTTGAGAGTTCCTTTAGATATTCTTCTTATTGATCCTTCTCAGACAACACTGCCTTTAACCACGTAAAGGACTTTCACCACTTCACCACTTAAAGTGGATTTTCCTTGCCATTAGGATTTCCATCTTTCCTAGTTTAGCTCTAGCTCCGTCTTTTACATTTCAAACGTTATTCGTCCAGCCATTTTGAGTTTTGTAAGTACTCTTTTATCATTAATTCAGTTATTCGTTCTTCAATTCTTTCCAACTTGCATTTAATTTCTTACTTTGTTCTTTATTATTAGTTGCTTTCTTTATTCCAATTTATTTCTTGCCTTTTAATTTCTTGCCATGAGTAGCTAAGTTCTTGGTGGTTTATGAGGGTGTGAACTGTTGGGAAATCATGCATATAGAAGCATCGGAAAACAAAATTTTACATGCAATTCCCTCCCATAGACCCTTATGAAATATCATAAATCATATTTGATTTACCTGTTGAAGTGTGACAGCTACACGGAATAAGCTATGCAATCCTTCCGACGCAGTAGCAGTGGCGGCCTTTAGAAGTCTACACAGCAGCCGTGGTCGTCACACGTCCACCTTGATGCTCCTCTGAGACTCTCTATGCTAGTAGTGAATTTCAGAGAAAACAAGGATTAACTTTCTCTGAGTGAGAGTGTGTGAATTCAAAATTCTTGTGTATGTGAGGCTAGGCTCATATGTGTTGCTATTTATAGCCAACAATCCACTCTCATCTCATAGAAAACTTAAACCTAGTTTGTGCCTTATTGGGCCCATCTGATGCAAGCCTAATGCAATTAAATTAGTCACACTAATTTAATCTAATTAAGCATCAATTAAAACTGCTTTAGTGTGTGACCCTATAGGTTCTTATAACGTTAGCAATATTATTAAATATTATTTAATAATATAAACAATGAGCGGTATCTAGCAACACATCACTGCTACCCAAGTTATAAGAAAGTCAACGGTTTGACATAACCTTTCCGTGATCAATGTTATTGTACAATTCAATCCCTTTGTCCAAATATCTAGATTTAACACAAGCATGGAATTAGTCATCTTGTATAGTTAAATCGTTAGTTTCTTGATTACCGAGCAGACTGATAAAATTAAATGAGATTAATGTCACACATTAATTCATTTCAGCACGGCCATGCATTTACCCAGTCCTACTCATGAAGGGGCCCACAGATATATCTCTCGTAATGTGAGAGGGACAAAAATTCTATCTACGTTACTCGCATCGCCCACATGACTCGTTATATGCCTAATGACCGCCTTTATAATTACCCTGTTACGGATAACGTTTGATGGTATTAAAGCACATAACTCCTCATGCAACGGATCGTAGTAACTTCAAGTCAAAGGACTACATTGTACCATCATCACTATGATAATCACTTACATTCACATTACAATCCATGTAGTGTTCTCAAGGCGGGTCAGTCCAATATATATCACCATATATACCTATGTGCAGACTTGATATCACATATCCATAACCTGTGAGAAAATGTTATCAGTCCATACACATACTAGTCTCAACGTATTACTGTTGTCCTCTTGTTTACAGTAATACTTGACTAGGGACATTTAAGAATGGAGTCTCACTATTAGGTTATGTACCTAATCTTTATTCCATTCTAAGGACATCATAATGTTTATTAAAATAAATAAACAATTAATGAAAACAATGCCTCATATATATATAAATATATAAAGTAAAATGTCACAATATCATAATAAATTAAGCAACTATGATTGGCCCTCTAGGGCATATACTAACAGACTCCCACTTGCACTAGACCAATCCGACATATCTCTAATGCCTAATGATCTAGTATGCCCATCATGCTTCCGTTGAGGAAGTTGCTTGGTCAGTGGGCCAGCGATGTTATCATCAGTTGGTACTTTGCATATCTTTACATCTCCTCTATCGATAATTTATCGAATAGGATTAAAGCGCCTGAGTATGTGTTTGGATCTCTGGTGAGATCTGGGTTCCTTGGCCTGTGAAACGGCTCCATTGTTGTCACAATAGAGAGCTACTGGGTCCTCAATGCACGGAAACACACCAAGTTCAGTAATGAACTTTCTGATCCAAACAATCTCTTTTGCTACATTACTGCCAGCAACATACTCAGCCTCTGTAGTAAAATCGGCGACTATCTCTTGCTCGGAACTTTTCCAGCTTACAGCCCCGCCATTAAGACAAAACACATAACCAGATTGCGATTTGGAATCATCTTTATCGGTTTGGAAGCTAGCGTCAATGTAACCCTTTACAACAAGCTCTTCCTCACTGCCATATACCAAGAATGGATCCTTAGTTCTTCCCATGTACTTAAGGATATTCTTGACGGCTATCCAGTGACTATCACCGGGATCTGACTGGTATCTGCTCGTCATGCTCAAAGCATACGAGACATCTGGTCGTGTACATAACGTAGCATACATGATAGATCCAATTGCAGATGCATATGGAATCTTACTCATCCGATCCCTATCAGTTTGTGAAAGGGGACATTGATTCTTTGAGAGTGTCACACCATGTGACATAGGTAAGAACCCTTTCTTTGAATCATGCATCTTAAAGTGTCTCAACACTTTGTCTATATATGTACTTTGGCTTAGGCCAAACAATATGTTTGATCTATCTCTATAGATCCTTACACCCAATATGTAAGTAGCTTTGCCTAAGTCCTTCATTGAAAAACAGTTCCGAAGCCAAGTCTTAATAGACTGTAAAGTCGGGACGTCATTTCCAATGAGAAGTATGTCATCCACATACAAGACCAGAAATGCAACTGTGCTCCCACTAACCTTCTTGTAAACACAAGGTTCATCTTCATTCTTGACGAATCCAAACTGTCTTATAGTTTCGTCAAAACGAAGATTCCAACTTCTAGAAGCTTGCTTCAATCCATAGATTGATCGTGTAACTTGCATACTTTTGCAGTATCATCTCCAATGTCAAACCGTTCGGGTTGTGTCATGTACACATCCTCAAGGAGATTTCCATTAAGGAAAGCAGTTTTGACATCCATCTGCCATATCTCATAATCATAGTATGCAGCGATAGCAAGTAAAATCCGAATGGACTTAAGCATTACGACAGGTGAAAAAGTTTCATCATAGTCTATACCATGAGTTTGCTTGAAACCCTTTGCAACTAGTCTTGCTTTAAAAGTAATCAAATTACCATCTATGTCAGTTTTCTTTTTGAAAACCCACTTGCAACCTATGGGTTTTACCCCTTCAGGTTGATCAACCAAGGTCCATACCTCATTAGCGTACATGGAATCCATTTCAAATTTCATGGCTTCTAGCCACTTTTCAGATTAAGGCCCAGTAATGGCCTCTTGATAGGTAACAGGCTCATCTTGATCTATGAGCAGCACATCACCCTGTTGAGTCATGAGAAATCCATATCTCTCAGGTGGGTGACGTGTTCTGTCTGACCTACGTGGTTCTTGCGTTACTTGAGCAGGTTGTTGTACCACAACGATTTGTGTACTCTGCTCTTGTTCCACCTCAGTCTCTTCTTGTGGTTGAAATATTTCTTCAATTTCTACTTTGCTTCCACTGGATCCAATGAATTCCTTCTCAAGGAATACACCAGTTCGTGCAACAAACACTTTGTTGTCAGATAGGCTATAGAAATAATATCCCTTGGTTTCTTTAGGATATCCCACAAAGAAGCACTTTTTAGATTTAGGTTCAAGCTTATTAGAGACTTGACGTTTCACATAAGCTTCACAACCCCAAATCTTCATAAAAGACACACTGGCTCGTTTACCAGTCCACATCTCATATGGTGTCTTTTCTACCGTTTTGGTTGGAACACGGTTAAGTGTAAATGCTGCTGTTAAGACAGCATGTCCCCAGAGAGAATTTGGAAGGTTTGCATGACTCATCATTGATCAAACCATGTCTAACAATGTTCGATTTCTTCTCTCAGAAACACCACTCCATTGTGGCATTCCAGGAGGAGTGAGTTGGGATAGTATCCCACACTCTCGTAGATAGTAATCAAGCTCTTACTCAAGTATTCACCTCCTCGGTCTGATCGAAGGATTTTAATACTCTTGCCAAGTTGGTTTTCTACTTCATTCTTGAATTCTTTGAACTTTTCAAAGGATTCCGATTTGTGTCTCCTAAGATACACATATCCATATCTACTGAAATCATCAGTGAATGTGATGAAGTATTGAAAACCACCTCTGGCCAAGGTACTGATGGGTCCACATACATCGGTATGTATAAGGCCCAAAAGCTCAGTGGCCCTTTCACCCTTTTGAGTGAATGGTGCCTTAGTCATTTTTCCCAATAAACAAGATTCACATGTCTCATATGATTCATAATCAAATGAGTCCAATAATCCATCCTTATGGAGTTTTGAAATGCGCTTCTCATTTATATGGCCTAAACGACAATGCCAAAGGTAAGAAGGGTTCAATTCATTTGGTTTGAACCTCTTGGTATTAATGTTATAGATGGGCATTTCAAGATCAAGAACATAAAGTTCATTAATCATAGATGCACTACCATAAAAGACATCATCATAATAAAAGGAACAACATTTGTTCTTAATTATAAAACTAAAACCAAGTTTATCCAAACTTGAATTAGAAACGATGTTCTTCTAATGGAAGATACATTATAATAGTTCTCTAACTGAATAATGAGTCCAATGGGCAAAGTCAAATCATAAGTCCCTACATTCAATGCAGCAACTCTTGCTCCATTTCCAACACGTAGGTCGACTTTTAACCTTCGTCAATGATCTAATCTCATTTGCACAAATAAACAAGTATTAAATGTGAGAACTACATCGAGTATCTAATACTCATGATGCAGAAGTAGATAAATTGACCTCTATAACAATCATACATGAACTGGAAGTCTCACTTCCTTTGTTATTCTTTCATTCTTCCAGGTATTTTGCACAGTTCCTCGTCCAATGTCCGGTCCCACCGGAATGGAAGCAGGTATCCTCTTTAGACGCATCGCCCTTAGGCTTCAAGACTTTCAGCATGGGAATCTCATTGCCCTTGCCCTTGCCCTTGGACTTGCTGCTTTGCTTCTTTTGCTCTTTCCATCTTGAACCATCAAGATGGCCTTGCCTTTTCCCTTTGATAGAGTTGCTTGAGGTGTATGATCATATCATACGCCTCCAAGCTTTCATGACTCTCATGATGTTTCTACAACTCAGGGGTCAAGGTAGCAAGCATAAGACAACAAAACATCTAAGACTTTATCCTGATGCTTCTTATAAGCATCTTTGTCAGCCCTAGAAGTACTTGCAGCTGGTGTCTCCTTAGAAATAGATCCTTTGAGGACATAAAATTATTTTCATGCTTGAGGACAATCCTCAAGTTCCTATACCAATCTAGAAAATTTGTTTCAGACTATTTATCCTTCTCAAGGATAAATCGTAATGACAGGTTATTTGATGCGTGTGATGCCATATAAACCACATAAATAAAATATGCAAAGTGAGTATCATGACATATAATATTTAATTAGGACTTTAATTAAATATTGCTCCCACTATTCTACTCAAACCAATGACCCTCTACATTGATTCGTAAAATTTTCCTTTGCAATATTTTATAGTGGGCCAAGATCCATATTTCATCTAGCTTTAAGTCAACTTTGGTTGATCGCTTAAAGTTTCGACTGTTTAGGTAGGAAACTCTTTCCAATTGTATCTTATACAACTCGTGGATAGTTGGGTGAATAACATCTTATTCTAATTCATCTTATGAATTAAAGCCCAACTTTTCATTGCCTCTAAGCCACTCAATCTTATTGAATCTCACTTAGTTAAGTCAAACCCAATGGTTGGCAGTCGAACATTACTTGCTTGTCCTATCGCGCCTTACTGCTATAGATAAGAGCGCCCTGCTTTGGCAGACCCACACTACATCGATAGCAGTCTTGACGAGTGCCAGACATTGGAAGGCTATCATGACTTAATATTTTATAATGAGGGGTTTTCATAAATAGATCTCACCATATAATGTTAAACCATTTAACATATAAAATCCATACATGTATCTCATACATATATATAAAACATGCAAATGCAACATACATGTAATAAAAGAATAAAATAAATAAAGCATATGAGAACTTATATACATGCATCCCATGACATGATAAAAGAAATACTTTATATCATTTTAATCAATCACAAACACGCGCTCGGAACAGATAACACGAGGTTTTCGAATTTTAATTAAACATTAAAAGATCTCAAATTTGAAATACAAATACTCCATATATATAGGTGTTCTGTTTTTAATTAATCTCATTAATTAAAATATTTCAAAATTTGAAATATAGATACTCCATATATATAAGTGTTCTGTTTTTAATTAATCTCATTAATTAAAATATTTCAAAATTTGAAATATAGATACTCCATATATATAGGTGTTCCGTTTTAATCAATCTTATTAATTAAAAGGATTTCAAAATTTGAAATATAGATACTCCATATATATAGGTGTTCTGTTTTAATCAATCTTATTAATTAAAAGGATTTCAAAATTTGAAATATATATATATATATAAAGCAACGAAAGTATATATATATGGCACAAGTGTATATATATAAAGCCTTGACCACGTAAGCTTCGAACTTGGAAGCGTTGTTGAAACCAATCACAAGCAGCTTGATTCATGGGTCAAAGGGCGCTGTTGATGGGAGACTTTCCTCAACATCAATATGCTCCAAGTCCTACGGAATTTCCAAGAAGCGCAGACCCAGCGTCGAGACTTACTCGGAGTCATGGTCACGGATGCGGATACCAGATGTAGCAAATTCATGACATTGCATTTGGTCCCACAATTTTAATGGATACAAGATTTTCGAAATTCAAAATAACCATACTTCATAATCGAATTATCTTGATATGGATACAAGAATTTCAAAATTCAAGAATAGCTAAGAATGACCAAAATTTTGAAAAAGAAATAAATTTTGAAATTTGAGATAGTCATATGGATTCGTAAATATTAAGAGGCTGTTTGCTTACCGTTTTCATTTTCTATTTTCTCTATTTTCAAAATTTTGTGAAGGAAATACTGAAAACGAGATTTTATTGTTTTCTCTGTTTTCAGTATTTCCTTCACAAAATTTTGAAAACAGAAAAAAACACAAAATGAAAACGGTAACCAAACAACCTCTAATTCATCACCATCAAAATAACCATATGGATTTCAAAAATCCTAATTCATCATCAAGAATTCAAAATTTTTGAAAATAATGATTGAACACACATGAATTCAACTCTTGAATCTATGTGTCTCACATATTTCTGAAAATCAAGTTTATATAAGAGTGTTTCTTAAACCACATATATCAAAAATCGAATTTTGACAGAAACACATCAATATATATAAAACGGGTTATAGAGTTATCTCATAACACTATCAACATAAACATGTTTTCACGAATCCTAATTGGCAAAGAAGCAAAACCATGTTATCACATAACATGTATATTTCGAGATTATCATATAATCAAATGAACAAAACATATTCATACAGAAAAATCAAAATCATGTTTATCCCATAAACAAAAACGAAAAACATAACAAAACCATGTTTATCATATAAACCCAGGTAATGCCATCAAACAGAAATACGTTTTCACAAGTGGCTCTGATACCACTGTTGGGAAATCATGCATATAGAAGCAGCGGAAAACAAAATTTTACATGCAATTCTCTCCCATAGACCCTTGTGAAATATCATAAACCATATTTGATTTACCTGTTGAAGTGTGACAGCTACACGGAATAAGCTATGCAATCCTTCCGACGCAGTAGCAGCGGCGACCTTTAGAAGTCCACACAGCAGCCGTTGTCGTCACACGTCCACCTTGATGCTCCTCTGAGACTCTCTATGCTAGTAGTGAATTTCAGAGAAAACAAGGATTAACTTTCTCTGAGTGGGAGTGTGTGAATTCAAAATTCTTGTGTATGTGAGGCTAGGCTCATATGTGTTGCTATTAATAGCCAATAATCCACTCTCATCTCATAGAAAACTTAAACCTAGTTTGTGCCTTATTGGGCCCATCTGATGCAAGCCCAATGCAATTAAATTAGTCACACTAATTTAATCTAATTAAGCATCAATTAAAACTGCTTTAGTGTGTGACCCTATAGGTTCTTATAACGTTGACAATATTATTAAATATTATTTAATAATATAAACAATGAGCGGTATCTAGCAACACATCACTGCTACCCAAGTTATAAGAAAGTCAACGGTTTGACATAACCTTTCCGTGATCAATGTTATTGTACAATTCAATCCCTTTGTCCAAATATCTAGATTTAACACAAGCAAGGAATTAGTCATCTTGTATAGTTAAATCGTTAGTTTCTTGATTACCGAGCAGACTGATAAAATTAAATGAGATTAATGTCACACATTAATTCATTTCAGCACGGCCATGCATTTACCCAGTCCTACTCATCAAGGGGCCCACAGATATATCTCTCGTAATGTGAGAGGGACAAATTTTATCTACGTTACTCGCATCACCTACATGACTCGTTATATGCCTAATGACCGCCTTTATAATTACCCTGTTACGGATAACGTTTGACGGTATTAAAGCACATAACTCCTCATGCAACGGATCGTAGTAACTTCAAGTCAAAGGACTACATGTACCATCATCACTATGAGAATCACTTATGACATTCACATTACAATCCATGTAGTGTTCTCAAGGCGGGTCAGTCCAATATATATCACCATATATACCTATGTGCAGACTTGATATCACATATCCATAACCTGTGAGAAAAGGTTATCAGTCCATACACATACTAGTCTCAACGTATTACTGTTGTCCTCTTGTTTACAGTAATACTTGACTAGGGACATTTAAGAATGGAGTCTCACTATTAGGTTATGTACCTAATCTTTATTCCATTCTAAGGACATCATAATGTTTATTAAAATAAATAAACAATTAATGAAAACAATGCCTCATATATATATAAATATATAAAATAAAATGTCACAATATCATAATAAATTATGCAACTATGATTGGCCCTCTAGGGAATATACCAACAGACTCCCACTTGCACTAGACCAATCCGACATATCTCTAATGCCTAATGATCTAGTATGCCCATCATGCTTCCGTTGAGGAAGTTGCTTGGTCAGTGGGCCAACGATGTTATCATCAGTTGGTACCTTGCATATCTTTACATCTCCTCTATCGATAATTTATCGAATAGGATTAAAGCGCCTGAGTATGTGTTGAAGGCTTGGTTGATATCAGCAGAGGAGAAGCGAATCTTGTGATCAGCTACCACGCTCTTCACGCTCTTCACGCCCTAGTTGGTGGATCTTTCTATCTGAGAATAGAAAGCTCTCACCAAGTTTGGGTAGCAGACTTCCTCTGAATACATCATTTCAGCCCATCCAGGCTGACATTGGAATGCGAACCCAAGTTCATCTACTTGATTAAAGATGTTGAGAGGGAGTACTCGACCCATTGCTACGGTTTGAGGGAGGTAGGTTTTCTTGAAGAGGGCTTGCATTTCTTCATCCTCATAGAGGATATCCTCGGTACCTCTTCTAATTTGTTTCTCATCATACCCTTGATCTCAGCAGAGGTGGCCATTTGAGACGAGAAAGAGTTTTAAGATTGGGAAGAGAAGAAAGAAGACAGAACCAAAGATGAGAGCAAAGAACGAAGAGAGAAGAGAGCGAGATGGAATAGAGAAAGAAGGTTTGGATCGAGAAGAGAATTTGGCAGCGTTTTGGTAAGGTTTGGAAGAAAAGTGCTCAATTTTAACGAGACTTTGCGTATTTATAGTGTTAGTTAGAAAACTAACCGTTTGTAGCCAAAAAGTTACCGTTGGTAACTTATTTCTCGAAAAGGCATCCTTCTGAGAGAAGTGATCCTTCTGAGAGTTTCCTCTTCTGAGAGAAATTTCTAGAAGACTTTCATTCCGAGAGGAGAGTCTTCTAAGAACAAATTTTCTTAGAGAGTGCTTTCTGAGTATCCCTCCATTTTACTCAGAAACTTAGTTCTAGTTTGTGTGTCTCAGATTCTAGACTTAGGACTAAGGGGAGTTTTTTTTTTAAGAAAAATTTTTAATTTTAAATCTCTTAGAAACGTCTAAGATTCAGAAGCCCTTTCAGAACATTAAAACGATCCTCGGGTAAAGGCTTTGTGAATATATCTGAGATTTGATCCTCAGTATTCACAAATTTGATTTCAACATCGCCTTTTTGCACATGATCCCGAATGAAGTGATGCTTTATATCAATGTGCTTGGATCGTGAATGCTGAATTGGATTCTTAGCTAAGTTAATTGCACTGGTATTATCACAAAGAATGGGAATTTTCTCATACCTTAGTTGATAATCACGCAATTGGTTCCTTATCCAAAGCATCTGAGTGCAGCAATTTGCTGCTGATACATATTCTGCTTCTGCTGTTGATAGCGCGATCGTGTTCTGCTTTTTGCATGACCAAGTGATCAAGCATTTTCCAAAGAAGCAACAACATCCACTTGTGCTCTTTCGATCAATCCTGTCTCCAGCGTAGTCAGCATCACAATATCCTACAATATAAGAGGAATAACCTTTCTCGTACCATAAACCAAGATTAGTAGTTCCAATCAAATATCGCAGAATTCTTTTAACAGTAGTTAAATGTGATTGCTTAGGTTTTGATTGAAATCTAGCACAGATTCCAACACTAAGTTGAATATCCGGTCTAGATGCTGTGAGATAGAGAAGAGAGCCAATCATGCCTCTGTAATTGCTTTCTGAGACTTTCTCACCATCTTCATCCAGATCAATTACTTGAGAAGGATGCATCGGAGTGCTCATTGGCTTGGCTTTATCCATCAGAAACTTTCTCATAAGCTCTTTGGTATACTTCTCTTGATGAATGAAAGTTCCATTAGACTCTTGCTCGATTTGCAATCCTAGGAAGAATTTTAGTTCTCCCATCATGCTCATCTCGAATTCTCCTTGCATTAGCTTAGAGAATTCTTTGCATAGGCGTTCATTGGTTGCTCCAAAGATTATGTCATCAACATAAATTTGGACAATCAAGAAACCAGAGTCTTCTGAGAGGGTAAATAAAGTAGTGTCAACTTTCCCTCTTGAGAATCCGTTATTAAGCAGAAAAGAACTCAATCTATCATACCAAGCTCTAAGAGCTTGTTTTAGACCATAGAGAGTCTTAGTTAGCTTAAATACGTGTTCTGGGATTGTATCATTCACAAAACCAGGAGGTTGTTTTACGTAAACTTCCTCAGAAAGGTATCCATTTAAGAAGGCAGATTTTACATCCATCTGATAGAGTTTGAATCCTTTATGTGCAGCAAAAGCTAGCAACATTCTGATAGCTTCCAATCTTGCGACTAGAGCAAAGATTTCATCATAATCTATCCTTTCTTGTTGGTTGTACCCTTGAGCAACCAATCTGGCCTTGTTTCTCACGACTTGACCATTTTCATCAAGTTTGTTTCGAAACACCCATTTAGTCCCAATGACACTCTTGCCTTTGGGTTTCTGAGTTAGTTTCCAAACTTGATTTCTCTCGAACTGATCTAGTTCTTCCTGCATGGCATTTACCCAGCTAGGATCGTCTAATGCCTCTTCTATAGATTCTGGTTCAAGTTCAGAAACCATAGCAAGATTTGTATAGTTCCTTCTGGTCCTCACGCCATGCTCGGGATCACCCAAGATTTCATTCTGAGAGATGTTTTTCAAGTCTCTTGAACCTCTATGCCCCTTAGGGATAGAGTTCTGAGAAGGTGACACAAAAGGTTCTCTTTCTGAGTCATCAGAAGCTTGATCTTCTGAGAATCTAAATTCCATTTTGTTTGGAGAGGCAGATTCATCATGTTCTGGAGCTTCAATGATGTTTTTAGATTTCTCTTTAGGCGAAGAGGAATTTTCCATAGGTTGGAAGTCACTCTCGTCATCCATAAGATTTCTCTTTTTGGTTTTCTCAGAAGAGATGTTAAGTTTTTCAAACTCATCTTCTAAGTCAGCGACTTTCTGAGAAAGATCTTTGCTAAGTTCTTTAAACTTAATGTGAATTATTTCTTCAACACATTTGCTCCTCTTGTTGTAAACTCTATAGGCTTTAGAGACAGATGAATATCCTAGGAATACTCCATCATCGAATTTAGGATCATACTTAGCTAGTTTGTCCTTTGTGTTGAGTATGAAGCATGAACTGCCAAAGACATGGAAATAAGATATGTTGGGTATATTATTTTTCCAAAGTTCATAAGGAGTTTTCTTCAGAATTGGTCTTCGAAAGACTCGATTCTGAATGTAGCAAGAGGTATTTACAGTCTCAGCCCAAAAACCTTGAAGGCTTTTGTTCATAAGGAGTTTTCTTCAGAATTGGTCTTAGAAAGACTCGATTCTGAATGTAGCAAGAGCATTGTTCTAGCCATCTCTTGAAGGCTTCGATTCTTTCTCTCAGCCACTCCATTTTGTTGAGGAGTTCTTGGAGAAGAGAATTCGTGAGCAATGCCCAGATTTTCACAAAACTTTTCAAAAGCGTGATTCTCAAATTCACCTCCATGATCAGACCGTATGGTGTGAATGTGATAGTTCTTTTCAATGGAAACTCTTTTCGCAAAAGCTTTGAAGTTTTCAAACGTTTCTTCCTTAGAAGCTAGAAAGAATACCCAAGTGAATCTAGAATAATCATCCACTATGACAAGACCATAGCGGTTTCCAGAAAGGGAAGCCGTTCTAGTTGGTCCAAAGAGGTCCATGTGAAGGAGCTCAAGTGGTTTCTTAGTGGCGATTCCACTTTTGCTTGGAAAGGAAGCCTTGGTTTGTTTTCCCTTTTCACAGAAGTCACAAGTTGCATCCTTCTGATACTTAATGTTGGGAAGACCCTTTACAAGTCCTTTCTGAGAGAGTTCAGAAAGAAGCTTCATATGGGCGTGACCAAGTTTCTTATGCCAAAGCCACTTGTCTTCTTGGACAGAGACAAGGCACTTCACATTTTGATCCTTTAGATCATCTAGGTGGATAACGTAGATGTTACCAACTCGTTTTCCCTCCAGAACGATCTTGTCGTTAATGAGATTAATCACATGACAGTATTTGGCGTAAAACTCAACCTTTAAGCCTTTGTCACAAAATTGACTAATGCTCAATAGATTGTGTGTTAATCCATCAACTAATAGTACATCAAAAATTTGGTGGGAAGTATCCTTACCAACATCTCCTATAGCAGTGACTCTTCCCTTGGCACCATCACAGAATCGCACCGTTCCGCCTTTCTTGGGCTTGAGATTTCTGAACCAGTGCTTGCTTCCAAACATGTGCCTTGAGCAGCCACTGTCCAGGTACCACTGCTCATCTTGGTGGTGGAGCAATCCTTGTTGATGCACCTACAGACACAAAGTTCACTGGTTTAGGTACCCATGCTTTGTTGGGTCCTTGCTTGTTAGCTTTCTTTGCCTTTTTTCTTCTTTTCTTAGAAGGGTTGTGGTTCTGAGACTCAGAAACTTTCTCCTTACCCTTTTCAGAATCTTTTGTTTTCTGAGAAGGCTTACTCTTCTGAGAAGAGTTGGTCTTCTAAGAGTTTTTAATCTTCTTAGCCTTTTTAGGCAGAGAAGTTTTTCCTTTACTAAGCATCGGGCAAGTCTCAGATCCGTGTCCTTCTTTGAAACATGTGATGCACATGCGATGTGATTTAATTATAGATGGGTCAAGGTCATGAGGTTTGAAAACTTCTTCTTACCCAAGTCCACTTTTGTCTTTGTAAGGTCTTTGACCTCCAAGCAAAAGAGTCATCATTTTCTCACCATTTACCATCTTAACTAAATCAGAAGTGAGAAGCTCATTTGTCTTTTGTGGCTTGATCAAGGCTAGTTCAGCCTTTTCGACAGTTATAGAAGACATGGTTTCCAAAGCTTGATAGAGATTATGTCCTTCAAGATATCTATTTTTAAAATCATCTATTTCAAGTTTTAGATTCTCTACTTCTTGAATTAGTCGTACATTTTCAGCTTCTAATTGCTTAAAAGATTTGTTTAGATTGCTGAAACTGTTGGCTAATTCATTTGAGTCTCTCAGAAGCTCTTCATAGAGTTCTGAGATCTCATCATACGAGTATGAGAGAGGAGGAGAGTTAGGTACCTCTTCTGACTCGGATTCTGTTTCCAGAACGTAGTCAGTACCAGCCATGAAGCAGACGTTTGCTTCTTCTTCGCTTGCTGGCTCAGAACCTCCCTCTTCTGAATCACTCCAAGTGGCAGCCATTGCCTTCTTCTTCTTTTTGGGGATGAATTTCTTCTTCCTTTGTTGTGAGGGCACTCCGTTCTGAAATGACCCTTTTCTCCACAGCCATAGCACTTGGCTTCAGAAGGTTTTAGCTTTCCTTTATTGGGAGTAATCTCCTTGCCTTTGCTTGGTCTTCTCTTCCAAGCTTTCTTCATTTTTCTGACCAGTAGAGAGATGTCATCGTCCTCAGATTCTGAATCTTGTTCATCTTCTGAATCTTGTTCATCTTCTGACTCAGAAACTTCTTCAGCCTTGAGTGCCTTGGAAGGTTTCCTGACTTGGCTCTTGAGAGCGAGTCCCTTCTGAGGCTTAGAGGATGAAGATGGTCCTCCAAGCAATCCTTCTAGCTCAATTTCATGTGTTCTGAGAGAGCCAAATAATACATCCAAACCAAGCTGATTTAGATCCTTAGCTTCCTGGATTGCAGTGACCTTCGGACACCATCTTGAAGAGAGACTTCTGAGAATTTTCCTTACCATCTCAGCATCTGAGTAAGTTTTTCCCAGGACTTTGAGTTGAATGATGATGTGGAGAAACCGTATTGACATGCTGTCAATAGTCTCATCTTGTTGCATACTGAAGGATTCATACTTGTGTACAAGAATGGATATCTTCGTCTCCTTGACTTCATTATTTCCTTCATGCAACATGTGGAGCCTTTCCCATATCTCCTGTGCAGTATCACACGACACTATTTTGTCATATTCTACCTTAGGTAATGCACAAAGGAGAATATACTTGGCTTTGAAGTTCAGTTGAACCTTCTCCTTCATGTCTTGAGTCCATTCATCATTGGGAACTCGTCTGGTGTAAGTTCTGGGCACTGGAGGTGCTGCTCCAAGTTCAGCATCTGCTGCAACAACAACTTGTTCTGTTATTGTTTACAGAGGTTGATAATCGTCGTTCTCAATCCTATCCCATAGATCAAGACTGGTGTGTTTTATGAACAATGTCATCCTATCTCGCCAATAGTCGAAGCTATCTCCAAGGAACATTGGAGGTCTGTTGATTGATGCCCCATCAGATATGAACGTAGCTGGTGAGTCCATAGTCCCTTTTTAGATCTTTCGCCTTGACACTGTTAAGTGCTCAACCCCTTAAGGACCGAGCTCTTATGCCAATTGAAGGTGTATTTGTGCACGAGAAGGGGGGGGGGGTTGAATCGTGCTTGTTTTTAAAATTACTTCTTAAAAACTTTTCTTAGAAAGCTGTTTTACTCAGAAAGAGAATTTGAGAATTTGCAGCAGAACAAGCTTTCTGAGAAGGTTAATGTTCTGAGAACTTTAACTTTCTGAGAAAGATTCTTTCTGAGAAGTTTAAGAGCAGGGACTTAAATTTGTTGTTTCTTAAATTCTTTCTAATTTAATCTTAATAAATTTTTACAATTCGAAGTAAGTTAGGACGTGTTTGTAGATTTTCTCGAAAGTAAGATTAAGTAAGAGTTAAAGGAGAAAAGCTTAACACAAGTGAATTTTTATACTGGTTCGGTTCTAACTAACCTACTCCAGTCCTCAACCTTCAGTTGAGAGTTCCTTTAGATATTCTTCTTATTGTGCCTTCTCAGACAACACTGCCTTTAACCACGTAAAGGACTTTCACCACTTCACCACTTCACCACTTAAAGTGGATTTTCCCTGCCTCCAACACTAGAGGACTTTCCTTGCCTTAACACAATTAAGGACTTTAACTTGCCTTAAAACACTTAATGACTTTAAATGCACGAATATGATTGCTGTTCTGAAACTGGTACGAATGCATAGTCGGGACACGCGCTAGCGGCCAGATCATAGCCGCTAGCGATTGACCACGCGCTAGCGACCAAAAATATAGGCGCTAGCGAGTTTTTGTGCTATTTTGGGCGCTAGCGGCCACAGAGGACGCTCTAGCGGCCAATTCGCAGAATTTCTGCATAATTGCCTTAAATGCTAAATTTTGTGATTTTTGCATCCTAATGACTTTCAATCCTTTTCCTTGGACTTTGAACTACTGTAACATGTTTGTATATGTGTAAAGAGCAGGAAAGGACCTTCATAAAGAGAATTTAGCTAATTAAAGAGAAAATGACATGTGAATGCAATTATGTGCAAAAGTGATATGTTTTCAAATGAGTTATGAATTAAGCATGTTATGAATGACTTGAACTTAAATTCCTGAATGAGACCTTCAGTTGTGTATGTATATACATGTTGTAATGCTATGACAAGTCAATATATGATATCTTGAATATGAAAGAAATGAAATGAAAGATCAAAGTAAGCATTTGTAACCTTCGGTCACTAGTGTCGTCAGTAAGGGAGGGTTGGCAACCTCGGTCACTGAGATCACTAGTAAGGGAAGGTGAGAAACCCCTCTTTTCCCGTGTGTCTAGTAGAAACTAGAGAGATATGAGCTCATAGTCTTGGGATTCGGTGATGTGGAGGTAGAAAGAGATAAGAGGGTTAGTGCCAACTCAAGTAAAGATATCTCATGCACATGTCAAGAAAGAGTCCATGTTTTATGCACTAGTCAGAAATTAAATGAGTAATGATGCTTTCAGATTTGTAACATGATGCATGCATATTAATTAAGACGCATATAGGCAAGACACTCCGGATTCAAATGTTTTATGAAAACCCCAGTAATGTGAAATTTGCATATTACACTATTTTATAATAAACCAGAGTGATCCCCCTACTGAGTCCGTGGAGCTCACCCTATTCCACCACTTTTTGTTTTAGATACAGACAAGAACGCAAATACATCTACAGGTTGAGTGTTTCGGAGTTACATGAAGACTGAGCTTGGAATCTCTGGAGCTTAGGATTATTAACATTACTTTTGTTTATGCCATGTATTCGTACTTTGTGATTTATGTCATCTTTTGGGAACCTTTAAGGGAGTTATAAGTGGCTGTACAAGCTTATGATTCTCTTAAAAGATCCACCACTATATACTTGTATTACCTAAAGTATTTATGACATTACGTGTATTCCATGTATTGTAATACTTTACTTATGTATATGTGGGCCATCATTATGTATCATAATGTTACGTAATTATAATGAGTAGTTTCTTAGAATGATATAATTATTCATATCAGTTATACCGCACCAGCCGAGTTTTCAAACTTCCGTTTCTTTTTAAAAACAAATCGGCCCTATTTTCCGCATATTGTTATTTTACTCAAATTTAATCTCTGAAACAAGATGTTAATTTCCGATAATTAACTCAATATCACTTAAGCATAAAGAGGTAATTATTAGGGTGTTACAGTACATGGGAGTAAGTA
This sequence comes from Aeschynomene evenia, assembly GCA_013621005.1. Classification (NCBI taxonomy): domain Eukaryota; kingdom Viridiplantae; phylum Streptophyta; class Magnoliopsida; order Fabales; family Fabaceae; genus Aeschynomene; species Aeschynomene evenia. Next base: position 21,046,116 of record CM024266.1, read on the forward strand.
TTTCTATTGTACATGAGGAATTATTGTTATTTAAGTACCACTTTGTAATAAACAAACACTAATAATTAACTCCCATCCATTACAATTCTTCCTAAGGCTGAACCACTAGCTTAAATAACTCAATTATGAAAATAAAACTCTAAACTAGAAATTATTAATTCCAAAATTAAAGAAAGAAAATGCAAGAGTTTTAACATGCGTTGAATTCTGAATTTATTGTCCTCCACCATCCATAATGCAGTAAATGACTTTGGACTTTAATTCATTCCCACTTGGACCTTTCATAAATAATACAACAATTATTTCCTTTAAAATTTCTTTGGCCTTCTTTGATTTGGGTCGAGTTAATGGCCCTCCAATTCCCTTAATTTCATCTGCAGAATTAGGATCAATTAATCCTTCATCACTTAGCTTATGAAGTTTTGTGAGATGATGCTTTTGAACCTCACAACTTTGCACTTCATGCTTCTGATCCTGTGTTGCATCTTCAGCAAGCTTCTGATGTTTAGTTATTAGGTTCTAAAGTTGCATCATTTCTTAGTTTCTGATCCTCAGTTCTAAGGTTCTGAACTTGTCCTGCATTAGTTTCTAGCTTCTGAACCAGCTCTGCATCATCCTCTAGCCCCTGAACCATAGTTTCCAGCTTCTCATCAGGTATAACATCTAATTCTAGCTTCTGATCTTGTGTTTCTTCAGGTTCTAGCTTCTGAACTTTATTTCTAAGCTTCTGGACTTGTGATTCACCATTTCCTACCTTATGGAACTTTGTTTCTGCTTCTCCTAGCTTCTGAACACCCTTTCCTAGCTTCTGAACTTGGAAATCTAAATTCTGGACACTTGAATCAAGATTTCCTTGCTTCTAGTTGTTTCTTTCTAGCGTCTGGACATAAAGGTCATCGACATTCAGGTTCTTTAAATCCTTCAGAGCTTGGTTCTTATCAAACCCTCCTTCTTTCAAGGAAAGCTAGATTCTAGCTTATGATCTTGTGTTTCTTCAAGTTCTAGCTTCTGTTCTTTATTTCTAAGTTTCCGGACATGCGATTCAGCATCTCCTAGCTTCTGGACCTTTGTTTCTACTTCTCCTAGCTTCTGAACACCCTTTCCTAGCTTCTGAACTTGAAAATATAGATTCTAGACACTTGAATCAAGATTTCCTTGCTTTTGGTTGTTTCTTTCGAGCCTCTATACATCAAGGTTATCGACATTAAGATTCTTTAAATCCTTCAGAGCCTGGTTCTTATCAGATGAACTCCTTTTTTCAGCTTCTGGACATCTTATGCATCTTCAATAAGCTTTTGGACATCTATAAGTTTATGATTTCATTTGTTAATCAAAGAACACAAAGATGACATATTTTACAATTTCAAAAAATTCATTCAAGGAATTACTTGAACAATAAGGGAAGGTAATATGATTGGAACCCCAATTGATGTTTGGATCGTCTTAGGAGCTTCTTTCAAGGGAAGCTAGATTTCTACTTCTGAAGTGAACTACATAATGATTTGTTGATGCTTCTGAAGTTGTTGTAAAAGGAACTTCAAATAGCTTCTTTTGAGAATGCTTCTGAAGTGATTTTGATGCCTCTGAAGGTATTAAGTTGAGGAACTCGTTGCTGATAATTTAGAACCAAGGATTTGAGATCAGAAAAAAGGTAAGTTGGATGGATTTTTAGGTGAGAAATGATGGATTAGGCTAAGATGGAGTAGACGACGCTCAAAAGGATTTGAGATAAGTCTGGAGACGCCACAAACGATGTTTGAGCAACCTTTTATAAGTCTAAGATTTGTTCTTGAAAGAACAATTGAGAATTACTCTCAAAATTATGATTAAAATTTTCCAAAAGTTGTTACTCCTCAGCTCAAAGGTTGGTATTTATAGAAAAATAAAACATGTGCTGAAGTGTGTTCTTAAATGACTTCACTCATAGAATTAAAGAAGTGTCATTTCAGTACCACTTTGTAATAAACAAACACTAACAATTAACTCTCAACCATTACAATTATTACTAAGGTTGAACCACTAACTTAAATAACTTAATTATGAAAATTAAACTCTAAGCTAGAAATTATTAATTCCAAAATTAAAGAAAGAAAATGCATGATTTTTAACATGCGCTGAATTCTGAATTTATTGTCCTCCACCGTCCATAATGCAGTAGATGACTTTGAACATTAATTCATTCCCACTTTGACCTTTCATAAATAATGCACCAATTATTTCCTTTAAAGCTTCTTTGGTCTTCTTTGATTTGGATCGAGTTAATTGCATCTGCAGAATTAGGATCAATTAATCCATCATCATTAGCTTCTGAAGCTCTGTGAGATGATACTTTCTGAACCTCACAACTTTGCACTTCATGCTCCTGATCATGTGCTACATCTTCAGCAAGCTTCTGATCTTTAGTGCTTAGCTTCCAAACTTGAGTTGCATTATTTCTTAGCTTCTAATCCTCAATTATAAGCTTCTGAAGTTGTCCTGCTTTAGTTTCTAGCTTCTGAAGTAGCTTTGCATCATCCTCCATCCTCTGAACCTTAGTTTCCAGCTTTTCATCATGTGTAGCATCTAGTTCTTGTTTTTGATCTTGTGTTCTTCAAGTTCTAGCTTCTGAACTTTATTTCTAAGCTTCTGGACTTGCGATTTAGCATCTCCTAGCTTCTAGACCTTTAGTTCAATATCACCTTTCACAACATGATCTCTAATAAAGTGATGTTTGATATCAATGTATTTAGTTCTAGAATGCAACACTGGATTTTTAGTAATGCAAATAGCACTTGTACTATCACAAAGCAAAGGTAAAGACTTGTACCTCAAATGATAATCTTCTAATTGGTTTCTGATCCACAAAAGTTGTTTGCAATTTAAAGATGCAGCAACATACTCTGCTTCAGCAGTTGATAATGCAACAGTTTCTTGTTTATTGCATGACCAAGTTACCAATTTGTTTCCTAGAAGACAACATCCTCCAGTAGTGCTTTTCCTTTCTAGTTTATCACCAGCAAAGTCTGAATCTGTGTAGCCTAATACATCAAAAGTATCTCCTTTCTCATAGAAAAGACCAAGATTAGTAGCACCTTTAAGATATCTAAAGATCCTTTTCACTAATCCTAGATGAGAAACTCTTGGTTTAGATTGATATCTAGCACAATATCCTACACTAAACTTAATATCAGGTCTACTTGATGTTAAGTAAAGCAAAGAACCTATCATGCCTCTATATTTAGATTCATTCACTTTCTCTTCATTTTCATCATGTTCAAGAGATTGTGAGGGGTGTATAGGTGTAGACATAGGCTTACAATCCAGCATATTGTACTTTCTTAACAGCTCATTACAATATTTAGATTGATGAATGAATATACCATTTTCTAGTTGCTGAATTTGAAGTCCCAAGAAGAATCTAAGTTCTCCCATCATGCTCATTTCAAATTCCTGTTTCATCAACTTAGAAAAATACTCACAAAGACTTGTGTTACTAGAACCAAAGATAATGTCATCCACATAAATCTGTACAATCAACAATTGCTTATCTTTATGCAATGTGAAGAGAGTATTATCCATTAAGCCTCTTCTGAATCCATTTTTCATCAGAAAGGAGCTTAATCTCTCATATCAAGCTCTTGGAGCTTGTTTCAAACCATATAAGGCTTTTGTCAACTTGTAAACATGATTTTGATATCTTTCATTTTCAAATCCAGGGGGTTGCTTAACATATACTTCTTCAGAAATGTAACCATTTAAGAAAGCTGATTTAACTTCCATTTGATACAAAATGAAGTTTTTATAACAAGCCAAAGATAATAAGATTCGAATAGCTTCTATCCTAGCAACAGGAGCATAAGTTTCATCATAATCAATACCTTCTTGTTGTGTATATCCCTGAGCCACTAATCTAGCCTTGTTTCTCACTACTTCACCATTTTGATCTAGTTTGTTTCTGAATATCCATCTAGTGCCTATCACTGATTTTCCCTTAGGTTTCTCAACTAAGAACTAAACTTTGTTTTTCTCAAACTGATCTAGTTCCTCTTTCATAGCATCTAACCAGTAGTTTTTATCTTTTAAGGCATCAGAAACAGAATCAAGTTTAACTAGAGATACAAAAGCATTAAGTGATCTCCTAGTTCTAACACCATGTGAAGTTTCACCAATAATGAGATTTTGATCAAGGGATTTTAATTCTTTTTTGCCTCTGGTTATATTTTCTGAAGAAATATCATGATTAATATGAGTAGAGAAATCATTTAGTTGGTTTGAAGTTACCAAATTATCATCAAAAGCACAAGTTTCTGAACCATGACTCTGAGTGGTTTCTGAACTTGGTTTCTGAGTGGTTTCAGAATTCTGATTCTGAACTTCCTTTGAGCTTGTTGAGTTGATGTTTATCTCCTCAAATTCTTTTTCTCCATCATCAGAATTCACCTTGTAACACCCTAATTAAATAACCTCTTATGCTTAAGTCATAAGATTTCATTTAACCAAGGGTCACGTCTTAATCTCAAAGCTTACATATTTTCTTTAAAATATGTTACGCGGAAAATACATACATGGGATATTTTTTTTTGTAGAATAACGTGAAAATAGGGGCAACGCAATACGATATCGTAATAATAGCGCATACATGTAGTATCCGAGATAATATCCCATCACACAAAGTCATACAACATAAATATAGTTATGCCGATCATTATGATTCAGACTTTAGTACAATCCAATAATAATATATTAATATACTTAAATTGAAATGAGGAAACAAATCAACATCCTAACATATCTTGAAGTGGTACTTCTTCTGCATCCATGTTTTCTGGTTCGTCTGGAGACAAAAACGGAAAGGGGTGAGTATTCAAAATAATACTCAGTAGGGGAAAAAATGCAAGGTGTCATCGTTTTTCGTTCCAGACCCCTCGGGTTTATTTTTGAAATAAGCGGAAGCATACAAGTTCATTTTAATTAATTCCAAAATCGTGGGGTCCCGAGGCGACATCAATTTTACATGCTTCTTACATACATAATACATAAATGCATCAATTCAAATAATTTAGATAAAGCATACCATCATATTCAAATGACACATAAGACTTTAATTAAGTAGCATACAATGAGTAACTTTAGTAACTTTAATCTTTAATCTATCTTTTATGACATTGTACACCCTCACATAACTTGTTTCTCAATTATAGACATAATCCTCTAGGTTATGAGCTCATACCTTACTATAAGGGAGTAGAGGGGTAATATACCTTCCCTTACCAATTTTGGATTGGTGACCGAAGACTTAGCTCACCTTCCCTTACCGATCCGAATTGGTGACCGAAGGTTTAACTTTCTTATGTTTCAATTAAAATATCACTATTGTTCACATCATCATGCACAACAACACATTGAATATCACATTCATTCAGGTTATCAAGCACATAAGCATCAACATATTGAAGGTCACATCCATCCATATCATTAAGCACATTGGAATCACAAACATCATCATCATTATTCCATTAATTATATTTAGACAGATTTGACATAGTTTAGTTAGAAAATCACCAAAATTAGGGGACAATGAATTAAACCTTAAAATTTCATGAGAATAAACTAGATTGATCAATAAAACACTTCCAAAAAACAAAACTCTAAAATAATTTTTATACAGGGAGAAGTAATTTTTACAATTCTATTGTTGATAAGAAATGTCTGGATTAGATTCAGAACTGACATACTTTGATAATAAATCTGAGGAAATTAGAAAATAACGAAATAGATCTTAAAAATTTTTGAGGATAAATTAGACTAGTTTTTATAACATTCCCAAGAAATAGAATGTAAAAATAATTTATAGCTAGAGAGAAATAAATTATGCAATTCAGCTTACTAGAAGAACAATTGTGCTGTGAATAGAACTGATATACTAACTTCATAGATTTTTCTATATTAATATAGAAATGATATGTCCATTAATTTTTTTGACAGTCAACTTTCATGTCTTAGGATTCTATAAAATTAATTTTGTAAGGTTTCATTAAGTATTGTATTTTTAATTAATTTTAGAACACTGCCTGTGCAGAACAGAAACTGAAATTCATGCATCAACTTTAAAAATGCATTTCTCTCAAAGTATAAGTCAGAAAAAGATGAGGTTTGTGGGCAAATATTTGTCCTCGGATCAACTTTCAAATAAAATTAAAACCATTGTAAAATATTGACTGTGGAAAAAGAAACGAATTATTTAGTAAAGTTGGTCAGATTATGTAATATGAATATAAACATTTGATCATACAAATATAAGAAAGTGCCCCTACCTCTAGTGTAGACTTAAAATGGACTTTGAGTGCTTGATAATGATAGAGAGTCCTTTGATCCTTCCTTACTAAATGCTTGTATTGCGCTCCTACTTGTGATGAGTGAAACTTGTGTGCTTGATTTGAGAATTCTTGAAAATGAAGACTATATGTGAAGCTTTATGTATCTTAGGTGAATTAATGTGTTTGTAGGTGTTTGATCTTGTGTTTGGTGATAGAGGTGGCTAGTTTATGACTATAGTAGGCTTAAGAAAATAATTCTATAATGAACATAACTCATAAGCTTAATTAACTAAAGAAAGAAAATAGTGTTAGTGAAGTGTTTGTGATGAAGGAGATGAAATTAAATGAGTATTGTGAGTGAGAGTTCTTGATGTGTCTTGAATGGTTAGGACTTGTGGCTATTTATAGATGAATTTAGGTACCTATAGGCTGATCAAAATATTCATTTATCTTCATTTATTTAGTACAAAAAGATAAAAAGCCATGTGAAGATGATATGATGAGTCATGGTGAACGTGATCATGTTAGGTATGTTCTTGGAGTTTTTTTATCAATTCATTTTCTTTTCTTGAGTGGGAGACAAGGATAAATGGCACCTAAATGATGAAAGGATGCTGGTGGGAGTAAAAGTAATGGTGGTGGTGTCTCCATGAAAGGATAATGAACAAAATAATGGTGAAGATGAGACTTCATGTGCAAATTTTCGGCCATGTTATATACATTGAACATAGTTTGGTAAATTATGTATATCTTGAGCTACAGATATTGGATTTAGATGATTCAATATGCATTGGAAAGCTAAGAGAAATATCTACAACTTTTATGAAGACACAAAAACTGAATTCTAAAATATAAGGCCTGAAAATTGCTTTGCAATCAAGTAGGGGTGTCAAAATGGGCTTGGCCCGCCTAGCCCGCCCAAATTGGCGAGCTGGGCTGAGATTTTAGGACCGCCCCTTTCGAAAAGCCCGCCTAACCCGCCCCGCTTAGCCCGCGAGTTAAGCGGGGCGGGGGCGGGCTAGCCCGCCTAGCCTGCCAACAATTATTAAAAAAAAAAATTTTTTTTTGAGCCCAATTGTCATTTGGCCCACCACCCAACCCTAACTTTCATTTCTAAAATTCTAACCCTAAAATCTAAATCAAACTCCCAAAACGGCGCAAAACCCTCCTTCTTTCTCAATTTTTCCTTCCTTTCTGGCTTTCCCTGTCGAGTTCGGCCGCCGCGACCTTCTCTCTCTCCGTCTCTCGTGCCGGCAGCGGCCTTCTCTCTCTGACTCTCTCTCTCCGTCTCTCGGGACTCGGCTATTCTCTCTCTCGTGTACTGTTCGGTGCTTGCCTGCTTCTTCGAGTCCGCGGCTCCGAGCCATTTGCTGCTTGGAGTCCGTGCCCGCGGCCGCGCCCTCCGCGTCTGGTACTCCGGTTCAGCTTCTTCGTGTGCACACCGCCTCCACGTCTGGTACTCTGGTTCAGCTTCTTCCTGTCCGCGCCGCCTTCGAGTCCGCGCCGCCTCCGCCTTCGTCTCCGCGTCTGGTTCAGTTTCTTCGTGCTCCGGCACCTCTAAGATTCTGTTTTTTCTTTTTGGTTCTGTTCAAATCTGCTTCTGTTTTTGCTTTTGCTTTCTGGTTCTGTTCAAATCTTATCTGCTTACTGCTTCAGTGCTTCTGTTCAAATCATGAATCTGCATTTTTAGTTACTGCTTTTGCTTACTGCTTCAGTGCTTCTGTTCTGTTTATTTTTTATGATAGTTCTTTTTTTTAAAAATTTATTATTGCAGTTGTTAAAATTTAGAATGGATTCGGTTGTCAATGACATTAGTGTTAGTGTTGTTAAGGAAGTCAAGAATTTAGAGAAGAAGGAGGGCCAATCAAATTTAAATGAACCTGACAAAAAAAGAACCAAGACAACTACCTCTGAAATTTGGAAATTTTTTACAAAAATTGGTGCAAAGGATGGAGTAGACATGGCTAGTTGTAATGGTTGTAAGCAAGAATTTAAGGCTGGTGGTAAATCTCATGGAACATTTACTCTAAGACGTCATTTCGAAAAGTGTTCTTTAATTAAGCAGGAAGATATTGGTCAAGTAATGTTAGACATGCAAGGAAAGTTAAAGAATAAAATTGAGCAAACCGTATTTTGTCAATTGATTGCTGCTGCTTTAATTGAGCATGATTTGCCTTATAATTTTGTTGAGTACAGGGGAATTAGGCAAGTGTTTGAGTATTTGAATGGGGATGCAATTCCTATTTCTAGGAATACGGCTGTGGCTGATGTAGTCAAAGTTCATCTGAGAGAGAAAACGATAATTAAAAACACATTGTTGAGTATTCCCAATAGGATTTGTTTAACTTCTGATTTATGGACAACATGTACTACTGAAGGTTATATTTTGTTGACTGCACATTTTGTTGATTCAAATTGGAAGTTGAATAGTAAAATCCTTAATTTTAATCACATGAGTTCTCCTCATACTGGTTTTGCAATTTCATAAAAAAATTTGAGTTTTTGTGTGAATGGGGAATAGAGAAAAAGATTTTTTCTTTGACTTTGGACAATGCCTCTGCTAATGATAATATGCAAGAGCATTTGAAAAGAACTTTAAACATGCAGAATTGGTTGTTATGTGGTGGAGAGTTTTTTCATGTGCGTTGTTCAGCTCATATTTTGAATTTAATTGTGCAAGATGGATTAAAAGAAGGTAGTGATGCATTGCACAAAATTAGAGAAAGTGTCAAATATTTTAGAGGATCAGAAGGTAGGAAGATAAAGTTTAAAGAGTGTGTTGCAATGGTTGGTGGGGTGGACACAAATGCGGGCCTATGTCTAGATGTTCCTACTAGATGAAACTCAACATATTTGATGCTTGATGTTGCTCTTAAGTATCAACGGGTGTTTGCTAATTATCAATTGAAAGATAATGGGTATAAGGATTGTCCTTCAGTAGAGGAGTGGAAAAGAGTAGAAAAAATACATGACTTTTTGGAGCCTTTTTAGGAGACTACAAATTTATTTTCAGGATCAAGTTATCTCACTTCAAATTTGTACTTTGTAAACGTTTGGAACATTCAATGTGTTTTGCAAGGGAGTTCAAGTAGTGAGGATGAGGTTATAAGGAACATGGGAGAAAGGATGTTGGCAAAGTTTAACAAGTATTGGGATGAATATAGTATTGTACTTGCACTTGGGGGAATTCTTGATCCTCGAATGAAGTTTGACTCGTTGGAGTTTTATTTTCATAAAGTCGATCCGTCTACAACTCAAGAAAAGTTAGAGAAGGTGAGAACCAAATTGTATATGCTCTTTAAAGAGTATTCAAGTGATAGTAACAATTCCCCAAGTTCCATTGTGCAAGGTGTTACATCTCATTCCCAAACTTCAAACACAATTACAAGGAGCCGGAAACAAAATGGGATTGATGTAAGTATTAATTTGTTCAACTTTTTTTATTTTAAGTTTGTGAACTTTCACATATTAATTCATGTTATTTACTTATTTTGTAAGGAACTCAAAAATCATATGCATCAAAATCAATTAAGAGTGGAAAAAATCAACTTGATGTTTACTTAGAGGAGGCTACTTTGGAATGGAAACATTATGAGGACTTGGATGTGTTGGGATGGTGGAAGGATAATCAAAAGCGTTATCCGGAACTCTCTATAATGGCTCGAGATGTGTTGAGTATTCCTATCACTACTGTGGCTTCTGAATCCGCTTTTAGTATTGGTTCAAGAGTACTCAACAAATATAGAAGTAGATTGCTACCGGATAATGTTCAAGCTTTGATTTGCACCCGAAATTGGTTGAATGGATATGATTGTCATGGTAACTTAATCATTTTAATTTAGCACTTTATGTTAAATTATCATTTGAATTTGACTTATATTATTTTTATTTATGTTTTATATGTCTAGGTGATAATGATGTTGATGATACAACAACATCAAGCTCAAGGTCAAGGAGTGGTTCTAATGTTGTTGAATGTTGATTGGGATGATGGATTAATATCTAGCTCTATGTGATGATAATGTTGTTGGAGATACAACATCTAATGTTGTTTATGTTTTTATGGTATTTTTAATTATGTTTGATGAATTGTTTGAACAAATGGACTATGTAGAATGTTGGATTGGTGGATTTTGTTACTTTATAATTTATTTTTTATGGATGTTGGATTTGGACATTTGGACTTTTTTATATAGTGTAATTATTATTATGTATTATGTTGGATTGGTGGACTTGTTACTTATTATTATGACATTATTATTTTTATTTATTTAATGAAATTTTTAAGTTATATTTAATGGATTTTGATTTAGTAATTATTATTGTGTACTTTTCTAGTGTATTTTTGATTGAAATTGATGAAATTTTTATTAAAAAATAAATTTTCTTTTAGTTGGAAAAATGGCGGGCCAGCACGCCAAAAAGCGGGGTGGGCTTGGATTTTTGGCCAGCCCGCCACACTTTTTGGCGGGCTTTAGGCAGGGCGGGCCTAAGCGGGGCGGGCTGGCCCACTTTGACACGCCTACAATCAAGTGGGCAGAATAGAAAGACTAAAGTTATAGTGCACTTGCATTAATAACTCAACTTATTATTATTATTCTCATAAAATCTTCATTATCATCATCATGATTCATTTCAATCACTTATAGCTCATCCACAAATATATAATCATATAACTCAACAATCACATATTTAATCTCACATAATTATACAATAAACATAGTCAATTATGAAAAATAAAAATTGGGGCGTTAGATTCCTCCCTCCATAAAAAAATTTCATCCTCGAAATTCATTCACCTTTAAACAGTTCTGGACAGTTAGTCCTCATCTCTGATTCAAGTTCCCATGTGTAGTCTTCATTACGAACGTCTCCCCAAGCTACCTTTACCAAAGGTGCTGTCTTGTTGCGTAGCCTCTTGACATCCCGGTCGATTACCTTTGTTGGGGGAAATCTAAAGGTCAGGTCATCTCTTAGTTGTACATGTTCTGATTCTAAGACATGACTAGGATCTGACTGATATTTTTTTAGCTGAGAAACATGGAAGACGTTGTGTAGGTTAGAGAGATTTGGGGGTAAGGCTATTCTATAAGCTACCGGTCCAACTCGACTCAAGATTTGAAAAGGCCCAAGGTACCTAGGACTCAACTTTTTGACATTCATGGAGCGACCTATACCCATTGTGGGAGTTATGCGTAAGAAAACATGTTCTCCTTCCTGAAACTCTAACGGTCTCCGCCTATTGTCCGAATAACTCTTTTGGCGGCTTTAAGCAGTGAGCATCCTCTCCCTAATCTTCTTTATCTGTTCTGTGGTTTCTCTTATGATATCAGGTCATAGAATACTTCGCTTTCCAGGGTCATACCAACACAAAGGTGATTGACATTTCCTTCCATATAACGCCTCATAGGGTGCCATCCCTATGTTAGCATGGTAACTGTTGTTGTAAGAGAACTCAACTAATGCTAACATCTTGCCCCATCTTTCTTTCCCATCAAGGACACACACCCTCAACATGTCCTCTAATGTCTGGATTGTCCTCTCCGATTGTCCATCTGTTTGTGGGTGGTATGATGTGCTTAAGCTCAACTTTGAACTGAGCGCCTTTTGAAAAGCTCCCCAAAAACGAGAAGTAAATCGTGGGTCACGATCTGAGATAATCGTTTTGGGCACACCATGCAATCTTACAATCTCTTCCACATAGATTTGGGCTAGTCTTTCCAAGGAATATGTCGCACTAATGGCGCAAAAGTGAGCTGACTTTGTTAGTCGATCAACGATCATCCATATGGAATCATTACCTGATTGGGTCCTTGGTAGACCTACCACAAAATCCATAGAGATACTCTCCCATTTCCATCCGGGAACCTCGAGGGATTGCAATAATCCTGGGGGTCGCTTGTGTTCGATCTTAACCTTTTGACATACGAGACACTTATTCACCCATTCAGCCACATCCTTTTTCAACCCTTGCCACCAAAACATCTTTTTCAAATCTTGATACATCTTGGTTGCTCCAGGGTGAATGGTGAAATGACTCTTGTGATCCTCCTGCAGAATATCTTTCTGAAGGTCAGCATATGCGGGTACACATATCCTTCCTTCAAACCTCCATAGGCCATCACCATTCAATTTGAATCCTGAAATTCCTTCTCCTTCTATGGTTTCAACAAGTTCCTTAAACTTTCCATCTTCCCTTTGGGCACGAGCAATTAATTCCTTAAAGCTACTGGACACATGCAATTGACTTAATTTCACACTAACGGGGGTAAAGGGAACTCCAAGGTTAAGGTTTCTAAACTGCTCATGAAGTTTGGCTTCCTCCATCATCATGTGGGACACTTGAAGTTTCTTTCGGCTTAAGGCATCTGGAACTACATTCGCCTTACCAGGATGGTAGTTCAATCCAAAATCATAATCCTTGAGAAACTCCATCCATCTCCTTTGCCTCATGTTTAACTCCTTCTTATCAAAGATATATTTCAAGCTCTTATGATCTGAGAACACCTCAAACCTTACTACATAGAGGTAGTGTCTCCATGCCTTTAGTGCAAATACTATAGCCGCGAGCTCCAGGTCATGAGTGTAAGCTCCAGAATCCTTCTGAGAGAAATTGATGTATTTCTCTTAGAGAATTAGAAAGTTTTAATGATAACAAAGTAAGCCATAAGTATAAAATTTTACTTAAGGTATTGCTAATATGTGTGCTAAGTGTCTCAGAAAGCTTAAAATTTTGCAACTCCATGAGTAAGATCAAGACAAACAACGAGTAACCTTATGAATTACAAGATGAAATCATAGCGTGAAAGACATCAGTAAGGATGCTCAAGAAACGCAAAAGGTGAAAGTGCAGTTCTGAGTGAAGAACACTCTCGCCTCAGAAGGGTCTCAGAAGACCTGGCAACTAGTGATTCTCAGAAGGGTCTTTCATCAGAAGGTTCGCCTCAGAAGTCCGTACAACTCTCAGAAAGTTGGACTCAGAAGCAACCAAGTGTCAAGACTCAATGGATGATACATTCATTCTCAGAAAGCTCGTTACAAAAGTTCCTCGTTACAAGCCAAGGAAGTGGGAACACGCGCACTGTGCAAGTCAGAAAAGTTCCTCATTTCGCGCTGACAGTAGCAGGGAGCCGTTCTGAGCCAGACACAGCCACATAAGCAAAGTGAAAGCTTCTATTTTCGCGGGTCTTTGATGCCTATATATATGAGTTCAATTGCAGAGCATTGTGACGAAATTCTGGCGCCAAAAGCTCTTGATTAAACGTGCCAAAACTCTGCTGAATTGAAAATCATTTGCGAAAACTTAGAACTTTCTCAGAAAGACAATTTTTAATTAAATTGTTCTTCAAACTTTGCGAAAAATCTTCTAGCTTTGTATTGGTGTAAATTCTTACGTTTGTAAGTTAAATCTAGAAGTCTACTAAGAGAAAATCAAGTTTGTATCTGAATCTTAGTAGTTGTTTTCGAAATCAAAACTTCATTCGAAAAACGCTAAGTCCTTCACTGTTAGAAGGCAGTTTTAAGTCCTCGCGTGTTTGAGGCAAAGTTCAAGTCCTTAAGTGTTTAAGGCAATCAAGTCCTCGGCTGTGAGGCAAGGTTAAGTCCTTAATCAAGTTAAGGCAAGGAAAGTCCTCTAGTGTTGGAGGCAAGGAAAATCCACTTCGAGTTGTGAGGTGGTGAAAGTCCTTTACGTGGTAAAGGCAGTGTTGTCTGAGAAGGCACGATAAGAAGAATATCTAAGGAACTCTCAACCGAAGGTTGAGGACTGGAGTAGGTTAGTTAGAACCGAACCAGTATAAAACTTCTTGGTGTTAAGCTTTTCTTCCCTCAACTTTTACTTTCAAAGAAAATCAACAAACACCTTTTCAATTAGTTCATGAATCGAATTAACTCATTAAGATTTATGTTAGAAAGAGCTTAAGAAATATCAAATTCAAAACTGTTCTTAAATCTCTCAGAAAGAACCTTTCTCAGAAAGTTAAAGTTCTCAGAACGTTAACTATCTCAGAAAGCTCATTCCGCTGTTAACTGTTGAACCCTCTTTCTGAGTCAAACAACTTTCTAAGAAAAGTTTTTGAAGCAAATTTTAAAAACCTGCACGATTCAACCCCCCCTTCTCGTGCCCAAATACAGCTTCAATTGGCATCCGAGCTCGGTCATTAAGCGGTTGAGCACTTAACAGTGTCAAGGCAAAAGATCCAAGAAGGGAATATGGATTCACCAACTGCGTTCATATCTGATGGGGCTTCAATCAACAGACCTCCAATGTTTCTTGGAGATAGCTTCGACTATTGGCGTGATAGGATGACGCTGTTCCTCAAACACACCAGTCTTGATCTATGGGACAAGATTGAAAACGGTGAATATCAACCTCTGCAAACAATAACAGAACAAGCCGTTGTTGCAGTAGATGCTGAACCTGGAGCACCACCTCCAGCACCCAGAACGTACACCAGACGTGTTCCCAAGGATGAATGGACTCAAGACATGAAGGAGAAAATTCAGCTAAACTTCAAGGCCAAGTACATTCTCCTATGTGCATTACCCAAGGTAGAATACGACAAGATAGTGTCGTGTGATACAACACAGGAGATATGGGAAAGGCTTCACATGTTGCATGAAGGTAATGACGAAGTCAAGGAGACGAAAATATCCATGCTCGTACACAAGTACGAATCCTTCAGCATGCTACAAGATGAAACCATTGACAGCATGTCAATACTGTTTCTACACATCATCAACCAGCTCAAAGTGTTGGGAAAGACTTATTCCAATGCTGAGATGGTAAGGAAAATCCTCAGAAGCCTCTCTTCGAGATGGTGTCCTAAAGTCACTGCAATCCAAGAAGCAAAGGATCTAAATCAGCTTGGTTTGGATGTATTATTCGGCTCTCTCAGAACACATGAGATTGAGCTGGAAGGATTGCTTGGAGGACCATCCTCTTCATCTAAGCCTCAGAAGGGTCTGACTCTTAAAAGTCAAATAAGGCAGAAGAAGTTTCTGAATCAGAAGACGAGCAAGATGCAGAAACAGAGGACGATGACATTTCTCTTCTAGTCAGAAAGAAGAAGAAAGCTTGGAAGAGAAGACCAAGCAAAGGCAAGGAGATTACTCCTAAGAAAGGAAAGCTAAAGCCTTTTGAAGTCACATACTATGGATGTGGAGAAAAGGGTCACTTCAGAACGGAGTGCCCTCAGAACAAAGGGAAAAAGAAGTTTTTTCCCAAAAAGAAGAAGAAGGCAATGGCTGCTACTTGGAGTGACTCAGAAGACGAAGGTTCTGAGCCAGCAAGTGAAGAAGAAGCTAACGTCTGCTTCATGGCTGCTACTGAATATGTTCTAGAAACAGAATCTGAGTCAGAAGAGGTACCTAACTCCCCTCCTCTCTCATATTCATATGATGAGATCTCAGAACTGTATGAAGAGCTTCTGAGAGACTCAAACGAATTAGCTAACAGTTTCAGCAATTTAAAAAAATCCTTCAAACACTTAGAAGCTGGAAATGCTAGACTAATTCAAGAAGTTGAGAATCTAAAACTTGAAAGAGATGATTTTAAAAATAGATATCTTGAAAGTCACAATCTCTATCAAGCTTTAGAAACGATGTCTTCTGCAACTGTCGAAAAGGCCGAACTAGCCTTAATAGAATTACAAAAGACAAATGAGCTTCTCACTTCTGATCTAGTTAAGATGGTCAATGGTGGGAAAATGATGACCCTTTTACTTGGAGGTCAAAGACCTTACAAAGATAAAAGAGGACTCGGATATGAAGAAGTTTTCGAACCCCATGACCTTGACCCATCCTTAACTAAATCACATCGCATGTGCATCTCATGTTTCAAAGAGGGACATGAATCTGAGACATGCCCCATGCTAGGAAAAGGAAAAACTTCTCTGCTCAAAAAGGCTAAGAAGAATAAATATTCTCAGAAGGCTAAGTCTTCTCAGAAGACAAGTCCTTCTAGAAGGATAAATCTTCTCAGAAAGCAAAAGCTTATGAAAAGGGAAAAGAGAAGGTTTCTGAGTCTCATAACCACAACCTCTCTAAGAAGATAAGGCAAAAGGCAAAGAAAGCTAACAAGCAAGCACCCAACAAAGCATGGGTACCTAAATCTGTGAACTTTGTGTCTGCAGGTGCATCAACAAGCACTACTCCACCACCAAGATGAGCAGTGGTACCTGGACAGTGGCTGCTCGAGGCACATGACTGGAAGCAAGCACTGGTTCAGAAACTTCAAGCCTAAGAAAGGAGGAACCGTGCGATTCAGTGATGGTGCCAAAGGGAAAGTCACAGCTATAGGAGACGTTGGTAAGGATTCCCCTCACCAAATCTCTGATGTACTTTTAGTTGATGGCTTAACACACAATCTGTTAAGCATTAGTCAATTTTGTGACAAAGGCTTAAAGGTTGAGTTTTATGCCAAATACTGCCATGTGATTAATCTCACTAACGGCAAGATCGTTCTGGAAGGAAAACGAGTTGGTAACATCTACGTTATCCATCTAGATGATCTAAAGGATCAAAACGTGAAGTGTCTTGGTCACGCCCATATGAAGCTTCTTTCCGAGCTCTCTCAGAAAGGACTTGTAAAGGGTCTTCCCAACATTAAGTATCAGAAGGATGTAACTTGCGACTTCTGTGAAAAGGGAAAACAAACCAAAGCCTCATTTCCAAGCAAAAGTGGAATCTCTACTCAGAAACCACTTGAGCTCCTTCACATGGATCTCTTTGGACAAACTAGAACGGCTTCCCTTTCTGGAAAACGCTATGGTCTTGTCATAGTGGATGATTATTCTAGATTCACTTGGGTATTCTTCATAGCTTCTAAGGAAGAAACGTTTGAAAAATTTAAAGCTTTTGCGAAAAGAGTTTCCACTGAAAAAGACTCTCACATTCACACCATAAGATCTGATCATGGAGGTGAATTTGAGAATCATGCTTTCGAAAAGCTTTGTGAAAATCTGGGCATTGCTCATGAATTCTCTTCTCCTAGAACTCCTCAACAAAATGGAGTGACGGAGAGAAAGAATCGAAGCTTTCAAGAGATGGCTAGAACAATGCTCTTAGAAAGTGGGCTTTCAAAAGGATTTTGGGCTGAGGCTGTAAACACCTCATGCTACATTCAGAATCGAGTCTTTCTGAGACCAATTCTGAAGAAAACACCTTATGAGCTTTGGAAGAACAAAATACCCAGCATATCCTATTTCCATGTTTTTGGTTCTTCGTGCTTCATACTCAACACAAAGGACAAACTAGCTAAGTTTGATCCTAAATCCGATGATGGAGTATTCCTAGGATATTCCTCTGTCTCTAAAGCCTATAGAGTTTATAACAAGAGGAGCAAATGTGTTGAAGAGACAATCCATATTAAATTCAATGAACTTAGTAAGGACTTGCCTCAGAAGGTTGCTGACTTAGAAGATGAATTTGAGAAACTCAATATCTCTTCTGAGAAAGCCAAAAAGAAAATTCTTAAAGATGACGAGAGTGATTTCCAACCTATGGAAAAACCTTCTCCATCCAAAGAAAAATCTAAAGACATCATTGAAGCTCCAGAACCTGATGAATCTAACTCTCCAAAGTCAATAGAATTTAGACTATCAGAAGATCAAGCTTCTGATGACTCAGAACGAGAACCTTCTGCGCCACCTTCTCAGAACCCTATGCCTAAAGGACATAGAGGCTCAAGAGACTTGAAAAATGTCTCTCAGAATGAAGTCTTGGGTTATCCCGAGCGTGGTGTGAGAACCAGAAGGAACTACACGAATCTTGCTATGGTCTCTGAACTTGAACCATAATCCATAGAAGAAGCGTTGGATGATCCTAGCTGGGTAAATGCCATGCAAGAAGAACTGGACCAATTCGAGAGAAACCAAGTTTGGAAACTTACCCAGAAACCCAAAGGCAAGAGTGTCATTGGGACTAAATGGGTGTTTCGAAACAAACTTGATGAAAATGGTCAAGTCGTGAGAAATAAGGCCAGATTGGTTGCTCAAGGGTACAACCAACAAGAAGGAATAGATTATGATGAAACCTTTGCTCCAGTCGCAAGATTGTAAGCTATTAGGATGTTGCTAGCTTTTGCTGCACATAAAGGCTTCAAACTCTATCAAATGGATGTAAAATCTGCCTTCTTGAATGGATACCTTTCTGAGGAAGTTTATGTGAAACAACCTCCTGGTTTTGTGAATGATACAGTCCTAGAACATGTATTTAAGCTCACAAAAGCTCTCTACGGTCTAAAACAAGCTCCCAGAGCTTGGTACGACATATTGAGTTCCTTTTTGCTTAAAAACGGATTCTCAAGAGGGAAAGTTGACACTACACTATTTACTCTCTCAGAAGACTCAGGGTTCTTGATTGTCCAAATTTATGTTGATGACATAATTTTTGGTGCAACCAATGAAAGCCTATGCAAAGAATTCTCCAAGCTTATGCAAGGCGAATTCGAGATGAGCATGATGGGAGAACTTAAGTTCTTCCTAGGATTGCAAATCAAGCAAAAGTCAGAAGGGACTTTTATACATCAAGAGAAGTATACCAAAGAACTTCTCAGGAAGTTTCTGATGGATAAAGCCAAGCCTATGAGCACTCCCATGCATCCTTCTCAAGTAATTGATTTGGATGAAGATGGTGAGAAAGTCTCAGAAAGCAATTATCGTGGCATGATTGGCTCTCTTCTCTATCTCACAGCTTCTAGACCAGATATTCAACTAAGTGTTGGAATATGTGCTAGATTTCAATCAAAGCCTAAGCAATCACACTTAACTGCTGTCAAAAGAATTCTACGATATTTAATTGGAACTACTAATCTTGGTTTATGGTACGAGAAAGGTTGTTCCTCTGATGTTGTAGGATATTGTGATGCTGATTATGCTTGAGACAGAATTGATCGAAAGAGTACAAGCGGATGTTGCTGTTTCTTTGGGAAATGCTTGATTACATGGTCATGCAAGAAACAGAACACAATAGCGCTATCAACAGCAGAAGCTGAATATGTGTCAGCAGCAAATTGCTGCACTCAGATGCTTTGGATAAGGAACCAATTGCGTGATTATCAACTAAGGTATGAGAAAATTCCCATTCTTTGTGATAATACTAGTGCAATTAACTTAGCTAAGAATCCTATTCAGCATTCACGATCCAAACACATAGATATAAAACATCATTTCATTCGGGATCATGTGCAAAAAGGCGATGTTGAAATCAAATTTGTGAACACGGAAGATCAAATCTCAGATATATTCACAAAGCCTTTACCCGAGGGTCGTTTTAATGTTCTGAAAGGACTTCTTAATCTACGATGTTTCTAAGTGTTTAGATTATTAAAAATATTTTTCTTAGAAACTCCCCTTAATCCTAAACTTAGAATCTGAGACACAGAAATTAGAACTAAGCTTCTGAGCAAAACGTTAAGAAAACATGTTCTGAGAAAATCTTTTCTCAGAAGACGCATCTCTCAGAAAGGAAGTCTTCTGAAAATTTCTCAGAAGGACCACTTCACTCAAAAGGGTGCCTTCCAAGAAATTAGTTACCAACGGTAACTTTTTGAAATAAGTTCTGGCAACGGCTAGTATCTTGGTTGTTCTATAAATGCGCAAAGACCTGCTCCATTCGAGTACTTTGCTTCCAAAACCCCATCAAAACGCCGTCATACTTTTTTTTCTTGCTCAAATTCTCTCTTCATTCTTCGATTCTCCTCTCCGATTCTGTCTCCTCTTTCCATTGCCCACTCCTAAATCCTCCATCCTTCTAAAATGGAAACTCCCGCTGAGATCAAGGGTGTTATGAGAAACAAATTGGATGAAGTTGTCGAGAACATCCTCTATGAGGATGAGAAGATGCAAGCGTTCTTCAAGAAAACCTATCTTCCACGAACCATAGCAATGGGTCGTGTTCTTCCTCTAAGCGTCTTCAACGAGGTGGATGAACTTGGATTTGCATTCCAGTGCCAGCCTGGCTGGGCTGAACTTATGCTCTCTGAAGAAGTTTGTTATCCTAACTTAGTACGAGCCTTCTACTCCCCAATAGAAAGATCCACCAACAAAGGTGTGAAGAGCTTCGTGACTGACCACAACATCAGATTCTCTTCTGCAGAAATCAACCAAGTCTTCAAGACTTTAAATGGAGGAGCAATCATATCAGATGATCCAGACTGGGTCAAGGAGGTGAAGGACTCTGAGGAAGAAATTGTAAAGATCGTCACAGGCAGTGGTGACCTACCACTCAAAGCTGTGAAGGTCCCCAATCTCACACAAGAAGCAAGAATCATTTTTTCCATCGTTCAACACACTCTCCTTCCCCGTCTTGGTGACATGGGCAACGTCACCACCATGGATGCATGCCTTGTCTACCATCTGCTAAAGAAGGAGAAGATAGATTTTGGCAGGATGATGATCAACTACATGATGCGTCAAGCCCACCCCAAACGGGTTTTCACAAGTCTTCCATACGGAAGCCTTCTCACCAAAATCTTCAATCATCTCTCTCTCCCTCTTGAAGATTATGAGTATATCTTCAACCCTAGCAAATTCACCATGGTTACCTTTCACAACATCAAGAAGAAGAAGGTACCAGAGACTGAAGAACCAACTCTTGAACCCTCTTTCTGAGTCAAACAACTTTCTAAGAAAAGATTTAGAAGCAAATTTTAAAAACCTGCACGATTCAACCCCCCCTTCTCATGCAGAAATACACCTACAATGAGTTGGGTAATTAACCTCGTGGGGTTTTAACTGCCGTGAAGCATATGCCACCACGTTGCGATATTGCATTAATACGCAACCCAAACCCTTTCCCGATGCGTCACAGTAAACCTCGAAGGGTTCACTAGGATCAGGTAATACAAGTATAGGGGTAGAGGTTAACCTTTCCTTCAACTCCTGAAAGCTTCTTTCACACTCCTCAGTCCACTTAAAGGGAATTTCTTTCCTAGTGAGCTTGGTTAGAGGTAAGGCTATCTGGGAGAATTTTGCTATGAATCTACGGTAATATCCCGCAAGTCCTAAGAAACTCCTTATCTCAGTTACCGTAGTAGGTCTTTCCCAATTCATCACAGCTTCAATCTTACTGGGGTCTACTGATATTCCACCCTTTGAAACAACATGTCCTAAGAACTTTACTTCCTCTATCTAAAATTCGCATTTTGACAGCTTGGCAAATAACTTCTTTCCCTTCAGAACTTCTAAGACTGCCCGCAGATGGCTGTCATGCTCCTCTTGTGTTCTTGAATAGATAAGGATGTCGTCGATAAACACAACGACAAACTTATCCAAATAGGGTCTAAAGATCCTATTCATATAATCCATGAACACATCAGGTGCATTATTCAGACCAAAGGACATGACTGTAAACTCGTAATGGCCGTAACGAGTTCTAAAAGCCGTCTTGGGAATGTCCTCTTCCCTTACTCTTATTTGGTGGTATCCTGATCTAAGGTCGATCTTAGAGAAAACTTGGGCTCCTCTTAATTGGTCCATTAGATCATCAATCCTAGGTAAAGGGTACTTGTTCTTTATAGTTACCTTGTTAAGCTGCCTATAGTCTATGCATAGTCTCATACTCCCATCCTTCTTCTTCACAAACAACACTGGGGCTCCCCAAGGTGAGGCACTAGGTCTTATAAACTTCTTTTCCAACAATTCCTCAAGTTAAGTTTTAAGTTCTGTTAGCTCCACTGGTGACATTCTATAAGGTGCTATGGAAATGGGTCCTGTTCCAAGGACAAGGTCGATGGAAAATTCTACCTCTCGAGGTGGGGGAAACTCGGGAATATATTTGGGGAAAACTTCAGGATACTCTCTCACTATTGGTATATCTCCTAAGTTTTGCTCATTTTCAAGTTCACTTGTGGCAAGAAACATGAAACCTTTACTCATTATCCCACAACAGTTTAATTCTAAGGTATTTGCAGGCAAACTAACAGATTCAACAAGTGTAGATGAGATAGAAGGAAAAACAATGGTTTTAGCATAACAATCAAGAAACACATGATTGGGGACAACCAATTCATCCAAGAATGACACCAAGACCGGTCATTGGTAAGCATATGAGGTCAACAATAAAGTTCCTATTATCTATTGAAAAACAACACCTTTTACAAACAAGACAAGTCTTAATGGGTTTTGC
This sequence comes from Aeschynomene evenia, assembly GCA_013621005.1. Lineage (NCBI taxonomy): Eukaryota > Viridiplantae > Streptophyta > Magnoliopsida > Fabales > Fabaceae > Aeschynomene > Aeschynomene evenia. The sequence goes on from CM024266.1 coordinate 21,068,540, forward strand.
AGTAGGAGTAGAAACAAGCAAGTCAAAAGGAAGTTTAGACATGGGTATTTTCAATGTTTTATCCAGATCCTCATAAACAAAAGAATGGGTAGCACCAGAATCGTCAAGTACAACTAAGAGTCTACCATTCACTTTACACTTACCCTTTATGAGATCCTCGAATTGCTCGGCAACTTCTGCATTGACTGTGAAGACTCTTCCCTGCTGTTGGGGTCTAGAAGCAGCTATTGGATGGGGATTCAGAATTGTGCAGTCACGAACCATGTGGTCGGGCTTCCCACAGCGGTAGCATACACCTTGTCCGTAGAGGCAGGGACGGTTACCATGATTCTTACCACACTTGGAGCAGGAGGTAGATGTTGGGGGTTGCACCATGGCTTGAACTTGTCTCCCTTTGTTGCTGGGGGATCCTTGCTGGAACGACTTCTTTGGAAATTGTGGCTTGGAGACTCCGGCTCGTGGTCCTAAGTTTTTCTTGAAGTTAGCAGCCCTTGAGGCTTGGAGTTCTTTCTGTGATTCCTCTATAATACGACACTTGTTTGCTAGAATGGCAAACTCACGGATTTCTAAGTGTCGGACCAGATCTCAGGTCTTAACCCATCCTCGTATTTGGCACATTTCCATCCTTCTTCCGGGTTGTTTTGATACATGGTGGACAACTTGCTCAATTCCTCGAATTTTGCAGTGTACTCTGGTATGGTCATGCTACCTTGGCTGAGTTTAAGGAATTCCATTTCCTTAGATCTCTTGATGGATTCGGGGAAATATTTCTCATAAAATAAGGACTTGAAAGCATCCCAGGTAATGGGGATCCCAGATGCATCAAATATTCTCTTAGCGTCGTTCCACCAAAATTCGGCACCTCCTTTGAGCATATACGAGGCATATGTCGCTTTCTGTTCCTCGGTGCAAGGTACGACTATGAAGATCTTCTCCATTTCTTGTATCCGTTCAAGAGCTTCATTTGGGTTGAGCGATCCATTGAATGAGGGAGGGTGCGCCTTCCTAAATTCTGAGAAGCGTGAATTCTTTGGTTCTACGTTTGTTCGACGCTCATGTTCCCTGTCACGATTGTTCCTTTCCCGGTTCTCCTGCTCCTGCTGGTCGATACGATCCATCATACGTTGCATGGTCCGAGTCATGTCTCGTAAGGTGCTCATCATATCTTCTTGGTCATCGAGGCGTCTGAAGCGTTGTTCCTAGTACGTCTTCCAGTTGCCATGTTCCCTGTGCACACAGAACAATAAATACTAAGGTGATCAATCTTAACATTCATGTTAAGTGTGCACAAAGACCACAAACATACAAGCATAACAATCATGCATTTCTATTCCTAAAGTCTATCATACAGATCAGACTTCCAGCATGACATCACTACCGTACTATGCGACAGAGGCATATAATGTCCGATTCTTCAAGCCCCATGAAGACCGAACTGCTCTGATACCAAAATGTAACACCCTAATTAAATAACCTTTTATGCTTAAGTCATAAGATTTCATTTAACCAAGGGTCACGTCTTAATCTCAAAGCTTACATATTTTCTTTAAAATATGTTACGCGGAAAATACATACATGGGATATTTTTTTTTTGTAGAATAACGTGAAAATAGGGGCAACGCAATACAATATCGTAATAATAGCGCATACATGTAGTATCCGAGATCATATCCCATCACACAAAGTCATACAACATAAATATAGTTATGCCGATCATTATGATTCAGACTTTAGGACAATCCAATAATAATATATTAATATACTTAAATTGAAATGAGGAAACAAATCAACATCCTAACATATCTTGAAGTGGTAGTTCTTCTGCATCCATGTTTTCTGGTTCGTCTGCAGACGAAAACGAAAAGGGGTGAGTATTCAAATAATACTCAGTAGGGGTAAAAATGCAAGGTGTCATCGTTTTTCGTTCCAGGCCCCTCAATTTATTTTTGAAATAAGCGGAAGCATACAAGTTCATTTTAATTAATTCCAAAATCGTGGGGTCCCGAGGCGACATCAATTTTACATGCTTCTTACATACATAATACATGAATGCATCAATTCAAATAATTTAGATAAAGCATACCATCATATTCAAATGACACATAAGACTTTAAGTAGCATACAATGAGTAACTTTAGTAACTTTAATCTTTAATCTATCTTTTATGACATTGTACACCCTCACATAACTTGTGTAAACACCGTATTTTGTCCGGATTTTCTATTAAAATAAAAAATTTCATTAAAAAATAAGTTTCAGCCCACTTCTTTTTAATCCATTTTGAAAAAAATCATTTTTTTATGACCCGTTTGTTTTGTATTCTAGCCCAAAATATTTCAGCTTATAAAAAAATAATAATTAAATAAAAAACAATGAAAACAATGAAATACTGGATGTATTTTGTCGGCATCCTTGTTTGAGGAGACAAAAGCTTCTTGGCTCAAGATTTCTACTTTCAAAACAAACAAGAGCTTCTCAAGAGCTTCTCAAGATTCCTACTTTCAAAATACTGGATGTATTTTGTCGGCATCCTTGTTGAACAGACAGTTTTATCTGGTTTCAATGTTCTTGCTGGCTCTGATCAATTAACAGCCAGAATTTGGAAGATGATAAATAGAAGTAACGCAGGAGCAGAAGAGGGGGGAGTCCAATGGAAATAAAAAAAAATATCATACCCAATTCATTCAATCTAAACCCAAAAAATGAAAAGCACAACAACAACACCAACACATACAATTCTAGACACATATCCATGAATTCTCAGTACAAAATCAAACCCACTCCTAATTCATAAACACAGTCCAGTTACATCGTTTCTAAAAGTTAAAAAAAATATAGCAGAGCTTTGTCTCTACCATTCACCTCCAGCACCATTGGTATCATCTTCATTTCATCATCAGCATGTACAAAAAAGAGAACAATAAAAATAAAAACAACACGCAACAGGCAGAGCCCAACCCTGAACGCCGGGGAGCGCGGCGGCGGCGGTAGCCAGAGTAACAGAAACGACTACCACAGCAACAACAAGTGGTGGTCTCCTCCCTTCCGGATCGGCCACCGTCCTCGAACCAGCAACTGCGGCCATGGCTCCTCCTACGTGAAGCTTTCCCGGTGCCTCATCCCTCAACCTCCGATCATGGCGTTTCACGGTAGCGACGGCGAATCTGGATCGGTCTCTGGTTCCCCTTCTCAGATTTCTCCCTCTCTCTTCTCCGCACGAGGCGGCGCGTCACGGCCACGGTGCCAAGCAGATGCAGCAGCCGCGGAGAGTGCGGCTCCCCCTTCTTCTTCGGTGCTTCTCTCTCTCCTCTCCGCGTTCGGCCGCGACTCCTCGCAGCCGCGGCCGCCACGAACGTCGCGGTCTCCATCCTTTCTCTCGATCCCTCTCTCTCTCCACTGCGGCCGCGGCGCCCTTTAGCCGCGAGGTCTACGGCCCTCGGTTTCTAACGGCGGCGCCGGGCGCCGCTCCCTCTATCTTTCCCTCGTTGTGGCGGAAGCCGCGCCGCTACCCCTTCTCTCCCAGCATCTCTCTCTCTCTCCCAAAATACAACCCTAGGTCTAGAGTGTGTGTGTGTTGTAACCGTGTGTGAGTGTGTTAGATTATATTATTATTATTATTATTATTATTGTCATTATTATACATCTCTTCTTTTTCTAACAACACAATATCTTTTATTTCATTTTTATTTTACTCTTATTATTATTATTGTTATTATCATCATTATATTTCTTTCTAATATTCATAAAACTCTATTTTTACAATTTATTATTTCGTTGTATGAGATAATCATCCTCGGAATTTCAAATTGTAGGATACTTGTACGAGTTGATCGTCCTTTACCCTAAAAATCTTTCCTCAAAATATTTAGATAATTCCCTTTTCAAAAGCAACTTTTTTCTTAATCAAATCAAAACAAAATTCACAAAATCTTTTGTAATTTATTATTTCGTTGTATGAGACAATCATCCTCGGAATTTCAAATTACGGGTTACTTGTGCGACTCATAACTCGCCCTCTACTCCACATTCTCTAAAAGACATCTAACACACAACTATTTTCTACAAGAACGACGTGGGTTTGAGTTCCTCATTGCACCGGAGGATACGTTGGCGCGGGCTACAACCTGTCAACCCAAAATTAATTTTTAACTTATTTTGTTTCTTTTCATATTGTTTTTATGTGCTTATATATTAAAGAGGAAAATAAATATTATTAAATTATAAATATAGATTTGCATAATTTGCTCTAGGGTAACCGTATTTATACGTATGTATTAGGGGTGCAGTGGGATTAAGTTTTCACCCTTCCCTAATCATAATTCGACTCCCGAACCTTATCTCTGAAAAGACCAGTTTTTCACAAAACAAAGGTTTTCCAATTTTCTCGTAATTAAAGTTGGTGGCGACTCCTATTCTCTTTACTTTTAATCACGGCACCCGTCTGGGACGTTGCGACAGTTTGACGACTCCACTGGGGATAGCTAGAGAGTCAAGCCTATTAGAGTAAGTTGTGCAAATATTTATATTTTATAATATTTAATTTCCCCTTTACACTAACTTTTTTTCTTTATCTATTTATCTTTTTTTTTCTTGTCTTTGTGCTTTTTTTTTCTCTATATGCAAAGATTTGGGCTAAAAGTGTTGTTTGGGTTTAAAGTTCAACTGCTCCTCACACACAGTACACTTTCACAAACACGGCTCTATACCCGAGCCTCAGAAACCCGTAGGGCTAGAAGGTGTTTCATCGTTGACCTTGTGAAGCTTATGCTTCCCTGAAAGTCGATGACTCACCGCTCAAGTTGTTACCGGAACTATGGATTGCTATCTTGTGTCATTACATGTCCCTGTGGTTAATCCCGTAGAATCGGGACTTTATCTCATCGATAAAGGCAACTTGGGGACCATGTTCGAATAGGATATAGATCCAACCCATCACTAGTACAACTTTAGCACACCAAAGGAGCATTTTCTTTTATTTATTCATCTTTATGTCTTACCATGCATCTCATGCATAATAAACTCACTATTAGTATTATTCTTTTTAAAAGATCGACTAATAGGTGCAGATAGAAAGGCAACTCTTGGTCTCTGTTTAACGTTAGACTACCTCATACATGCATGTAAATACAATAAGTACATCATGCATAAAAAAATAAAAAACCTCATGCATACATTTAAATACAATAGGTGCATCATGCATAAAAAGAAAAAAAAAACTCATACATGCACGTCCCACTCCGGTCTTGAATCGACGTAAAAAAAAAATAGAAAACTTTTTGATTGATCCAAGCAACAATTTGAGACGACAAGACAAAAGAAGAAGCGCAGAAGGACCAAGCGGATTATGAAGCAAGTGAGCGACACTACAAAAGGGTCTCTAAATTCGTGGACACAATTCGTAGTGTTGATGCTCAACAACGATCAGTTCAATGAAGTCTTAAAAGCAAAGAAAATCTTTTGTCGATAAGCAAGCATAAAAAAAAATAATAATAAAAAAACAAAAAGGATCTGAATTTGAATTCAATCAAACCATTCAAATAAACATGCATGCTATTCTCACCTTGTCACCCTCCACTCCCTCTCCACATCATCTTCTTTCCCATTCCTAAAACCACTCCTTCTTCCCTTCACATAGACATACTCCATACAAATGATTTTGAGAACCCTGGTATCGATCCTTGTTCTATGATGATATTGAAAAAGCATGGATATGCAACTGACCTGCCCATGGATTCAACATAATGACAGATGATCGAGCAACTAATCACCAAAGGAAACATGACATTTCAAACACAATCACTAATCAGGGTAATTTATCAACTTCTGGTGAAGTTGTTCTGACCCCTGAAGAAAAAGCAGTATGAACCTCGATTTAGCCACAACAAAGAAGAATGAATTGTTTGATCCTACAACATTTTGTCATCTATCGAGCACAATGGTTCTCTCTGTAAACATCATAGAAAGAGCCAACAAGGTTGGTTGGTTCACATGCTGAAGACAAAAGAGAGAGCAAGAAGATAAAAAGGAAACTCGCTAGATCGAAAAACTCAAAAAACGGTCTAGACAAAAGTTAAAGTTACTAATGTTGCTCGCTACACCCAAAAAACTCAAGAAACGGTCTAGGCAAAATTTAGAGCAAACAAAAAGGGGCTCGCTAGACAAAAAGCTAAAATTAGCAGTCTAGGCAAAAAATTAGAGCCATAAAAAGCAAGCTGGATTGAAAATCTAGAAGAGCGATCTGGTAGAGGATTTCAAATGATGCCAAACTGGAGCAAATTGAGGTTCGACGATAGGAGAAAAGTCATCACAGAAGATCGAGAATCAACAATCCGATGACAAGGCATAACATAAGAAGTATATTCTAATCATCATAGTCAAAAGATTAATAAATGAGTACTCAAATAAGATGTGCATCACACATCACTCATTACAAAACCTAATTCTTATCCTCATACATTTTTCTTCCCTCATCTATTTCTAAATCCAAACCCTTCACTTTACCATTTGTTTCACATCTCCTAGTATCTTCCATCACAAACCCCTCATAATAAATCCTAATTCTCATCCTCCTACATTATTCTCTCATCCATTTCTAAATCCAAACCCTTCATTTTTTTTCCTCCCAGTATCTTCCATCACATCACTCATTACATCCATTTCTAAATCCAAACCCTTCATTTTACCACTTGTTTCACATCTCCTAGTATCTTCCATCACAAACCCCCATAACAAATCCTAATTCTCATCCTCCTACATTCTTCTCTCATCCAGTTCTAAAACCAAGCCTTTTTTTCCCTAGTATCTTCCATCACAAACCCCTCATTACAAAACCTAATTCTTATCCTCATATATTCTTCTTCTCTCATTTGTTTCTAAATCCAAACCCTTCATTTTACCATCACAACCCCTCATAACAAACCTTAATTCTCATCCTCCTACATTCTTCTCTCATCCAGTTCTAAATCCAAGCCTTTTTTCTTTCCAGTATCTTCCATCACAAACCCCTCATTACAAAACCTAATTCTTATCCTCATATATTCTTCTTCTCTCATCTGTTTCTAAATCCAAACCCTTCATTTTACCATCACAACCCCTCATAACAAAATTCTCATCCTCATCTATTTTTCTGTCATCCATCTCTAAATCCAAGGCCTTCATTTTTTTCCTCCTAGTATCTTCCTCACAAACCTCTCATTACAAAACCTAATTCTTATCCTCACATATTCTTCTTCTCTCATCCGTTTCTACATCCAAGCCCTTCATTTTACCATCACAACCCCTTGTAACAAACACTAATTCTCATCCTCCTACATTCTTCTCTCATCCATTCCAAAATCAAAACCCTTCATTTTTTCCTCTCAGTATATTCCATCACAAACCCCTCATTACAAAACCTAATTCATATCGTCCTATATTCTTCTTTTCTCATCCATTTCTAAATCCAAGCCCTTCACTTTACCATTTGTTTCACACCTTCTAGTATCTTCCGTCACAAACCCCTTATAACAAACCCTAATTCTCATCCTCCTATACATTATTCTCTCATCCATTTCTGAATCTAAGTCTTCATTCTACCATTTATTTCACACCTCCCAATATCTTCCACCACTAAATAACTCATCCTTCTAGAGCATGCATAATCAACTATATCAAGTCAAAGTCAGATCCAAAAGCTTAATAGATCGAAAACCTAAAAGGGCGGTCTAGGCAAAAATTAGAGCACAGAAAAATAAAAAAAACGAAAGCTCGCTGGATCGAAAACCTGAAAAGGCGATCTAGGCAAAAATTAGAGCGGAAAAAATACTAAAATATGCTTGCTTATCACAGACCACAAATGTTGACCTCGGAGAGACTAAAGATTCCAAGCAAAGTCAAGGCTACGAAAAGAAGACAGAGACGAGGACATACCAAATGAAAGAAACTCACTTGCTAGGAGAATTAAAGAATAGAAAGAGCAGCAACAAAGCAGCACCCCTGAGCCGCCCACCACCGTCGTTGGCTCGTCACCACTGCAATGCACGACCACTCCTCTACCTCGGTCGTCATCATCATCAAGCCTCCGATTGACAGCAACAACGACAGGGAGACAACAACAGCAATGGCAGCAGCGGCGACCAACTTCAGAGCGAATCAGATCTGCAATGTTTCCCTCCATCAGTGCCTGTTCAAGCTCCGCTCTCTGTGGCCCCTCGCATCCCACTAGCCGCCACCGCGAGGAGCCTCTGTTCCCAGCCGTAAGCTCCTGTTTCTCTCTCTGCGGTTCTCGAATCTCTCTCACATCACCACTCAGTCCCACACCATCCACCACCATCACCTCCGTTCATCGCGAACATTACCATCCACCCATATCCAATCACCAACAACCATCAAAGGGATTGAGCGCTCAACACAAAACGTCTTGGATCAATCAATCAAAAAAAAAATCTAAAAGGACAACGATCAAGTACCATAAACTGGGGCAAGTTTTTATAACGTCATTTTCATTTAGAGCATGTCATTCACCATATTAGGGCTAGATTTGTCCTGTCTCCAGTATCAGTGCACATCACACACACGTTACACACGTCACGCATCCATACATTCATCAAAACTGGGGCAATTGAGATGTGATTTACAACAGGGGAAATCTACCTCTCAGTTAAAATCATCTCATACCCTTTTAATCATGCATTACAAAACATTTTTTCTAGATCATCTGCATAGCTTGCAAGGAGACCAAGATAATTTGTCAGCATTATCATCACCACATTCATCACACACCACATGCAACATCTTCATAAAATTTCAACAAAGAGCTTTCAATTTCTCAGCATCAACTTTACATTTTTCAGCATCAACTATACATTTCCTGCATCAACTTTACATTTTCCTGCATAGATTTAAATTCTCTTGCCTCGATTTAAATTCCTTTGCCTCGATTTAAATTCCAGTGCCTCGATTTAAATTCCCTTGCCTCGATTTAAATTTCGGTGCCTCGATTTAATTTCCCTTGCCTCGATTTAAATTCCCTTGTCTCGATTTAAATTCTAGTGCCTCGATTTAAATTCCCTCGCCTCGATTTAAATTCCCTTGCCTCGATTTAATTTCCCTTGCCTCGATTTAAATTCCCTTGTCTCGATTTAAATTCCAGTGCCTCAATCTAAATTCCCTTGCCTCGATTTAAATTCCCTTGCCTCGATTTAAATTCCAGTGCCTTGATTTAAATTTCATTGCCTCGATTTAAATTCCCTTGCCTCGATTAAAAATTCCAATGCCTCGATTTAAATTCCCTTGCCTCGATTTAAATTCCAGTGCCTCGATTTGAATTCCGTTGCTTCGATTTAAATTACCTTGCCTCGATTTAAATTCCAATGCCTCAATTTTAATTTCCTTGCCTCGATTTAAATTCTAGTGCCTCGATTTAAATTTCCTTGCCTCGATTTAAATTCCAGTGTCTCGATTTACATTCCCTTGCCCCTAAACCCTAAACCCTAAACCCTAAACTCGATTTAAATTCCAGTGCCTCGATTTAAATTCCCTTGCCTCGATTTAAATTTCCTTGCCTCGATTTAAATTTCCTGCTTCAATTTACATCCCTTTGCCTAGATTTAAATTTCTGTCTCGATTTTATTTTCAAACATCAACCATAAGTCTTCACAGGCACACACACACATCACATACATCTAAGTCTACAAGCATTTCTTTCCCAACAAGCATCTTCTTTCAACAACAAGTATTTTCTTTCAACAAAAAGCATTTCTCTCACAACAAGCTATTCCTTTCAACAACAAGCATTTTCATTCAACAACAAACAAGCATTTCTTTCACAACAAGCATTTTCTTTCAACAAGTTTTTCTTTCAACAACAAACATTTCTTTCACAATAAGCATTTCAACAACAAACATTTCTTTCACAATAAGCATTTTCTTTCAACAAGCATTTCCTTTCAACAACAAACATTATCTTTCAACAACAAACATTTCTTTCAAAACAAACATCCCTTACAACAACCAGTATTTCTTTCAGTAACAAGCGTTTTCTTTCAACAACAAACATTCCTTTCACCAAACTGCATTTGTTTCCACTAGCATTCATCATCAAATTTGGACAAAATACGTTTTTATATCTTTACTTGTCCCTTACTAATTCAAAAGATATAACTTTTGTAAGTTAGTAAGGAACAAGTAAAGAGGGGCAACTGTAAACACTGTATTTTGTCCGGATTTTCTATTAAAATAAAAAATTTCATTAAAAAAAAAAGTTTCAGCCCAGTTCTTTTTAGTCCATTTTGTAAAAAATCATTTTTTTATGACCCGTTTGTTTTGTATTCTAGCCCAAAATATTTCAGCTTATAAAAACAAAAATAATTAAATAAAAAACAATGAAATACTGGATGTATTTTGTCGGCATCCTTGTTTGAGGAGACAAAAGCTTCTTGGCTCAAGATTTCCACTTTCAAAACAAACAAGAGCTTCTCAAGAATTTTGTTGAACAGACAATTTTATCTGTTTTCAATGTTCTTGCTGGCTCTGATCAATTAACAGCCAGAATTTGGAAGATGATAAATAGAAGTAACGCAGGAGCAGAAGAGGGGGGAGTCTAATGGAAATAAAAAAAAATCATACCCAATTCATTCAATCTAAAACCAAAAAATGAAAAGCACAACAGCAACACCAACACATACAATTCTAGACACATATCCATGAATTCTCAGTACAAAATCAAACCCAGTCCCAATTCATAAACACTGTCCAGTTACATCGTTTCTTAAACTTAAAAAAAAATATAGCAGAACTTCGTCTCTACCATTCACCTCCAGCACCATTGGTATCATCTTCATTTCATCATTAGCATGTACAAAAAAGAGAACAATAAAAATAAAAACAACACGTAACAGGCAGAGCCCAACCCTGAACGTCGGGGAGCGCGGCGGCGGCGGTAGCTAGAGTAACAGAAACGACGACCACAGCAACAACAAGTAGTGGTCTCCTCCCTTCCGGATTGGCCACCGTCCTCGAACCAGCAACTGCGGCCATGGCTCCTCCTACGTGAAGCTTTCCCGACGCCTCTTCCCTCAACCTCCGATCATGGCGTTTCACGGTAGCGACGGCGCATCTGGATCGGTCTCTGCTTCCCCTTCTCAGATCTCTCCCTCTCTCTTCTCCGCACGAGGCAGCGCGTCACGGCCACGATGCCAAGCAGATGCAGCAGCCGCGGAGAGCGCGGCTCCCCCTTCTTCTTCGACGCTTCTCTCTCTCCTCTCCGCGTTCGGCCGCGACTCCTCGCAGTCGCGGCATCCATCCTTTCTCTCGATCCCCCTCTCTCTCCACTACGGCTGCGGCACCCTTTAGCCGCGAGGTCTACGGCCCTCGGTTTCTAACGGCGGCGTCGAGCGCCGTTCCCTCTGTCTCTCCCTCGTTGCGGCGGCAGCCGCGCCGCTGCCCCTTCTCTCCCAGCATCTCTCTCTCTCCCAAAATACAACCCTAGGTCTAGAGTGTGTGTATGTTGTAACCGTGTGTGAGTGTGTTAGATTATATTATTATTATTATTATTATTATACATCGCTTCTTTTTCTAACAACACAATATCTTTTATTTCATTTTTATTTTACTCTTATTATTATTATTGTAATTATTATCATTATATTTCTTTTTAATACTCATAAAACTCTATTTTTACAATTTATTATTTCGTTGTATGAGATAATCATCCTTGAAATTTCAAATTGTAGGATACTTGTACGAGTTGATCGTCCTTTACCCTAAAAATCTTTCCTCAAAATATTTAGATAATTCCCTTTTCAAAAGCAATCTTTTTTCTTAATCAAAATCAAAACAAAATTCACAAAATCTTTTGTAATTTATTATTTCGTTGTATGAGACAATCATCCTCGGAATTTCAAATTACGGGTTACTTGTGCGACTCATAACTCGCCCTCTACTCCACATTCTCTAAAAGACATCTAACACACAACTATTTTCTACAAGAACGACGTGGGTTTGAGTTCCTCATTGCACCGGAGGATACGTTGGCGCGGGCTACAACCTGTCAACCCAAAATTAATTTTTAACTTATTTTGTTTCTTTTCATATTGTTTTTATGTGCTTATATATTAAAGAGGAAAATAAATATTATTAAATTATAAATATAGATTTGCATAATTTGCTCTAGGGTAACCGTATTTATACGGATGTATTAGGGGTGCAGTGGGATTAAGTTTTCACCCTTCCCTAATCATAATTCGACTCCCGAACCTTATCTCTGAAAAGACCAGTTTTTCACAAAATAAAGGTTTTCCAATTTTCCCGTAATTAAAGTTGGTGGCGACTCCTATTCTCTTTACTTTTAATCACGGCACCCGTCGGGGACGTTGTGACAACTTGTTTCTCAATTATAGACACAATCCCCTAGATTATGAGCTCATACCTTACTATAAGGGAGTAGAGGGGTAATATACCTTCCCTTACCAATTTTGGATTGGTGACCGAAGGCTTAGCTCACCTTCCCTTACCGATCCGAATTGGTGACCGAAGGTTTAACTTTCTTATGTTTCAATTAAAATATCATTGTTGTTCACATCATCATGCAAAACAACACATTGAATATCACATTCATTCAGGTTATCAAGCACATAAGCATCAACATATTGAAGGTCACATCCATCCATATCATTAAGCACATTGGAATCATAAACATCATCATCATTATTCCATTAATTATATTTACCCAGATTTGACATAGTTTAGTTCGAAAATCACCAAAATTAGAGGACAATGAATTAAACCTTAAAATTTCATGAGAATAAACTAGATTGATCAATAAAACACTTCCAAAAAACAAAACTCTAAAATAATTTTGATACAGGGAGAAATAATTTTTACAATTCTGTTGTTGATAAGAAATGTCTGGATTAGATTCAGAACTGACATACTTTGATAATAAATCTGAGGAAATTAGAAAATAACCAAATAGATCTTAAACATTTTTGAGGATAAATTAGACTAGCTTTTATAACATTCCCAAGAAATAGAATATAAAAATAATTTATAGCTAGAGAGAAATAAATTATGCAATTCAGCTTACTAGAAGAACAATTGTGCTGTGAACAAAACTGATATACTAACTTCATAGATTTTTCTGTATTAGTATAGAAATGATATGTCCATGAAATTTTTTGACAGTCAACTTTCATATCTTAGGATTCTATAAAATTAATTTTGTAAGGTTTCATTAAGTATTGTATTTTTAATTAATTTTAGAACACTGCCTGTGCATAACAGAAACTGAAATTCATGCATCAACTTTAAAAATGCATTTCTCTCAAAGTATAAGTCACAAAAAGATGAGGTTTGTGGGAAAATATTTGTCCTCGAATCAACTTTCAAATAAAATTAAAACCAATGTAAAATATTGACTGTGGAAAAAGAAACGAATTATTTAGTAAAGTTGGTCAGATTATGTAATATGAATATAAACACTTGATCATACAAATATAAGAAAGTGACCCTACCTCTAGTGTAGACTTAAAATGGACTTTGAGTGCTTGATAATGATAGAGAGTCCTTTTATCCTTCCTTACTAAATGCTTGTATTGTGCTCCTACTTGTGATGAGTGAAACTTGTGTGCTTGATTTGAGAATTCTTGAAAATGAAGACTATATGTGAAGCTTTATGTGTCTTAGGTGAATTAATGTGTTTGTAGGTGTTTGATCTTGTGTTTGGTGATAGAGGTGGCTAGTTTATGACTATAGTAGGCTTAAGAAAATAATTCTATAATGAACATAACTCATAAGCTTAATTAACTAAAGAAAGAAAATAGTGTCAGTGAAGTGTTTGTGATGAAGGAGATAAAATTAAATGAGTATTGTGAGTGAGAGTTCTTGATGTGTCTTGAATGGTTAGGACTTGTGGCTATTTATAGATGAATTTAGGTACCTATAGTCTGATCAAAATATTCATTTATCTTCATTTATTGAGTACAAAAAGATAAAAAGCCATGTGAAGATGATATGATGTGTCATGGTGAAGGTGATCATGTTACGTATGTTCTTGGAGTTTTTTGATCAATTCATTTCCTTTTCTTGAGTGGCAGACAAGGATAAATGGCACCTAAATGATGAAAGGATGCTAGTGGGAGTAAAGGTAATGGTGGTGGTGTCTCCATGAAAGGATAATGAACAAAATAATGGTGAAGATGAGACTTCATGTGCAAATTTTCGGCCATGTTATATACATTGAACATAGTTTGGTAAATTATGTATATCTTGATAATACTACAGATATTGGATTTAGATGATTCAATATGCGTTGGAAAGCTAAGAGAAATATCTACAACTTTTATGAAGACACAAAAACCGAATTCCAACATATAAGGCCTGAAAATTGCGTTGCAATCAAGTGGGCAGAATAGAAAGACTAAAGATATAGTGCACTTGCATTAATAACTCAACTTATTATTATTATTCTCATAAAATCTTCATTATCATCATCATGATTCATTTCAATCACTTATAGCTCATCCACAAATATATAATCATATAACTCAACAATCACATATTTAATCTCACATAATTATACAATAAACATAGTCAATTATGAAAAACAAAAATTGGGGCGTTACACACCTTAGCATCATTACCATCAGAATCTGCAAAATCTCTTGAGAATTCTTTGAAGGTTATATGTATGGATTCTTCCACAGTAAGAGTCCTTTTGTTATACACTCTAAAAGCTTTAGAATTCAAAGAATATCCTAAGAATATAGCATTATCAGATCTGGCTTCAAACTTGTCAAGATTATCTCTACTATTCAGTATATAGCAATCACAACCAAATACATGAAAGTAAGATACAATAGGTTTCTTATTAAACCACAACTCATATGGAGTTTTCTTAAGCAATGGTCTAATGAGAAACAATCTGAATTTTTCAAATGTTTCATCCTTTGATCTTAGAAAGAAAATCTAGCAAAATCTAGAGTAATCATCAACTATTACAAACACATATTTCTTTCCTCCTAGACTAGTTGTTCTAGATGGACCAAAAAGATCCATGTGCAATAGCTCTAGAGGTCTTTTAGTAGCAACATCAGCAATGTGTTTGAATGAGGTTTTAACTTGCTTTCCTCTTTCACACTCATCACAAGTTTTATCCTTAGTATAGAGAATCTTAGGCAATCCTCTTACAAGGTCTTTGGTAGAGATTTCAGAAATCAATCTCATATTGATATGGCCTAGCTTTTTGTGCCACAACCACTTGTCATCAACCAAAGATAATAAACAATTCAGATTCTGAGAATCCAAATCATCTAGATACAAAACATATGTGTTGCCTATCCTATGTGCTGTAAACTTAACCATGTTATTAATAGGATCAAACACTTGGACTTTGAACCTATCAAAAAGACCATTCAAACTAAGATCACAGAATTGGCTTACACTTAACAAGTTATGTGTGAGCCTACCTACCAACAATACATTGCAAATAAAATGTTTTGATGTCTTACCAACATCACCAATACCTTTTACTTGAGCACATGTACCATCAGCAAATCTAACTTGACCTTTGTTCTTGTGTTTAAGTTGGATGAAGCACTCTTTCTGTCCAGTCATGTGTCTGGAACATCCTGAGTCCACATACCATCTCCTTTGATCCATAGTTTTGGTTTTTAAGCATTTCTGCAAGTAGTTTCGGGTGACTTTTAGGTACCCAAAGTTTATTGGATCCTTTGTTGTTAGTTTCCTTTGGATTTCTGATCATAGAATCATACTTTCCTTTGGATTTATATAACCAGCAATCATCAGAAACATGATTGGTTTTGCAGCATTAAAAGCATGTTGCCTTTCTGAAAGTTTTCTTAAAAGACTTTTTATGTTTTGCAAACTTGCTTTCTGGAACATAAACAATGTCATTTTTATCAAAATAAGCTCTTTGTGATCCTAAAATCATTTCAAGATTTTTAGTACCATTAACAAACTTTTCCAAATCCTTTCTCAAAAGAATATTGGTTTTTAAAAGATCAGCACACTTTTTAGAAAGCTCTTTGGTTTCTGAATCCTCTTCAGAATCTGATTTACTTTCTGAACTTGAAGTATCAGAAACTGTGGCAGTTTCTGGTGCTTCTTTAGATTTCTTAAGAATGCTAATATCATTTTCTAAATCAATTTTCTCAAATATCAAAATATCATTAGCATCTCTTAATCTTTCTAAATCCCTCTCAAGATTAGAATTAATTTTTCTGAGTTTTTCTAAATCAATTTCTTCATCAGAAAAGTTAACACTTGATTTTGAGTTGGTGTTTCTGAACCTTTCTAAATCAATACATATTTCAGAATTGATTTCCTTTTGATAATCCAAATCTTGTTTGACTTCAGAAAACTTTTTCAAAACCTTTTTGTGACTATCCTGAAGTTTCTCATAAGTATTTACAAGAAAATTAAAATTAGACATGAGTTCATCAAAAGTTACCTCATTTTCCTCATCTTCTGAAGTTTCACTTTCTGAACAATAATCTGCCATAAAGCATATGTTTGAAACTTCTTCTTCTTCATCAGAATCCTCATCATCACTAAGTGTGGCTTTGTATGCATTCTTTTTCCCTTTATTCTTTGATGATGTCTCCTTTAATTTTGGGCAATCTGGTTTGTTGTGGCCCTTCTCATTGCAGTGATAACATATTACTTGATCTAACTTTGACTTGTCCTTTCTGAAGGTGTTTGGTTTCTTTTTAGAACTACCCTTTCTGAACATCCTTCTGAACTTCTTAATGAACAATGCAGCTTGTTCTAGGTCGATTTCTGAATCATCTTTAGAATTTTCCACTTCAGATTCTGATTCAGAATCCTCTTTAAGAATCAAAGCCTTCTTCTTCTTTTTCCTTTTGGAAACTTTGAGAGCAGTATTATCCCTGAAATTGTTAGTGCTAGCAATATTTTGCAATTCTATTTCATGCACTTTCAATGATCCAATTAGAGCATCAAACTTCAAAGTTTTCAGATCCTTAGCCTCTGATATAGCAGTTACTTTTGGTAACCATCTAGCAGGTAAGCTTCTCAAAACTTTTCTCACAATTTCAGCATTAGGCATATCATGGTTGAGATCTCTCAATTGATTAATGATACTAAGAAACCTAGTAATCATACTGTCTATAGACTCATTCTCATCCATTTTAAATTGCTCATATTTTGATCTAAGCATATCTATCTTAGTTTCCTTTACTTCATCAGTACCATCATGCAAAAGAGCTAATCTATCCCAGATTTCTTTAGCAGAACTACAACTTATGATTTTATCATACTCACTCTTAGTTAAAGCACAAATAAGTAGATACTTAGCTTTGGAGTTAAGTCTGACCATCTCATTGTGTTCTCTTGTCCATTCTGATTTAGGAATAGTTTTTGTTTCAATAGAACCATCTAGAAGTACTCTTGATGTTTCTGGAATTTGATCTCCATTCTGAATTCTGTCCCATAATTCAAGACTGTTGTACTCAATGAATAGTTGCATCTTGTCTCTCCAATAGGCATATGCAGTTCCATTAAAGAGTGAAGGTCTATTTATGGATTGTCCTTTAGAAACTTGAAAGTTTGCTTGATTAGACATAGCTTGTTCCTTGGATCTTGCTTCTGTTATTGTTAGAGAACTCTCTTGATTACAATTCAGCAAAAACCGGAGCTCTGGATACCAATTGATGGTGTGAGGTATCTCTTGAGAAACACCTCCAAGCTATGCTTCACACAACCCAAGAGGGGGGGGGGGTGAATTGGTTGTGTATACTTTTTGCACTTTCTTCTTGTTATTCTAACACTTCTGAAAATCTCAAAGATTGATCAAGCCTTTGAACTTGTCAAGAATTAGTCAAATAATAAGAATCAAACATATTATTTGTGATCACAGAAATCATATGACAATTTCACAGAAATCAATATGTCAATTTCAATGATTTATTTTGCACAGTGGATTATAGATCACAAATATCACACAACATTAGATATCAAGCTTTCTCAACAATCAAATGATCAATATCAGAAATAACTCTTTTAGAAGTATAACACTTTCTGAATCAACTTTCTGATCTAGCTTTCTGAACTTACTTCAAAAATTCATCAGAATCTTGTTTCAGAATTAATATGTTTCGAAACAATTATTTCACAAACAAATCAACCAACACAATACAATATGATATGTTTCTCAAATGCAATCAGAAATCTAAGCAACATATATTAAGAAAACAAAACACAGATTCTTAAGAATGTGTTCTTGAGAAAACTAGTAACAGATTTCAAAACACTAATTTCTCTTTCTGTAAATTGTTCTTTACAATGTTTACTTCATATTTCAATTACCCAAATAACAAATATCATATATCAGAAAGTTAAACACATAAAGATTCCTTTAGCTTTAGTTTCTTTAACTCTCAGATTGTTGTTTCAAGTTTGTTCTTGAGAGAGATATTCAATCAGAAATCAAAATATCAGATTATAAAGCACAGTTTCTTATCAATTAAAAACAATTAATGCAAAGGAGTAGACTTAGAGAGATTAGACCAATCTTATACTGGTTCGGCCAATTTTGCCTACATCCAGTTCTTCAATCCTTCAAAGACTGAGTTCCACTAGAAATGCACCGGAAAGTACAGGTATCAATACAAAGATATATTTTGCAACCTTCTCAGGTTCGACACTCTAGAATATCCCCTTCTAAAGATTTTCCACTCTCCAGATATCCCCTCTAGAAAGATTTCCCTGCCTTGAAATTCCCTCAAGGACTTTTCAGAACCTTACTTTTGGTCACCCTTTCTATGAAAGACTTCTTTGAGAAATTGACTTCAATTATTTTCTGATCTGGTTTCTCTAAACCTCAAACTCTTTGAGTTTGATCAACTTCTGAAATCTTTAACTTCAAAAATTCCTTCTCTTGTTCAATCTTCACAGTTGAATCAGAGCTTTACTCTAACCTTCCTTTCTTGAGCCTTTCTTTCCTTCTCTCTTTCTCTCTTAGCTCACAGCTCTTTTCTTTTCTTTCTCAAATGTATCTGAGTTTCTCTCTCAGATTTCTCTTTCTTTCTAGCTCTTTCTTTTCTCTCAGATGATTTTTCTTATCACTCTGATCTTTTCTCTTTTCTGTGCTATTCTGATTGTATCATCCTTTTCTAATTACAACTTGAGACTCATCTATTTATAGAGAGCTCTATCAATTTGAAAATGTACAGCTGTCATTAACAACTCTTTTAACTTGGCGGGAAAGCTACCATTTTAACTAATTCCCTTTTCTAATATGTGCAAAAATATGATTTCTTGTTTTACATACACATGCACTAACATACATCAGAATATAAAAGTCAACATTCAACATAATTCTGATTTGACTTTCTCAAACAGAAACTCATTAAGTTTCTGAGTAGCTTTCTGGACACTTATCAGAAACTCATTAAGTTTTCTGAATAGCTCGATAGCTTTCTGATCATTCCATCTTCTTCTGAAAATCTTCTCATGGCTTTCTCATGTGTGTATTACAAAGATCATACATTATACAACCCTAATACACATCTAGCCCTATCAACTATGCTTCTATTACAAATGTTACAAATGTTACAATACAATACAAGAAGCATCTAATACTTTACATACACAATGTGGTTTCTCAATACAAAGAAGCTTTCTCATCCTATTACAATCATTTTAACTATAGCTTCTCAATACAGCTCACAAAGTTACATGAGTTTTGTTATTATCAAAACCAAATGAGGAATTACATTAACAATCCGTAGGCCACCGGCCTACCTTGCTGCATCAAAACGAAACCTAACCCTCGTCCGGAAGCATCACAGTACACTTCGACAGGTTGTTCGGGATCCGAAAGCGTCAACACCGGGGATGAAGTCAGTCTCTTCTTTAATTCCTGAAAACTTTGCTCGCAAGCTTCATTCCACACGAACAGAGCATTCTTCTTGGTAAGCTTTGTCATCGGGGCTGAAATCTGAGAAAACCCTTGAATAAATCTCCGGTAATACCCCGCAAGTCCTAAGAAACTCCGGATCTCGGTTGCCGTGGTCGGTTGCTCCCACTCTATTACTGCTCTAACCTTTGCTTGGTCCACCGCTACGCGTTCTTGAGATACCACATTTCCCAAGAATTGAACTTCTCTAAGCCAATACTCACACTTAGAGAGTTTAGCATACAATCTCCGATCGGCCAAAACGCTCAGAACCGTCTTCAAGTGCTCGACATGTTCCTCCTCCGACTTTGAGTAGACCAGAATGTCGTCGATGAAGACCACCACAAACTTGATGGTGTAAGAGTCTCTTTGTAGAGTCTCTAAGCTATGCTTTCCAACCCAAGAGGGGGGGTGAATTGGTTGTAAACTTTTTCTTTGTATTTTAACACTTCTGAAATTTTCAGATTGATCAAGCTTCTCAACTTGTCAAAGACTAGTTTCAAGGTCAGAAATATAATTTCAAACACAAGAAATAATGTTTCTCAAAGTACTTAATTTGCAGCAGATTATAATACAACCATTTAACACAAAAATCAAATTTCGCATCAAGCTTCTGACTATTCACAGTATTCAATCTTCTGAATTAATTTCAATCAAAATGACAAAATCAGAATATTAATATCAACTTCAGAAGTATCAATAACAGCAAAAACAGATTCAGAAATATCAAACTTCTGAACTAAGAAGATTCAGAAACAGATTCAGAATTCTCAATCTTCTGAATTCTGCAGCAACTAAGTTTCAAGCTTCTGAATCCTGCAACAGTTTTTTTTCCTCAATCTTCTGACTTCGAGAATTCAATTCTTAAATGTCAAAATGATCAAATCAATCTATCAATACTTAAATCCACATACAAACATATGATTCAAATTGTTAAAGAACTTAAAACATGTAAAGAACCATATCAGAAAGATATTAGAAGTATCAATGACAATCACACAAAAATCAGATTTATCAAAACCAAGAACACCAAGCTTCTCACTCTGTTTTCTTAATTTTTTCTAAATCAATCTCAATTCTAATTTCTTTTATCAATTCTATATGTTTTAATCTTGTTAACACAATCACAATTAATACACAAAATTACTTATATCACAAAGATTAATTGTTTCACAAGATTCTTTAAATTTCAAAACTCAAACAATTTTATCAATGCAAGATTTAATATGTATGAATGCAAGAGTTAAGGGTAAGAGAAATTGGACCGATTTTATACTGGTTCGGCTAAAACATGCCTACATCCAGTTCTTCAATCCTTGGGAGATTGAGTTCCAATAAAACTTGTCTCAAGAATACACAAGAATTCAATACAAGATATATTTTTCAACCTTCTCAGGTTCGCCCACTCCAAGATATCCCCTCTTAAAGATTTCCTGCCTTGATGTACCCCTCAAGGACTTTTCAGTTCTTTGTATCTTGACACCCAAGCAATCGAACTTGTCTTCCAAGAATCTGCCCTTTTAATCTTCCGAAATTTTGCAGCCTCAAACTTCTTGTTTGATCAATCTCAGATTCTTTGAATCTGAAATTCCTTGTTTGCAATCTGATCAGAACATTATCCTGATCCTTCTCTTCACCTTACGTCTGAATTCTTTAATCACATATATCAGAACATTATTCTGATTTACCTTGAGCCTTTCTTTCTTGATCTATCTCAATGACACCGAGACTCTTTCTCTCTCTTTTCTCTTTTCTTTCTTGCTCAGCACGTCACTTTCTTTTCTTTTTCTCTCTCTCTTAGGAGCATATGATCCTTTTTTTTTCTCTTGTGTGTCTATTTTCTCTTCTCTTTCTTCTCACAACATTTCTTTCTTTTTCAGCCCTTGCTTTTCTTTTTCTCTCTCTCTAAGAGTGTGTGATCGTGTATATTTTTTCTCTTAGCTCTGTGTTCTTTTTCAATTACATCTTGAGATTCTCTTTATATAGAGAACTCATTTAAAATAACAGTAACAAACTTTTGGTGGGAAACTAATAGCTAACTATTACAATTTACTAATCACCCAATTAAACCATGTGCTAATTTAAACAATACATTTTAACTAACTCTGATTTAAAATATTTAATTTCAGAAAATTAAATCTTCAGCAAATAAAACTGGAGCATGCTTCTGAAATCTCAAAACTGTTCCAGCAATCAACACAGTTCTCCAATCTTTTGAATTTTGCTCCCCTTAATCTGATTCTTCTCTAAATCAATTTCCGAAGCTTCTGATCATCCCCGGAAGCTTCTGAACTAATCATTTTACATTTCTCTAGTGTGTATTACAAGATTATACATTATATAACCTATTACAACACTAATCCTATACTATGCTTCTCATATAAAATACAAACATTACACTTTAAAGCTCTAGAAGCATATATACAATACTAACCGTGGTTTATCTATTACATCAATCTTCTGATTTATTAAAACACATCCACTGAAGCTTCTCAACCTAAAGTTACATTAGTTTTGTTATTATCAAAACCAAATGAGGGTTTACATTAACAATCTCCCCCTTTTTGATGATGACAAAACTCATGTAATCTTTCAATACTTTCTCAGATTTTTTAAAAATGAAAACAAGTATTGATTTGAGTTTCAAAATCATTTTTGCAAATGAATTTTCCAGAAGTATCATATTTGACACAACACTTTCCAGAGGCATCAAAATCAATCTCAATTTTGACACAATATAGCATATATCATATCATATTAGAGATGCATATAGCAGCAGATTTAAGATGCATGTAACAAATTTCAGATTTATGTAACTCCCCCTACATGTCATATCCATATAAGATAAAGAATATATCTTTTCCTAACCTTTACACAAAGTCAGAACTATCAGATATGAAAGTCAGAATCATCAGAACCTATAACTCCCCCTCTCTCAAATACTTTTTGAGAAGGATTATATCCATCCATTAAGAAGAAAGATTACATCAATCATTCTCCCCCTTTTTGTCATAATCAAAAAGGTTAAATAGATACAATGTTGAGTTTATTTCTTAGATATACAAACCTATCTTCAGCTAGAGGTTTTGTGAATATATCAGCCAAATTATTTTCAGTTTCAATGAATTTCAGCTCAATATCACCCTTTAACACATGATCTCTAATAAAATGATGTTTGATATCTATATGTTTAGTTCTAGAATGTAAAACCGGATTTTTTGCTATACATATGGCACTTGTACTATCACACAATAAAGGTAAGGATTTGTACCTCAAATCATAATCCTCCAATTGGTTTCTTATCCATAATAATTGCTTGCAATTAGAAGAAGCAGCCACATATTCAGCCTCAGCCGTAGATAGTGCTACTGTTTCTTGCTTGTTGCATGTCCAAGTCACCAATTTATTACCAAGGAGGCAACATCCTCCCGAAGTGCTCTTTCTTTCCACTTTATCACTAGCAAAATCAGAATCTGTGTATCCAACTACATCAAAAACATCTCCTTTCTCATAGAAAAGACCAAGATTAGTAGTACCTTTAAGATATCTAAAAATCCTCTTTACTAATCCTAAATGTGATGATTTTGGTTTAGATTGAAATCTAGCACAATATCCTACACTAAACTTAATATCGGGTCTACTTGATGTTAAGTAAAGCAAAGAACCTATCATGCCTCTATATTCGGATTCATTTACATTCTCATCATTCTCATCATGTTCAAGTGACTGTGAGGGGTGAATAGGTGTAGTCATAGCCTTACAATCTAACATATTGTATTTTTTCAATAACTCATTACAATACTTAGATTGATGAATGAATATACCCTTTTCAAGTTGTTGAATTTGAAGTCCCAAGAAGAATCTGAGTTCTCCCATCATGCTCATTTCAAATTCCTGTTTCATTAACTTAGAAAAATACTCACAAAGACTTGGGTTAGTAGAATCGAAAATGATATCATCCACATACACTTGCACAATTAACAAATGTTTATCTTTATGTAGGGGGAACAAAGTACTATCCACTAAGCCTCTTTTGAAACCATTTTTCATCAAAAAGGCACTTAGTCTTTCATACCAAGCTCTTGGAGCTTGTTTCAACCCATATAAAGCCTTGGTTAGTTTGAAAACATGATTTGGATATTTTTCATTTTCAAAAGTGGGGGGTTGCTTGACATACACTTCTTCAGAAATATAACCATTTAAAAAGGCTGATTTAACATCCATTTGATACAAAATAAACTTTTTGTAACAAGCAAAAGATAGCAATATTCGAATGGCTTCTATCCTAGCAACCGGAGCATAAGTCTCATTATAATCAATGCCCTCTTGCTGAGTATATCCCTGAGCCACTAATCTAGCCTTGTTTCTTATCACCTCACCATGTTGATCTAATTTGTTTCTAAAGATCCATCTAGTACCTATGACAGATTTTCCTTTCGGCCTCTCTACTAAGAACCACACTTTATTTTTCTCAAATTGTTCTAATTCCTCTTTCATAGCATCTAGCCAAAACTTATCAACTAATGCATCAGAAACATTATCAGGTTCTATTAGAGATACAAAGGCATTAAATGATCTTCTAGTACAAACACCATGTGAAGTTTCACCAATGATTAGATTTTGATCAAGTGATTTCAATTCATTTTTGCCACGATTTATATTTCCAGAAGTATTATTATGAGGTGTATGGTTAGAAGTTACCATATGAACATCAGATTCTGGTCCTAGCATCTGAGAGGATTCAAAATTCTGATTCTGCAATGCTTTTGAGTTATCGCTGGGCGATGCTTCTGAAGTCTGCGCATCTGAAGCTTCTGAAATCTGCAGTCTTGTTGCTTCTGAGTTCAGATTCTGAACTCCCTTTGAATTGATGTTCACTTCCTCAACCTCATTTTCTTCAATCTCAGAAGTATCTTTGACAGCATCAAGCTCAGAACCTGCAAAATCTCTTGAACACTCCTTGAAGGTTATGTGAATAGACTCTTCAACAGTAAGAGTTCTCTTATTATAAACTCTAAATGCTTTTGAATTTAAAGAGTATCCTAGAAATATTCCAAAATCTGATCTTGCCTCAAATTTATCCAAATTGTCTTTTGTATTCAAAATGAAACATTCACAACCAAAAACATGGAAGTAGGAAACATTTGGTGTTTTGTTAAACCACAATTCATAAGGTGTCTTTTTGAGAAATGGCCTAATAAACACTTTATTTTGGATATAGCAAGATGTATTTACAGCTTCAGCCCAAAAATGCTTTGCTATGTTTCTTTCTAACATCATAGTCCTTGCCATTTCTTGTATACTCCTATTCTTTCTTTCCACTACTCCATTTTGTTGAGGAGTTCTAGGATTAGAAAAAATGTGAGATATACCCGAATCTTCACAAAGACTTCTAAATGAATGGTTTACAAATTCTCCTCCATTATCACTCTTTATGGTAGAGACTTTGTATCCTTTTTCATTTTGAACTCTTTTAAGAAACACTTGGAATTTTTCAAAAGTTTCATCCTTTGATCTTAGAAAGAAAGTCCAACAAAACCTTGAAAAATCATCAACAATCACATACACATATTTCTTTCCTCCTAGGCTAATAGTTCTAGATGGACCAAATAAATCCATATGTAAAAGCTCTAGAGGCCTTTTAGTAGCAACATCAGCAATATGTTTGAAAGAGGTTTTTACTTGTTTGCCTCTCTCACATTCATCACATGATTTATCCTTGTTATAGAGGATTTTAGGTAAGCCTCTTACAAGATCTTTAAATGATATTTCAAAAATTAATCTCATGTTTATGTGACCTAGTTTTCTATGCCATAGCCATTTATCATCAACCAAAGTCAATAAACAATTAAAATTTTGAGAATCTAAATCATCCAAGTATAAAACATGTGTTGCCAATCCTATGTGTTGTGAATTTTACAGATTTATTAATAGGGTCAAAGACTTGAACCTTGTGCTTATCAAAGAGAAAATTTAGATTAAGGTCACAAAATTGACTAACACTTAATAGATTATGTGTTAAGTCTATCTACCAACAACACATTGCTAATAACATGATTGGATGTCTTACCAACATCACCAATCCCTTTTACCTTAGCACATGTACCATCGGCAAACCTTACTTGACCTTTGTCCTTTTGTCTAAGTTGGATGAAGTAGTCCCTTTGTCCAGTCATGTGTCTTGAACATCCGGAGTCTACATACCACCTCTTCAGATCCATTGTCTTTGTTTTCAAGCATCTCTGCAAATAGCTTTAGTTGAGTTTTAGGTATCCAAATTCTATTGGATCCTTTGGGGTTAGTTTCCTTGGGAATTTTTGATTTAGAATCATATTTTCCCTTGGATTTATAAAGCCAACAAGCATCAGAAGCATGATTGGTTTTGGAACAATAAAAACACTTTGCCCTTTTAAATATTTTCTTAAAAGATTTTTTATCCTTTGGAAAGTTGTTTTTAGGAACATAACCAATACCATTTTTGTCAAAATAAGCAATTTGTGATCCTAAAATCATTTCCAGATTTTTGGTGCCATTCACAAATTTTTCCAGATCATTTCTCAAGAGAATATTGGTCTTATAAAGCTCATTGCACTTGTCTACAAGCTTCTAAGTTTCTTCAGAAGTTTCACAACTATCGCTAGCTTCTGAATCTGAATTTTCAGAAGTTTCGGAAGCTTCTGACTTGTCCTTAGAATGCTTAAGATTGCTAATGTCATTTTCCAAATCTATTTTTTCAAAAATCAGTAGATCATTAGCTTCTCTTAACCTTTCTAAATCCCTCTCAAGATCCATATTGATTTTTCTTAAATTTTCCAAATCATTTTCTTCATTGGAAAAATCAATATTGGACTTTGATTCGATGCTTCTGAACTTTTCAAGATCAATAATTATTTCAGAATTGATTTGTTTTTGACAATCAAGTTCATGCTTAACTTCAGAGAATTTTTTTCAAAACCTTTTTATGATTAATCTGAAGCTTCTCATAGGTATGCAATAAGGAATTGAAATTAGACATAAGTTCCTCGAATGTTACCTCATCTTCAAAGTCAGAAGTATCAGAATCTGAGTGATAATCGGCCATGAAGCATCTCAGCCGCTGATCCTTCTCGCTGTCGCTATCTTCTGAAATCTTATCTTCTGAGATTTCAGAATCTTCTGAGATAAATTTGGCCATGAAACACATGTTTGAGACTTCATCATCTTCAACATCAGAATTATCCTCATCACTTAAAGTCGCTTTATACGCCTTCTTCTTTACTTTGTTCTTGGAAGATGCATCTTTAAGCTTTGGACATTCCGGTTTAATGTGCCCCTTTTCATTGCAATGATAGCAAGTGACTTGATCAGATTTGTTTTTGTCCTTCTTGAAAGAGTTTGGATTCTTCTTACTCGAACTCCCCTTTCTGAACATTCTTCTGAATTTTTTGATAAACAAGGCCACTTGTTCCGGATCAATCTCTAAGTCATCTTCGGAGGATTCATGATCCGATTCAGATTCTGAATCTGACCTCATTATCAATGCCTTTTTCTTCTTCTTTATCTTGGACACTTTCAATGCCGTGTTGTCCCTAAAATGGTTAGTGCTAGCAATATTTTGCAATTCTATCTCGTGCACTTTTAGAGATCCTATTAAAGCATCAAACTTTAAAGTTTTGAGATCCTTAGCTTCTGAGATTGCTGTTACCTTCGGCAATCATCTAGAAGGCAAGCTTCTTAAAACTTTTCTAACAATTTCAGAATTAGGCATGTTATAGTTCAGATCCCTAAGTTGATTAATGATGCTAAGAAATCTTGTTATCATGCTATCAATAGATTCATTTTCATCCATCCTAAATTGTTCATATTTAGATCGAAGCATGTCAATCTTAGTTTCTTTAACTTCATCTGTTCCATCATGCAACAATGCTAACCTATCCCAAATTTCTTTGGCTGAGCTACAACTAATAATCTTGTCATATTCACTTTTTGTCAAAGCACAAATGAGTAAGTATTTAGCTTTAGAATTTAACCTGACCATTTCGTTTTGTTCCTTTGTCCATTCGGCTTTTGGAATCGGCTTTGTCTCAATGGAACCATCAACCATCACTTTTGAGGATTGTGGAATCTTATCTCCATCTTGAATAATCTCCCATAGTTCAAGGCTATTAAACTCGATGAACAATTGCATTTTATCCCTCCAATATGCATAGGCAGTACCATTGAACAATGGAGGTCTATTTATTGATTGACTTTCAGAGACTTGAAAGTTTGCTTGATTCATCATAGCTTTCCCTTTGGATCTTGCTCTTAATTCTTGTTAGAGAATTTCCTTGATAGAAATCAGCAAAGAACCGGAGCTCTGGATACCAATTGATGGTGTAAGAGTCTCTTAGCAGAGTCTCTAAGCTATGTTTTCCAACCCAAGAGGGGGGGTGAATTGGTTGTAAACTTTTTCTTTGTATTTTAACACTTCTGAAATTTTCAGATTGATCAAGCTTCTCAACTTGTCAAAGATTAGTTTCAAGGTCAGAAATATAATTTCAAACACAAGAAATAATGTTTCTCAAAGTACTTAATTTGCAGCGGATTATAATACAACCATTTAACACAAAAATCAAATTTCGCACCAAGCTTCTGACTATTCACAGTATTCAATCTTCTGAATTAATTTCAATCAAAATGACAAAATCAGAATATTAATATCAACTTCAGAAGTATCAATAACAGCAAAAACAGATTCAGAAATATCAAACTTCTGAACTCAGAAGATTCAGAAACAGATTCAGAATTATCAATCTTCTGAATTCTGCAGCAACTAAGTTTCAAGCTTCTGAATCCTGCAACAGTTTTTTTTCCTCAATCTTCTGACTTCGAGAATTCAATTCTTAAATGTCAAAATGATCAAATCAATCAATCAATACTTAAATCCACATAAAAACATATGATTCAAATTGTTAAAGCACTTAAAACATGTAAAGAACCATATCAGAAAGATATCAGAAGTATCAATGACAATCACACAAAAATCAGATTTATCAAAACCAAGAACACCAAGCTTCTCACTCTGTTTTCTTAATTTTTTCTAAATCAATCTCAATTCTGATTTCTTTTATCAATTCTATATGTTTTAATCTTGTTAACACAATCACAATTAATACACAAAATTACTTATATCACAAAGATTAATTGTTTCACAAGATTCTTTAAATTTCAAAACTCAAAACAATTTTATCAATGCAAGATTTAATATGTATGAATGCAAGAGTTAAGGGTAAGAGAAATTGGACCGATTTTATACTGGTTCGGCTAAAACATGCCTACATCCAGTTCTTCAATCCTTGGGAGATTGAGTTCCAATAAAACTTGTCTCATGAATACACAAGAATTCAATACAAGATATATTTTTCAACCTTCTCAGGTTCGCCCACTCCAAGATATCCCCTCTTAAAGATTTCCTGCCTTGATGTACCCCTCAAGGACTTTTCAGATCTTTGTATCTTGACACCCAAGCAATCGAACTTGTCTTCCAAGAATCTGCCATTTTAATCTTCCGAAATTTTGCAGCCTCAAACTTCTTGTTTGATCAATCTCAGATTCTTTGAATCTGAAATTCCTTGTTTGCAATCTGATCAGAACATTATCCTGATCCTTCTCTTCACCTTACGTCTTAATTCTTTAATCACACATATCAGAACATTATTCTAATTTACCTTGAGCCTTTCTTTCTTGATCTATCTCAATGACACCAAGACTCTTTCTCTCTCTTTTCTCTTTTCTTTCTTGCTCAGCACATCACTTTCTTTTCTTTTTCTCTCTCTCTTAGGAGCATATGATCCTTTTTTTTTTCTCTTGTGTGTCTATTTTCTCTTCTCTTTCTTCTCACAGCATTTCTTTCTTTTTCAGCCCTTGCTTTTCTTTTTCTCTCTCTCTAAGAGTGTGTGATTGTGTATATTTTTTCTCTTAGCTGTGTGTTCTTTTTCAATTACATCTTGAGATTCTCTTTATATAGAGAACTCATTTAAAATAACACTAACAAACTTTTGGTGGGAAACTAATAGCTAACTATTACAATTTACTAACCACCAAATTAAACCATGTGCTAATTAAAACAATACATTTTAACTAACTCTGATTTAAAATATTTAATTTCAGAAAATTAAATCTTCAGCAAATAAAACTGGAGCATGCTTCTGAAATCTCAGAAGTATCATCTCAGAACTGTTCCAGCAATCAACACAGTTCTCCAATCTTCTGAATTTTGCTCCCCTTAATCTGATTCTTCTCTAAATCAATTTTTGAAGCTTCTGATCTTCCCCGGAAGCTTCTGAACTAATAATTTTACATTTCTCTAGTGTGTATTACAAGATTATACATTATATAACCTATTACAACACTAATCCTATACTATGCTTCTCATATAAAATACAAACATTACACTTTAAAGCTCTAGAAGCATATATACAATACTAACAGTGGTTTATCTATTACATCAATCTTCTGATTTATTAAAACACATCCACTGAAGCTTCTCAACCTAAAGTTACATTAGTTTTGTTATTATCAAAACCAAATGAGGGTTTACATTAACAAAACTGATCCAAGTATTCCTTGAACACCCGGTTCATATAATCCATAAAAACAGCAGGCGCATTTGTGAGTCCAAAAGACATCACTGTGAACTCAAAATGCCCATATCGTGATGTCGGCCTCCCGAAATCGGATCTGATGGTATCCGGACCGTAGATCTATCTTCGAAAACACAGTTGCTCCCTGTAGTTGGTCCATGAGGTCGTTGATCTGCGGAAACGGGTACTTGTTCTTGATAGTGACCTTGTTCAACTGCCGGTAGTCTATACACAATCGCATCGATCCATCCTTCTTCCTCACGAACAATACAGGTGCTCCCCATGGTGACGCGCTCGGTCGTATAAACTGTTTCTCTAGC
This sequence comes from Aeschynomene evenia, assembly GCA_013621005.1. Taxonomy (NCBI): domain Eukaryota; kingdom Viridiplantae; phylum Streptophyta; class Magnoliopsida; order Fabales; family Fabaceae; genus Aeschynomene; species Aeschynomene evenia. The sequence goes on from CM024266.1 coordinate 21,099,379, forward strand.
AATTCCTCCAACTGTGTCTTTAGCTCCTTAAGCTCGGCTGGGGCCATCCGATACGGGGCGATGGAGATGGGACCCGCTCCAGGGACGAGGTCTATGGAGAACTCTACCTCTCGCTCGGGCAGAAACTCTGGTATCTCTTCGGGAAATACCTCCGAAAAATCGCAAACCACCCGGATGTCCTCAATCCTCTGCTCTTTACCAACCGTACCCGAGGCGAACGTGGCGAATTCCTGGGTATCCACTCTACAACTGTATAGGGACGTTTGGGAACTAGAGGAACCTTCTAAGTTATGGATTCTATTTTGGTCAAGTTTCTCTAGGTCATCGGGGAAAAGGATAGTTTTAGAATCACTAACTAACATAACCCGGTTTAATCTCAGCCAATCCATCCCTAGGATAATCTCTTGCCCGGTTAGGGGTATGCATATCAAATCATCCCTAAAGGTTCTTCCTAACAAAACAAAAGTGCACCCAAAAATGCATGATGAGGACATGAGGTATTAACATGTGAAAGAGTTAGGGTGGATACATGCAAAGTGTATGGTAGGGTAGTAACTGGCAACCTAACTCTCTCAACGCATGTATTAGCTATAAAAGAATGTGATCCACCAGAATCATATAAAACAGTTAACACATCACCGGACAACCTACACTCACCTTGGATCAGCTCTCCCGCTGCCCGGGCCTGCTCTACCGTAACCGCGAACACACGAGCTTGACGCGGCTGCTGCTGGTTTCCTCCCTGGGGGCAGAACCTTGCATAGTGTCCCCTCTGTCCGCACGTGAAACAAGCTGGGCAGTCCCCACGATGCATCAATCCGCATCGGCCACAACGGTTCTGTTGCTGCATGAATGGCACTGGAGGTCTAGCTGCAGGCTCGGCAGGGCGAGCATGTTGAGGTCGCCTAGTCGCGTTAGGTCACGGCGGGGGCGGCGGCCTCTAGTGTTGTTGTTGCTGCCTCTGTTGTGGAGGAAAGTGCTGCTGGGGCGGTTGAGGGCGGAACTGGGGCTGCCTTGGCGGCATTGGCACTCTGGGCCTTCTCTGGTGGTGGGGGAAACGAGGGTGGCGCCCTGGGGGTGCCCGCCGTACTGAACAGGAGGCAGGGCCCTTTATACCTGGCTAGGACCCGCCTCGTCGAACCTCGTCTTTTTCCCGGCCTCTCTCTCGGCCTCAATTCTCCGTTGAGAGCTCTGTTCTTGGGCTATACACATATTCACAAGATCTGCATAGCTCCGGAGATTGCGGTTCACCATCCGCTCGTTCAGGTCTGACCTAAGCCCTTGTTCATACCTTATGCACTTCCATTCCTCGTCCGGATTCAGCCGATAGGTGTAAGAGTAGCGGCACAGCCGGTCAAACTTGGCTGTGTACTCCAGAATAGTCATATTCCCTTGCACTAGCTTGAGGAACTCCTTGTCTTTAGCATCCCGCACTGTCCTGGGAAAGTACTTCTCATAAAAGGCTGCTTTGAAGCCTTCGCAGGATAGCTCAGCCCCTGCGGGCTGCAGCACTGGCTGCACGGCCTCCCACCAGGACTCAGCCTGGTTTTTCAGGTCCCGAGTAGCAAACTTCACCTTCTGCGCCTCGGTCAGGGTGATGTCCTCGAAGATGCTCTCAATGCCTCGGACCCATCCGTCGGCTAAGTCAGGGTCCAGCTATCCGCAGAAGACAGGGGGAGTCCTCCGTCTGAACTCCATGTACCGGAGGGATTCCTCGCTCCCCGCCTGCGGTGGTCCGCATCCAGCTTCGATAGCCTGCGCCATTCTCACAGACACTTCGGCTTGGGCTCTCATAGCTTGTATGGCCTCTTGGAGGTCAGGTGCATCCCGGCGTCGTCGTGGAGGCATCACGTTCAGTCAATACCTGCACAGCCAATGAGTTGATCAGGCTCATGTCAATGCAAATCATTGGAGAAGTAATGGCACACACAACAGATAGATTCAAGGAAAACAGGGCTCAAAGAATGACAGACTAATGGAAGGAAGCAAGCTCAGTCCTCAGGCGCAATTGGACCGAACTGCTCTGATACAAAAAATGTAACATCCCAATTTATTAACTATGCCATGGACATAATTAACAATTTGCAATGTTACAAAACACCCAAAAACCCGATGTTTTTTTTTTATTGAAACGAATAAGTAAAATACATTTTCGCAACCCGGTGTAACAAATAAATCGATATCGAGACTCAAAAGCCATGACCAATCAGATTCAATAGCACGATTAGATATCCTGGATAAGCGTCTAGAATAATAATGGAAATGATATAATAATGGCCCATACAACAATGGCCATGATATTACTATTTAACATAAGCATCAGAATGAAATGTAAAGGGTTCAAGTGTATCAGAATCCTGTTTAATACATACTGAGAACATAAAGGAGCTGACATGATCAAAATAGACAAGTCTGAAAATCCTGGTCCGAATATATAAAAGTGGACTCAGGTAAAATTGTAGTGTTGTCAATACATATACATGTCAAAGAGAGTCACATCCCACGCAGGGGTACAAAAGCTCCATAAAATAACTTATAAACATAAAGGGAAAGAAGTTAAAGGTCAGCTGCACATCAGTCAGGGGGGTCACGGTCTGCGCCTCATCTACTAGCACTCCCGGCGTCCTCGCTCATGTCTGAGCCTGCTGCAGGGGGAGGACACCTCAGACTCCACTAGAATGTAGTCGACATCCGGTCCAGAATCTGCTGAATCGTCACTCTGGTAGCCCTCATCCTCCTCTAGGTCTGACTCGACCAACTCCGAAGCGGGAGAAGGTGGCGGAGGTGGTGGTGGAGAGGCCGGCACGGGTGCCAGAGCTGGAGCAAGAGCAGGAGCAGGGGCAGGGGCAGGAGCAGGGTACCTCGCAACAAGCTCTGGGATGAAGAAGCGATGTACCCCGGAGATGGTGGACGCAACTGTCACCGCACCGGTGGCCGGCGTGTAGCTAGCCCAAGCAAAGTCATACGTCTCGTGGCGCGGCGTAGGCGGCGGCAGTTGCTCCATTTAGAATCGAATCATCGTAAAGAGAGCGTAAGAAAGGGATGTCTTAGTGAGTTACTTTGAGCACACGGATCTACGTGCTCGATGTTATCGATTCTAGCTAGTCAAAGTAATACTTGCACCAAAGAGAACTTAAATTTTCTCCAAAACTCAAGTGCTTACTTTGACTAGACCAAACAACTTAATGATCCGTCTCTAAGGGAATCTAAGAGTCTTTCTTAGTTCTCGCGGCTCCCTCAAGGTACAAATAATGCTCGCCCCTCTCATATATCATTACAGCCGACCATATCAATCTCATACTTATAGTAATCACAAAATCGAAATCTAGCAGCAATATCAATTATTATGTAACATGTCATAATTTCTCAACATCATTCATACTAGTAAAACATACACAAATACACTTCAAATTGGCATATCCGATCTCACCCAACTTCCCAGATATCCATTCCAACCTTGAGGCGTATCCGAATACACCCAACTCCTAGATACCCTCTAATGGCGTATTCGAATGCACCCAACTCCTGAATAGGAGAGGACGACATACTCGAATCCGCCCAACTCCTAAGTAGCCGATAACAGCGTACTCGGATCCACCCAACTCCTAAGTAGCCATTAAACACATCAATCTTCCAACTCAGTACAACCATATGAAACATGTACAAGTCTCTGAAAGTGTATGTGTGCACGAGAAGGGGGGGTTGAATCATGCAAGTTTTGAAAATTACCTTTTAAAACCTTTACTTAGAAAGCTGTTTTTACTCAGAAGGTAGATTTAAGAGTTTGCAGCGGAAATAGCTTTCTGAGAAGATTAAGTTTCTGAGAACTTAGTCTTTCTGAGAAAGTTCCTATCTGAGCAGTCTTAAGAAAATGACTTTAAGTTATAATCTTTTAAACGCTTTCTGATTTTAATCAGTAATGTTTTCACGAGACTTCTTAATTAAAACCGTGGTTGAGTTTTTCTCAAAGCTTTATGCAATTAAAGAGTAAGGGAGAAAAGCTTAACACAAAGAGTTTTATACTGGTTCGGTTATAACCAACCTACTCCAGTCCTCAACCTTCAGTTGAGAGTTCTTAGATATTCTTCTTAATGTGCCTTCTCAGACAACACTGCCTTTACCAAGTAAAGGACTTCCACCACTTCACAACCCGAAGTGGATTTCCTTGCCTCACTCTAGAGGACTTCCTTGCCTCACACTAGAGGACTTCCTTGCCTCACACTAGAGGACTTCTTTGCCTTAAACACTTAAGGACTTCCTTGCCTTAATCACCTAAGGACTTTAAACTTTGCCTCAAACACCAGAAGACTTAAAACGGCCTTCACACAAAGAAGGACTTAGCGTTTTTCGAAGGTTTGATTTGATCAAAAACAACTACCAAGACTAAGTTACAAACCTAGTTTTACACTTTGTAGACTTCTAGAATTAACTTACAAATGTAAGAATTTACACCAATTCAGAACTAGAAGATTTTGCAAAGTTAGAAGAACAATTTCGTAAAAATTGTCTTTCTGAGAAAGTTCTAAGTTTTCGCAAAATGATTTTTCAATTCAACAGAGTTTTTGCACGTTTAATCAAGAGTTTTTAGCGCAAGAGTTTCGTCCCATTGCTCTGGAATTGAACTCATATATATAGGCATAAAGAGCCGCGAAATTAGAAGCTTTCACTTTGCTTATGTGGCTGTGTCCTTTTCAGAACGGCTCCCTGCTACAGTCAGCGCGAAATGAGGAACTTTTCAGAACTGCACAGTGCGCGTGTTCCCACTTCCCTGGCTAGTTGTAGTGAGCTTTCTGAGATTGCTTGCGATCCCTTGAGTCCAGACACTTGGTTGCTTCTGAGTCCAACTTTCTGAGAGTTGTACGGACTTCTGAGGCGAACCTTCTGAGGGAAGACCCTTCTGAGAACCACTAGTCGCAAGGTCTTCTGAGACCCTTCTGAGGCGACAGTGTTCTTTCCTCAGAAACATGTTTTCACCTTCTGCGCTTCTGAGACATCCTTTCTGATATCTTTGGCGCTATGATTTTATCAATTGATCTCAAGGCTACTTGATGTTTTGTCTTGGTCTTTGCTCATGGTATTGCAATAGTTTAAAGCTTTCTGAGACACTTAGCGCACATATTAGCAATACCTTATGTAAAATTTTTATACTTATGGCTTACCTTGTTATCATTAAAACTTTCATTACTCTAAGAGAATTATGCCTAATTCTCTCAGAAGGGTTCTGGAGCTTACAGTCTCCCCCTTTTTGATGATAACAACTTAAGTCTTAAGATAATAATTTTTCTTAAGTTCAGAAGTGTTTCTGAGTAAGTTCACAACTTATTCAGAATGCACTTTTGCTTTCTTAGAAACTAACTTAGCTTTCTGAGAGAAGGCTTTGTTATTTTCTTAGAAGGCTGTGATAATCAACAGTTAAAGTATGCAATGTATGATCACTGTTTGAGATTATCAATTACATGGCGTGTATTTCATGATGAATATATGTATGAAATTCAGAAATACCAGGCTAAGTAAATCAAGAAATGCCAAATAATAAAAATGAGCATAAATTAAGTAAAACATGAGATGCCAAAATAATGATTTTTCATTGATGGTTTGGTTTTGTAGAGATACAAAATATTTGGCTCCCCCTAAGTTGTTGCTCCACCTAAGTTCTAGCCAATGTACAAAATTTTTATCATTTTATCTACTCCCCCTTTGTTACATCAAAAAGGGTGGCTAAGAACTACTGTCTTCTGGCAATGTAGCGTAGCAGCTGGCATATCTCCATGAGAATCTCGCTCTGAGTCGCATTCGGAGCGCATTCTGAAGGTAGTTCAGAGGCAGTGGAAGGCTGTTGAGAAGATGAGGGTTGAGATGAAGGAAGACGAGAGACTTCAGCCTCAAGTACTTCATCGATGATATCCCTCTTTTGATATTCAGGAAGTTCTTCTTCTTGGACAGCTTTGCCTTCAATAGCAGCAAGTTCAATGGAAGGCTGCCTTTGAGTGTCCTCAGAAACTAGAGCAAGGTCTAGATCAGAAGGTTGCCTAGCTGATGGTTGCTCCATAGCACCAGAAGTCTGAGCATCTTCGGAGAGGCTGAAAGTTGAGATCTGACTATGGATGGCTTCACTGCCTTTCAACTTCTCAGTTCGACCAAAGAAAGGCCGAAATTGCACAGAGGGTGGGGTGACTACCATCCTTCCCAGCTGAAAGCTGGAACCAATCATTGAGTCCGTAATCGAGAAGGTGGGACCTTGTTGATCAAAGGATGTAGGAGGAACCTCTGTTATATCTAGAGGAGGAACCTCTGGTTCCTTCTGAGAGTCCTTCTCAGATAGAGTTCCTTCTAAGGAACTGTTGGCGTCAGCGCCCACCTTTGAGCTGAGCCCAGTGCTGGTGGTCCCTGGCACTACTTCATGTGTTGAGACATGAGTTTCCTCATGTTCCGAAGGGATCTCAGAAGAGATAGGACCAACCTCAGAAGTTGGTTCAAGTAAGGCTTCCTCATGCTGTAGTTGTTGTTCTGATTGCATTTGAGCAGCTTCTGGAGTCTCAGAAGGTTGATCCAGTTCCTTCTGGACCTCTAGCATCGTCTGAGCCAATGACTCAGCATTCACAGTAGCAGCCTCAGTTGTGGTTGCTTCAGAAGTTCCACCATAGAAACCTCAGATGGCTTCTTCTGGGGCTCTTTCTTGGAGCTTCCAGCATCTGGAGTGCGATGCTCATGCGGAAGCTTGCCGCATCTTCTTCCTCAGAAGAGGAATCAGCAACATTCCTCCGTGCCCCTGAATGTCTTCTCTGGTAGGGGAGACATCCCAGATGGGGAGGAGTGATGAGAAGCTTCTGCTTCTTCCTCAACAGCAGTAGCAGTAGCGGTGGTGGCAGCAGTAGCAGCAACTGCTACAATTTCTTTACCCGTCAACTTCGGCGGGCTCTGTTTCTTAGTGGTTTTTATCCCCACTCCTTTGTGAGACTTTCCCTGATAATTCAAGGAATGCAGGAGTTTAGTTTTAAATTTGGTGGGTTTAAAACCAGCAACAGAATCAGAAACAGGAATTGAAGTAGAAGAAGATTTAAGAAAGGAAGGTGGAGTGTTAGAGTAAGCTTTTACCAAACGACCACGTTTCTTTTTCCCTTCTGGTGGCACGTCTGGGACTTGGAGAGTTGGAGGTGCTTTCCTCTTTCTGGTCAGGAGTTGCTCAGAAGTTGTTTCTTCCGAGTCTTCAGCAGCCTCAACAACCTCAGGTTTCTTCTGAGGAGTCTTCTGAGCTTCCTCAGAAGCCATACTCCTGGTCACCCTTGTTGGAGAGGGATGAGTCACCTTTTGCTTCTTCTTCTTCTTATCTGAAGGATCGGAAACCTTTTCCTTTCCTTTCTCAGCCTTAGAGGGCTGGTTCGGGCCAACAGCTCCCTTAGAAGGCTTTGCTTCCTCCTTCTTCTTAGGTGCCCCCGTCTCTAGTACCTTCTTCTTCTTGATGTTGTTGAAGGTGACCATGGTGAATTTGCTGTGGTTGAAGACATATTCATAGTCTTCAAGGGGGAAAGAGAAGTGATTTAAGATCTTGGTCAAGAGACTCCCATAGGGTAGACTTGTAAGCGCTCTTTTAGGATGTGCTTGGTGCATCATGTAGTTTAGCACCATCCTCCCAAAATCAATCCTCTCTTTCTTCAGCAGATGATAGAGTAGACATGCGTCCATGGTGGTGACATTCCCCATGTCTCCAATCCGAGGGAGAAGCGGTAGACTGTTGCTTCCAGTCATAAGTGTCACCACTTCTTCTTCTGAGTCATCAACCTCCTTGACCCATTCTGGGTCGTCGGCGATGACTGCACCTCCATTCAAGGTCTTGAAAATTTTGTTGATGTCAGAGGAGGAGAAGCGGATTGGCTGATCAGCAATCGTGCTCTTGACCCCTTTGTTGGTGAACCTTTCTATTTGCGAATAGAATGCTCTCACCACATTTGGGTAGCACACGTCCTCGGAACTCATCATGGCTGGCCATCCAGGTTGCTTGAGGAAGGTGAATTGAAGTTCATCCACTTGATTGTAAACGTTGAGAGGTAGTACCCTTCCCATAGCAAGATTTCTAGGAAGATAAGTCTTGTGGAATAGGGACTGCATCTCCTCATTGTCGTAGAGGCTGTCTTCGGATATTTCATTGAGGTTGTTTCTCATTAAGCCCTTGATTTCTCCAGAGAAGGCCATTTGGAAGAAAGGTTAAGTTTGAGAGGAAATGAGATGAGATAGAGAGGAACGAGGAAGAGAGAGAGAGAGCAGATGAAGATTGGAGAGCGAGGAGAGGATTTGGCAGAGTTTTGGTATGTTCTAAGCGCAAAGTGCTCAAATGGAACAATCCCATGAGTATTTATAGAAATGGCTTGTAACTAGCCGTTTCTAATCGCTTATCCAAAAGTTACCGTTGGTAACTTATTTCTCGGAAGGTACCTTTCTGAGAGAGGTGGTCCTTCTGAGAAACGCTCCTTCTGAGAAATGTTTCAGAAGATCTTTTTTCTGAGGGATGAGTCTTCTGAGAACAAATTTTCTCAGATAGAGTTTTCTGTGTTTTCCTACTTCAAGCTCAGAAGCTTAGTTCTATAGTTTGTCTTAGAGTCTAAGCTAGGACTAAGGGGGGTTTCTAAGAAAAAGTTTTTAATTTCAAAGTACTTAGAAACGTCTTAGATTGAGAAGTCCTTTCAGATCATTGAAACGATCCTCGGGTAAAGGCTTTGTAAATATATCTGAGATTTGATCCTCAGTATTCACAAATTTAAGTTCAATGTCGCCTTTTTGCACATGATCCCGAATAAAGTGATGTTTTATATCAATGTGCTTGGATCGAGAATGCTGAATAGGATTCTTAGCTAAGTTGATAGCACTTGTATTATCACAAAGGATAGGAATTTTGGTGTACCTTAATTGATAATCAAGTAGCTGATTCTTAATCCATAGCATCTGAGAACAGCAGTTCGCAGCAGACACATACTCAGCTTCAGCAGTTGATAGGGCGATCGTATTTTGCTTCTTGCAAGACCACGTGATCAAGCATTTTCCAAAGAAGCAGCAGCAGCCACTTGTGCTTTTGCGATCGATCCTATCTCCAGCGTAGTCAGCATCACAATATCCTACAACATCAGAAGAACAACCTTTCTCGTACCAAAGACCAAGATTAGTAGTTCCACTTAAATATCGTAAAATTCGTTTAACTGCAGTTAAATGTGATTGCTTAGGCTTAGACTGGAATCTAGCACAGATCCCAACACTGAGTTGGATATCTGGTCTGGAGGCAGTTAAGTATAGAAGTGAGCCAATCATCCCTCGATAGTTGCTTTCTGAGACTTCTCACCATCTTCATCCAAGTCAATTATTTGAGAGGGATGCATGGAGTGCTCATGGGTTTGGCCTTATCCATCAGAAACTTCCTCAGAAGTTCTTTGGTATACTTCTCTTGGTGGATAACTGTCCCTTCTGACTCTTGCTTGATTTGCAATCCTAGGAAGAATTTT
>CM024266.1:21108966-21248713 GCA_013621005.1 Aeschynomene evenia
ACGATGAGCAGTGGTACCTTGACAGTGGCTGCTCAAGGCACATGACTGGAAGCAAGCACGGTTCAGAAGTCTCAAGCCCAAGAAAGGCGGAACAGTGCGATTCGGTGATGGCGCTAAAGGGAGAGTCACTGCAATCGGAGATGTTGGTAAGGATTCCTCTCACCAAATCTCAGATGTACTTTTGGTCGATGGCTTAACTCACAATCTATTAAGCATTAGTCAATTTTGTGACAAAGGCTTAAAGGTTGAGTTTTATGCCAAGTATTGTCATGTGATTAATCTCACAAATGACAAGATCGTTCTGGAAGGAAAACGTGTTGGTAACATTTATGTTATCCATCTGGATGATCTAAAGGATCAAAATGTGGAATGCCTTGTCTCTGTCCAAGAAGACAAATGGCTATGGCATAAGAAACTTGGTCATGCCCATATGAGACTTCTTTCTGAACTCTCTCAGAAAGGACTTGTAAAGGGCCTTCCCAGAATTAAGTATCAGAAGGATGCAACCTGTGACTTCTGTGAAAAAGGGAACAGACCAAGGCTTCCTTTCCCAGTAAAAGTGGTATTTCTACTCAGAAACCACTGGAACTGCTCCACATGGATCTATTCGGACCAACCAGAACAGCTTCCCTTTCTGGAAAACGCTATGGTCTTGTCATAGTGGATGATTACTCCAGATTCACTTGGGTTTTCTTTCTAGCTTCTAGGAAGAAACTTTTGAGAAGTTCAAAGCATTTGCGAAAAGAGTTTCAACTGAAAAAGATTCGCACATTCATGCCATTAGATCAGATCATGGTGGTGAATTTGAGAATCACGCTTTTGAAAAGCTTTGTGAAAATCTGGGCATAGCTCACGAATTCTCATCTCCCAGAACTCCTCAACAAAATGGAGTAGCTGAGAGAAAGAATCGAAGCCTTCAAGAGATGGCAAGAACAATGCTCTTAGAAAGTGGACTTTCAAAAGGTTTCTGGGCTGAAGCAGTAAATACTTCATGCTACATTCAGAATCGAGTCTTTCTAAGACCAATTCTGAAAAGGACACCTTACGAACTATGGAAGAATAAAATACCAAACATTTCTTATTTCCATATTTGGTTCTTCTTGTTTTATTCTCAACACAAAGGACAAACTCTCCAAGTTTGATCCTAAGTCGATGATGGATACTTCCTAGGATACTCCTCAGCCTCTAAAGCTTACAGAGTATATAACAAAAGGAGTAAATGTGTTGAAGAGACAATCCATATTAAGTTCAAAGAACTTAGTAAGGACCTATCTCAGAAAGGTGCTGACTTAGAAGATGAATTTGAGAAACTCAACATCTCTTCTGAAAAGCCAAAAGGAAAATTCTTATAGATGATGAGACTGACTTCCAACCTATGGAACAATCATCTTCATCTAAAGAAAATCTAGTAACATCATCAAAGCTCCAGAACCTAGAGAATCTACTCTCCAAATACAATGGAACCTAGATTTTCAGAAGGACAAGCTTCTGATGACTCAGAAAGAGAACCTTCTGTGTCTCGTTCTCAGAACCCTACTCCTAAAGGGTCAGAGTTCAAGAGACTTGAAGAACATCTCTCAGAATGAAGTCTTGGGCAATCCAGAAAGTGGCGTAAGAACCAGAAGGAACTATACAAATCTTGCTATGGTTCTGAACTTGAACCAGATTCCATAGAAGAGGCGTTAGATGATCCTAGCTGGGTAAATGCCATGCAGGATGAACTTGACCAATTCGAGAGAAATCAAGTTTGGAAACTGACTCAGAAACCCAAAGGCAAGAGTGTCATTGGGACTAAATGGGTGTTTCGAACAAACTTGATGAAAACGGTCAAGTCGTGAGAAACAAGGCCAGACTGGTCGCACAAGGGTACAACCAACAAGAAGGGATAGACTATGATGAAACTTTTGCTCCAGTCGCAAGATTGGAAGCTATCAGAATGTTGCTAGCTTTTGCTGCACATAAAGGTTTCAAACTCTATCAGATGGACGTTTAAGTCTGCCTTCTTGAATGGATATCTTTCTGAGGAAGTTTATGTAAAGCAACCTCCTGGTTTTGTGAATGATGCATTCCCGAATCATGTATTCAAGCTTACAAAGGCTCTCTATGGTTTGAAACAAGCCCCAAGAGCTTGGTACGATAGATTGAGCTCCTTTCTGCTTAAAAATGGATTCTCAAGAGGGAAGGTGGACACAACTCTTTTACGCTCTCAGAAGACTCTGGCTTCTTGATTGTCCAGATTTATGTTGATGACATAATATTTGGCGCAACCAATGAATGCCTTTGCAAAGAATTCTCCAAGCTTATGCAAGGTGAATTCGAGATGAGCATGATGGGAGAATTAAAATTCTTCCTAGGATTGCAAATCAAGCAAGAGTCGGAAGGGACAGTCATTCATCAAGAGAAATATACCAAGGAACTTCTGAGGAAGTTTCTGATGGATAAGGCCAAACCCATGAGCACTCCATGCATCCTCTCAAGTAATTGACTTGGACGAAGATGGTGAGAAAGTCTCAGAAAGCAACTATCGAGGGATAATTGGCTCACTTCTCTACTTAACTGCTCCAGACCAGATATCCAACTCAGTGTGGGATCTGTGCTAGATTCCAATCTAAGCCCAAGCAATCACACTTGACGCGGTTAAACGAATTTTACGATATTTAAGTGGAACTACTAATCTTGGTCTTTGGTACGAGAAAGGTTGTTCTTCTGATGTTGTAGGTTACTGCGATGCCGACTACGCTGGAGATAGGATAGATCGCAAAAGCACAAGTGGCTGCTGCTGCTTCTTTGGAAAATGCTTGATCACTTGGTCTTGCAAGAAGCAAAATACGATCGCCCTATCAACTGCTGAAGCTGAATATGTATCTGCTGCAAACTGCTGTCTCAGATGCTCTGGATTAAGAATCAGCTACTTGATTATCAAATAAGGTACACCGAAATCCCTATCCTCTGTGATAATACAAGTGCTATCAACTTAGCTAAGAATCCTATTCAGCATTCTCGATCCAAGCACATGATATAAAAACATCATTTTATTCGGGATCATGTGCAAAAAGGCGACATTGAACTCAAATTTGTAAATACTGAGGATCAAATCTCAGATATATTTACAAAGCCTTTGCCCGAGGATCGTTTCAATATTCTGAAAGATTTCTAAATCTAAGACGATTCTAAGTGCTTTGAAGTTTAAAAACTCTCTCTTAGAAACCTCCCCTTAGTCCTAGTTTAGACTCTGAGACGAACAGTAGAACTAAGCTTCTGAGCTAGAAGTAGGAAAACACAAAAAACTCTAGCTGAGAAAATTTGTTCTCAGAAGACTCATCTCTCAGAAAGGAGATCTTCTGAAACATCTCTCAGAAGGAGGATTTCTCAGAAGGACCACCTCTCTCAGAAAGGTACCTTCCAGAAACTAGTTACCAACGGTAACTTTTGGATAAGTGGCAGGAAACGGCTAGTTATCAGCCATGTCTATAAATACTTATAGCATTGTTCCATTTGAGCACTTTACGCTCAGAACTTACCAAAACTCTGCCAAAACCTCTCCTCGCTTTCTAATCTTCATCTGCTCTTTCTCTCTCTCTCACTTGTTCTTCTCTATCCTTTCTCAAACCTCAAACCTTTCTTTCTAATGGCCGTCTCTGGAGAAATCAAGGGCTTAATGAGAAACAATCTCAATGAGATATCCGAAGATATTCTCTATGACAATGAGGAAATGCAATCCCTATTCCACAAGACTTATCTCCCACGGAATCTTGCCATGGGAAGGGTATTGCCTCTCATGTCTACAATCAGGTGGACGAAATCCAATTCACCTTCCTCAAGCAACCTGGATGGCCAGCCATGATGAGCTCTGAGGACGTGTGCTACCCAAATGTGGTAAGAGCTTTCTATTCGCAAATAGAAAGGTTCACCAACAAAGGGGTCAAGAGCAAGATTGGTGACCAACAGATCGCTTCTCCTCCTCTGACATCAACAAAGTCTTCAAGACCTTGAATGGTGGTGCCGTCATCGCTGACGACCCAGAATGGGTCAAGGAGGTAGATGACTCGAAGAAGAAGTCGTGACACTTCTGACTGGTAGCAACAGCCTACCACTCAAAGGGGTAAAGGTACCTCATCTCACGCAAGAGGCCAGATCATCTTCTCCGTTGTGCAACACACCCTTCTCCCTCGGATTGGAGACATGGGAACGTTACCACCATGGATGCGTGCCTGCTGTACCATCTACTGAAGAAGGAAAGAGTAGATTTTGGAGGATGGTGCTCAACTACATGATGCACCAGGCTCATCCAAAAGGGCTCTCACAAGTCTACCTTACGGTAGCCTTCTGACCAGAATCCTCACCATTCTCCTTCCCACTTGAAGACTATGAATACGTCTTCAACCACAGCAAGTTCTCCATGGTCACCTTCAACAACATCAAGAAGAAAAAGTACCAGACACGGGGGCACCTAAGAAGAAGGAGGAAGCAAAGTCCTCTAAGGGAGCTGCTGGTCTCATCCAGCCGTCTAAGGCTGAGAAAGGAAAGGAAAAGGTTTCCGATCCTCCAGAAAAGAAGAAGAAGAAGCAAAAGGTGACTCATCCTTCTCCAACAAGGGTGACACGGAGTATGGCTTCTGAGGAAGCTCAGAAGGCTCCTACGATTGTTGAGGCTGCTGAAGACTCAGAAGAAACAACATCTGAGCAACCCATGACAGAAAAGGAAAGCACCTCCACTCTTCAAGTCCCAGACGTGCCACCAGAAGGGAAAAAGAAACGTGGTCGTTTGGTAAAAGCTAACTCTAAAACTCCACCTTCATTCCTTCACTCTTCTTCTACTTCAATTCCTATTTCTGTTCTGTTGATGGTTTTAAACCCACCAAATTTAAAACTAAACTCCTACATTCCTTGAAATATCAGGGAAAACTCACAAGGAGTGGGATAAAAACCACCAAGAACAGAGCCTGCCAACGACGACGGGTAGAAATTGTAGCAGTTACTGCTACTGCTGCCACCACCGCTGCTGCTACTACTGCTGCTGTTGAGAAGAGCAGAAGCTTCTCATCACTCCTCCCATCTGGACATGTCTCCCCACCAGAGAAGACATTCAGGGCATGGAGGAAATGTCGCTGATTCCTCTTCCGAGGAAGAAGATGCGGCACGCTTTCGCATTGAGCATCGCACTCCAGATGCTGGAAGCTCCAAGAAAGAGGCCAGAAGAAGCCTCTGCGGTTTCTATGGTGGAACTTTCTGAAGCAACCACAACTGAAGTTGCCACTGTGAATGCTGATCATTGGCTCAGACGATGAGTGAAGTTCAGAAGGCGCTGGATCAACCTTCTGAGACTCCAGAAGCTGCTCAGATGCAACAACAACAACAACTACAGCATGAGGAAAGCTAATTGAACCAACTTCTGAGGTTGGTCTCCTCTCTTCTGAGATCCCTTTGGAACATGAGGAAACTCATGTCTCAACACATGACGTAGTGCCAGGGACCACAACACTGGGCTCAGCTCAGAGGTGGGCGCTGACGCTACCATGGCTGCCGGAGTTGCAGCAGTTGAGGCATTTGTTGCCCACAGTTCCTTAGAAGGAACTCTTTCTGAGAGGACTCTCAGAAGGAACCAGAGGTTCCTCCTCAAGATATACAGAGGTTCCTCCTACATCCTTTGATCAACAAGTCCCTCTTTCTCCATCACGGACTCATGATTGGTTCCGGCTTCCAGCTGGAAGGATGGTAGTCACTCCACCCTCTGTGCACTTTCGGCCTTTCTTTGGTCGAATGAGAAGTTGAGAGCAATGAAGCCATGCATAGCCAGATCTCACCTTCAACCTCTCCGATGATGCTCAGACTTCTGGTGCTATGGAGCACCATCAGCTAGGCAACCCTTGATCTAGACCTTGCTCTAGTTGCTGAGGATACTCAAAGGCAGCCTTCGATTGAACTTGCTGCTATTGAGGTAAAGCTGTCCAAGAAGAAGACCCTCCTGAATATCAAACAAGGGATAATCGATGAAGTACTTGAGGCTGAAGTCTCTCGTCCTCCTTCATCTCAACCCTCCTCTTCTCAACAGCCTTCCACTGCCTCTGACCTTCCTCCAGAATGCGCTCAGAATGCGACTCAGAGTGAGATTCTAATGGAGATATGCCAGCTGCTACGCTATATTGCCAGAAGGCAGTAGTTCTAAGTCAATGATGGCGTTTATATCTTAGCCACCCTTTTTGATGAACAAAGGGGGAGTAGATAAATGATAAATTTTTGTACATTGGCTATTATTGTAAACACTAGGCTAGAACTTAGGGGGAGCAACAATTTAGGGGGAGCCAAATCTTTTGTATCTTTACAAAACCATAAATGAAAAATCATTTCTTTGGCATCTCATGTTTTACCTATCTTATGTCTATCTTTTATTATTATTTTTTTTTGGCATCTCTTGATCTACTTAGCTTGGTATTTCTGAATCTCATACATACATTTATCATGAAATACATGCTATGAAATAGATAATCTCAAACAGTAATCATACAATGCATACTTGAACTGTTGATTATCTCAGCCTTCTAAGAAAATAACGAAGCCTTCTCTCAGAAAGCTAAATTAGTTTCTAAGAAAGCAAAAGTGAATTCTGAATAAGTTATGAACTTACTCAGAAACACTTCTGAACTTAAGCAAAATTATTATCTTAAGACTTAAGTTGTTATCATCAAAAAGGGGGAGATTGTAAGCTCCAGAACCCTTCTGAAGAGAATTAAGCATAATTCTCTCAGAATCATGAAAGTTTTAATGATAACAAGGTAAGCCATAAGTATAAAATTTTACTTAAGGTTTTGCTAATATGTGCGCTAAGTGTCTCAGAAAGCTATAAATTATTGCAATGCCATGAGCAAAGACCTAGACAAAACATCAAGTAACCTCGAGATAAATTGATAAAATCATAGCGCCAAAGATATCAGAAAGGATATCTCAGAAGCGCAGAAGGTGAAAACATGTTTCTGAGGAAAGAACACTGTCGCCTCAGAAGGGTCTCAGAAGACCTCGCGACTAGTAGTTCTCAGAAGGATCTTCCCTCAGAAGGTTAGCCTCAGAAGTCCGTACAACTCTTAGAAGGTTGGACTCAGAAGCAACCAAGTGTCTGGACTCAAGGAAGTGCAAACAGACTCAGAAGCTCGCTACAACTACCCAAGGAAGTGGGAACACGCGCACTGTGCAGTTCTGAAAAGTTCCTCATTTTGCGCTGACTGTAGCAGGGAGCCGTTCTGAAAAGGACACAGCCACATAAGCAAAGTGAAAGCCTCTAATTTCGCGGCTCTTTGATGCCTATATATATGAGTTCAATTCCAGAGCAATGTGACGAAACCTTTGCACAAAAACTCTTGATTAAACGTGCCAAAACTCTGTTGAATTGAAAATCATTTTGCGAAAACTTAGAA
Organism: Aeschynomene evenia; assembly: GCA_013621005.1. Taxonomy (NCBI): domain Eukaryota; kingdom Viridiplantae; phylum Streptophyta; class Magnoliopsida; order Fabales; family Fabaceae; genus Aeschynomene; species Aeschynomene evenia. The sequence goes on from CM024266.1 coordinate 21,116,375, forward strand.
CTTTCTCAGAAAGACAATTTTTACGAAATTGTTTTTCTAACTTTGCAAAATCTTCTAGTTCTGAATTGGTGTAAATTCTTACATTTGTAAGTTAATTCTAGAAGTCTACTAAGTGTAAAACTAGGTTTGTAACTTAGTCTTGGTAGTTGTTTTCGATCAAAACAAACTTTCTGAAAAACGCTAAGTCCTTCGTTGTTTGAAGGCAGTTTTAAGTCCTCTAGTGTTTGAGGCAAAGAAGTCCTTAATTGTTTAAGGCAAGGAAGTCCTCTAGTGTGAGGCAAGGAAATCCACTTCGGGTTGTGAAGTGGTGGAAGTCCTTTACGTGGTAAAGGCAGTGTTGTCTGGGAAGGCACATTAAGAAGAATATCTAAGAACTCTCAACTAAAGGTTGAGGACTGGAGTAGGTTGGTTATAACCGAACCAGTATAAAATCCCTTGTGTTAAGCTTTTCTCCCTAACTCATTACGTGTCCAAATCTTTGAGAAAAACTCTATCACAACTTTAATCAAGAGGTCTTTTGAAAACCTTATTGATCAAAATCAGAAAGCTTTTAAGAAACTCAAACCTTAAGTCGTTTTCTTAAAAATCTCTCAGAAAGGAACTTTCTTAGAAAGACTAAGTTCTCAGAAACTTAATCTTCTCAGAAAGCATTTTCCGCTGCAAACTCTTAATCATACCTTCTGAGTAAAAACAGCTTTCTAAGTAAAAGTTTTAACAAGCAATTTTAAAACTTGCACGATTCAACCCCCCCTTCTCGTGCACACATACACTTTCAACAACCACCCAAAAACTTTTTTTTTTTAATATAGCATAAACCCTTATCACGAATAAATAACATTGTTGAAACTCGAGAGCCATGACCTTTGGAATCATGCACGAATGGATATCCTTGATAAGCATCTAACCCAACAATAATGGATAATCAAAATATAGGTGAAGGCCCATACATACATGGCCACAAAATACATATGTGTCTGTATTACAAATACTTGAGAGTTCAAAAGCTTAGTTCAGTAGTTACAAGATATAATAATAGGAAGTTACTCAAAACAACAATAATGGATAATAAAGTCCTTGGCCCAGAACATACAAAAAAAGGGGCTTCAAGGTTGAACTGATGAGAACAGTCCATACAAGATATGCAAGGCCCTCAGTACAACAAATATCCACATAAAAGAAAAGAACGAGACATTGCCCATCGAGCTACGCTGCTGGTCCTCCTGGGGTGGAATACATCGCTATCTCCAAGCCGGGGTCCTTCGCCTCACCTTCCGTGATTTCCACGCCCAGCTCTAGAGATGTTCCTGCGGTCTCGTCACACAAGGGTTTGAATACTTGTCTGGGAGGTGAGAATGTTGCGTGTGCCGAGACAGATACCGGGGTCAGGGTAGGATCTAGAATCGAGGCACAAGAAAGAAATAGAATAAGACGGGGTCGTCTTAGTGAGTTACACAGAGCACATGGATCAACGTGCACGGAACATCGATTCTAGCCAGTCAAAGTAATACTCGGGTATAAAACGGTACTTTTACTTTCTCAAAAGGCGGAGTCCTTACTTTGACTGGATCAAACATCTTACTGATCCGTTACTAAGGGAACCTAGGGTCTCTCTAAGTTTTCGTAGTTCCCTCAATCAATGTGAAATAACACTCTCACCTCTCGAGCATCTAAACATAATAACATTTTATGAAACCATATCGTTATACACATATCATCAACCTAAAGCTCATCCTATGACCAACTGATAATTCTCTTTGCTTCGGCGAGCGACATAACCGATTATTCTCTTCGCTTCGGCGAGCGGTACAACCAGTTATTCTCTTCGCTTCGGCGAACGGCATAACCGATTATTCTCTTCACTTCGGCGAGCGGTACAGCCGGTTATTCTCTTCGCTTCGGCGAGCGACATAACCGATTATTCTCTTCGCTTCGTTGAGCGGTCATAGCCGATTATTCTCTTCGCTTCGGCAAGCGGTCATAGTAACTCAATCCATTCGTTTAAGTGTACCAACAGACACATTGTACTTAATTAGTATCATTGATACATCATCATTCACAATAGAATTCATATAAGGCATAATGCGGATAAAGCATCATTTCACATCCATACACATGCTTACTATCATATCGTATCACATTTACACAAAACACAAAAATCTTAGCATGTCATCATCTTGACACAATTCTTTATTATTATCTGATATAAAGCCTCTTTATCTCATAACCATATATCACAATTCTTCATTATCTCTAATTTACGTAATACTATTCATCATCACGATTCATAATATACTCATTATCACCATCTCATTTCGATTAAACATGATTTGCTATCTCATCTCATCAATACATAAATCATCGTCGTTCGATATTAATACGTTATTACCCACATACCATTACTTAGTATTTTAGCATATCAACACAATTATAGTCTTAACATCATTCTCAATTACCATTTCATCAAGTAAGTTTACACCTCTTTATTTAATTTATCACTGTGTTCTCTAGACTAATATCTTGTTGCCTAGATCAACTTCTCATTTAATAAGGTATCACCTTGCTACGTCACGTTCACACAATACTCATAACTAGATACACCATTTCATAATTCATTTTAACCTCAATTAAAGGATTCTACATAACATACAAACACAACATGTTTTCACGCCATTATCTCAGCTCATGTAACATAATCGTCTAACACACTTTTGTCATACCATATAACAAATATTAATATCACTTCATGTCGACCTAAAAGACTTACTTCACATTAGCATATCGTAGTTCGTATGGCTCTATCTTAGTAATCCATAGTTCCTTACTTCAATATATACACATTAATCATTTACCATATGCTCACACCACACAGTTTAGCATTTTACTAATTACATATAATGAAACTCATCCCCTCCTCATCATTAATCAAATTACATCCCTATTATAGTATACTGTCCCCAACTTGATTTTTACGAAGTTAGCAAAATCTCCTATGTGTTCATAAGTTCAAATATATGAAATATTTCCCAAGGGACTCAATTATTGTCTTTATAATCAAATAATTTGTCAAGTTCAAATCTAAATCCAATTCCCTTCTAAACAATAAAATTATGACAACACTTTGTTTACAAAACGATTTGATCCCTTCACAAAAGCATTTCATGTGTTAGTGTCATTTCTCAAAGATTTCTTTTATTCTTTATTAATCAAAATTATACATAAGATATATATATATATATATATATATATATATATATATATATTCACAAGGCTAGGGAAGGATTCAAATATCACAAAGCATGTTTTTCTAAAGGCCTAACACATATACAAGTAGCAAATAATTTCGGGAAGACGGGAAAACGTTGGGCTGTAAAAATTGCCCCTTGCCACAGAGGTGACCGCCTGGGCGGTCTCATCAGCTTCATCCTGCCCAGTGCGAGGAGCAGACCGCCTGGGCGGTCGCACCACCACCTGGGCGGCCCGATACTGCAGAATCTGCAGAAACAGAGCTCAAGCTCTGTTCAATCATTCCCAACCTCAGCCTTTTCCATTTCACACCTTCAAAACACATGAAATCATTCACCCACACACATGCAACAACAACAATACAAAGCATTCAACACCAAAACACCAAGAAATCATTCATGCATTCACACCATCAACATAAACAAACATGCATCAAGCTCAAATGCACCTTTCAACCATGGATTCTGAGCTCAGTGAAGAAGACGAAAATGGAGCTTAGAAATCCATCAACACAGCCACCATACAACACATGCAAGAGAAAAAATCAATGTATAAATGTTAGGGTATGAGTAACTCACCTTGGAAAGAAGAAAAATCAAGAGAAATGGAGGTGGTGGTGGCTTTCCCTTGGGCTCTTGGTGGCTGGCCGAAAATGGCTCTTCAAGGGTGAGGGTGGAGCTCGGAGCAATGTTCTGAAGTGTGTGTGATAAACCGTATTTTCATGCATGTTTCTCCTCATAACTTGAGTAATTGTATGCTCTCAGTCAGGCTTAAATTGGATTCTTACGCAATATTTGATTTGCATTACCGTTTCGAGTATTAGTACCATTTTGCGTATTAATTACTCTAATTGTTGCCACTGGTGCGTTTGATATGTTTTTGTAAGTGTTGTGGCTTCTCAGGAACAGGTAATCATAAGATATGTTGGAAATTGCGTCTGGAAACCAAGGAAAGCTAACTCACTGCCCACAGCAGCGCACCAACCGCCCAGGCGGAGAACGCGTCGTCCAGGTAGTCATGCGCGCGTAACTTCCACACCTGGACGCGCTGAATTTTGACCCACCGCCCAGGCGGTCGTGCGCGAGAAGACCTAGCGCTGCAGCAGCCCAAGACAGCAGCAGTTGTGATTTTTATAAATAGTCCCTTTATGCTTAGTTCTATCCATCTAGTTTTCAGTCCTCTGGCTCTTGTATGCACTCTGGTGCTGACACTCTGATAATTTTAGGATTTACTTTTCCAGAGCTCTCAGTTCTCCGTTCACCGTCTTTGTTTTGGGCACTCTTTATTCCTAGTTTTTACATACTGTTCTGAATTCCCGTTTTAATTCACTGTCTTTACTCTTCCTTATTTTCAGTTGTTGCTTTCACATCAAACCTTGTTTTTAAGGAGAGTTCACCTTGAATCTCTCCCTCGTTCTTTAATATAATGTTTTTATTCAGCAATCTCTTTACTTTCTGAGTTCGTTTCAATTAAAGTTTTTAATCCCGTTCCCTTTACATTCAAGTCACTTTTAATTCATGCCAATTTACTTATTTTGCACTTGAACTTAATTTCTTTATTTTAATCGCCTTTCCTTTTCTCAATTTTATTTCCTTGCAAACCAAATCAAAACCCCCCTTTTTACTTATTGCTAAGTTTGAGTCAATAATTGCCACACAGATTCCTTGAGAGACGACCTGAGTCAGTCTTACTACTTGCTACCAAGCTTGTATTGAGATTAATTCAGCAATAAACCCTTTTTCAAAACCCTTTTCTAAATTGCTCCAGAGTACCGGGGAAATAACGAAGCTCCGGTGCTCTGTCAATTTTGGCGCCGTTGCCGGGGAATCTAGGCAATTTTTGATTTAATCCTAGTATTGTTTTCTTCTTTCTTTAAATAAATAAATAAAAAAAAATTTAAAACTTTTTCCTTACGCACCGACCGCCCAGGCGGACCCTAAACCGCCCCAGCGGTCGACGCGTTTCAAAGTTTTACTTTTCTTCTTCTTCCCTCTCTCTTATAATTCCTATGGATGACTCGTTCGCAACCCGATAGCTTTCTATTCCCTTTCGACCCTGAAATCGAAAGAACCTTACAGGGTTTGAGACGAGCGAGGCGGGACAGCGAGGACGTAGGTAATCCTTTTCATACTCGTTCCCGTAGTGCGGAGGTTAGTGGTCATACCCGTGTGTTTCCTGAGAGTGTTTTTGTAACACCCACCGACACACCAACTGATCCTTTTACTGACACACCTATGGCTGCGAGGAGAAATCTTACTCTGAGGGAGCTCATTGCTCCTGATCTGAATCAACCACCCTTGGGCATCATATACCCAGAGGTGGATGGTGATTTTGAAATAAAAGGGGCACTCTTCCATCGGCTCCCAAAATTCGATGGGCTTTCCGGTGAGGATCCCCACCAACATCTAAAAGAATTTCATTATGTGTGTGATACACTAGGGCCACACAGGGCTGGTGTTGATGCTGTTAAACTTCGTGCCTTCACCTTCTCTTTGGAGGGTGCAGCTAAAACATGACTCATGAATCTACCCAATGGGGCGGTGAACTCATGGAATGATCTCAAAAGGAAGTTTCTGGAAAAGTACTTCCCTGCTTCAAGAGCGGGAGCAATTAGGAAAGCCATCTGCAGCATACAACAGTTACAAGGGGAAACGCTCTATGAATATTGGGAGCGTTTCAATAGATTGGTCTCAAGCTGCCCTTCTCATCAGATATCTAACGCCAACGTCATCCAATTCTTCTATGAGGGGTTGTGCGTTGCAGATAGGCGTACTATTGATTGCTCAAGTGGGGGAGCATTGATGAACAAGACTCTGGCAGAGGCTATGGAGCTGATAGAAACCATAGCTTCCAACAATCAGCAGTTTGGAACCCGTGATGCTCCCAATGCACGAGGGGTACATGAAGTTGGCTCTTATGATCAGAAATCACTGGAGAAGCAACTGGCAGAGATGACAACTGCAATTAAAGAACTTGCTCTGATAAGTCAACAGAAGGTGGTAGCATCTACTTCCACTCCAACACCTCCACCAGTAGTCCAGGTATGCGGGATTTGTGCTAGTGATCACCCTACAGATGTGTGCCCTCAACTGAACGAGGAATATGCAACCGTGGCAGCCACAAACTTCCCTAATCAAGGGCACTCTTAATTTGGTAACACCTACAACCCTTCCTGGAAAAACCATCCAAATTTTAGGTGGAGTAACCAAAGCCAGCCACTACATCAAAACCAAACACAGCAGCCACCACCACAATTCCAACCCCAAAATACACCTCCCTTTTCCAGCCAACAGAAATATCAACCCCCTCATCAGAGGGCACAAAACCATACACCTCCACCTCCCAAACCACCTCAATACACCCCACCTCAACCGACCCCATCTTCTGCTGAGACAGATTTACAGCAACTTTTGAAGTTGATGATGGAAGAGAAAGTTAAGAATGAGCAGATGAGGAAAGACGTTGCTCAGCTGATGGAGGATCGCAATGCTTCTTTAAATAATGGTACTCACATCCCCTCCCAAACAATTCCAAATCCCAAGGGAAATGTAAGTGCCATAGCTCTGAGGTCAGGGACAATGCTTCCTACAGTTGAGACCCCGAAACCGAGTGTGAAACCCAAAGTCATAACACCTGAGGAAGAAACACAGGTACATGAGGAGGAGCAAGCAGAGGAGGAAATACAGGTGAAAACCTCACAAAAGGGTAAAGAGAAGGTGACTGTGGAAAAAAAATGAGCTGAGCTAACTACACCTCTACCAAAATTACCTTTCCCCCAAGCTGCTACAAGGGGAAAGAAAAAGACAGGGGTAGACGAAGAGGTCTTGGAGACATTCAAAAAGGTTGAGGTAAATATTCCTCTCCTAGAAGCTATAAAGCAAGTGCCCAAATATGCCAAGTTTCTCAAAGAATTGTGCACTCAAAAGAGAAGGACAAAGGGGGAAAAGGTTCAAGTAAATGTTGTTGCACTAACCCCTGCTCTTCCTCAAAAATTCCAAGACCCGGGTTCTTTCTCTATCCCGTGTCTTATTGGGGAGCTGATTATCAAGGATGCCTTGGCTGACCTGGGAGCTGCCATTAATGTCATGCCAAAGGCAATTTACCAAGCTCTGAACTTCGGGGAACTCAAGCCTACAGGACTCCTCCTTCAGTTTGCCAACAGGAGTGTGCAAAAACCAGAGGGACTGCTGGAAGATGTCCTAGTTAAGGTAAATGATTTAATATTCCCCGTAGATTTTTATGTGCTAGATACAGATGCCTCTATTCCTCTAGACCAGCAAACACTCATTCTTGGCCGTCCTTTCTTAAAAATTGCAAAAGCCAAGGTTGATGTGTTCGCCGGAACTTTGGATATAGAGTGTGGGGATATTAAGGCAAGGTTCTGCTTGAGAAGTGCAATGAAACACCCATCTGACACTCATGCTATTTTTTCTCTTGACATTATTGATGAATTGGTTGATGATGAGGTGGGTCATTGGCTTCTTGAGCTTGGCAATAAAAATTTTAAAAATGAAAGCAGTGATGTTGTGAGTAATGGGTATGAAAAACTTGATTTGTTATGCCAGTTGTGCGAGGGGGGCGATTTTGAAATCTTTGGGGATCAATCCCTTGTTTCTGACACTGAAAATACCCCTCCAATTGAGCAAATTTGTGAAAAACCCATGGAAACAACATCATTTGCGTCTTTTTCTGTTTCTGACGCCGAAAAAACCGCTCTGGCAGTGGTTTCGACCGCCTCAGCGGTCTTGACCGCTCCAGCAGTGGCGACCTCCGCTCCAGCGGTACCAACCGCCCCAGCGGAAGTGACGTTCGCCCCGGCTGTCGCGGCGAACTCTGCATTGAAAATTCTTCCCCCTCAATTGAAATATGCTTACGTGGGGGATGGAAACACCTTTCTGGTAATCATAGCCAATGGTCTCTCTGTTGAAAATGAAAATAAGCTTTTGGAAGTTTTGAAAACAAATAAAAAGGCCATTGGTTGGGAGTTATCGGATTTGGTTGGCATTAGCTCTTCTATTTGCACTCATAGAATTTTTCTAGAGGAAGGTGCTAAAGCCATAAGGCAACCCCAGAGGAGAACTAATCCTCTCATTCTTGATGTGGTGAAGAAAGAGATTTCAAAACTCCTTCAGGCCGGGATCATTTATCCTATCTCTGATAGTGAATGGGTGAGCCCCGTGCAAGTTGTTCCTAAAAAGTCTGGAATCATTGTCATCAAGAATGAGAGAGATGAACTCATACCCACTAGAATCCAAAATTCGTGGGGGGTGTGTATTGACTACCGCAGACTGAATGAGGTAACGCGCAAGGATCACTTTCCTTTGCTGTTCGTTGATCAAATGCTTGAAAAACTTGCGGGTCAGTCACACTATTGCTTCCTTGATGGATTCTCTGGGTATTTTCAAATACAAATAGCACCGGAGGACCAGGAGAAAACTACTTTCACTTGTCCCTTTGGTACCTATGCCTATCGTAGGATGCCATTTGGGTTATGCAATGCTCCTGATACCTTCCAAAGGTGTATGATGAGCATCTTCTCTGACTTTATTGGTGAATTTTTAGAAGTGTTCATGGATGATTTCACTGTGTATGGAGATTCCTTCGACTCTTGCTTGCAACACCTCTCCCTTGTTCTAAAACAGTGCATCAGGACCAACCTAGTGTTAAATTTTGAAAAATGTCACTTTATGGTTGATAAAGGTGTGGTCCTGGGACACATTGTCTCTAAAGAGGGTATTGCAGTTGATCCTGCAAAATTCGAAGTAATTTCCTCTCTACCTCACCCCGTCTCTGTGCGGGAGATTCGCTCTTTTCTGGGTCATGCAGGTTTTTACAGGCGTTTCATAAAGGATTTCAGCAAAATTGCATAACCGCTGACCGACCTGCTGCAGAAAGATGCTGAATTTGACTTCAACAAGGACTGCCAAGAGGCATTTGAGCTACTAAAAACCAGACTAGTCTCCGCACCGATCGTGAAACCTCCGAAGTGGGATCTCCCCTTTGAGATCATGTGTGACACGTTTAACTATGCTGTGGGTACCGCACTAACTCAGCGCGAAGGTAAGGAATCATTTGTAATTTCTTATGCTTCTCGTACTTTAGACTCTGCTCAGGCTAACTATACCACAATTGAGAAGGAGCTTTTGGCAATTGTTTTTGCTCTGGAAAAATTTAGATCTTATCTCCTTGGTTCTCATGTGGTGGTGTACACAGACCTTGCAGCTCTAAAGTACTTGTTAAAGAAACCAGATGCAAAGCTCCGCCTTCTCAGGTGGATGTTGCTCTTGCAAGAATTTGACTTGGACATAAAAGACAGGAGTGGTTGTCACAATCTGGTAGCTGACCATCTAAGCAGAGTTGAGCATATTCCAAATGACCCAATTCCGCTGGATGATCAGTTCCCAGATGAACGAATTATGAGTGTGCAGACTTCTATGCCTTGGTTCGCAGACATTGCGAATTATTTGGTTGCCAAAACCGTCCCCACATATTTTTCAAAGGCCCAGACGGACAAACTTATTTCGGATGCAAAATATTATGTGTGGGATGACCCCTATTTGTGGAGGTTTTGTGCCGACCAAATTATTCGCAGGTGCGTTCCTGACCATGAGCACCACTCCATACTTGACTTTTGCCATGCATAGGCTTGTGGTGGCCATTTTGGACCGCAGTGCACTGGTCGTAAAATTCTTGAGTGCGGTCTATTTTGGCCATCTATTTTCAAAGATTGTTATGAATACTGCAGGTCCTGTGCTAGGTGTCAAAAGATGGGAAGGAAATCTAGGAGGAATGAAATGCCCCAACAACCATTACTATTTTGTGAAATTTTTGATGTTTGGGGTATTGACTTCATGGGACCTTTCCCTACTTCTGCTGGTTTAAATTATATCCTTTTAGCTGTTGATTATGTGTCTAAGTGGGTTGAGGCAATCCCCACTCGTACTAATGACTCTGTTGTGGTTTGTAACTTTGTAAAGAGTAACATAATCTCTAGATTTGGCATTCCTAAGGCCATCATCAGTGACCAAGGCACTCATTTCTGTAACAAAACCTTTGATGCCTTGCTCCGCAGGTATGGGGTTGTTCATAAGGTGGCAACACCTTATCATCCTCAAACTAACGGGCAGGCAGAGATGTCCAATCGAGAAATTAAAAAGATTTTAGAAAAAATGGTTGGACCCTCAAGAAAAGATTGGAGTGCTAAGTTGACTGATGCTCTGTGGGCTTACTGCACTGCTTATAAAATCCCGATTGGGATGAGCCCCTTTCGGTTGGTATTTGGGAAATCATGTCATTTGCCGGTGGAAATTGAGCACCGTGCATACTGGGCGGTTAAGCAATGTAACATGGACCTAGGGAATGCCGGTAAAGAGAGGAAATTACAGCTGCAGGAACTTGATGAACTCAAGAGGGATGCCTATGAGAGCTCAAAGATCTATAAAGAGAAAACTAAGGCCTTCCATGACCAACTCATTCTTAGAAAAGAATTTCATGAGGGTCAGGAAGTGCTCCTTTACAACTCCAGACTCCAACTCATGGCCGGAAAGCTGAAATCAAGGTGGGAAGGACCCTATGTGGTGAAGAAGGTCTACCCTTTTGGGATGATTGAGATACAATGCAAAAAGACCAACTTCACCTCCAAGGTCAATGGACACCGACTGAAGGTGTTCCATCAAAGCCCCAACAGGGAAATAAATCAGACTGAAGTCCTCCTTTTTGAGGGAGTGAAGCCGCCCAATTAGGTGGCCACACGTCCAACTTAGGGACGTTAAATCAAAGTGCTTGGTGGGAGACAACCCACTGATATTTCTTTGTTTCGTTGTTTTATTTTTATTTTTTCTGTTCTCATTTTTATTTTTATTTTGCGTACAAGCTTCACCGTGAACTAAAAAGCATATTTGTGACTACAAGAGAGCAAGTATAGTGGTGAGGGAGGGCAAAATGGCGTAACTGCAATCGGTCAGTGCAGGCAGACCGCCTAGGCGGTCCCTTAACCGCCCCAGCGGTCGCGGCAGCCAAAACGCTGCGTTTCGCTTAAGCGAAACGGTGCGTTTCGCACTTAGCGCCCCAGCGGTCCCTCGATCGCCCCAGCGGTTCGACTGCTCTGAAACTTAAAGCGGGGGCCGAGCGGCACTTGAGAGCATTCCATCACTCTCCCCTCTCTTACTCAAAACCCTACCAGAGCTAAGAGGAGTGCCGCCGCCGTTCGCCGCCACCCGCCGCCGCTGTCCGCCGCTGTCCAGCCCCCTCACCTCCATTTTTGCACCTCTCAAGTAAGCTTGTATGTAGTTTTGTCATTGAATCTCGTTTTTCTCTCCTTTTTGCTTAGATTTGAGTTGAATATTGAGATTAGTTGTAGATTGTTGGTGTTTATCCCTTCCTGGACCGGTTATGTCATGTTTTTTTGGTGTTTTGAAAAGCTCAAATGGAACAAAAATGGAGGACAGCGTTTTTTTGGTCGCGGTGCACTGTTCTGGTCGCCTCGCACCGCCCAGGCGGTCGTACCGCGACTGCACCGCATCGTCCGCACTCTGAGTTATTTGAAGCTGCTGCTACTGACGCCTAACCTTTTCTTGCCCTGTGTATCTGTGTTGTTGTCATATTCTTTTTTTGCAGATCAATGGCACCCAAAAGATCCCGCCGGTCACAACAAACTGAAGGGGAGTCTTCCCGAGATTTCCGCGAGGTGGAAGCCTCTGACAGTTATTTCTTTGACTGTTTGGTGGCTGAGGAGCGCTACTATGAAGATTTTTAAAAGCGTTCCATCCTTCATGAGCACCACCTCTGCTACGGGGGCTCAAATGAGTCTATTAGAGCTGTGGTGGCAGAAATTCAGACGCGTCGGTGGAACTTCCTGCTTGCTGAGCCTAAGGAAGCCAACTGGACTCTGGTGAGGGAATTCTACGCGAACTACCACACCATAGGAGTAACTCACGTCCACCTCCGCGGTGAACAGGTTCCGGTGTCCCCAGAAGCCATAGCAGAGATCCTGTGCATTCCTCTGCCCACTCGTAGAACGTGGCAGGATGATGATGAGTTCACTCAGCTCCGCCGCCAACCTACTGCAGCACTCTTGGAGAGGGTGAGAGCCAGACTCTGTGTTGAGGGGGGGGGGGACTGGCACAGAAATGCAAATGGTCTGCCAACCCATCTCCCCTCAAAGCACATCACTCTAGAGACCAGAGCGTGGACCCGGGCCGTTTTCAGTCACATACGGCCTAACTCTCACCATTCAGATATCACTATTGGTGATGCCATTCTTGTCTATCTGATTTTGGGGAACTCATGGATAAATGTGCCAAAGATTATATACACTGCCATGAGTAAGGTCCATGACGGTGCTCGCTTCCGCAGCCTCCTCTACCCTGCTTTGATCTCCACCATGGCTGAGCGGGCAGGGGTGCCAGGAGAAGATACTGATGATTGGTGATAACGCGGTTTTTACCAACATTTTATACCCCTAATTTGGATAATTGTATGTAATTCTAAGCTCTATTTTGGCCTCTTTATTGTATTTAATTCAACTTGGGATTAATCTGAGCTTAATAGAAATAAAGGCTAAAATAACAAGTTTTATGATGTTTTTACAATTCAAAGATGACCTTTGCACTTGGTCTTGGATATTTCGTATTTTTAGTGCAGGTCACAGGTATTATTGGAGCTGTAGACATCAGGAACTAAGCAAGAAGCGGAGCAGTGTAATTCAGAGCAAGCGTCGAGCGCTCCAGCGCCCGTGGCGCGCCCCAGCGCGCGTGGCTCAATTAAATCAGTCACGTGCACAAGCTGGCGCTCCAGCGCCCGTAGCGCGCCCAGCGCCGCGCCGCAACTCTATCACAGCAGAAACCCTAATCTGCACGAGTTGGAGGCCCAATTAGCTAGGGTTTGGAGGCTGGCCACTCTATTTAAGCAAGGCTAATGCATCAGAAACACACACCTTCTACTATCACTCTCTAATCCTTATTTTTCTTTCCATAGTTAGAGTTATTCGTTTTCCATTAGGATTTCTGTTTTCCTATTTGTAGCTCTAGCTCCATCTTTACTTTCAAGTGTTATTCGTCCAGCCCTTTTGGGTTTTGTAAGTTACTTTCTATTATTAATTCAGTTATTCGTTTTCCATCTTTCCAAGTTGCATTTAATTTCCTTTAATTTCTTGTCTTTTAATTCATTGCCATGAGTAGCTAAATCCCTTGGTGGTTTATGTGGGTGTGAACATCATTGGGGTATTTTGAGGCTTTGATCTTAATCTTGCATAAGTTTTCATTATCAATCTTTAACATGTAATTTGAGATCTTAAGTTATGTGTTTAACCCCTTTGTCTTGGCTACTCGATTGAGTTGGCTAATCATTGGGCATATGTTTATGTATTAGTTGATTGATTGATGCATGGCATATTAAGAATTGGTAATGATTAATTAATTGGCTGATTAGTCTCTTTAATTAGATTAATGTGGTTGGCTTATATAATTGTTGAGAGTGGAACTAAAGGTGAGATCTCACTAATTAATCCCATTCTAGGCAATTAATCCTTAGAATCACAACAAAGGAGTTAGATCTAACTCCGGCGTAATTAATCAACTCGTGCATTCTTTTGTAGCCAATGATTGACACCCTAATGAATGTTCCACCCCCATAAATCGTTGTTTTTGTTATTGTTAATTTATTTCCAATTTAATTAACTTGCACACAAAAACCCCCAATTTGTGACAACCCTATCATACAACTAGTCTTGCGTATTACTTTCTTAGCCATTCCTTGTGAGAGACGACCCTGGTTTCCACTAAACTATATTAGGGGAACTTGGTTTAAAAATAAATAAATTTATGGTTGACACGACATCGACCATATATTGGCAGGGAGACATCCCGAAAGTGGGCGTCACTGGGTTGATTCAGCGAGATACTACAGAGCGGAGAGCCAGGGAGCGCGCAGCCGCCGCCGCAGCTGCCCGTGAGGTCCCTGATATTGCTGACCCACGTGCTGATGGCCCTGGCCCTTCTTCATTTGAAGTTATGTGCACTACTCTGATGACCCACATGGATACCAGGTTTGAGCGGATGCAAAGCGAGCTCACAGGGCAGTTACGAGCATCCTAGAGAGAGACCATACGGCAGATGCGGGCTGTAATGATTGACCCGTAGCATCGCTTTGACGATGATGATGAGGATGAGTAGCCTGCAGCAGCAGGTCGAAGGGGCACACCTGAGTTGGTTGGATCTGAGAACTCAGGGTGTGCGTACCACTCTCCATGGAGCCTGACAATGCCACTGAGGATAGTGACAAACCCAAAGTGTGGGGAGGGGTAACACTTTCTTTCATTCTTCTTAACTCTTGTTTTAGTTTGTTTCGTTTTTCTCTATTTTCTCATTAGTTGATTAGTTAGTATTTTATCTGCTGAGACTGGTTAGCTGCTAGTACTGGTTCTGTTTTGATGGTGAACTAGGTAGTTGATGCTGGTTTCCTGTGTTTTAATTAAAATTTTGAACTGTTGGCAATTGTGGTATATATGTTCTTAGTTGTGAGCAACTTGAATTTGGTTGGATGCATGTATGATGCTTGTGTACCCTTAGTTTTGAGCCTTCAACAACACTATTTTTTATTGCACACACACACAAGTACACCGATCCTAGACTTGCCAAATAGCCAACTCTTCTGTACTTGATGTAAATGATAGACTCATACATTATTTTTTGTTCAGCCCACTGCCATATAGACCTACCCTTGTAATTACCCTTGTATAGCCAATTTGAGCCTTATTCCCCTTTGTTCATATTAGCCACATTACAAGCCAAAAAGCGAAAAACAATGATTACCCTGTGGAGGTTAAGTGAACATGGTTTGTTTTGTATACTATTTGGGGGTTATGATGCTTGATTAGGATATTGGGGGTTCTTACATGCTTGTAAAGGAAGAAAATTGGATAACTGGTGGGGGTGAAAGGTTTGTGTACAATGTTTGGGTATTTGGTAGGAAAGAAAATAAAAAGCTTATCTTATTCTCTATATATATAAATACAAAAAAAATAAATAAATAAATAAAATAAAATAAAATAAATGAAAAAAAAATAAATATAAATAAATAAATAAAGTTGTTTTTATAGCTCCTTGTATATAGTTGGAGCCACCAATGCTAAGAATGGGTTTTGTGGCATATTTGGTTCTCAGTCTTTGTGCTTATGTAATATATTATTTTCTAGACTAGGCGAACCATGAGATCTTAATTTCCACTTCAGTCCACACTCCCATATTTCCTTACTTGTACCTTGGCCCCATTACAACCCTGTGGCATGTTTCTTAATGCATCAAGTTTGAATTGAGAGGCTATTCTCATCTTTGGCAAGTCTGAGGAAGAGTGTTAGTGTTGTGTGTTTTAGGGACTAGCCTATACACCTGAGTGTTATTGAGTGAATTATATCCTTGTGAGGCTTAGCATCTTTCTGATCGTGCATTCATACCTGATTCTCCTGTTCATTACTTGCTTTTGATGAAATTGCCAACATGTCTGTGGATATTAATTGGAAACTTGTATTATCTTACTAGTTCACTACTGCCATTGTCTGTTGCTAACCATGTCTGTAAGCTCTAGCTCTGTTTCCCTCTTTGCTATCTTGTTTGTCTGCTGTGCTGGAATCCTGTATCTATTGTTGGGTTCTGTGTTGCATGAGGACATGCAATTGTTCAAGTGTGGGGAGGTTTGATACACCGTATTTTCATGCCTGTTTCTCCTCATAACTTGAGTAATTGTATGCTCTCAGTCAGGCTTAAATTGGATTCTTACGCAATATTTGATTTGCATTACCGTTTCAAGTATTAGTACCATTTTGCGTATTAATTACTCTAATTGTTGCCACTTGTGCGTTTGATAAGTTTTTGTTAGTGTTGTGGCTTCTCAGGAACAGGTAATCATAAGATATGTTGGAAATTGCGTCTGGAAACCAAGGAAAGCTAACTCACTGCCCACAGCAGCGCACCAACCGCCCAGGCGGAGAACGCGTCGCCCAGGCAGTCATGCGCGCGTAACTTCCACACCTGGACGCGCTGAATTTTGACCCACCGCCCAGGCGGTCGTGCGCGAGAAGACCTAGCGCAGCAGCAGCCCAAGATAGCAGCAGTTGGGATTTTTATAAATAGTCCCTTTATGCTTAGTTCTATCCATCTAGTTTTTAGTCCTCTGGCTCTTGTATGCACTCTGGTGCTGGCACTCTGATAATTTTAGGATTTACTTTTCCAGAGCTCTCAGTTCTCCGTTCACCGTCTTTGTTTTGGGCACTCTTTATTCCTAGTTTTTACATACTGTTCTGAATTCCCGTTCTAATTCACTGTCTTTACTCTTCCTTATTTTCAGTTGTTGCTTTTACATCAAACCTTGTTTTTAAGGAGAGTTCACCTTGAATCTCTCCCTCGTTCTTTAATATAAAGTTTTTATTCAGCAATCTCTTTACTTTCTGAGTTCGTTTCAATTCAAGTTTTTAATCCCGTTCCCTTTACATTCAAGTCACTTTTAATTCATGCCAATTTACTTATTTTGCACTTGCACTTAATTTCTTTATTTTAATCGCCTTTCCTTTTCTCAATTTTATTTCCTTGCAAACCAAATCAAAACCCCCCCTTTTTACTTATTGCTAAGTTTGAGTCAATAATTGCCACACAGATTCCTTGAGAGACGACCTGAGTCAGTCTTACTACTTGCTACCAAGCTTGTATTGAGATTAATTCAGCAATAAACCCTTTTTCAAAACCCTTTTCTAAATTGCTCCAGAGTACCGGGGAAATAACGACGCTTCGGTGCTCTGTCAGTGTGTGTTTGAAAAATTAGAGAATGGGAGTGTGAAGGGGCTTTGGTGGGGTTGGCCTAGAATTATAGGCCTTTTGGGGGTGTTGTGGTGTTATTTTTGGGTTGTATGTATTTAGGTGGTGAGTAAGAGTATGTGCGTGAGTATGAATGTGAGTAAGAAATTGTAACTAAAATTTTGTGGTGAGAGTTTAATAATTTTGGAAAGCTCAGGGTCCTTAAAAGTAGTTCCGGTTGTGTTTAGGATCAAGTTCAGGTTCTCTCTCAGGTTACTCACTTACTCACTAAACTCAAAATATTAAAATAGAAATAGCATATGATCGTTATGAAAATTCCCTAATATTATGAGACTCTCAATAAGTCTAAAATAATTATCTCGCTACATTATTAATTTCACACTATATATTTATTAAAAGAATTTTCCAATAATCATGAAAATGTGAAATTTAATAATAATAGCTTTAAAATCATAGTTCCCCAATATTTGTAAGATTGTTTTCTAATTAATTTTCTAAACACCCAATTGAACTCTTTTAAAATAAATATTAAGGTTTCATTAAATTTTATAACGATCATTGCCTCTCTCTGTGGTTTTATTAACTCATACAAATAATAATACTAGGTTTGCCTTACTCCACAAGCAACCTAGATTATTATGTACTAACACATAGCACATATATTTCATTTAAATTATATAACATAAATACAGGTACATATATATACATATATACATATACATGCATATATCCCCATTGGTACACTTTACATTTAATATATCACACATGAATATATCACTCTAAAAATATATTATACTTTTCTTCACTATGAGCATGGAAATTCATATATATATATATATATATATATATATATATATATATATACACATACACCAGTTACTTGGGTACATAAATGTACACAGATGCACTTGCACACATACACGTCGTCACATAATTATCTCATTCTGTATTTTTCACTTCACATGAGTATGTCTATCCTAGACAACACTATTATTATATTATTCATCAGCAAGAATTTATTTAACTTTGGAGAAACAGGACCAAGACAGCAATGGTATATATCCTGTTCGCATGCAGACCGCCTGGGCGATGGGAAACCGCCTGAGCGGTTCGATGCTGCAGTAGAAATGCGAAAACGCATTCTGCCATTTTCCAAGGAGCTCTACCTCTCACCATAGCTCGTACTTTCAAAACACAAGGTCACTACATAAGTATCATCCAAAACATCAACATTTCCGACTCATTACTTCTAAATTTCTATCAAAGTAAATCCATCATTGCACAATTTCAACCCAACATATCACATATCATCATGCCATAAACACACCATAAATAACCATTTTATCACATCACTATAATCGTGTAATTCGTACGCATTATCAAGCACGGCCATAAATCTATCAGATACTAAACACAATTTCAGGGTGTTACACACATCTTTAGTTTCATGGAGCTTACTTTGTTTCTAGACTTATCAGTTTCTGTTTTTACGTTATGGATTGCATTTCTTTTGGATGTTAGCATTTATTTGTATTTACTCTGAGTCCGGACATATGTTAGCCGACATTTACCTTTCAGTTTATGGATTTGTAATTGTGGAGTCTTATGAGTCTCGATTTTAGGCTCATGAGATAACACCTATTATTATTTACTTTCTTGGTTGTTTGTTTGGGGAGACTATGTTCGTTTATTCCATTTATTTTATGAGGTATTATTCAGACCATATCATATGTTATATATTACCGTTATATTATACGTAATGCCCTTATGTTTATATTCTTCAAACGATTTTCGAAAAGTTCTTCCACGTATTTTCCGCGTATATGTATTTCAAAAATAAGTATAAAGTATGATAGCAGGAGGTAACCCTTATGAAATGGCTTTAAATGACTATAGCACTAAGGGCTATCTAGTAGAGTGTTACAACATCAACCTAATGTACATCATGTGTACTGTATCCGTCACATTGCTTCTAATTTTGCTTTAAGATTAAAAAATAAAGAGGCAAAGAGACATCTGATAAATGCAACATATGCCAAGACTGAGTCAGAGTTTGAGTACTATTATGGGCTGGCCACAGGATTTAATCCAGAAGCGCATTTTTGGATGGGAAGAATCCCCTTGAGGAAGTGGGCCCAACACGTTGGTGAAGGACGAAGGTATGGTCACATGACCACAAATCTTTCTGAGTGTGTAAATGCAGTTTTGAAAGGTGTTAGGAATCTTCCTATAACTGCAATTGTCAAGGCCACATATTTTCGTTTGGGAACTCTTTTCCGAAAAAAAGGAAAGACAACACAAGCACAAGTTGCAGGTGGACAGGTATTTTCACAGTTCTTACAGAATGAAATTCAGAAGAATCGTCAGGAGATGATTGGGAATATGATTGTATCTAGCTTTAGTAGGAGCGACCAGTCTTTCACAGTTCAGGTAACTTGTGTTGATCTGAGATGTTAACATATTAAAAACAATTTATGTTTCTTATTTTGGCTAATTTTTCATTAAAGGTGCAAGGACTAGTTGGAACTTGGAGTTAGAGGACTTTTGTTGTTAGGTTAGGGGAGCGAAAATGTGATTATGGTTATTTTCAGGCTCTGCACTTTCCTTGTAGTCATTTTCTTCCTGCTTGCTCATATCCAGAGGTTAGGCTCGATTGGACCGCTTATGTTGATGATGTTTACCGGATGCAAAATGTGTTGAATGTATATGCCGTGAAATTTTCTCCAATTGCAAATGAAACAACATGGCCTATGTACTCCGGACCACACTTGAGACCCGACCCTGAGCTCAGGAGGGCTAAAGAAGGAAGTCTAGTTTCAACCAGGATTCTTAATGAGATGGATGCGCAGGAGAGTGGTCAAGGGAAACGTTGTGGTCTTTGTCGTCAGGTTGGACACCAAAGAAATCGATGTCCCACTGTGGTAGCTTCATCAACTAACTCGGGCAACAGCTAGATGCATTTTCTTTTCAGTATCATATTTTATATTTGAACCTTGTTGTTGTAAACCTTAATGCTAAACTTTTTCAGTGATTTATGCACGTTGAAATGTCTATTCTAATTACGCATACATTCACCCTGACGTTTTATGAAAATCGGCATTCACTTGGCCGTTTTAACTTAATCATCATACGTGGTGCCGTTTTAACTAAATTGTCATACATCGTGCCGTTTTAGTATTAAATCGTCATACACGGTGTCGTTTTAGTATTAAGTCGGCATATGTCGTGCCGTTTTAGTATTAAATCGTCATACACGGTGCACTTCGTCTTTATAAAAGCACACTTGATTGATATGAGACATCACACTTATCAAACACCAAAAATGTATTCCTTAAGAGATGTCCTTCCACGTTAATCGCGTCTTGACCCCAATGCCCCCCTTGTAAAAGGAATGCCCTACATAACTATTTTGATCGTCAAAGACATTTCGAAGCGTGAAATAGTAGGTACAATGCTAAACCTTAATTCACTTTTTTTTTTCAATAGTGTGATATTCGTGTTGAACAAGTGTACTGATGATTTTTTCTTTTAATTACAGCAACTCAATTCGCGATTCACCACAAGTTACTTTTCACAACTGCCAGATCGGGTCAAATTTAGGATACCAACTGGATCTGAATGACTATTGAAGGTTGAAAAAAGAGGTAATGAGGTTTGGCTAACCGATGGATGAACTGATTTTTTAGAGTCCTGCATGATTCAGAGCAAGCGTTACATATGGATGCATTATGATGTATTAATTGCATTTAACATAAATATTCACGATGAAAATCATAAAGATATTGACTACAAGCCCATTGACGACGCACTAGATCTACGCTTTAATCCTGCACGCTAAATGTGTTATGTTGTGGTTAGACCTTTGTTGTGGCTGTTTTATTAAGTTTTTACGTAAACGATGCAATAAGTGATGTACTATGTTGTGTTTGTACTAAGTGATGTACGCTAAATGTTTTATGTCGTGGTTAGACCTTTGTTTTTCGTTAATGATGCAATAGTTGGTTGTAGACATGTATTATGTTCTGATTGTTGCATATTTTTTTTATCTAATATTAATTAAAGTAAGGTAAAAAACAATTTTAAATAACAAAGTACAATATTAAATAATACAGTACAAATAATAAACAAAGTACAACACAAATGTAAGATATATAACATCTAAAAACACTAATCAAGACCATCAAGATGTCCTCCTGTCCCGCACGTCGGACGTCTCCTCCGTCGTCGTGCTCTACCCTCGGCGGCAGGTGGGTCGGCCTCTGGTGGCACATCCACTCAGGCCTGCGCATCCTGAAATGCTTATTCAGGTGTCCCTCCATAGCGCCCAAATGGATGTGTCGTCAATGGACTCTCATCAGCCATCTGTGAGCTGCTAGCATCGTCTATATCAACCATACCCAACTCCTGTCTCACCATAGCCATCTGTGAGCTGCTAGCATCGTCTATATCAACCATATCATATGAGTCGTCAGATGTTTGCTGCACGCTGGAATAATCATATCCACCGGCATGCAAGAAGGCTCTGCCAGTATCCAACCCCCATATCTGGAGCAGCAAGACAATGACATAATCCACTACCGCTACCACTACCCTCACCAACATACCCTCCATACGTGCTGCAATCACCTATCGAGGGCATACCAATCATATCAGGTCCATGTGTCCCACCATCATGTCCGTGTGAGACGGAATCGCCCCATGGTCACCACCCTGTCCCACTGTCTCCAACCCCCCATCGTCGCCACCCTGTCCCACTATCTCCATCCCCTCCATGGCCCACCAACACACCCCACCCAACCAACGCAGCCCCACCAACACCACCACCACCATCATCATGGCCACCACCATCAGCACCATCACCATCATCATGTCCACGACTAGCCCCACGTCGAACGCCACCACGACGACCGCTACCACGTCCTCCTCCTCCTCTATGACCTGGTAGTGGATAGTGATCAGGAAGAGGTGGAACCGGAACAGGTGGAACATATGGAATAGCGCCTGCAGGCAAGGGATCGACAAAATGGTACACCCCAGGCTGGTCTGACAAAAATCGTCTGGCAGACAACCGGTACCACTCATAGTACTCGACTGAGGGTAACACTATAGGGGCGCTATACAAATCCCCGATCTGAATCAGTCGATCATGTCGTGTATCCCACAAGTTGTGCCATGATCGGTACTCTGCAGGCCCCCATGAGGTCTTCCCACGTGCGTCCCTTGGGTGCAACCCATCAATACATAGCGGTACGCCAGGCAAATGCTACTGTCCACCAAACTGTCTGAGAACGCGATAAGGACTATGTCACTCGATAAATGCAAAGCATATAAGGCTCGTGACAGAGGTCCAGACAGCACACTCCGCCAATAATCTGTGCGGGAAGACGTCCACAACACGCTAGTCAACATATGGCATGCACTCGAACTACAAAACCTCATATATATTAAAATCATTTATAGAATGTATTGATAATAAATTGTTAAATCAGTAGGAATTTAAATTTTTCATATCATAATTCACATTGCAAACTAACCTCGTGATAGTCTAGTGTATCAATCAGTGCTCTAATCTTGATCAACTTCTGCTCCTTGTCCTCAGTAGGGACATAGAAACCCTCCCACCTGCAACAATAAATAAATGCATTATTATCATCAGATAAGTTGATTCAACATTAAGGAATTGTTGAAAAAATTGTAACACATATACCTCATACTAAGTGGAAATCTGATCCCGTAGTCCACGTTGGGAAGTAATCTCGACACCCTGAACCATATCCATGACTGCAGTAATGTCATGGACCCAAAAATCGACAAGGAGCCGTATAGTCGGTCGCCCTACGAAGACCTCTGTACAATGTGCACAACATTGTTGAGCCCCAACTATACTGGCCAAACTCGTCCAGATCCCTCAATAACTGGAGCCATCTAAGGTGCACACGAGAGTCTGACGTGTCTGGCATAAGCAGCCCTGCAATCATCAGCAAAATATAGGCACGAGTGGAGTGAAGCAAGTCTGCTTCAATAGGATGATCTGGAAGTGGTAACACTGTATCTCTCAGTCATGTAATCAGAACATTGGTGTCTTGTCCCTGTGGTATCGGATCTAGAATCTGGCCAAGATACTCCGCACACGGGTCCCAAATATCCATGTGAATATGATGCTGCCAGTCCCCAGTGCACCCACTCACAGCCAGTCCATCTACTGATACCCCCAAGTGATACACCACATCCTGCAACGTGATCGTACACTCGCCAGTCGGCTGATGGAATGTATGAGTCTCTGGTCTCCACCGCTCCACAAAGGCAGACACCCGAGCCATGTCATTCGGGAGAGGACAGATCTGAGAAGCCTCCCAGAATCCGGCCCTCTCCAAGTATGGCCTAATATGCTCATCTGGGGGAGGGTATACTATACTAGCCCTAGGCCTGAATGTCCTATGCGGCTGCAATACTACAATTTCAATATATATAACTAAGTAAAGTAACTGCATATTAAAATTATCCAATATTCTAACTAATATTGAATTTATCAAAAATAAAGAGTAAAGTAATGCTAAAACTATGCTAAAATTAATTTTAGCTTCTAATTAATTTTAAAACTAAGTCAAATTAAATGTTAGTAATTTATAAAATTTATAAGAGATGCTACTAAATATTAAGAAAAAAACTAATATCATACTAACTAATATAAAATTTAGAATTAACTTACTCTTGAAATTAACTTATACTAAAATTAATTAATGTTCTTAAGTAATAAAAATTTAATAATTAAAACTAACTTATACTATAAAGAATAGGGTATTTGATTACTTACATGATGCTCTAGATGCCCTACAATGTGTTTCATATCGTCAAGTCGTGTTATATTGCCAAAGTTATCCATTTGCCACTCTAGAGTTTTCTCTCCAAGAAAATTGCTTAGGAAAGGTGAAAATCTGAGAAATGGTGAAAAGTGGGAAAATGAGGGTTGCTCTAACTTATTTATAGGGGTGCATTTTGGTAACATACAAATGTGCAGGCAGGGTGCAGATTTTGCTGTTTTTTATGCAAATCGGCAAGCAATCTGCCGATTTCCCTACGATGTACGAAGCGGCATAGTGGCTACTGATTTTGTATAAGTGGGAATTCGAAAAATTTTCCCACTTAGTGTATACCGGGAATAAACTCCCTCTCTCCTTTTATTTATTTATTTTAGCCTAACATGACTCTTCAATTATTGACATTCAAAAAAAAAATCTTTAAGAGTCAAAATAATTTCCAAACATATTGAAATAATTATCTAATGTTTCAAAACTTATCAAAGATATTTTCCAAAACGTTTTAACACATAGTTTTGAAACTTTAATTATTTTCATGAAATCATTTAATAAAATCATTTTAAAAACCAATTTCATAAAATTTGTGGTCATTCATTTTATCTATCTTGAGATGTACACATTTTAATCTAAATGACCTTACCAATCGATCTTCAAAATATCTTCATTTTCTTCGAGATCAATCTAGATTTAACATCATGTGACTTGATTACTTTACTTTTCAAGATAAAACATTTAATCCCTTTTTGACATCATCAAAACCTGTGACATTAAACACACATACAACCACATAATACACATCAATCACATAACATATAATAGACACATATATATACACACAAATCACATAAGATATGATGGTTTAACTAGAAGAAACTTATCCACTTAAATTTAATTAAATTCTAACCAACGTCAATTTCCCTTAATTTCACTTAATTAGAACTTAATAAAAATCGGGGTGTTATACATACCAATCCATAGTTGTAGGTTTAACCATTTCATTCACTCAAAGATCCAACGTTCTCAAGAAAATGTTCATAAAGGAAATATTTAATATAAATCATAAAATACCAGTTTATATATATATATATATATAAATTTTAGAATCGTTCAAAATAATTTAGATCAAATTTTGGAGTTCATGTGGTGATTCTGTGCATGATCGCTGGCGCGTAAATACGAGGCGCTAGCGCGTGCATATTGGCCACTAGTGCGCTAGTTCAGAAGCTTCTGAAGTCATGCTACTGAAGCTTGAGAACCTTAGTGTTCAAGGCTCCAAAATCATTAATAAAGTTATTTTGAAAGCTAAAGGGTTGAGGTTATGCTACATGCAAGTTTATGAGATCATAGAAAACACGTATAGGTTTGTTCATGCATGATATCAAAAGAGATGCATGCAAATAAGGGTATCTTGAAGAAAAAGAAACATAAGGCTCTGCAACTGGATGCTAGCGCCTAAATAACAGCCGCTAGCACATGGGTGCACGCTAGCCCGTGAATGATGTCCGAGTGGCCGATTCTGCAGAAAACTCAATTTCTGCATAATCGTGCTCATCACCCCAAAACTCATTTTAATCGGATTTTCAAGCTTCTTAACAATAAAAAATCACAAGAATGGATATATAAAACATGTCATAAGTTAAACTCATTTATTTTGTTCATTCAAACATTAATATGATGCATGCTAGGTTCTTTGTTCATGCATGTTACCAAAATGATATTTTTACATGATGCATGTTAAAGATTCTGATGTATGAGTTATCAAATCACGAAATGCAGTAGGTGAAACATTCAAAATGATATTTGAACATAGCATGCTCAGATTTATTGGTTAGAAGATTAGTTGGTTCTTTAAAGTGCTTGCATGGTGCCTTTAAGTTCTAAAATTGGTATTTTTGTGCATGAATGATCAAGATATGGAATGGATGGATTATAATAATGAAAATACAGTATGTTATGCATGAATCATGATATTTAGGAATTATATGCTCAGATTCACAATTCAAAGAATGGTTTATGCAACAACTTACTTGGTAGTGGTGTTTTCCAAGCTTTTACGAGTGTGGAGTGCCTTCCTTTTCTTCTGCTGCTTCTAAGTCGAGTTAATGACCTTGAGATGAGTTTCCAGAAGCTAGAGATGATGATGGAGTTATGGTGGAGTGATGGAGTTCGAAGATGAAGAGAATATGTCCCAAGGAGATAGTATGCTAGAATGAGTGTTTGAGAGGTTTTAGAGTGTTCTTGGGGCTGATCTTGGCAAAATGAATTATGAGCTAGTGAGTAATCTGAAGGGAAGATAAGTGCACGAAATTTTGAAGTGGATAGTAGATAAATTCAGACTTGTAGTTCTCTCCAAGTACTAAGAGAATATAAGGTGGTGTTATGGGCTTAAGTGGAGGTGTCATAAGGTAGTGTAATGCAATAAGGTTGATTGGGTGGAGGGCTGCTGGTGCAGCAACATGGCTGACCATATGAGGGGGAGAAAGTCTGGTATGTTTAGTGTTAGTGGTGTGTAAGGAGATCTTCCATCCATTGGTGGATGATGGGGAAGTGGATGGGTAAAATTGATTGATTAAATGGGTAAATGTGTGTGTTTGATGTTGAATTTGATTGAAAATGAATATGTATGTATATGTGTATGTGTGTCACGGTTTTGAGAGATGAAAAGGAAGGGGATAATTAACACTTCAAGTCTTAGAGGATTACATAATGAATCTAGGCTTAGGTGCACATTGCATAAAGGATACGGGTGACAAATGACATGTTATGCATGAGGTAGTGGTATTGTGATTGGGTGATGGTTTGGAAGGAAATTCCTAATTTTTTTTAATGAATGAGATGCATAGACTTGGTCTAGGGTTTAATATATTTTATTATTGATGTGTTATGATGTAGCTAAAAGCGTCGTTACTTCTTTTAACTACAATCAATTTAGAATTAAAAACAAGTTTGCAAAAAGGGATTGAATTGATTAACTATATATTATAGCTAGTTAACCCAAGTCGTCTCTCAAGGAGGCTAATATCATTGATCTAGTATGTATAGTATATGTAGTATTGGGATTGTGCAAGAAATAAATAAAGCTATGCAATTAAAAGAAAATAACAATGAAAAAGAGTCTTGGTGTTGGGACATGCATCAAACCATGATTTCCCCATTCTAAACCCACCTAGGCATTTTATCAAACACCTTGCAAGCAACTTACACATGCATAGAAATTGCTCTACCGAAATGATTTTGATCCAAACCACATTAGTAAAACTATCCTAAACAAATGCAAACCTAATTCTCAATCAAGAATTATTCCTACTCTCCTAGCTAATGGGCAAAACATCAATCAACACATAAAACCCATAAAACCCCAAACACAATTTAATTCCCTAATCAAGAAATCAAAATGCATTCAAGATACAATCAAAATAAGCAAGCATGAATCTACACAAACAAACTTTAATTGCATTTAGAACCAAGAAATTAGGAAGCAAGAGCAAAATCAAAGCAATGGTTTCAAGAGAAAATATGATACTAGCATTACCCAATACCAAGAACAAAGAAACTACTCAACCATAATTAAAGCAAGTAAGAAGCAAGAAATTAAAGCAATAGCAAAGATGGAAATGAAAATAGAAATTAAATTGAACTTGGAGAATTGTATGTCAAGTGTATGAAATGTGTAGAGGGAAATGTAAAGAGAAATTCTAGAGAGAAGGGAGAGCTTCTCTCTCTAGAATTTCCCAATAAAAAAGCCTAAAACTAAACTAAAGATAAGTGAAAAAGTGTCTCTAGCAAAATTTCAAAGGGGGTCTTAAGTAAAAAATGGACTAGGGACTAAACAGTAAAAACAACAAAATTTAAGGCTGTTGTCATGACATGGTCGCTAGTGACCAAGCAGCCATGATGCTGGTCGCTAGCGACCAGCTGCTGAATTCCAAAATGCAGTTTTTTCTCCGTTTTGCAATTGCGTCTGCTCCTTTTCTCCAATGCCCCCGATGCTTCCGAGACTCGAAGTAGCTCCGACTTAGGTTCATGAAATCCAAAAATACTACCCAAGAGTGCATCAAAAGATAACAAGACCATAGTGCCACTAACAAGCCTCAAAAAGACGTAAAATTGCTACACTAACCAAGAAAGCGAAAATATGCACAAACAATGAAAAGAACCATTATTAAAGCAATAAAGGATGCAAGATGCATATGTAAAGGTAAAGAATGCACAGAATTTCACATCCTATCAAGTTACAAAAAGAATTGTACAAAACACCCATTTTAAACTAGACCCGTAATGCTTAGAAGTGCACCACCTAAGCGATCGGGTAATCGTTGTAACATCCTGATTTATTAATTACGCCATGGATGTAATTAATACATCGAAATGTCACTAACTCGAAAACACTTTATATATATTGTAGTGAACTAGGGCCGAATCGCCAAAGTCGCTCGGCCCACACCACACGGAACTCGGCCCATTGTATATGGAATTAAGACACGTGGAGAATACTTCGGGCCGAGTTAACACCGAATAGTAATGCTCCCCCCAGAAAAGCCTCATCATCACCTATAATGAGAAATATTGAGCATTTAAGGTAATTAACTCTAGGATGCCAGCTCCCTCTTAGCGAGCTCGGCAACCTAAACCAGGTAAGTAACTTTTGATCCATAGTTGATTGAGACTTACTACTTTCATACTTGCTTTCTAGAATCACTGCTGACTTGAGCGTCAGAGTGCCTTTTCAAGTACACCCCTCGCCTGGTTCTGAAGGCTACCGGAGCTCAAGTGTTGGAGAAGTCGGCTCGAGAAGGAGTCAGCCTCAGTTCTAGAAGGACGAGAACATTGGCGCCCACCGTGGGGCTCGGAATAAAATCTTTATCCCACCCAAGTTCTCTACAAAAAACAACCAAACTGAAGACATGGCTGAAGAGAATCCAACTTTGGCAAACATGTTATCAGCTGTACAAAGAATAGGTGAATAGTCCTTCCAAGTGATGGAAGACAATCAGAGATTGGCTGAGGAAATCAGACTGCTCCGTGAAGAAAGGGCCCAGAAAGATCAAGAAAGCGATCAAGAAGAGCTTCATGAAAGAAGGAGTCATGGAGTTTCAAATGTTCAAATCGGTCCTTTCTCGGCGGAACTCATAGAGGAGCCACTGCCGCTTCACCTCAACCTTCCACCAACTCTGAAACCATATGATGGAACCGGAGATCCCCATCGATTCATATACAAATACAAACATGCAATGTTTACTAACTACGCTTCTGATCGTGTTTTGTGCAGGATTTTTCCTACGTTCTTAGATGAAGTAGCTGAAGTATGGTTCACACAATTGCCTCCAAAGTCGATCTACAACTTTGAGGAGTTAACGACCGCCTTCACTACCCAGTTTTCTTCTTCTACGATTTACACAAAGAATGAGGAAGCTTTGGCGAGATTCCAACAAGGTCTGAATGAATCGTTAAGAGAGTATATAACCCGCTTCAATGCTGAAGTTATGCAGATACCAGATCTGGACCCAGCCGTCGAGTTGTTCACGGTGAAAGTTGGCCTAAGACCTGGACCTTTTGCGAAAAGCATACAAATCCAACGACCCAAGACAATGGCTGAATTCCGAGAACAAGCAGTCGAATATATCAACGCTGAAGAGCTGGATGAGGAATCAGGAAAAAACAAACAAGAGGGAAGAAACTACCCGCAACAAAAAGCACAATTCTAAAGGCATGACAGACGAGACGACAAGCCGAACACCCAGTTGAAACCTTATGAAAGGGCAAAGTATAATAACTATACTCCTTTAAATGCTAGAAAGGATGCCATTCTTCGTGAAGTGTGTAGTGCAGGTTTAGTGCGACTCCCTAGACCAAAAAACCAAGCTCCGCCCGAAGGAACTGATAGATCCAAAAGATGCGAGTTGCATCGATGCTTTGGACACACCACAGATGAATGTCAAGTGCTGAAGGATCATATTGAGACATTGATTCGGAATGGCCACCTGAAACAGTTCATAAAAGCAAATGATCACTATGCTGATAGAGGAAGGAGACCAAGGAGCTGATCACCGAGAAGAAATGACAACAGAGGAAGCCGCTCTCCCCCTAGGAACAGAAGTTATTCAGAAACAGCAAGAGAGGTGGTCAACCATATAGCAGGAGGCTTCGCGGGAGGTGGTGAAACCAGCTCGGCTAGAAAAAGATCAATTCGGCACATCATGAACCTTGAAGGAAGTACATCTAACATACCACGACTTCAACAAACCTCGGTAATCTCGTTCTATGCTTTTGACTTTAGAGGTTTAGATGAAAACAGAAACGATCCTATGGTGATCTCTGTCTCTATCTTTAATTTCCTTGTCAGGAGAGTCCTAGTAGATCAAGGAAGCTCAGCGGATGTGATGACGCTGACTACCTTCAAGAAGATGAAGATGTCTGAGCAATCCATACTCCCATTTAACGGTCATCTGGTAGCATTCTCTAGAGACCGAGATAAAACTATTGGTTACATATGGATGAGGGTAACCTTTGGTGAGGACAGAAGATCAAAAGCAATTGATATTTGATTCCTCATCATTGACTGCCCGAGTCCATACAACATCATCCTCGGTCGGCCTTCTTTGAACGATCTCGGTGCTATAGTATCAACACTGCACATGGCAATGAAGTTCCCTGTCTCATACAAAGAAGTCGGCACGATTCACGCAGATCAGAAAGATGCCATAATATGTTACAACAAGTGCTTAAAGCTTAAGTGTTTACCTGAGAAAGGTTTGCCAAATTCTATTAACCAACAAGTTAACATGATTTGTGCAGAAAATCTTTTGCAGGAACTAGATCCGAGAGATAATTCCGAGATGAGGCCTGCCCCGCTGAAGAACTGCAACTATTTCAAGTAGGAAAAAAGAAGGACAGGTAACGTACATTGGGACCTCGGTGGAGGGAATGCTCAAATAGGACTTGCAACAACTTTTGCTCAAAAATGCCGATTTGTTCGCATGGTCCCCATCAGATATGCCTGGAATAGATCCTAAGGTAATTTGCCACAAATTATCAATAAAACCAGGATCCCGACCTTTCAGACAAAAGAAAAGAGTACGAGGCTAGGAAAAGCAACAAGCAACCAGAGTCGAGACCAAAAAGCTACTCGGGGCAGGATTCATTAGAGAGCTCAATTATCCTACATGGCTAGCCAATGTGGTAATGGTAAAAAAGTCCTCAGGAAAGTGGAGGATGTGTGTAGACTTCACTGACCTGAATAAGGTATTTCCTAAAGATTCATATCCCTTGCCCAATATTGACAAACTTGTTGATAGCGCTTCATGTTACAAGTATCTGAGCTTCATGAATGCTTATTCGGGATATAATCAAATTAAGATGGCACCAGAGGACGAGGAGAAAACAACTTTCCTTACAGAAGAGGCAACCTTTTGTTACAAAGTTATGTCATTCGGGCTCAAGAACGCAGGAGCCACATATCAAAGACTAATGTAATGAATAAGGTGTTTGAGCAGCAAATAGGTAAAAACATATAAGTGTATGTCAACGATATGGTTGCTAAGACTCCGAGTCAAGGCAACCATATCGCCGACTTAACCGATATTTTTTCTCAATTGCGCAGGTACAATATGCGATTAAATCCTGAAAAATGCGCATTCTGAGTTAATGGAGGCAAACTCTTGCGTTTCATGTTGACAAACCAATGCATAGAAGTGAACCCGGATAAATGCCAAGCTATTCTTTCCATGCGGAGTCCGAAGAACATAAAAGAAGTACAACAACTTACAGGAAGGGTAGCAGCTCTAGCTCGATTCATGTCCAAATCGGCCGAGAAGGCAGCACCCCTAGACAAGCTACTACGCAAAGGAACTAAGTTCGAATGGACAGGAGAATGTGAGCAAGAATTCGAATCATTAAAACAGTTCTTAGCAACAGCACCCGTCCTCACACAACCCGAAGTCAGTGAGATTTTATATTTATATCTAGCTGTCACTAATTCTGTTTTAAGTTCAGTTTTAGATGCAGAAAGAGAAAAAGAACAGGTACCAATTTATTTTGTAAGCAAAACCATCCAAGGAGCAGAGGCATGGTACCAAAAAGTTGAGAAGCTGGCATTTACTGTTGTTGTCTCGGCAAGAAAGCTCAGACCATATTTCCAAAGTCATCACATTATGGTGCGAACAGAACAACCAATTCGGCAGGTACTACCCAAACCTGAACTCGCTGGAAGAATGATATCATGGTCAGTGGAATTGTCTGTATTCAGCATTGAGTACAACCCAATAGGACCGATCAAATCACATGTGCTGGCAGACTTCATAGTCGAACTGGGACAAGAAGAGGCTCAAAGCGAACCAACCTAGACCCTCTACGTGGATGCATCCTCTAACAGCAAAGGTAGTGGTGCAGGTATTATCATTGAAAATAATTTTGGTGTTATTATTGAACATTCATTGCAGTTTTCATTCAAAACAAGCAACAATCAAGCATAATATGAAGCCCTCATATCAAGACTAAGATTAGCTCAGGAAATAGGAGCTACAAATTTACTCGTCAAGGCGAATTCCCGACTTGTTGTAGGACAAGTACTCGGAGAATACCAAGCGCGGGATGAAACACTCAGCAAATATCTGACTCAGGTACAAAATTTGTTAAAACAATTTAAAACTGTGGAATTAACCCATATCCCCAGGGAACAAAATGTCCGAGCAGATGTCCTCTCAAAACTAGCAAGTACCAAGGGACTCCAAAACAACAAATCGGTCATTCAGGCTCGACTTCATGAGCCAACATGCAACCATTTGGAGGTGAATCCCATTGTACAAGAATACTGGAGGACACCGTATACCGAGTACCTCTCAACAGGAGTTATGCCGACCACTATCCAAGATGAAAAACAATTCAGAAGGATGGCTAGTTTCTACACGCTAGTCGGAACACAACTTTACATAAGGGGTTTTTCGTTTCCCTTATTGAGATGTCTCGGCCCAGAAGAAGCAGAGGAAGCTTTGAGGGAGGTGCACGCAGGTGTATGCGGTAATCACATTGGAGGCCGAGCACTAGCCACAAAAATCCTTCGAGCCGGATATTTCTGGCCAAAGCTCAGGTATGATGCAATTGATTTTGTTAAAAAATGTGTTCAATGTCAAAAATTTACAGATGTCCCAAGGAGTCATCCAAAACCTTTACACCAGTTAGAAGTCAGCTGACCCTTTTACAGATGGGGGATTGATAACGTAGTTTTTACCAATATTTTATGCCCTTAATTTGGGTGATTGTATGCAATTATTTGCTCTATTTTGGCCTCTTATCGTATTTAATTCAACTTGGGATTAATCTGAGCTTAATAGAAATAAAGGCTAAAATAACAAGTTTTATGATGTTTTTACAATTCAAGGATGACCTTTGCACTTGATCTTGGATATTTCGTATTTTTAGTGCAGGTCACAGGTATTATTGGAGCTGTAGACACCAGGAACTGAGCAAGAAGCGGAGCAGTGGATTTCAGAACAGGCATCGAGCGCTCCAGCGCCCGTAGCGCGCCCCAGCGCGCGTGGCTCACTTAAACTCGTGACGTGCACCGCGCTGGCGCTCCAGCGAGCTATACGCGCCCCAGCGCCGCGCCGCAACTCTGTCACAGCAGAAACCCTATCTGCACGAGTTGGGGGCCCAAATTGACTAGGGTTTGGAGGCTGCTCATCTTATTTAAAGGGAGCTAATGCATCAGAAACAACACCTCTCAACACCTCCACTTTTACATATTTTCTTTTCCTAGTTAGAGTTATTTTTGCTTCCCATTAGGATTTCCACCTTTCCTAGTTTAGCTCTAGCTCCGTCTTTTACATTTCAAACGTTATTCGTCCAGCCCTTTTGGGTTTTGTAAGTACTCTTTTATCATTAATTCAGTTATTCGTTCTTCAATTCTTTCCAACTTGCATTTAATTTCTTACTTTGCTCTTTATTGTCAATTGCTTTCTTTATTCCAATTTATTTCTTGCCTTTTAATTTCTTGCCATGAGTAACTAAGTTCTTGGTGGTTTATGAGGGTGTGAATATCATTGGGGTAATTTGAGGTTTTGTTCTTAATCTTGCATAAGTTTTCATTATCAATCCTTGGCATATAATTTGAGATCTTAAATTGTGTGTTAATCCTTTGTCTTGGCTTACTCGATTGAGTTAGGCTAATTCATTGGCATATGTTTATGTGTTAGTTGATTAATTGATGCATGGCATATTAGGATTTGGTAATGAGTAATTAATTGGCTGATTAGTCTCTTTAATTAGATTAATGTGATTGGCTTTAATAATTGTTGAAAGTGGAACTAAAGGTGAGATCTCACTAATTAATCTCATTCTAGGCAATTAATCATTAGAATCACAACAAAGGAGTTAGATCTAACTCCGACGTAATTAATCAACTCATGCATTCTTTTGTAGCCAATGATAACACCCTAATGAATGTTCCACCCCCATAAACCGCTGCTTTTATTATCTTCATTTTATTCCAACTTGATCCCATTGCATACAAAAACCCCCCAATTGTGACAAACTATCATACAACTAGTCTTATGCATTACTCTCTTAGCCATTACTTGTGAGAGACGACCCTGGTTTCCACTAAACTATATTAGGGGAACTTGGTTTTAAAAATAATTAAATTTATGGTTGACACGACACATATTATCTGCAGGTTCGGATTACCGAGAGAAATTGTCACAGACAACGGAACCCAATTCACCGACAAGAGGTTCAAAGAAATCTGTAACAATTTCAACATCATTCATATTCAAAGCTCGGTAGAACACCCTCAAACAAATGGACAAGCCAAAGCCGCCAACAAAATCATCCTCAAAGCTCTGAAAAAGAAGATAGAAGGAGCAAAAGAAACATGACCAGACAGACTCCCAAAAGTACTCTGGGGTTACCACAGTACACCTCAGACGACTACGGGGGAAACCCCCTTCAGGTTACTATTCGGTTCAAATGCCATGATACCTTTAGACTTAACTTTGTCTTCTGTTAGGCGTACAAACTTTCAAGAGGAGCAAAATGAGGACCTACGAAGAGCAGAGCTGGATCTCATTCAAGAAGGCAGGGAGCATGCGAGGATCAAAGAGCAAGCAACAAAGCAACGAATTTCAATAAACTATAACAAAACAATCAAAGTTAGAACATTTGAAGAAGGAGACCTCGTGCTCAGAAAGATCGAAGCACCACGGAAACCTCCAGGAGACGGCAAGCTAGCAGCAAATTGGAAAGGACCATTCCGAGTCATTGGCGTACTCGGTCAAGGAGCATACAAATTTGCTGAACTAAACGGAAGAAGGCTCCCTCGTACATGGAATAGCAAATCACTTTTGAGGTACTTTAGTTAGATTACTGAGTTAGCGTATAATGGGTGTACTCCTTTTCCTTTATTAGTTTTTTTCCCACTGGGTTTTGCTAAT
Source organism: Aeschynomene evenia (assembly GCA_013621005.1). NCBI lineage: Eukaryota > Viridiplantae > Streptophyta > Magnoliopsida > Fabales > Fabaceae > Aeschynomene > Aeschynomene evenia. The sequence continues at coordinate 21,151,667 of CM024266.1, forward strand.
AAAGGTTTTTAACGAGGCATGATTATGCATTAGCAACTACGTAATCTTTAGGGGGCACTCGGCTAAGAACGACGATCTTCTTATTGAGTGCAGTACGAGGGAACTCGGAGGAAAATCAATATTTCCCGAGTAGAAGGATGGACAACATCACTCCTTCATATATGAAAAGCCTTCCAATTAACTTTTTACATTTACATCCATTGTAAAAATTTTCAATTCACCCATGTTCTTTCACAAATTCAATAAAGTACCTCAACACAGTTTACTTCATTTACAACTATATTTGTCTATTTTCAAATACGTATGTGTTTAGTTCAAAAATACATAGCGCCTACATTCGGCCTAAAATACATAGCGCCTACATTTGGCCTAAAATACATAGCGCCTACACTCGGCCTAAAACACATAGCGCCTACACTCGGCCTAAAACACATAGCGCCTACACTCGGCCTAAAGTAGTGCCTATACTCGGCTTAAATTTCATAACGCCTACATTCGGCTTAACAATAATAAAGTACAAGAGCCTACATTCGGCCTGTAACGACTAAAATCATTGTACCAACATTCGGTCAATTAATTTTACTTATATTTCATATCACCAAAAATTCTTTTAGCAATTCTACACTATACATTAACATTAGCAAAAAAATAGAAGTTCAAAAGCCTACACTCGGCTTGTAACGTACCACAAATTAACATAAGTATCAAGAAAACAAAAAACAATTATACATCAAGGATAACAGTTACATCAGGAGCATCTTGATCAGCATCATCAGCATTCACCCTCTCCTCGTCAACTCGGGATAGCGGCTTCTCAAAAACATTCGGCTCAGCATTCCCTGAGTCTACCCCTTCTTCAAGCCCCTCGACTCCAACCAGCTTACCATCACACACTTGCTTCAAAACATCACATCTACTCAAATCCAGGTCAGGATAGAAAAGCCTCACTTGATTTATAGCATTTTCAAAACAAAAGATGCATTGATCCAAAGCTTCGGAAGTTCTCACTTCCACTTCCTCCTTCAACTTGGCTATTTCTTTATCATAACTTTCCTTCTCATATTTCACAACAGCTTTCAAATCTTCCACTAACAACTCAGATGCTCTTAACTGAGTTTCTAGAGACTGAATTCTTTTTTCCTGTTGTTTAGCAATAGTTGAAATTTCTTCCTTTTCTTTCAGCAAACATAATTTACTCTCTTCTGCAGCATGAACGGCTTGGTTAAGTCGGCCAAACTCTTTCTCCAGACTCCTACCTATCAACGCATTCCTAAGACCCTGGATTTCAAACATCCTAAACAGACTCTCAACACCTAACCCTTTTATTCTTTCAACATCACTCGGCTCGGATATATTTTTATCTATGAATGCAGGGAAAGGAAAATCAACATTCCACAAACTGGATGAAGGAGTACCTACTTCAAAGCCAGAAATAGTTGAAGGAGCAGTCAAAGTAGCATCAGAAACAACCTCAATGTTTCGGTGCTTGCGTTGCCTCAGATCGGCATTATCCGAAAGGGTCTCAGTACTTGATTCCGGCTTCCGGGACACCCGAATAGGACGAGACGAAGTCGGCACCAAACTCCCCCCAACACCACTTCCACCAACAGCAACATCTTTCTTCTCCATATGGGAAGCCAATCTAGCCAAGCTAAAACCAAGTTTAGGAGCCATTTCACCTGTAAACAAACATCAAGGAATTAATTCAGGTAAAATACACCATTTAGGTTAATAACTAAAGAAGACGGTTAAAGTTTGTAACCTATATGAGACACGACAAGAGGTTTGTTCGATGACCAACGCAGGAAAACAGAACACTGCATCGGTTGACCATCCTCAACGACGTCACAGAGAAGATTCACAAACAATTTTTCACTAACCCTCAAAGGTTCAGAGGTAATAATGGACAGTCGGCGAGGATTGGGTTGCCAATACAAGGGAAACCTCTCAAAACCCTCTTCATCCATGAAAAATGGGAACTTGACTTCCTTGGACCGAACGCGTAAGAATTTGTCTTTGAAGTTTTTGAAGGAGGAAGTTAAAGGTACTAGAATTTTTCTCTTAGACACACTGTTCAAAAACACCCAACCTTCCTTTTCAGTTCCTTTCGGATGAAAAAAGAAAAAGAAAACGTCAACACTCGGAACAATATTCAAAAGCCTCACATAAAACCTCAAATGACCGAACAAAGGCCCAAGCGTTGGGGTGACATTGAGAGACAGCAAAATTCATTCGGCGCAGAACATGACACTGAAATTCGGTAAAAGGAAGCCCTAATCCCAATCAACTAAACAAATCGGCATAAACAAAAATAAAATCAGAATCACTTTCAACAACTTGAAAATGACAGACCCGGTCAGAGGAAGAACAAGGAAGAACTTCAAATTTCTCTTCGTCATTTGAAGACGTAGCAACAGCACAATGTTCTCTAAATTGCAGGATATCACTCTCACTCTCAAGATAGGGAACATAGAACAACACCTCACCGCTAACCCAAGTATAAGGATCAGAAGGACTCGTATCGTTTTGGAGAAGAAGAACAGGCCCTATTTCATTCCCAACCTCCTAATTTTCACTAACATTTTTCCCATTTTCAGACATTTTAACCTAAATTGAAACCAAAGGCAAGAGAAAAACTCACCAGGAATACGAGAAATGAATGGACTTGGCAATGAAAATTTTTTCGATCACAAAGAGCAAATTTGGACACGAAGAGGGAAAGTGAGAGTGAAGGAAATAAGATGAACGAATTGTGAAAGAAATCTCAAAAGCAGGGTAAAATCTCAACCGCACGCAGAGAAAGTATCCAACGGTGAGGGTAGTTTGAAGCAGTTCATTTTAATGCGACATGACAACCGTCCACTCAATGAATGACACGTGTCCAGGCGCGTTATCAATAACTCTCTCAACCGTTTGAATGAGGAAAACAAAAAGACGTTGTCTCTACTGATTCAGAACTCGGCTACAAGTTTTACTTCGCTTCACTTGCAACCGAGCTCGAGGGCTGTGTAGTGGACTAGGGCCGAATCGCCATAGTCGCTCGGCCCACACCACACGGAACTCGGCCCATTGTATACGGAATTAAAACACCTAGAGAATACTTCAGGCCGAGTTAACACCGAATAGTAATGCTCCCCCCAGACAAGCCTCATCATCACCCATAATGAGCAATAATGAGCATTTAAGGTAATTAACTCTAGGATGCCAGCTCCCCCTTATAGCAAGCTCGGCAACCTAAACCAGGTAAGTATCTTTTGATCCATAGTTGATTGAGACTTACTACTTTCATACTTACTTTCTAGAATCACTGCTGACTTGAGCGTCAGAGTGTTTTTTCAGGTACACCCCCCGCTTGTTTCTGAAGGCTTCTGGAGCTCAAGAGTGTTGGAGAAGTCGGCTCGAGAAGGAGTCGGCCTCAGTTCTAGAAGGGCGAGAACATATATATATATATATAAGTAAAATAATACATGGTAAATAAATGAACCAAAACTCAATGAGCGATGAACTACAGAGATCACACGATCATAAAAACATAGGAGTAGAGTCATAAATCATGATATGAAAGATTGCTGGTAATAAGAGGTTATATATATATATATATATATATATATATATATATGATCTCAATATAATAAGGGTAAATTACATTGACCTCCCCTAAGATTGAATGAAATTACACTCACCTCCTCCTATTTTAACACCTAACATTTACCTCCCTTGAACTATTTAAAAATAAATGGTATTAGTTTATATTTAACAGAGAAAGTATAATTACTATTCTATCCCTATCTAATTTTAACCTCTAACCCTAAATCTCCTTACTGTGCATCCCACCCCCTCACCCAATCTCTCCATTATTCTTCATAGTTCACACAACTCTTCCTCTGCCACCCCTCATTTTCACCCCTTCGATAGCCACCACACCTCCATAGCCACCACACTTCCATAGCCGCCACCGTTCGCTTCCATAGGCGACGCACCTTCGTTGTCCATACTCGATTCTACATCTTCTTCCCTAGCCATGGCCACCTTCTATTTTTGCTTCCATAGCCACCGCCTTCTTCTGGTTCTGCTTCCAATCCACCGAGACCACCAAACGCTGCTTCTTCTTCGTATCCATAGCCATCCACCACTGTGACAGCTTTTGCTTTCATAGCACCACCATTGAAGGTATGTAATTTTCCCTAATCAAATTTTAATTTCCCCTAATTGTCTGCTTTTATTTTTAGTTAGAATTAAAATTGATAGATAGTTAATTTTGTAAAAGTATGGCCAACCTTATTCATTATTTAATTATTTTCTATTATAATATTTTGACCTAACTCTTCAATAAAAGAAAATAAAGCAACTACTAATTCTGAAAACAACACAAGAATAAAGAATATATATCTACCTAGAATACTGATAGGATGCGAAATTTTGAGCATTCTCTGCCCTTATATGTACATCTTACATTCCTTAAGTGTGTTAATTGTAGTTGTTTGCATTGTTATTTCAAATTTTGCATTTTGGTGGTTGATGTGGAATTTCATTACTTTTTTAGGCTTTGAGTAGACTTTAGTCTCGTTATCTTTTGATGCACGTTTGGGTAGTGCTTTGGTATTTCAGGGACCTAGGCTGGAGCTACTTCAAGTCTCGGGAGCATCGGGAGGGCGTCGGAGCGAACGAGCGGACGAAACAGAGAATCGGAGAAAGATGCAGCATTTTCCCCTTTTACTACAACTAGTCGCTAGCGACCAGCATTATGCTTGCTGTGGTCGCTAGCGACCAAGGCGTGACAGCACTAGAATTTTTTACTTTTTTGCAACTTAGTCCCTACTCATTTTTTTGTAATTAAGTCCCTTGCACTCTACTACTTTGTTCTACTATTCTCCAAGTTCAAATATAATTTTATTTTCATTTTCCAGCATGATTATGGTTCTCATTTCTTTATTTCATTTGTTCTCTTTAGTTATGTGTGAGTAGTTTCTTACTCTTGGTGTTAGGGGAATGCCAAATTTGCATTTTCTCGTGAAACCCACTATCAAATTGTTTTCTTGCTTCTCACTCTCTTGGGTTTTTTGAATGTTATTAAAGTTGGCTTGTGTGGATTCATGCTTGCTGATTTTGATTATGCCATGAATGCATTTTAATTTCTTGATTAAGGGATTAAAGTGTGTTTTTGGGTTTTTGGGTTTATGTGTTGATTAATGCATTAGCTCATTAGTCTAGAGAGTGTGAATAATTCTTGATTGAGAATTAGGTTTGCATGTGCTTGGAGTAATTATATTAATTTGGTTTTGATTAAAGTCAATTTGGTTTAGTAATTCTTGAGCATGTGTAAATTGCATTCTATGTGTTTGATGAAATGCCTAAGTGGGTTTAGGATGGAGAAAATGTAATTTTGTGCACAACTCAACACCAAGATTCTTTTTGCTTTCTTAATATCTCTTGTTTCATTGCTTGATTTACCTCTCATACAATCCCAACACTTACATATATTATACATACTTAATCAACAATTTAAGTCCTCTTTGGGAAACGACTTGGGTTGACTAGCTATACTACTATAGCTAATTAATTCAATCTCTTTTTGTTCTTTAAACTCTAAATTGACTTGTGAGTTAGAGGAATTAACGACGCCTCTAGCTCACATCAGTTTTTGGCACCGTTGCCGGGGAGGCTTAAGAGTTGATTATTGTGCATAGTTATAGTATTTTCTTTCCTTTGCATATCTATTACTAGTCTATACTTACACTTACTTAAAAACACAAAAAAACAATAATTCTCTGCACTTTTTCTATTTAGTGCAGAATTTTTCTGCAATATCTAGTTTTATAGGTTGTTTTCACTTTATATGCTCTCTATGAATGACTCGATCGCACACTGATCCATCCTTCGAACGTTTTGATCCCGAGATCGAAAGGACCTTGAGAAACTTAAGGCGTTCTAGGAGGATTGGCGGTGTTGAGGACATAGAGTTTGATTCCGCTTTACCTACTCAATCATTTAGTGAAGGTGCTAGTGTTAATAGTGATTTAGATAGTTTTTTCGGCCCGGAACCTTTTGATTTTTCCGCTAGTGTTTCAGGTGAAAGCTCTACCATGGGTGATCACGAGCTCACACTCCGGGAGATGGCGGCTCCCGATCTCACTCAACAACACCTCAGCATCATTTACCCCCAAGCGGAGGCCGATTTCGAACTCAAGGGGGCTTTAATCCATTGGCTCCCTAAGTTCCATGGGCTAGCCGGAGAGGATCCCAACCAACACCTCGAGGAGTTCCACATTGTTTGTGCAACCCTCCGACCACAAGGAGTGGATGAGGATTCGGTGAAACTCTGTGCTTTCCCGTTCTCCTTGGAAGGAGCCTCCAAGCAATGGTTGCTCAACTTACCCGACGGGGCGGTTAATTCATGGCTCACCATGAAGCGGGTATTCTTGGAAAATATTTTCCCGCTTCAAGCACTAGCTCCATCCGGAAGGAAATATGTGGAATCCGGCAAATGCATGGAGAGACACTCTATGAGTATTGGGAACGCTTCAACAAATTGGTGGCTAGTTGTCCATTCCACCAAATTCAAGAGAATCATTTGATCCAATACTTTTATGAGGGACTCAACCTGGCGGATAGAGGCACCATTGATTCCTCAAGTGGGGGTTCTCTAATGAACAAAACTCCAACTCAAGCTAGAGAGTTGATTGAGACCATAGCGGCAAATTACCAACAATTTGGAGCAAGGGATGCTCGTAGTTCGAAGGGGGTTAATGAGGTGGTTGCTATGGAGTCCAATGGGGTTTACAAGAAGTTGGATGAGATTTTGGTCTTTATGAAGCAACTTGCACTCAACCATCACAAGCCACCTTCCATTCCACCCATTGACATCCAACAAGTGTGTGGCATATGTGCAAGTGACAACCCTACCGACACTTGCCCCCAACTCATGGATGATCCAACCATGGTGGCCGCTACGCACCAATTCAACAATAGACCCCCCTTCAACCCAAATAATCCACCCATGGGAAACACATACAACCCCTCTTGGAGAAACCATCCTAACCTTAGGTGGGGGAACAACCAAAACAACCAATACTCCCAACCCACCTATGGCCAAGCTTCTAACTCCCAACCATACCACCAACAACCTCCAAAATACCAAGCTTCACACCAAAGACCAAACCCTCAACCTCAACTTACCGGCACTAAACCCCCTCTTCAAATTCTAGCCCCCCCACCCACCACTCCAAACCCTCAACCACCTCCAACCAATGATGCGGAGAACCCCGCCATGCAACAAATCATCAAGTTGCTTATGGAACAAAAGCAACAAACCGATGCTCTCTTTCAACAACAAAATGAGTTGCAAAGGAAGATCCTCCAATTGGAGAGTGCTCAAGCATCTTCCTCAAATACCCAAGGAGGGCACCTTCCCGCTCAACCATTCCCAAACCCAAAGGGGGATGTCAATGCCATTACACTGTTAGCTCCAAGAACCCTACATTGTCATAAGATGTTTTGAATGATAAAAATCTTTAAGTGTTGGATAAGAATTTTGCTTGTGAATACTAATGGTTTCATCAAGTGTTTCAGGAGGTTAACCTATGAGGTATTAAGAATATTAAGAAAACACTTGAAGCAAAAGAGCACCCAAGAGGTGCATAGCATATCCTCAAGCAAGCTAGAGGCGCACACCACAAGCAAGCTATAGGTGGAGCATAGCGTAAGCTCAAGACACCAAGGGAAGCTTCTTGCACCACAAGCAAGCTATAGGTGGAGCATAGCATAAGCTCAAAGCATCAAGGGAAGCTTCTTGCACCACAAGCAAGCTATAGGTGGAGCATAGCATAAGCTCAAGACACCAAGGGAAGTTTCTTGCAACACAAGCAACCTCTAGGTGGAGCAAAATACAAGCTCAACACATCAAGGGAAGCTCAAGCTAGTAAGCAAAGCTACCTAGTAACCAAAGCTAATCACCTAGGCTTGGTGATAGTAGAACAAGCTAAGCACACCAAGGAAGCTCAAGCAAGCTCAAGCTCAAGCTCAAGCAAGCATAGGCGCATGGAAGCTCAAGCAAGCATAGGCACATGGAAGCATGAGCTCAAGCATTAAAGACAAGTTCAAAGTTTCCTTATTTGGAAGTGGACTTTGATGCCTATAAATACCCCATCATTTGACAAGAGCATCAAGAGAATCAAGAACAAAAAAGCTGAAACTCTGTCAAAAATTCTAACAACTATTTGTACTCGAATTCATATACATTTAGATCAAAAGGGGTAATTTGTAAGGTTTAAGCTAGAACAATTTGAATACTCTTGCTTTTGCAAGTTAAGCTTAGAAGATCAAATAAGAAAAAAAATTAGTTGCATCTAAGTTCTTATTTGATTCTTAGAATCACGAGAATCTCTTCAATTCACTGTTTGTACAAGTCCTTCTAGTTGTGAAGGCAGAAGTTCTTGAAGGTTCAATGCAGGGTAGAAAGACCTTCTGTGTTGAAGGCAAGGAAGTCATCTCTAGGCTGAGGTGCAGTTAGTCACTTCAGGTGTGAAGTGCAAGAAGTCCCCAGTGGTGTGCTGAGGCAGAAATCGTTCAAGTCTTTGGAGGTGGTGATTAGTAAACTCTCAAGTGAAGCTTGAGGACTGGAGTAGGCACATTGCCGAACCAGTATAAAAACGTACTGTGTGCACTCTCTCTACCTTACTCTTTGCATAGTAATTTCGCATATCACATAGTACACACACTTGCACCTAACTAAGTTAAAGCAACATAAGTTAGCCACATAGAGCCAAAGCTCAAAGGCTAGATAAATTAACTTAATCTACAATCACTAAGTTATCAAAACATAAGCAAGCCTTACACCTAAGGCTAAGCTATTCGAAACCTAAACTTGCTACACTCACTAATCCGTTGCACTCTTTAACAAGACAAGCTTATAGCTTGATCAAACTTGCTCTAAGAGGACTTATGGCTTACCTTGTTATCATTAAAACCTTCATAACTCTAAGAGAATTATGCCTAAGGCAAGGAAGTCCTCTAGTGTTGGAGGCAAGGAAGTCCTCTAGTGTGAGGCAAGGAAATCCACTTCGGGTTGTGAAGTGGTGGAAGTCCTTTACTTGGTAAAGGCAGTGTTGTCTGGGAAGGCACTTTAAGAAGAATATCTAAGAACTCTCAACTGAAGGTTGAGGACTGGAGTAGGTTGGTTATAACCGAACCAGTATAAAACTCTTTGCGTTAAGCTTTTCTCCCTTGCTCTTTACTTGCATAAATCTTTGAGAAAAACTCTACCACGATTCTAATTAAGAGGTCTCATGAAAACCTTATTGATCTAAATTAGAAAGCTTTTAAGAAACTCAAACCTTAAGTCATTTTCTTAAAATTCCTCAGAAAGGAACTTTCTCAGAAAGACTAAGTTCTCAGAAACTTAATCTTCTCAGAAAGCAATTTCCGCTGCAAACTCTTAATCCTACCTTCTGAGTAAAAACAACTTTCTAAGTAAAAGTTTTAAGAAGTAATTTTTAAAACTTGCACGATTCAACCCCCCCTTCTCGTGCACACATACACTTTCAGTATCTCACCAGTTTTGCACCCTCCTCCAAAAATATGCGGTGTGTGCATGTGGAGGGGCTAATCCTAGTAAGATCTCCCAAGGTCCACCCAATAGCCGCCTTGTGATCCCTCAAGACTTGTGTAAGCTTGTCTTCTTGAGTGGTGGAGAGATCACTGGCTATAATTACTGGTTGAGCTTCTCCTTCCCCCAAGAAAATGTATTTGAGATGTGGAGGAAGAAGCTTCAGTTCTTCAGTGGGTAGTGCTTGAGCTCCCTCAGGAGGATCACCTGAAATAGCAAATGCTTTGGCACAAGAACAAGCATCATATCCAGTAACTTCACTAGAATTCAATTCTTCATTCAAACCAATTGTTTTATCATCTTTACCAAAAAGCTCAAAATCCTCTTGTGCACACTTTGTGCACAATCCACCTTTTTCAAAACAATTTCCACAAGTCTCAAGGCTCAATTCATTGTCAATGACACTAGAGGGGTTTAAGCCTTGAAACCACCCTTCTACCTCATCCTCAACCAATTCATCAATAATATCAACAGAAAAAATAGAATGAGACTCAGAAGGGTGTTTCATAGCTTCTTTAAGACAAAAACGAGCCTTGAGATCACCACATTCTAGGTCCAAAGTACCCGCATACACATCCACCTTGGCCTTAGCGGTTTTGAGAAAAGGTCGGCCAAGTTTGAGTGTATGTTGGTCCAATGGTACCTCATCATTGGTGTCCAACACATAGAAATCAACGGGGAAAATTAATTCATTTACCTTAACAAGCACATCTTCAAGAATTCCCTCCAATTTTTGGACACTTCGGTTTGCAAATTGGAGAAGCAAACAGGTTGGCTTGAGTTCGCCAAAGTTGAGGGCTTGATAGATAGCCTTGGGCATGACATTAATCCCCGCTCCCAAGCCCGCAAGTGCGTCCTTGATGACCATTTGACCCACAACACAAGGTATAGAGAATTTTCCCGGATCTTGGAACTTGCGGGGCAAAGAGGGAGATAACATTGCAACTTCAACTTGAGACTTTGCCTCTTTGACCCTCCGCTTGTGAGTGCAAAGTTCCTTGAGGAACTTAGCATATTTTGGAACTTATTGGATGGCATCCAAGAGGGGAATATTGACTTCCACCTTCTTGAAAGTCTCAAAGAGATCCGGGTCCACTTCCACTTGCTTTTTCTTGTTTCCCTTAATCAGTTGAGGGAAAGGCAAGCACCTTGGTTGAGCTTCCTCTTCCTTTTTGTCCTCCTCTTCCTTTTCTTTCTTGTCCTCCCCTTTGTTTTCTTCAACCACTACCTTCTCTTTTCCTTTATCCTTCCTCTTGTCAACCTCTTACAAAATTTCCCTTTCTGGTAGAGTGGTTCCGGAACGAAGTGTATGAAGGTGCTTGTGACGTGAGAAGGGGGGGTTGAATCACGTCTACTCAAAAACTTTGTTACCTGAAACTTGCAAGTCTGATCAAGCTATAAGCTTGTCTTGTTAAAGAGTGCAGCGAATTAGTGAGTGTAGCAAGTTTAGGTTTCGAATAGCTTAGCCTTAGGTTTAAGGCTTGCTTATGTTTTGATAACTTAGTGATTGTAGATTAAGTTAATTTATCTAGCCTTTGAGCTTTGGCTCTATGTGGCTAACTTATGTTGCTTTAACTTAGTTAGGTGCAAGTGTGTGTACTATGTGATATGCGAAATTACTATGCAAAGAGTAAGGTAGAGAGAGTGCACACAGTACGTTTTTATACTGGTTCGGCAATGTGCCTACTCCAGTCCTCAAGCTTCACTTGAGAGTTTACTAATTACCACCTCCAAAGACTTGAAGGATTTCTGCCTCAGCACACCACTTGGGACTTCTTGCACTTCACACCTGAAGTGACTAACTGCACCTCAGCCTAGAGATGACTTCCTTGCCTTCAACACAAAAGGTCTTTCTACCCTGCCTTGAACCTTCAAGGACTTCTGCCTTCACAACTAGAAGGACTTGTACAAATAGTGAATTGAAGAGATTCTCGTGATTCTAAGAATCAAATAAGAACATAGATGCAACTAAGTTTTTTTCTTATTTGATCTTCTAAGCTTAACTTGCAAAAGCAAGAGTATTCAAATTGTTTTAGCTTAAACCTTACAAATTACCCCTTTTGATCTAAATGTATATGAATTCGAGTACAAATAGTTGTTAGAATTTTTGACAGAGTTTCAGCTTTTTGTTCTTGATTCTCTTGATGCTCTTGTCAAATGATGGGGTATTTATAGGCATCAAAGTCCACTTCCAAATAAGGAAACTTTGAACTTGTCTTTAATGCTTGAGCTCATGCTTCCATGCGCCTATGCTTGCTTGAGCTTCCATGCGCCTATGCTTGCTTGAGCTTCCATGCGCCTATGCTTGCTTGAGCTTGAGCTTGAGCTTGCTTGAGCTTCCTTTGTGTGCTTAGCTTGTTCTACTATCACCAAGCCTAGGTGATTAGCTTTGGTTACTAGGTAGCTTTGCTTACTAGCTTGAGCTTCCCTTGATGTGTTGAGCTTGTATTTTGCTCCACCTAGAGGTTGCTTGTGTTGCAAGAAGCTTCCCTTGGTGTCTTGAGCTTATGCTATGCTCCACCTATAGCTTGCTTGTGGTGCAAGAAGTTTCCCTTGATGCTTTGAGCTTATGCTATGCTCCACCTATAGCTTGCTTGTGGTGCAAGAAGCTTCCCTTGGTGTCTTGAGCTTATGCTATGCTCCACCTATAGCTTGCTTGTGGTGTGCGCCTCTAGCTTGCTTGAGGATATGCTATGCGCCTCTTGGGTGCTCTTTTGCTTCAAGTGTTTTCTTAATATTCTTAATACCTCATAGGTTAACCTCCTGAAACACTTGATGAAACCATTAGTATTCACAAGCAAAATTCTTATCCAACACTTAAAGATTTTTATCATTCAAAACATCTTATGACAATGTAGGGTTCTTGGAGCTAACAATCTCCCCCTTTTTGATGATAACAATCAAGTAGAATAAGAGTTTTGTTTGATCTTATTATGAAAAATTATTCTTAAGTCTTGGGGACTTAGGAATTATTTCTCATAGTAGCATAATCATAATATTGAGAGATAAGCAAATAGTAGAATTTAACTTTTGTAATTTAACTTATGCAATAGCAAAATACAAAGAAATGCTTAAGGTTATGCATAAAGAGAAATAATTAAGATAAAATAAGCTACTTGCTCCCCCTAGGTGTATGCACCTATACTACTAAGATCATACTAGAAGCTACTTAGAAGCTACTACTTCGTGTACTTTTCTTCTACTTTTTCTCCCCTTTTGTTTTCATCAAAAATCAACCCAAACAGGGGTGGTCTTTGAAAGTGTATGTGTGCACGAGAAGGGGGGGGGTGAATCGTGCACGTTTTAAAAATTACTTCTTAAAACTTTTACTTAGAAAGCTGTTTTTACTCAGAAGGTAGAATTAAGAGTTTGCAGCGGAAATTGCTTTCTGAGAAGATTAAGTTTCTGAGAACTTAGTCTTTCTGAGACAGTTCCTTTCTGAGGAATTTTAAGAAAATGACTTAAGGTTTGAGTTTCTTAAAAGCTTTCTGATTTAGATCAATAAGGTTTTCACGAGACCTCTTAATTAGAATCGTGGTAGAGTTTTTCTCAAAGATTTATGCAAGTAAAGAGCAAGGGAGAAAAGCTTAACGCAAAGAGTTTTATACTGGTTCGGTTATAACCAACCTACTCCAGTCCTCAACCTTCAGTTGAGAGTTCTTAGATATTCTTCTTAAAGTGCCTTCCCAGACAACACTGCCTTTACCAAGTAAAGGACTTCCACCACTTCACAACCCGAAGTGGATTTCCTTGCCTCACACTAGAGGACTTCCTTGCCTCCAACACTAGAGGACTTCATTGCCTTAATCACTTAAGGACTTCCTTGCCTCACAACCGAGGACTTCCTTGCCTTAAACACTTAAGGACTTAAACTCTGCCTCAAAACACTTGAGGACTTAAACTGCCTTCAAACAGCGAAGGACTTGGCGTTTTTCGGAAAGTTGTTTTTTCTTTGAAAACCAACTACTAAGATTAAGTTACAAACTTAATTTGACCCTTAGTAGACTTCTAGATTTAACTTACAATTGTAAGAATTTACACCAATACAGAACTAGAAGATTTTCGCAAAGTTGAAAGAACAATTTCGTAAGATTGTCTTTCTGAGAAAGCTCTAAGTTTTCGCAGATGATTTTCAATTCAGCAGAGTTTTTGCACGTTTAATGAAGAGTTTTTAGCGCAAGAATTTCGTCACATTGCTCTGGAATTGAACTCATATATATAGGCATCAAAGAGCCGCGAAATTATAAGCTTTCACTTTGCTTATGTGGCTGTGTCCTTTTTCAGAACGGCTCCCTGCTACAGTCAGCGCGAAATGAGGAACTTTTCAGAACTGCACAGTGCGCGTGTTCCCACTTCCTTGGTTAGTTGTAGCGAGCTTTCTGAGACTGCTTGCGCTCCCTTGAGTCCAGACACTTGGTTGCTTCTGAGTCCAACCTTCTAAGAGTTGTACGGACTTCTGAGGCGAACCTTCTGAGGGAAGACCCTTCTGAGAACTACTAGTCGCAAGGTCTTCTGAGACCCTTCTGAGGAGACAGTGTTCTTTCCTCAGAAACATGTTTTCACCTTCTGCGCTTCTGAGACATCCTTTCTGATATCTTTGGCGCTATGATTTTATCAGTTGATCTCGAGGCTACTTGATGTTTTGTCTTGGTCTTTGCTCATGGTATTGCAATAGTTTAAAGCTTTCTGAGACACTTAGCGCACATATTAGCAAAACCTTAAGTAAAATTTTTATACTTATGGCTTACCTTGTTATCATTAAAACCTTCATAACTCTAAGAGAATTATGCCTAATTCTCTCAGAAGGGTTCTGGAGCTTACAATCTCCCCCTTTTTGATGATAACAACTTAAGTCTTAAGATAATAATTTTGCTTAAGTTCAGAAGTGTTTCTGAGTAAGTTCACAACTTATTCAGAATGCACTTTTGCTTTCTTAGAAACTAACTTAGCTTTTCTGAGAGAAGGCTTCGTTATTTTCTTAGAAGGCTGTGATAATCAACAGTTAAAGTATGCATTGTATGATCACTGTTTGAGATTATCAATTATATAGCGTGTATTTCATGATGAATATATGTATGAAATTCAGAAATACCAGGCTAGGTAAATCAAGAGATGCCAAATAATAAAAGATAAGCATAAAATTAAGTAAAGCATCAGATGCAAAAATAATGATTTTTCATTAATGGTTTTGTAGAGATACAAAATATTTGGCTCCCCCTAAGTTCTAGCCTAGTGTTTACGTATAGCCAATGTACAAAAATTTTATCATTTATCTACTCCCCCTTTGTTATATCAAAAAGGGTGGCTAAGACATAAACGCCATCATTGACTTAGAACTACTGCCTTCTGGCAATGTAGCGTAGCAGCTGGCATATCTCCATGAGAATCTCGCTCTGAGTCGCATTTGGAGCGCATTCTGGAGGTAGTTCAGAGGAAGTGGAAGGCTGTTGAGAAGATGAGGGTTGAGATGGAGGAGGGCGAGAGACTTCAGCCTCAAGAACCTCATCGATGATATCCCTCTGTTGATATTCAGGAAGTTCTTCTTCTTGGACAACTTTTTCTTCAATAGCAGCGAGTTCAATAGAAGGCTGCCTCTGAGTGTCCTCAGAAACTAGAGCAAGGTCTAGATCAGAAGGTTGCCGAGCTGATGGTTGCTCCATAGCACCAGAAGTCTGAGCATCTTCGGAGAGGTTGAAGGTTGAGATCTGGCTATGTATAGCTTCAATGCACTTCAACTTCTCAGTTCGACCAAAGAAAGGCCGAAATTGCACAGAGGGTGGTGTGACTACCATTCTTCCCAGCTGGAAGCCAGGACTAATCATCGAGTCCGTAATTGAGAAGGTAGGACCCTGTTGATTGAAGGATGGAGGAGGCACTTCTGTGAGATCGAGAGGAGGAACCGCTGGTTCCTTCTGAGAGTCCTTCTCAGATAGAGTTCCTTCTAAGGAATTGTGGGCAACAAATGCCTCAACTGCTGCAACTCCGGCAGCCATGGTAGCGTCAGCGCCCACCTCTGAGCTGAGCCCAGTGCTGGTGGTCCCTGGCACTACTTCATGTGTTGAGACATGAGTTTCCTCATGTTCCGAAGGGATCTCAGAAGAGAGGGGACCAACCTCAGAAGTTGGTTCAAGTAAGGCTTCCTCATGCTGTAGTTGTTGTTGTGGTTGCATCTGAGCAGCTTCTGGAGTCTCAGAAGGTTGATCCAGTTCCTTCTGGACGTCAAGCATCGTCTGAGCCAATGACTCAGCATTCACAGTAGCAACTTCAGTTGTGGTTGCCTCAGAAAGTTCCACCATAGAAACCTCAGATGGCTTCTTCTGGGGATCTTTCTTGGAGCTTCCAGCATCTAGAGTGCGATGCTCAATGTGAAAGCTTGCTGCATCTTCTTCCTCTGAAGAAGAATCAACAACATTTCCTCCATGTCCCTGAATGTCTTCTCTGGTAGGGGAGACATTCCCAGAGGGGGAGGAGTGATGAGAAGCTTCTGCTTCTTCTTCAGTAGCAGCAGCAGTAGCGGTGGTGGCGGCATTAGCAGCAACTGCTACAATTTCTTTACCCGTCGGCTTCGGCGGGCTCTGTTTCTTAGTGGTTTTTATCCCCAGTCCTTTGTGAGTCTTTCCCTGATAATTCAAGGAATGCAGGAGTTTAGTTTTAAATTTGGTGGGTTTAAAACCAGTAACAGAATCAGAAACAGGAATTGAAGTAGAAGAAGATTTAAGAAAGGGAGGTGGAGTTTTAGAGTAAGCTTTTACCAAACGACCACGTTTCTTTTTCCCTTCTGGTGGCACGTCTGGGGCTTGGAGAGTTGGAGGTGCTTTCCTCTTTCTGGTCAGGAGTTGCTCAGAAGTTGTTTCCTCTGAGTCTTCAGCAGCCTCAACAACCTCAGGTTTCTTCTGAGGAGTCTTCTGAGCTTCCTCAGAAGCCATACTCCTGGTCACCCTTGTTGGAGAAGGATGAGTCACCTTTTGCTTCTTCTTCTTCTTTTCTGAAGGATCGGAAACCTTTTCCTTTCCTTTTTCAGCCTTAGAGGGCTGGTTGGGACCAGCAGCTTCCTTAGAAGGCTTTGCTTCCTCCTTCTTCTTAGGTGCCCCCGTCTCTGGTACCTTCTTCTTCTTGATGTTGTTGAAGGTGACCATGGTGAATTTGCTGTGGTTGAAGACATATTCATAGTCTTCAAGGGGGAAAGAGAAGTGATTTAAGATCTTGGTCAAAAGACTCCCATAGGGTAGACTTGTAAGCGCTCTTTTAGGATGTGCTTGGTGCATCATGTAGTTTAGCACCATCCTCCCAAAATCAATCCTCTCTTTCTTCAGCAGATGATAGAGTAGACATGCGTCCATGGTGGTGACATTCCCCATGTCTCCAATCCGAGGGAGAAGGGTATGTTGGATAACTGAGAAGATGATTCTGGCCTCTTGTGTAAGATGAGGCACCTTTACGCCCTTGAGCGGTAGACTGTTGCTTCCAGTCAGAAGTGTCACCACTTCTTCTTCTGAGTCATCAACCTCCTTGACCCATTCTGGGTCGTCGGCGATGACTGCACCTCCATTCAAGGTCTTGAAAATTTTGTTGATGTCAGAGGAGGAGAAGCGGATTGGCTGATCAGCAATCGTGCTCTTGACCCCTTTGTTGGTGAACCTTTCTATTTGCGAATAGAATGCTCTCACCACATTTGGGTAGCACACGTCCTCGGAGCTCATCATGGCTGGCCATCCAGGTTGCTTGAGGAAGGTGAATTGAAGTTCATCCACTTGATTGTATACGTTGAGAGGTAGTACCCTTCCCATAGTAAGATTTCTAGGAAGATAAGTCTTGTGGAATAGGGACTGCATCTCCTCATTGTCGTAGAGAATATCTTCGGATATTTCATTGAGATTGTTTCTCATTAAGCCCTTGATCTCTCCAGAGAAGGCCATTTGGAAGAAAGGTTTAAGTTTTGAGAAGAGATGAGAAGAGATAGAGAAGAACAAGAGAGAGAGAGATAGTAGAGAGAGAGAGCGAGAACAGATGAAGATTGGAAGGCGAGGAGAGGATTTGGCAGAGTTTTGGTAAGTTTTAAGCGTAAAGTGCTCAAATGAAACAATGCCATGAGTATTTATAGAAATGGCGTGTAACTAGCCGTTTCTGACACTTATCCAAAAGTTACCGTTGGTGACTTGTTTCTCGGAAGGTACCTTTCTGAGAGAGGTGGTCCTTCTGAGAAACCCTCCTTCTGAGAAATGTTTCAGAAGATCTCCTTTCTGAGAGATGAGTCTTCTGAGAACAAATTTTCTCAGATAAGAGTTTTTCTGTGTTTTCCTACTTCTAGCTCAGAAGCTTAGTTCTATTGTTTGTCTCAGAGTCTAAACTAGGACTAAGGGGGGTTTCTAGGAAAGAGTTTTTAATTTCAAAGTTCTTACAAACGTCTTAGATTAAGAAGTCCTTTCAGAACATTGAAACGATCCTCGGGTAAAGGCTTTGTAAATATATCTGAGATTTGATCCTCAGTATTCACAAATTTGAGTTCAATGTCGCCTTTTTGCTCATGATCCCGAATAAAATGATGTTTTATATCAATGTGCTTGGATCGAGAATGCTGAATAGGATTCTTAGCTAAGTTGATAGCACTTGTATTATCACAAAGGATAGGAATTTTGGTGTACCTTAATTGATAATCAAGTAGCTGATTCTTAATCCAGAGCATCTGAGAACAGCAGTTCGCAGCAGATACATATTCAACTTCAGCAGTTGATAGGGCGATCGTATTTTGCTTCTTGCAAGACCAAGTGATCAAGCATTTTCCAAAGAAGCAGCAGCAGCCACTTGTGCTTTTGCGATCGATCCTATCTCCAGCGTAGTCAGCATCACAGTATCCTACAACATCAGAAGAACAACCTTTCTCGTACCAAAGACCAAGATTAGTAGTTCCACTTAAATATCGTAAAATTCGTTTAACTGCAGTTAAATGTGATTGCTTAGGCTTAGACTGGAATCTAGCACAGATCCCAACACTGAGTTGGATATCTGGTCTGGAGGCAGTTAAGTAGAGAAGTGAGCCAATCATCCCTCGATAGTTGCTTTCTGAGATTTTCTCACCATCTTCATCCAAGTCAATTACTTGAGAGGGATGCATGGGAGTGCTCATGGGTTTGGCCTTATCCATCAGAAACTTCCTCAGAAGTTCTTTGGTATACTTCTCTTGGTGGATAACTGTCCCTTCTGACTTTTGCTTGATTTGCAGTCCTAGGAAGAATTTTAATTCTCCCATCATGCTCATCTCGAATTCACCTTGCATAAGCTTGGAGAATTCTTTGCAAAGGCATTCATTGGTTGCGCCAAATATTATGTCATCAACATAAATCTGGACAATCAAGAAGCCAGAGTCTTCTGAGAGTGTAAAGAGAGTTGTGTCCACTTTCCCTCTTGAGAATCCGTTTTTAAGTAGGAAAAAGCTTAATCTATCGTACCAAGCTCTTGGAGCTTGTTTCAGACCATAGAGAGCCTTTATAAGCTTAAATACGTGATCCGGGAATGCATCATTCACAAAACCAGGAGGTTGTTTTACATAAACTTCCTCAGAAAGATATGCATTCAAGAAGGCAGACTTAACGTCCATCTGATAGAGTTTGAAACCTTTGTGTGCAGCAAAAGCTAGCAACATTCTGATAGCTTCCAATCTGGCGACTGGAGCGAAGGTTTCATCGTAGTCTATCCCTTCTTGTTGGTTGTACCCTTGTGCAACCAATCTGGCCTTGTTTCTCACGACTTGACCGTTTTCATCAAGTTTGTTTCGAAACACCCATTTAGTCCCAATGACACTCTTGCCTTTGGGTTTCTGAGTTAGTTTCCAAACTTGATTTCTCTCGAATTGGTCAAGTTCATCCTGCATGGCATTTACCCAGCTAGGATCATCTAACGCCTCTTCTATGGAGTCTGGTTCAAGTTCAGAAACAATAGCAAGATTTGTATAGTTCCTTCTGGTTCTTACGCCACGTTCTGGATCACCCAAGACTTCATTCTGAGAGACGTTCTTCAAGTCTCTTGAACCTCGAATCCCTTTAGGAGTAGGGTTCTGAGAAGGAGACACAGAAGGTTCTCTTTCTGAGTCATCAGAGGCTTGACCTTCTGAGAATCTAAATTCCATTTCATTTGGAGAAGTAGATTCTCTAGGTTCTGGAGCTTCGATGATGCTACTAGATTTTTCTTTAGATAGAGATGGTTGTTCCATGGGTTGGAAATCAGTCTCATCATCTATAAGAATTTTCTTTTTGGCTTTCTCAGAAGTGATGTTGAGTTTCTCAAACTCATCTTCTAGGTTTGCATCTTTCTGAGACATGTCCTTACTAAGTTCTTTGAACTTAATATGGATTGTCTCTTCAACACATTTACTCCTTTTGTTATATACTCTGTAAGCTTTAGAGACTGAGGAGTATCCTAGGAAGTATCCATCATCGGACTTAGGATCAAACTTAGAGAGTTTGTCCTTTGTGTTGAGAATAAAACAGGAAGAACCAAATATATGGAAATAAGAAATGTTTGGTATTTTATTCTTCCATAGCTCGTAAGGAGTCTTTTTCAAAATTGGTCTCAGAAAGACTCGATTCTGAATATAGCATGAAGTGTTAACTGCTTCAGCCCAGAACCCTTTTGAAAGTCCGCTTTCTAAGAGCATTGTTCTTGCCATCTCTTGAAGGCTTCGATTCTTTCTCTCAGCCACTCCATTTTGTTGAGGAGTTCTGGGAGATGAGAATTCGTGAGCAATGCCCAGATTTTCGCAAAACTTTTCGAAAGCATGATTCTCAAATTCACCACCATGATCTGATCTTATGGTATGAATGTGCGAATCCTTTTCTGTTGAGACTCTTTTCGCAAATGCTTTGAACTTCTCAAAAGTTTCTTCCTTAGAGGCTAGAAAGAAAACCCAAGTGAATCTGGAGTAATCATCCACTATGACAAGACCATAGCGTTTTCCAGAAAGGGAAGCCGTTCTGGTTGGTCCAAAGAGATCCATGTGGAGCAGTTCCAGTGGTTTCTGAGTAGAAATACCACTTTTACTAGGAAAGGAAGCCTTGGTCTGTTTCCCTCTTTCACAGAAGTCGCAGGTTGCATCCTTCTGATACTTAATGCTGGGAAGGCCCTTTACAAGTCCTTTCTGAGAGAGCTCAGAAAGAAGTCTCATATGGGCATGACTAAGTTTCTTATGCCATAGCCATTTTTCCTCTTGGACAGAGACAAGGCATTCCACGTTTTGATCCTTTAGATCATCCAGATGGATAACATAGATGTTACCAACACGTTTTCCTTCCAGAACAATCTTGTCATTTGTAAGATTAATCACATGACAATACTTGGCATAAAACTCAACCTTTAAGCCTTTGTCACAAAATTGACTAATGCTTAATAGATTGTGAGTTAAACCATCGACCAAAAGTACATCTGAGATTTGGTGAGAGGAATCCTTACCAACATCTCCGATTGCAGTGACCCTTCCCTTAGCGCCATCACCGAATCGCACTGTTCCGCCTTTCTTGGGCTTGAGGCTTTTGAACCAGTGCTTGCTTCCAGTCATGTGCCTCGAGCAGCCACTGTCAAGGTACCACTGCTCATCGTGGTGGTGGAGCAGCGCTTGATGATGTACCTGCAGTCACAAAGTTAATAGATTTAGGTACCCATTCTTTGTTGGGTCCTTGCTTGTTAGCTTTCTTGGACTTTTGCCTTCTTTTCTTAGAGGGGTTATGGTTTTGAGAGTCAGAACCCTTTTGTTTGCCCTTTTCAGAAGCACTTGCTTTCTGAGAAGTTTTACCCTTCTGAGAGGGGTTAGTCTTCTTATAAGGCTTTGCTTTCTGAGTTTTCTTCTTAGCCTTCTGAGGCTTAGAGATTTTTCCTTTTTTCAACATAGGGCAATTCTCAGAACCATGACCATTCTTAAAACATATAATGCACATGCGAGGTGACTTGGTTAAGGATGGATCAAGATCATGTGGTTCAAAGACTTCTTCATATCCAAGACCACTTTTGTCTTTATAGGGTTTTTGACCCCCAAGCAAAAGACTTAGCATCTTTTCACCATTTACCATCTTAACTAAGTCAGAGGTTAGAAGTTCATTTGTCTTTTGCAGTTCGATCATGGCCTTTTCAGCCTTCTCTACTGTGATTGAAGACAGACTTTCTAATGCTTGATACAGGTCATGACTTTCAAGGTATCTGCCCTTGAAGTCGTCTCTTTCAAGCCTTAGGTTCTGAACCTCTTGAGTTAGTCTTACATTTTCAGCTTCTAAATTTTTAAAAGATTTTTTGAGATTGCTGAAACTGTTAGCTAGCTCGTTTGAGTCTTTCAGAAGATCATAATAAAGTTCTGAGAGCTCATCGTATGAATATGAAAGAGGAGGAGAATTTGGTACCTCTTCTGATTCAGATTCTGTTTCCAGAATACAGTCAGTTCCTGCCATGAAGCAAACATTAGCTTTTTCTTCCTCACTTGCTCCTTCAGAAGCTTCTTCTTCTGAATCACTCCAGGTTGCAGCCATTGCCTTCTTTTTCCTTCTGGGGATGAATTTCTTCTTCCCTTTGTTTTGTGGACACTCTGTCTTGAAGTGGCCTTTTTCTCCACATCCAAAGCATGTGGCATCTAAAGGCTTTGACTTTCCTTTCTTAAGAGTGAATTCCTTGCTTTTGTTTGGTCTCTTTCTCCAGGCTTTCTTCATTTTCTTTACTAGGAGAGAGATGTCGTCGTCTTCAGATTCTGAGCCTTCATCATTGTCAGACTCAGAAGCTTCTTCAGCTTTGAAAGCTTTGGAAGATTTTCTGACTTGACTGTTCAGAGCCAGTCCCTTCTGAGGTCTGGAGGAAGCGGATGGTCCTCCGAGCAACCCTTCCAGTTCGATCTCATGCGTTCTGAGAGAACCAAATAGTACATCCAAACCCAGCTGGTTTAGATCCTTGGCTTCCTGGATTGCTGTGACCTTAGGACGCCATTTTGCAGAAAGGCTTCTGAGGATTTTTCTTACCATCTCAGCGTTTGAATAAGTCTTTCCCAAGACTTTCAGTTGGTTGATGATATGGAGAAATCTTACTGACATGCTGTCAATAGTTTCCTCAGGCTGCATGCTAAAGGACTCGTATTTGTGTACGAGCATTGAGATTTTCGTTTCCTTGACTTCGTCATTACCTTCGTGCAGCATATGAAGTCTTTCCCAAATCTCTTGTGCAGTATCACATGACACAATTTTGTCATATTCTACCTTGGGTAAAGCACAGAGGAGAATATACTTGGCTTTGAAGTTGAGTTGTATATTCTCCTTCATTTCTTGAGTCCATTCATCCTTAGGGACTCGTCTTGTATAGGTTCTGAGTGCTGGAGGTGCCACTCCTGGCTCAGCATCTGTTGCAACCACAACGTCCTCTGTAATTGTCTGCAGAGGCTGATAGTCTCCATTCTCGATCCTATCCCATAAGTCCAGATTGGTGTGCTTGATGAATAGCGTCATCCTGTCACGCCAGTAGTTGAAGCTGTCTCCGAGAAACATAGGAGGTCTGTTTATCGAAGCCCCATCTGATATGAATGCAGCTGGTGAATTCATATTTCCCTTTGTGGGTCTTTTCCTTGACACTGCGAAGTGCTCAACCCCTTAAGGACCGAGCTCTGATGCCAATTGAAAGTGTATGTGTGCACGAGAAGGGGGGGTTGAATCGTGCAAGTTTTAAAAATTACTTCTTAAAACTTTTACTTAGAAAGCTGTTTTTACTCAGAAGGTAGGATTAAGAGTTTGCAGCGGAAATTGCTTTATGAGAAGATTAAGTTTATGAAAACTTAGTCTTTCTGAGAAAGTTCCTTTCTGAGGAATTTTAAGAAAATGACTTAAGGTTTGAGTTTCTTAAAAGCTTTCTGATTTAGATCAATAAGGTTTTCACGAGACCTCTTAATTAGAATCGTGGTAGAGTTTTTCTCAAAGATTTATGCAAGTAAAGAGCAAGGGAGAAAAGCTTAACGCAAAGAGTTTTATACTGGTTCGGTTATAACCAACCTACTCCAGTCCTCAACCTTCAGTTGAGAGTTCTTAGATATTCTTCTTAAAGTGCCTTCCCAGACAACACTGCCTTTACCAAGTAAAGGACTTCCACCACTTCACAACCCGAAGTGGATTTCCTTGCCTCACACTAGAGGACTTCCTTGCCTCCAACACTAGAGGACTTCCTTGCCTTAATCACTTAAGGACTTCCTTGCCTCACAACCGAGGACTTCCTTGCCTTAAACACTTAAGGACTTAAACTCTGCCTCAAAACACTTGAGGACTTAAACTGCCTTCAAACAGCGAAGAACTTGGCGTTTTTCGGAAAGTTGTTTTTGCTTTGAAAACCAACTACTAAGATTAAGTTACAAACTTAATTGACCCTTAGTAGACTTCTAGATTTAACTTACAATTGTAAGAATTTACACCAATACAGAACTAGAAGATTTTCGCAAGTTGAAAGAACAATTTCGTAAGATTGTCTTTCTGAGAAAGCTCTAAGTTTTCGCAGATGATTTTCAATTCAGCAGAGTTTTTGCACGTTTAATGAAGAGTTTTTAGCGCAAGAATTTCGTCGCATTGCTCTGGAATTGAACTCATATATATAGGCATCAAAGAGCCGCGAAATTATAAGCTTTCACTTTCCTTATGTGGCTGTGTCCTTTTTCAGAACGGCTCCCTGCTACAGTCAGCGCGAAATGAGGAACTTTTCAGAACTGCACAGTGCGCGTGTTCCCACTTCCTTGGTTAGTTGTAGCGAGCTTTCTGAGACTGCTTGCGCTCCCCTGAGTCCAGACACTTGGTTGCTTCTGAGTCCAACCTTCTAAGAGTTGTACGGACTTCTGAGGCGAACCTTCTGAGGGAAGACCCTTCTGAGAACTACTAGTCGCAAGGTCTTCTAAGACCCTTCTGAGGCGACAGTGTTCTTTCCTCATAAACATGTTTTCACCTTCTGCGCTTTTGAGACATCCTTTCTGATATCTTTGGCGCTATGATTTTATCAGTTGATCTCGAGGCTACTTGATGTTTTGTCTTGGTCTTTGCTCATGGTATTGCAATAGTTTAAAGCTTTCTGAGACACTTAGCGCACATATTAGCAAAACCTTAAGTAAAATTTTTATACTTATGGCTTACCTTGTTATCATTAAAACTTTCATAACTCTAAGAGAATTATGCCTAATTCTCTCAGAAGGGTTCTGGAGCTTACAACAACCTCAAAGAAGGATGAATCCCTTGATCTTGGATGTGGTCAAGAAGGAAGTGACCAAACTCTTGGCGGCGGGCATCATCTACCCCATTTCTGATAGCCAATGGGTGAGCCCCGTCCAAGTTGTTCCCAAGAAGTCCGGCATCACCGTCATCCGCAATGAAGAGAATGAGTTGATCCCAACGAGAGTCCAGAATAGTTGGCGAGTTTGCATAGACTACCGCGACTCAACCAAGCAACTCGGAAGGATCAGTTCCCCTTGCCCTTCATCGACAAAATGCTTGAGAGGTTGGCCGGACAATCCCACTACTGCTTCTTGGATGGATTTTCGGGGTATTTCCAGATTCACATAGCCCCGGAGGATCAAGAGAAGACTACTTTCACATGCCCCTTCGGCACTTTTGCCTATCGGCGCATGCCATTTGGGCTCTGCAACGCCCCAGGCACCTTTTCAGAGGTGTATGGTAAGCATTTTTTCTGATTTTCTGGAAAGTTGCATGGAAGTTTTTATGGATGACTTTACTGTTTTTGGTTCCTCATTTGATGCATGCCTAGATAGTTTGACCAAGGTCCTAAAGAGATGCATTTCGTCTCACTTGGTGTTAAATTTTGAAAAATGCCATTTCATGGTTCAAAAAGGTGTGGTCCTTGGTCATATTATCTCTAGGGAAGGCATTAGTGTTGATAAGGCTAAGATAGATGTGATTACTTCTTTGCCTTACCCCGCATGCGTGCGGGAAGTTCGTTCTTTTTTGGGCCATGTAGGGTTTTACCGGCGGTTCATTAAGGACTTCAGCAAGACGGCCCTCCCTCTCACAAAATTGCTGCAAAAGGATGTAGATTTCTGCTTTGATGAGGCTTGCAAGAAGGCGTTTGATGCACTTAAGGGGCACTTGACCACCGCACCTGTGATCTAACCTCCGGATTGGACACTCCCTTTCGAGTTGATATGCGATGCCTCCAACCATGCGTTGGGTGCCGTGTTGGCACAGTCGGTGGGTAAGATTCCTCATGCTATTTACTATGCGTCTCGTACTTTGGATTCGGCGCAATCCAACTATACTACTACTGAGAAAGAGCTCCTAGCCATTGTTTTTGCACTTGAGAAGTTTCGCTCTTACTTGCTAGGCTCTAAGGTAGTAGTATATTCGGATCATGCCGCCCTCAAATATCTTTTGAAGAAACCTGAGGCCAAGCCTCGTCTCATCAGATGGATGTTACTCTTGCAAGAGTTTGACATTGAGATTAGGGATCGGAGTGGTGCTCAAAATTTGGTTACAGACCATTTAAGTAGACTTGAGCACCTTCTTGATGATCCTCATCCTATTGACGACTCTTTTCCTGATGAGAGATTGTTGAAAGTTGACGTGGTACCATGGTACGCACCCATCGCCAATTACTTGGCATCCAAGGTTCTCCCCCCAAACTTTTCAAAATCCCAAGTAGACAAATTCAAAAGTGATTGTAAATACTACTTGTGGGATGAACCATTTTTGTGGAGAATTGGCGACGATCAAGTGATTAGGCGATGTGTGGAGCACCATGAGACACATTCTATACTTCTTTTTTGTCATTCCGGCGCGAGTGGAGCCCACTTTGGACCACACCGCACATCCCGGAAGGTTCTTGACTGTGGATTCTATTGGCCTTCTCTTAAGAATGATGCTTTTGAATTTTGTAAGGCATGTGAACAATGCCAAAGAGCCGGAAACAACTCTTGGAAAAATGAGATGCCTCAACAACCCTTACTCTTTTGCGAAATCTTCGACGTTTGGGGCATCGATTTTATGGGACCATTTCCGGTTTCTCATGGTTATGTTTACATCCTTCTTGATGTGGATTATGTTTCAAAATGGGTGGAAGCTATAGCCACGAGGACTAATGATGATGTTGTTGTAGTTTCTTTTGTGCGGTCTAATATTTTCTGTAGGTTTGGCACTCCGAGAGCTATCATTAGCGACCGTGGGACTCATTTCTGCAATAGGAGTATGGACGCTTTGTTCCGTAAATACGGGGTTGTTCATAGGGCTTCAACACCCTACCACCCCTAAACTAACGGACAAGCGGAAGTCTCCAACCGGGAGATTAAGCGGATTTTGGAGAAGGTAGTGCATCCCAATCGGAAGGATTGGAGTTTGAGACTGGAGGATGCACTATGGGCTTATCGCACAACATACAAGACTCCCATTGGAATGAGCCTGTTCCGGTTGGTTTTCGGGAAAGCATGCCACTTACCGGTTGAGATGGAGCACAGAGCCTACTGGGCTATTAAGAAATGCAACATGGACCTCCACAAAGCCGGAGAGGAGAGGAAGCTTCAACTCCTTGAGTTAGAGGAATTGCGCATGGAAGCCTATGAGAGTTCAAGGCTTTACAAGGAAAAGACTAAGACTTTCCATGACCGCAATATTTTGACGAAGGAACTCAAGGAAGGCCAAGAGGTGTTACTCTACAATTCCCGGTTGAAATTGATGGCCGGAAAGCTGAGATCTAAGTGGGACGGACCTTTCTTGGTGAAGAAAGTGTACCCGTATGGAGCGGTGGAAGTTTTATGCCCAAGAACAAACTCTCTATTCAAAGTCAATGGGCACCGACTGAAAATCTTCCACCGAGAGGATGCCGAGACCACTGAAGAGATGGAAGTCCTCCTTTTGAAAGGACTTGAGCCCCACTGAGGGGCCAAAACGTCCAACTTAAGGACGTTAAACAAAAGTGCTTGGTGGGAGACAACTCACCGGTAAGTTTTCTTTTTCTAGCACTTATATTTGCATTTCCATAGGTTATGAATATATTTTGGTAATTTAGGGTCATTGGGGCTTCAAAATAGAGAATTTTTCACCAATTTGCTGCATGATGTAGTACTGGTCGCTAGCCACCAAGTACTGGTCGCTAGCGACCAGAAGCCCCATCGCCCAGCGACCCGCTTTTTGTCGCACGCGCTTAAAACCACAGTGACAACTTTAAAATTCAGACCTCGTCGCTAGAGACCAGAAGACGCGTCGCCGGCGACCGCCCCGTCGCGCGCGGTGAGCCTTGTCGCGCGGCGACAAAAAAAAATAAAAAATTAAATTAAAATTTAAATTTTGAATTTTATCAAAACTACGTCGTTTTGATATCAGCCTACAATTTCCCTCCTACTCTTCTTAACATTTCTCTCACAACACTCTCACACACATACTACTCTCATTCACACATTACACACACACACACAAAACCCTAGTCACCACCACCCACCCTAGTCGTCTCACCACCGCCTGCACCTCCGGCTGCCGCTGCAAACACCCGCGTCGGCACCACTCTCCTCCTACCTTTCACACCCGCGACCATCTCTCTCTCTCTCTCCCTCTCACTCACCCGCGCCGCCACCACTTCCTCTCTCTCTCGTGACTCGCGTCGCGGCGACCACGCCGGCTACCTCCAGCCGGTTCTGTCCTGTTCAGCCGCGAGGCCGCCTCTTGAGGTTCTGTCCTGCGGCCGCTGCTGCTACCTACCGCCGGCTACCGTTCTGCCCTCTGTGCCGTGTGTCTTCTGTTCTAGTTCAAGCCTTCAACTGCCCAGCAACCGCCACGCCGGCCGCCTCCTTGTGGTCGCCGGTTTTCTGCTCTCTAAGTGCGGCGGTTCTGCTCTTGGCAGCACTGCCTCTGCTGTGGCTGCTCTCTACTGCAGCTGTTTTGTTCCCGGTTCTATTTCCGTTCACAGCCGCCGGCGCCGCCACTGCCCCGGCTTTCGCATCAGCTCCCTTCTCCCTCACAATATTCCATCATCCACCATAGTATGTGTTATTTAATTGTTGATTTCTAATTGGTTTTGTTAAATTGTTTCAATTATTGCATCATTAGAATTACTCATTGTTGCTATTGTTGATGGTTGATAATAGTAGTTCTCTTGATGTTATTGTGCATTTAATTATTAAGATGCGATTGTGTTGTTAATATCTATGTTTTAAGAATATTGTGTTCTAATAGTCTAAGTTCATGCATATAGTGTTCATTCTAATTAGGACCATGCATTTAGTTGTGTTAATGTTAGTTGTTTAAAATCATTGTCAAATTCATTGTGGAGCATATTGTGTTCATTGTATTCATTGCATTTAGGCATCATTGTGTTCATTGCATTTAGGATTGTTGCATTTAGCGATGTTTCGTTTCATTTTGTGTGTCACTCCGTGTGTGGTGGACAACTCGTCTCTTCTCTCTAACGCTAATGCGTGTGCTTCCCTTTTTGGTATACTGGCTATTACTTTATTTTGCAGATGGCTCCAAAACAGTCTAAAGGCAAAAGACCAGTCACGATACCATACTCAGAGGAGGAATTAGCTGCGGAGTCGAACGACCCATTCCGATTCGCCTGCCTAGAAGCTGAAGTGATTCATCGGGAGCAAATGGAGGACAGAGCGGTGATTGTGGAGGCGGTCCTGAATTACCGCAATTCACCAAAGCATGTTTTAGATGGAGTGTTGGCAGCAATCAAAAGCCGCCAATGAGGGTTCGTATTGGAAAAACAAGTCTCCCCTAATGCCTCACTCGTCCGGGAATTCTATGCCAACATGCTCTTGGACGATCAACCGCACGTCCATATGAGAGGGAAGCAAGTCCCGGTATCCCCCCGAGCCATTGCCACGTTCCTCAGAGTTCCTTTTGCTGGCAGAGACGACTACCAGAGACTCTCTGAGTGCCCCACTCCTGCGTTCTTGGATGAGGTTAAGGACGTTATCACATATCCAGGAGCGGAATGGGTCTTATCCAAAGAGAATCCTCCAGCAAGGCTACGCATAGCTTCCTCCATGTTGACTATAGAGGCCCGCGCTTGGTTCCGGTTGGTCTGTTCATTCCTTCTGCCGACTGGCCACTTCTCGGATGTGCCGATCAACCGGGTGATCCTGGTATACTGCTTGCTCAAGGGGAAATCGGTTTGTGTGGGAACACTGATACGCAACACGATGAATGACATCCGCCGCAAGGCTAGGAAGGACGCTCTACCCTTTGCGTACCTCATCACCAGGGTATGCCGAGCTACATATGTGGAGGAGCTTCCCACTGATGACCTAGCGGTGAGGATGGACAAGGTGGAAGCCGCCGCTTTGGTCAAGGCGGATGTCCGCCTCAACCCAAATCTCGACCCCCACTCCCGCCCCACTCAGAAAAGGGCAAGGAAGAATGCGGAGCCGATCGATGCACCTAATATTGGGGGTAGCTCCCACATTCCACCACCGCCGCCATCATCACCTCCGGCGGTATCCAGGGAGATTCTTCAAGCAATTGAGGACATGGGCACCCGGTTGAGAGAAGAGGGAGCGGCTTCCAATGCCGCACTCAAGAAGGAACTCAAAGCTCATTTCACTCAAATAGTGCAAACTCGGAGAAGAGGATCATGAGCAAGCTAACTCAGATCTTCTCGTGTTTGGGTGGCAGGAAGAAGGCGGCAGCAAAGGGGAAGGGAAAGAAGCCAATTGCGGACTCGGATGAGGAGGAGTCAGATTAAACCACCACTCCACCATTGTTTGTATCTCTTTTCATTTTCTTCTATTATTGTCATTTGCTATTTTAGATTGTTCTCATTGCATCGTATTTTGTTTTGCTTAGTTGGTTGTGAAGCATGTTTGATGTTTTGTTGGTTTCCTTGAGATTATTTTGTGGATTTGGTTAATAGTTTGTGAATTGCTTGATTGAAACACGAAGAGAATGCATACCATGAGTTTTTTTGTTGATTTTGGTGAATGATCGTTTGACTTAAATTGAGTTTGTGGCATACCCTTGTAAGCTTTTGAGCTTTAATTGGTGGCCCCATTACATGTCACCTATCTTTCTTGTGTGTATTTCTCATTTGTGCATGCTAGAACTTGCTTGAATTCTTGTCTGAAACATTGGATTGGTGCATGCATCTCTGGATATGATTGAGGCATTGTTTTTGTTTTAGCCACTAACTCATATAGCCACCCTCGTACATCAGTCCCTTGCTAGCCCCTTTGAGCCTTTTATCCCGTTTCTTTGTTATCACCCTAACATCATAGCCTAATAAAGTGTAAAACAATTTCACATCCTTAACTTAGGCCTAGGAGAGCAATTTCACTTGTTCTTTATGGTGCTTTATTTTGGGATTGGGATTTTGGTTTAAGTCTGGGGGAAGCATGTGGACACGCTTCGGTTTAAGTGTGGGGGGTGTAAGCTATAGTTATCTTTGGTTTTACTCATCTTTGTCTTTATTCTAAAATAATCATGTAATTGTTTTAAAAAAATAAAAAAAAAAGAGAAAACCAAAAACAGCAAAAATATAAATAAATACATAAATGAAAAAAAAATTAAAAGAGGAAAAGAGAAATGAAAGTTAAATGTCCTTTGGTTTTTGATATCCCTTGGGGCTGTTTATATTGGTGTTTTGTTTTCCTTTAAGTCTTTCGTTCAATAATAACAAGGGGGGGTCATTTGGGAAATTGGATTATCTTTCAATAGGTTCGGGTTGTGGGGTTTGCTTTGGGGTTGGGTAGAGTTAGTTGCTCTCCGGCACCTAAGTTTTAGCTCTGCTAGCTTTGAATTTCCCCTGCCCTAAACCTGGCCTCATTACAACCCTCCTAAGTCCTCTTGATCCTTGATGCATGTGATCTTTCTTGTGGAGGAATGAGAATTCTTGCAAGCCTATGGTTATGCACGTCTACCGACGGTGAGTGTGAAGTAATATAGCCCATACACGTTGGTGAGTTGTGTGATGATACACCTACCTTTGAGTGGCCACTTATTTGATTTTTGTCAAATGATTAATTCACCTTGTACATGTTGGAAAATGGATTCTCTATCTTTCTCTCTTGCAATTCATGAACTTGAAACCAAACCTTGTGTTATCCGTTAGAAATTGGTTGCCTTTCGATTCATCAAGCATGTTTGTTGTTAGGTTATATTCTTGTGTTTCTTAGCTTTAGGATGTATTGCATGAGGACATGCGAGTTGTTAAGTGTGGGGGTATTTGATAGGATGCGAAATTCTGAGCATTCTCTACCCTTATATGTACATCTTACATTCCTTAAGTGTGTTAATTGTAGTTGTTTGCATTGTTATTGCATATTTTGCATTTTGGTGGTTGATGTGGAATTTCATTACTTTTTGAGGCTTTGAGTAGACTTTAGTCTCGTTATCTTTTGATACACGTTTGGGTAGTGCTTTTGTATTTCAGGGACCTAGGCTGGAGCTACTTCAAGTCTCGGGAGCATCGGGAGCGTCGGAGCGAACGAGCGGACGAAACAGAGAACCGGAGAAAGATGCAGCATTTTCCCCTTTTACTGCAACTGGTTGCTAGCGACCAGCATTATGCTTGCTATCGACCAAGGCGTGACAGCACTAGAATTTTATACTTTTTTGCAACTTAGTCCCTACTCCCTTTTTTGTAATTAAGTCCCTTTATCTGATTGGGCTGACACACTTTTAGATGATTCTAGTATTTTCCAAATTAGGTTAGGGTTTTTAGAGAGAGAAGCTCCACCTTCTCTCTAGGTTTTTCCATTTTTGTTCTTGCACTCTACTACTTTATTCTACTATTCTCCAAGTTCAAATATAATTTTATTTTCATTTTCCAGCATGATTATGGTTCTCATTTCTTTATTTCATTTGTTCTCTTTAGTTATGTGTTAGTAGTTTCTTACTCTTGGTGTTGGGGGAATGCCAAATTTGCATTTTCTCTTGAAACTCACTATCAAATTGTTCTCTTGCTTCTCACTCTCTTGGGTTTTTTGAATGTTATTAAAGTTGGCTTGTGTGGATTCATGCTTGCTGATTTTGATTATGCCATGAATGCATTTTAATTTCTTGATTAAGGGATTAAAGTGTGCTTAGGGGTTTTTGGGTTTATGTGTTGATTAATGCATTAGCTCATTAGTCTAGAGAGTGTGAATAATTGTTGATTGAGAATTAGATTTGCATGTGCTTGGAGTAATTATATTAATTTGGTTTTGATTAAAGTCAATTTGGTTTAGTAATTCTTGAGCATGTGTAAATTGCATTCTATGTGTTTGATGAAATGCCTAAGTGGGTTTAGGATGGAGAAAATGTAATTTTGTGCACAACTCAACACCAAAATTCTTTTTACTTTATTAATATCTCTTGTTTCATTGCTTGATTTACCTCTCATACAATCTCAACACTTACATATACTATACATACTTAATCAACAATTTAAGTCCTCTTTGGGAAACGACTTGGGTTGACTAGCTATACTACTATAGCTAATTAATTCAATCTCTTTTTGTTCTTTAAACTCTAAATTGACTTGTGAGTTAGAGGAATTAACGACGCCTCTAGCTCACATCAATTTTTGGTGCCGTTAATTCTCTCAACCAACAATCAATTTAGAATTTAAAGAACAAAGATTTTTCTCAAGAAAAAGGGATTGAATTGATTAACTATAGTAGTATAGCTAGTCAACCCAAGTCGTCTCTCAAGGAGGCTTGTGCTTGAATTGGTCCAGGAGCTTCCACCAAGGAGTGCTCTCAATGCCTCCGCCGGGATCCCATAATAAGCAAACGAAACCACGGAGCATGATCCTCTTCTTGTCTCCGGACCCATGCATCTTGGCCCGCAATTTGTTCCTTGGAGAGTGAGAACTCCCCTTTGACAAAGCATCCCAAGAGTAACCAATTTCAAGTGAGGAGGGATGGTGAACCTCACAAGAAGCCTTCACATGGACAAAGCAAAGAGGCTTTGGTTCCCAAGATGCCTCAAGTTGAGAAGATGTTGACTCCCCGCAAATGGCTAGGAGTTGTGCATCTGTCTTAAGGAAGGCGTACTCATGGCAAGAGAGGGAGAATGGGCTTGAACTAAAGAAAATGAACTGGAGCGAGGGTTGGGAAGGCATTACCGCAACACGAACCGCTTCACATGGCCCCAGGGTGAAATCCTCCAATGAAGAAGCTCCTGCAGTAGCTTCGACACACAGATGAGAGTTCTCCATGATTCCTTTTCTTTCTAGCTCACAAGGTAGCGGCAGTGGGTCCTCATACACAATCTAATCATCATCCGAGTTCTCCTCGGCATCCACTTCCATGTCACCATCCAAGGGGTCACGAGGCTCCAAAACATAGAATACCTCAATGGGTGGAGGTGGAGGCGGAGGCTCCTCAACTACCCCAACTAGCTCTTCCACTATGGACTTCAAAGTCGTCCAATCCAATTGCTCTAGAGAACAATTGACCTCATGTGGTAGTGGTGAGAGTGGTGATGGCAGTTGTGGTGAGGGGGAAGGTTGTGAATGGGATAGGGGTGATGGAGATGATGGTAGTGATGCCTCTTGGTTGCTAGAGGATGTGGCTTGAGCATTCTCTAATTGCATAAGCTTCCTTTGCATTTCATTTTGTTGCTGCAAGAGGTCCTCGTTTAGTTGCTTTCTCTCCATAAGAATCTTAAGGATTTGGTCCAATGTTGAGCCCTCCGCATCATTAGAATGAAAGGAAAATGCAAAAGGTTGAGATGAGGAAGATGGGTCTATGGGTGGTGGGGTTGGATTTTCGGTTAGGTATGGGTATAAAGTGGGCTCATGATAAGTGTATGGAGATGGTTCAAGGTAAGATGGTGGTGAAAAGAACTCCTCATGCATCCTCTTACATGTATCCAAAAGCTCATCCAATTTGACATTATCCTCAAAAGAGAAGTAGTATACCTCACATGGAAGCCCCATTGTCATATTCATCATATTAGAAACATCTAGCTCCTAAGAAGGTACCATGGCCAACTCATGAAGAATATCCATTATCTCCGCCATTTTTCGGTCCACCTCTTGTTGAAGGGCCTCACCAAATGTCATATTTTTACCCCCTACATAGCCATAAGAACAAGAATCTTGGGCACCAAAATAAGCATTAGTATCCATGTTAGTTTCAAAATAAGAAAAATATGAAAGAACAAAAGTAACCAAAGAGAAAAACAAGAAAAAAGAGTTAGAGCATATTTACACCTAACACTCCTATGTCCTCTACACCACCAACCCTCTAGAACGCCTTTAGTTCCTTAATGTTCTTCCATTTT
This sequence comes from Aeschynomene evenia, assembly GCA_013621005.1. Taxonomy (NCBI): domain Eukaryota; kingdom Viridiplantae; phylum Streptophyta; class Magnoliopsida; order Fabales; family Fabaceae; genus Aeschynomene; species Aeschynomene evenia. The sequence goes on from CM024266.1 coordinate 21,186,470, forward strand.
CGGGTCAAAACGTTCTAGCGGTGGATCGAGGTGCAACCGAGTCATCAATAGATGGCATAGAAGGTGTAAACAACTTAAAAAACTAATAGTTATATATATAGTCGAAGAGGGGTATTATTGATACATATATACAATAATATTTTGAGTAGTAATGTTATATGTATATCATAAAATTAGTTATCATGTGTGTAATAATTTAATATTTTGAAACTAATAATCTAACTTTTATTATTAGACATTAATCCAATATTTTAAAAATTGAATTACTAATTTTAAAATGTTGAATTATTATATATGATGGCTAATGGTGGCTGATTTTATGGTGTACATAAAATCATTTATCTAATATTTTTTATAGTTGAATTTGTACATCACTGAAATGCAATCGTAATTATAGTTGATTTTATGGTGCATGTAATTATTTTCTACAGCAAAGTAATAGAATGTTGTTACTTATTCAATTGAAAAATTACCCAACATATTTGTCTTTTGATAATAATACATCCAAATAGAGACTTAATATTTACCGGAATAGTTATATGTAGCTTGGAATTAATACATAATTACTCTTAGAAATTAGAATGAATATGAGTCAATGTTCATATCATAATTTAAATGATTCATTTTATTAAATTTCTTTTATTAGTCCCTAACAATTAATAAATAAGCCATATTGGTCCTTCGAACTAACAGAAGCCGTTTAGGGACTAACGGTTGTCCGAAAATTGAAATTGTCAGGGATTAACTCGTCAATTTCTCAATGTCAGGGACTACTTTGTCCACCGCGAAAATTGTCAAGGACCAAGTTGGGGGTTTACTCTATTAAAAGTTTAAGGACTTCAGCTGCAGGTTTTGAAAATAGAGCGGAGGTGAGTGTAATTTCATTAAATCTCAGGAGAGGTCAGTGTAATTTACCCATATAATAATGAGTTTTACAAAAAAGATGGACTCAAGGATACAGGTGCAGAAGAGAGTCCAATATCTATGCATAAACCCTAAAAGTCCAACATACTGAGGAGCGCGTACAAAAGCTTACTCATTGGTCAGTATCAAGAGCTCCTATGCAAAATAGCTAACATCAAGAACATAATGTCTCCAACTACGGCACAGGCCCTCGATATGCTGAACGATCAGACTCCACCAAAACCTCATCATCAGAAACTAGTCCTCTGTTATCCTCAGAGTGTAGGTCACCGTCGACCTCCTCCTCGGGATCCTCCTCTGAGAAGTCGACCTCGGGATCTCTGAGAACGTAATTCACCTCTATCTTTGGATCTGAACCCTCCATGATGTCACATGGTTTAACCTCCTCTAGGTCTGTCATCGGGTCCTCAAGTAGTGCCCGTCGTCATGGACAGGAGGTGGTGATGGTGTCGGCTCAGGATCAGGTACAGGAACGGGTGCATGAGCAGGAGCAGTAGCAGTAGCAGGAACAAGATATCTCTCTATCAACTCCGGAAGATAAAAGCGAGTAGCTCCAAGTACTGTATGGGTGACCATCACCATACCAGTGGTCGGCGTGTAGCTAAAGGCCACAAATACATACGATCTGTGCGGTGGGGGAGGTGGCGGGGGCTGCTCCATATGTATGTAGAATCGAAAACACGGAAAGGTAAGACTCGAAAGCCTTAGTAAGTTACTTTGAGCATACATTGTTGATGTAAATCCTCATTTGGTTTTGATAAAAACAAAACTAATGTAATAATAGGTTCAGAAGTTTGATATTAAATTGTATATTGTATAGAAGCTTCTTTATTCTTTATTGTTTCAGAAAGTGTTATGTAATTGCTTGTAATAGTTGATAGGGAATTTTGTAAATAGCTTAAGAAAAGTGGCATAGGCTATATTTTAATTCCTAGACAATGTATTAGGTATTATTTCTTTGTAAATATACTTTGTAATACATTAGAAATTATTAAGAAGCAGAAGCACAACTTCAGAAAGATGATGTAGGTTCAGAATGGCTACATCAGAATTGGAGATTCAGAAAGTTATATGGTTCAGAAATCTGGACAAGGTTTAGAAACCTTGTTAGTTCAGAAAACATGTGAAAGTTCAGAAACTTAAGAACTTTTATATCATTTGTTTTAAGTGTTTATTTCTATTAAAGAACACATGTCAAATGTGTAAAAGTGTTCTTGAACTAAGTTAGTTATTCTAGTTGGAATGCCAGCTAGATAGTTAGTTTTTCTCATCTCTATATATTGAGATGATTAAGTGTCACTACAAGAAAATCGCGACATAGCGGCGGTTTATATTTGATTTTGCTGCGGTTTTAACGGGCCACAAAACTTTTTCCCGGCAGTTCCCAAACTACCACCTATACGGGTGTCCTAAAGCCCATTAGCGGCGGTTTGGGGTGCCCGCTGGAATAACTGTCGTTATATCACATGTTTTCCCAGCAGTTTGCATGAATTTTCCGGGGGTTTCGATCCCTTGTTTTAGTAGCAGTTCCTGTGGATTTCCCAGCGGTTTGCACTAACCATGCTTTTACGGCAAACCGCCGCTAATCCTTGCTTTTGACAAAAAAATATATTTTTTGTACCACTTTAATTGCCGCTTTTAAGAAAGTTTATAATTGAATAAACTAAATTATTGAAATAGCAAAAAATAGAACTCATTAGTATTATAAACTACATCCAGTAAATTTAGAAATTGAATATATTAAAGGTTGCTAAAGTTTGTACAAAATCTAGTATAAAAGTTTTACAGGTTACGTTAATTTTTTCCATAATCAAGGCTTATAGGTTAAATTAAAATTCACACGAGATTTCATAAATTGTAGCTCTTCTTCAATAAATATTTTCCAAATCCACATCCTCACAAGGCATCCTTATCCCCTATCACCATTGCTAGGTTAATAGCAACCATGTCAATCTTGTTTTCTTTTACAAATTCTTGATTTCATCCAGAGTCTTTAAAAGTGCATTCCACTCCTGAAAAACACAAGAAATTAATAAAGTTATATGGCAGGCTAAAATATTGTACCTGACACATAAACTTACTTAGATTTTGGATGCTACAAATTATACACCTCAATTTTATCTACTTTGAATAAAAAATTGAATGAAACTGAAGGTGTGACTATAAAAAACTATAGGAAATTTAACTATATGAATCCTTTAAAAATAAAAAGACAATACCAGAAAAGAAGAGTAAACATGAAACAATGTAAGTCAAAGGGAGAATCAAACTGAGTCATTCATGGCAAAATTGAGCTAAGAAACAAAAAAAAAATCGAAATGAAAAAAAATGAAAAGAAAAACATGAATAGTTAACAGAGAGATTTTTTTTTAACCTGTCTTCTAAATGAACTTCTCCCGACCTGAGAGCCACCTGATAGACTTAATTTAAGAACATAGATTACTTTTGGAAATAAGAAACTGTAGATGATTGTATTACTGTTTACACCAATGAAATACAACAAAAAATGAGAACAAGTAACATTATGCCCTTCTTCAAGTGACGGTTACTCCATGAGCCAAGCTCTCAGTGAAACTCTTCTCTACCCAGCCCCACTCATGAAACTGCTATATGAGATCGATGACTGAATTGTCCACGTCACCATTCCAAAGAGTATTGCACCATATAACATAGTCTTTGTGCCAAACTGGACGTTTTCTAATTCTTGGGCCTCGCTCCTCAATTGATTCCACTTTAGAATTAATTACTGGGCTTTCTTCCACAACACTTGTATTTGGGCCATGGTCTTCACAATGGGTTGTATCAAACATCCCCTCCTTCAAAAAGACCTTGCCCTCAAGGTCAACTTCTGGAAACTGTTGTTCCAATTCTTCCAAGACCACCCAGGTGGCTTCTTCTCGCGGAACACCCTCCCAGTCAACAAGGAGCTGAGTTTGTAGACCTGCTGAAGTCGAGACCGAGCGGCGAGCTAAGATTGTGGCTGGTCGTGGTTGCAGCGAAGAAGGGAGAATGATGTCCGGTGGCGTCGATGGTGGTAGAGGACCGCGATAAGGCTTCAGAACGGAAACATGGAACACAGGGTGCAAGGCGCAACCCTCAGGAAATTTCAAATGGTAAGCCACTTCCCCTACCTTCTGTACAATCTGGTATGGACCATAGTATCTCTTGATGAGTTTGCTGTAAGACTGGTTTGTGAGTGATTGCTTCCTGTAAGGTTTGATTTTGAGAAAAACCCAATCCCCCGCTAAAAATTCTTGCTCCCTTCTGTGCTTGTCAGCTTGCTTCTTCATCTTTGCCTGAGCTTGCTGTAGGTAGTAAGCTAATTCCCTGTTCAGCACATCCTTTGCGCGGCAAATACTATCAACCTCCACCACCTGAGCTGATCCTGGATGATATCCTGGTAACATATTAATTAAAAACCCATAGAGAGCTTCATAAGGTGTCATGTTGATAGAAGAATGATAGGAACAATTATATGAAAATTTAGCCCAGACTAAATAAGAAGACCATTGCTTGGGGTAGGAATGGGTGAAAACCTTTAAATATTGTTCGAGTGTGCGATTGACCACTTCTGTTTGGCCGTCACTTTGAGGGTGGTAAGCAGTGCTATAGTGGAGCTCTGTTCCACTAAATTGAAACAAACTCTTCCAAAAGCAGCTTAAGAAAATCGGATCCCGATCGGGAACTATGGTAGCCGGAAAACCATGTAGTCGAACCACCGAATCACGAAACACTTGATTTACATCCTTAGCTGTGAACCCTGGCTTCAGAGCACTAAAATGACTCACCTTGCTAAATCTGTCTACCACCACTAGGATTCCTATGTGCCCGGACGACATGGGAAGTTGAACAATAAAATCCATAGTAATTTCCCTCCATGGCTGAACTGGAATAGGGAGAGGCTGGAGTAATCCTTGTGACTTGGCTGGAAGGTACTTAGTTACCTGACAATCTTGGCATTGCTCAATAAATTTGTGGACATGACCCTTCATTCTAGGCCAAAAAAAAGATTCTCCTAAAGCCTTGTAAGTTTTGAGAATTCCACCATGTCCTCCCCTAACAGAAGAATGAAACTCTTGTAATAGTAACTCCCGCAATCCTCTGAAGTTCGGCACCCATATTCTTCCTTGATATAACATAAGACCTTCTTTAACTATATAATCTGGTCCTAGCTCCCCTGTGGTAAATTTACTCTTCAATTCTAATATGGTAGGGTCTTGCTGATTACCTTCGAGTAGATCTGCTTGCAGTGTTACTTTCACGCCTGTAAATGCCTTAAATTTTGGGCTGGTTATAGAATTAGGATGCCTGGATAGCGCGTCTGCTACCTGATTTTGTCTTCCTGGCCGGTATTCAATGTCAAAGTCATAACCCATCAATTTGTACAAATAATATTGCTGCTCCGGTGTAAGGATTACTTGTGTCATTAGTTCTTTTAGACCTTGATGATCTGTTTTCACCACAAACCTCCTACCTAATAATAATGGCGCCATTTAGCAATGGCCTGGGTAATTGCATAGAGTTCCCTGATGTAAGCAGAAGCAACCATTAACTTGTGATTGAGTTTCTTACTGAAATAGGCTAACAGATGACCATTTTGGGTTAGGACAGCACCCACCCCCATATTAGAAGCATCAGTTTCCACTGTAAAAGGCTTAGAAAAGTCCGGAAGAGATAACACTGGAGTACTCATCATAGTAGCCTTGAAATTGTTTAATGCCGTATCAACTTCAGCATCCCACTTAAATCCATTCTTCTTCAATAGTTCAGTAAGTGGATGAGCCAATTGGGCATATCTTGAGACAAATTTCCAGTAGTAACCGATGAATCCCAAAAATCCCCTTAGTTGTTTCAGATTTATTGGTTTCGGCCATGCTTGTATCACCTCAATTTTCGAAGGGTCTACTTTCACCCCTGCAGAACAAACCACATGCTCCAAATAATCCACTTGGTTTTGGCCAAAGAAGCATTTCGACATTTTTGCAAAAAAATTATGCTCCGCTAAAATTGCTAGAGTAATTTTCAAGTGTTTCAAGTGCTCTTCCCATGACTTGCTGTATACCAAAATGTCACCAAAGAAAACAGCAATGAACATTCTTAGGTAAGGCTGGAAAACACGATTCATTGTTGCTTGAAATGTTGAGGGAGCATTGGTGAGACCGAAAGGCAATACCACAAACTCGTAATGCCCCAAATGAGTGCGAAAAGCTGTCATGTGAATTGAGTTTTCATTCATCCTTATTTGGTGATAGCCCGATCGTAAATCAATCTTTGAAAAATATTCTGCACCAAACAACTCATCTAGAATTTCTTCTATGGTGGGAATAGGAAATTTATCCTTGATAGTAATTGCATTGAGAGCTTTATAATCCACACAAAAACGCCATCCACCATCTTTCTTCTTGACTAGCAATACTAGACTAGAAAAAGAACTTTGGCTCTCCCTTATCACCCCTGATTCAAGCATTTTAGCTACCAATCTCTCCATTTCTTCCTTCTGAAAATGAGGGTACTTGTAAGGGCGCACATTAACTGGGCTAACACCGGGTAAGAGATTGATATTGTGATCAATAACTCTAGGGGGAGGTAACTGTTTAGGCTCTTCAAAATCAGTTGGAAATCCTCTATAATCTGCTGAATTTCCATATTGGGTGAACTATTGTCAAAAATCAGTCGTTATCTTGCCGTGAAGGTTGAAGAACTTGATGTAGGCATTATTGGCCGAACCTGTATAAAAATCTTGGTTTTGTGTTTTTTACCTTTATCTTTTAATTGTTTATGTGATTTGCTGATCTTTATCAAAGTGAATTTGAATTGAATTGATCGAAATCAAAGTTAACAAAGGAAAGGTAAAAATAGAGCATGAGTTTGTGTTTTAAAGATTCAAAAGAATCAAGTGAATATTAATCTTTTTGGGATAAAGATTGTTTGGTTGTGACTCTGTGTTGTTGATTAACTGGTATTCATTGAAAAGAAATCAAAGATAAGTGTCTATATTGATTTTCGAAAGAGTTTCTAAAATGTGTTATATAGAGATTCTGAAGGTTACATACTGAAACAACTATTCTGAAACAAAGTTGATATATTTCTGATGATGTGATATCTTATATTTTGTTTGAAATACTTGTTGAATTGGTTTTGACATGATTTAATCATATAAGATTCATTTTTAACTTCAGAAGCTTACAACTTCATAAGCTAGTGACATCAGAAAGTTAGGTTCAAAAACAGAAACAGATTCTAAAGAGAATTTGAGGTATTTTTTGAAAGGAATTTTGAATGAATTTCTGAAAGAGTTTCTGAAGATATAAAACTGAAATATAATGTTTTAATAGTTCTGAAAGCTTGTGATAAAGAAATTTGATTTTGATGTTGTATGTTAAGTGTTTGTGATAACTAAATCCACTACATATTGTATTGAGATTGTTAAATTTCTGATACACATTCTGATATCACAAATTATCTTGATATATTTGTTTTGAAATTAACTTTTCAACAAGTTTAAAAGACTTGATTGATTTCAAAATTTCAGAAAGGTATCTTTATCATCAAGAATTGAAAAAAGGAAGAATTTCATAACAACCAATTCACCCCCTCTTGGGGTTGTGAGACATTTGTTTTGAGAAATCATAACTTGCACACCACCAACAATACGGACCTACGTGCTCGTGTATCAATCCTAGCCAGTTGAAGTAATACTTTCCTCTTCAAGAAACAACAGCTTTTACAAGATAACGAAGTCCTTACTTCGAATGGTCAATCATCTTAGCGGTTCGTTGCTAGGGGAACCTAGGATCTCTCTAAGTTCTCGCAATTCTAGCAACCTACGTAAATATCAATTGTATCTCTTGTTCTACGAATCCCTTATGGGTCGTACCATAAGCTCATCGTTCCATTTTTTACAATTGAGACTTCTTCGTTGTAACACCCGTAGACCGGGGTTTGCGTATTTTGAGCATGAGCTCTGACCTATGATAATTATGATATATTGATAAGTGATGGTACACGATGATGTTGTGTTTGATGCATTGATGATGTGAATTTAATGCATGTTATGTTATTTTGATATATCTACAAAAATTGAAAGAATATGTGTGGTGTACATGCAAGAGGTGGAAGTTGATTATGATGACTGTATGCTTGGCATTTCAAACGAAGTCATATGATGAATTATGGTATTTTTGTGACTTTTATATGGTGGTCGAATATTATGAATTTACAGGAGCAATTATGATAATTGAGTATGACTAGATTGTGTCATAAGGTGTTTATGTGCCTACAAGGGATTTATTTGTTTAATCTTACTTTACTCGATGATGAATAAAGTTGTGATGCTATAATGGTGTTATTTAATTAAGACGTAATAGTGTGAGCAGATCACAAGGAATTAATATATTTTATGTGATTATATATATATATATATATATATATATATGTGCAAAGTGATTAAAATATGGAAATTTACTTTACTTAATGATAAGTAAAGTGTCAGTGTTAAAAACATAAATAATAATGTATTTAGTTAAGATGTAGTAGTGTATGTGGACCATGAGGAATATATGCATCTTATGTGATTAAAAGGATGTATGTGTTATGTGCTATTTTTTTGATGATTAAGACTTAGTAATATTATTTTAAGGATGTATGTGTTATGGAGCTACCGAGAGAGAGAGAGAGAGAGGGGGGGGGGCAAATGATCGCTATAAAAATTTATGAGAAATGAAATGAGACTATAAATGTTATTTAGAAATTTCGTTCGGTGTTTAGAAAATATTTTGGAAATAATTTCACCGACATCGAAATTTAATAACTTTGAATCATTATTATTTTCCATTTAAATATGTTTATTCAATAACCTTTTCTAATAGATAAATTATGTGGAATCAATAATATGATAAATTAACTATTTTAAATCTTGTTAAGAGTCTCACATTATTTTAGAAATTTTAATAGCAATCATGTGTCATTTTGATTTAAGAAAATTGAGAGTTTAGTGAGTAAGTGAGTAAGGTGAGAGAAAATCTGCGCTTGATCCTAACCACAACCGAAAACCAATATTGGGGGCCAAACTAAATGCGACTATGCTCTCACCACCTATTTCCACTCACAAACACTTACTCACACACATACTCTTACTCACCACCTAAACACACACAACACTCAAATAACACACATCAACACCCCCTAGGCTCTATAAGTCACGACCAACCCCCACCATTGAGGCACTCTTCTTCATTTCTTATAAAACACTTCAGAAACTCATTCCCTCAGCTCTTGAGACGCTCTCCACGGCCAAGCACAATAAGGGCAGCAAAATAGCCCCAAATCTCTCCCAAATCTTCATCAAAGCTTCAATCCAAGTTAGTAACTCTCATTCAAATCATTCTTGGCTAGATTCTCTTCGTGGCTATGCTTAAATGCTTAAATTCGTTAATAAATGAAGATGGTGAAGTACAATGTGATGATATAATATGATAATAAGACACTAGATCGAGAATTGTAAATTCTATTGAAATCATTTGTATATGTGGATGAAGTTATATGTTTATGATAAAAAGATGAAGGGTATGGAAAGGGAATGCAATTGTATGTTATGAAATAAGTGTAAGCTCCAGAATCCTTCTGAGAGAAATTGAGTTATTTCTCTTAGAGGTTTAGAAGGTTTTAATGATAACAAAGTAAGTCATAAGTATAAAAATTTTACTTAAGGTTTTGCTAAGTGTCTCAGAAAGCTTAAAGTTTTGCAAATTTCATGAGTAAAGATCAAGACAAGCAATGAGTAACCTTATGAACTACAAGAAGAAATCATGGCGTGAAAGACATCAGAAAGGATAGTCAGAAAACGCAAAGGTGAAAGTGCAGTTTTGAGAGAAGAACACTGTCGCCTCAGAAAGGTCTTAGAAGACCTTGCGACTAGTGGTTCTCAAAAGGGTCCTTCCTCAGAAGGGTCCTCCCTCAGAAGGTTCGCCTCAGAAGTCCGTACAACTCTCAGAAAGTGGACTCAGAAGCAACCAAGTGTCAAGACTCAATGGATAAAGCATCAACTCTCAGAAAGCTCGAAACAGCAAGCAAAAGGAAGTGGGAACACGCGCACTGTACAAGTCAGAAAGTTCCTCATTTCGCGCTGACTGTTGCAGGGAGCCGTTCTGAGCCAGAGACAGCCACATCAGCAAAGTGAAAACTTCTAATTTCGCGGCTCTTTGATGCCTATATATATGAGTTCGATTCCAGAGCATGGTGACGAAAATTCTAGCGCAAAAACTCTTGATTAATCGTGCCAAAACTCTGTTGAATTGAAAATCATAATTTGCGAAAACCTAGAACTTTCTCAGAAAGACAATTTTTCGAAACTGTTTTTCTAACTTTGCGAGAAAATCTTCTAGCTTTGTATTGGTGTAAATTCTTACATTTGTAAGTTAATTCTAGAAGTCTACTAAGAGAAAACAAAGTCTGTATCTTAATCTTAGTAGTGTTTTCGAAGCAAAAACTCTTTCCGAAAAACGCTAAGTCCTTCGTGTGTGAAGGCAGTTTTAAGTCCTCGATTGTTTGAGGCAAACTAAAGTCCTTAAGTGTTTAAGGCAATTAAAGTCCTCTATTGTGAGGCAAGGAAAAGTCCTTAATTAAATTTAAGGCAAGGGAAGTCCTCTAGTGTTGGAGGCAAGAAAATCCACCTCGGTTTGTGAAGTGGTGAAAGTCCTTTACGTGGTAAAGGCAGTGTTGTCTGAGAAGGCACTATAAGAAGAATATCTAAAGAACTCTCAACTGAAGGTTGAGGACTGAAGTAGGTTAGTTAAAACCGAACCAGTATAAAAATCTCATTGTGTTAAGCTTTTCTTCCTTTGACTCTTACTTTCTAAGAAAACTAATAAACACATCTTTTAACTTAATCATAACTGAGAAATATTTTAAGTTAAAATCAGAAAGAGTTTAAGTGAAACTAATCTTAAAACACTTTCACAATTTACTCAGAAAGGTACTTTCTCAGAAAGGTAAAAGCTCTCAGAAGCTTAGCTTTCTCAGAAAGCTCATTCCGCTGCAAACACTCAATTTACCCTTCTGAGTAAAACAGCCTTCTAAGAAAATCCTTTTAGAAAAAATTTTAAACTAGCACGATTCAACCCCCCCTTCTCGTGCACAAATACACCTTCAATTGGCATCAGAGCTCGGTCCTTAAGGGGTTGAGCACTTAACAGTGTCAAGGAAAAAAGATCCAAAGAAGGGACTATGGACTCACCAGCTGCGTTCATATCTGATGGGGCTTCAATCAACAGACCTCTAATGTTCCTTGGAGACAGTTTCGACTATTGGCGTGACAGGATGACTTTGTTCATCAAGCACACCAGTCTTGACCTATGGGACATGATTGAAAATGGCGATTATCAACCTCTTCAAACAATAACAGAACAAGTTGTTGTTGCAGCAGATGCTGAACCTGGAGCAGCACCTCCAGCGCCCAGAACTTACACCAGACGAGTTCCCAAGGATGAATGGACTCAAGAAATGAAGGAGAAGATTCAGCTGAACTTTAAGGCCAAGTACATTCTCCTCTGTGCACTACCTAAGGTAGAATACGACAAGATAGTGTCGTGTGATACAACACAAGAGATATGGGAAAGGCTTCACATGTTGCATGAAGGAAATGACGAAGTCAAAGAGACCAAGATATCCATGCTCGTACACAAGTACGAATCCTTCTGCATGCAGCAAGATGAAACCATTGACAGCATGTCAATACGGTTTCTTCACATCATCAACCAGCTCAAAGTCTTGGAAAAGACTTACTCAAACGCTGAGATGGTCAGAAAAATTCTATGAAGTCTCTCCTCAAAATGGCGTCCAAAGGTTACAGCAATCCAAGAAGCCAAGGATCTAAATCAGCTTGGTTTGGATGTGTTATTTGGCTCTCTCAGAACACATGAGATTGAGCTTGAAGGATTGCTTGGAGGACCATCTTCTTCATCTAAGCCTCAGAAGAGCTTGGCTCTTAAAATTCAAGTAAAGAGATCCTCGAAAGCTCTCAAGGCCGAAGAAGCTTCTGAGTCAGAAGATGAATCAGACTCAGAAACAGAAGATGACATCTCTCTTCTTGTAAGAAAAATGAAGAAAGCTTGGAGGAGAAGACCAAGCAAAGGCAAGGAGATTACTCCTAAGAAAGGAAAGCTAAAGCCTTCAGAAGCCACATGCTATGGCTGTGGAGAAAAGGGTCACTTCAGAACGGAGTGTCCTCAGAACAAAGGGAAGAAGAAATTCATTCCCATAAAGAAAAAGAAGGCAATGGCTGCCACATGGAGTGACTCGGAAGAAGAAGGTTCTGAGCCAGCAAACGATGAAGAAGCCAACGTCTGCTTCATGGCTGGTACTGACTACATTCTGGAAACAGAATCTGAGTCAGAAGAGGTACCTAACTCCCCTCCTCTTTCATATTCACATAATGAGGTCTCAGAACTCTATGAAGAGCTTCTGAGAGACTCAAATGAATTAGCTAACAGTTTCAGCAGCTTAAAGAAAAATTACAAGCATCTAGAAGCTGAAAATGCTAGACTAATTCAGGAAGTTGAGAACCTAAAACTTGAAAGAGATGATTTTAAAAATAGATATCTTGAATGTCACAATCTCTATCAAGCTTTAGAAACAATGTCTTCTGTAACTGTTGAAAAGGCTGAACTAGCCTTAATAGAATTACAAAAGACAAATGAGCTTCTCACCTCTGATTTAGTTAAGATGGTCGATGGTGGGAAAATGATGACTCTTTTACTTGGAGGTCAAAGACCTTACAAAGATAAAAGAGGACTCAGATATGAAGAAGTTTTCGAACCCAATGACCTTGATCCTTCCTTAGCTAAATCACATCGCATGTGCATCTCATGTTTCAAAGATGGACATGGATCTGAGACTTGCCCTATGCTCAGTAAAGGAAACACTTCTATGCCCAAGAAGGCTAAGAAGGTTAAAAATTATCAGAAGGCTAAGCCTTCTTAGAAGACAAATCCTACTCAGAAGGATAAGGCTTCTCAGAAAGCAAAGGCCTCTGAAAAGGGCAAAGAAAAGGTTTCTGAGTCTCAGAACCACAATCCATCTAAGAAAAGAAGACAAAAGGCGAAGAAAGCTAACAAGCAAGGACCCAACAAAGCATGGGTACCTAAACCATTGAAATTTGTGTCTGCAGGTGCATCAACAAGCACTGCTCCACCACCAAGATGAGCAGTGGTACTTGGACAGTGGCTGCTCGAGGCACATGACTGGAAGCAAGCACTAGTTCAGAAACCTTCAACCCAAGAAAGGAGGAACGGTGCGATTCGGTGATGGTGCCAAAGGAAAAGTCACTGCCATAGGAGATGTTGGTAAGGATTCTTCTCACCAAATCTCAGATGTACTTTTAGTTGATGGCTTGACACACAATCTATTAAGCATTAGTCAATTTTGTGACAAAGGCTTAAAGGTTGAGTTTCATGCCAAATATTGCCATGTGATTAATCTCACTAACGGCAAGATCGTTCTAGAAGGAAAACGAGTTGGTAACATCTATGTTATCCATCTAGATGATCTAAAGGATCAGAATGTGAAGTGTCTTGTCTCTGTCTAAGAAGACAAGTGGCTTTGGCATAAGAAACTTGGTCATGCTCATATGAAGCTTCTTTCTGAGCTCTCTCAGAAAGGACTTGTAAAGGACCTTCCCAACATTAAGTATCAGAAGGACGCAACTTGCGACTTCTGTGAAAAGGGAAAACAAACCAAAGCCTCATTTCCAAGCAAAAGTGGAATCTCTACTCATAAACCACTTGAACTTCTTCACATGGATCTCTTTGGACCAACTAGAACGGCTTCCCTTTCTGGAAAACGCTATGGTCTTGTCATAGTGGATGATTATTCTAGATTTACTTGGGTATTCTTTCTAGCTTCTAAGGAAGAAACTTTTGAAAAATTCAAAGCTTTTGCGAAAAGAGTTTCAAACGAAAAAGACTCTCACATTCACACCATACGATCCGATCATGGAGGTGAATTCGAGAATCATGCTTTTGAAAAGTTTTGTGAAAATCTGGGCATTGCTCATGAATTCTCTTCTCCCAGAACTCCCCAACAAAATGGAGTGGCTGAGAGAAAGAATAGAAGCCTCCAAGAGATGGCAAGAACAATACTCTTAGAAAGTGGGCTTTCAAAAGGTTTTTGGGCTGAGGCTGTAAACACCTCATGCTATATTCAGAATAGAATCTTTCTGAGACCAATTCTGAAGAAAACACCTTACGAGCTTTGGAAGAACAAAATACCCAACATATCATATTTTCATGTTTTTGGTTCTTCTTGCTTTATACTCAACACAAAGGACAAACTAGCTAAGTTTGATCCTAAATCCGATGATGGAGTATTCCTAGGGTATTCCTCTGTCTCTAAAGCCTATAGAGTCTATAACAAGAGGAGAAAATGTGTTGAAGAGACAATCCATATTAAGTTCAAAGAACTTAGTAAGGATTTGCCTCAAAAGGTTGCTGACTTAGAAGATGAGTTTGAGAAACTCAACATCTCTTCTGAGAAAGCCAAAAAGAAAATTCTTATAGATGATGAGAGTGATTTCCAACCTATGGAAAAATCTTCTCCATCTAAAGAAAAATCTAAAAGCATCATTGAAGCTCCAGAACCTGATGAATCTATTCCTCAAACATCAGTGGAATTCAGATTCTCAGAAAGTCAAGCTTCTGATGACTCAGAACGAGAACCTTCTAAACCACCTTCTCAGAACCCTATTCCCAAAGGATATAGAGGTTCAAGAGACTTGAAAAACGTCTCTCAGAATGAGGTCTTGGGTGATCCCGAGCGTGGTGTTAGAACCAGAAGGAACTACACGAATCTTGCTATGGTTTCTGAACTTGAACCAGAATCCATAGAAGAAGCGTTAGATGATCCTAGCTGGATAAATGCCATGCAGGAAGAACTAGACCAATTCGAGAGAAACCAAGTTTGGAAACTAACTCAGAAACCCAAAGGCAAAAGTGTCATTGGGACTAAATGGGTGTTTCGAAACAAGCTTGATGAAAATGGTCAAGTCGTGAGAAATAAGGCTAGATTGGTTGCTCAAGGGTACAACCAACAAGAAGGGATAGACTATGACGAAACCTTTGCTCCAGTCGCAAGATTGGAAGCAATTAGAATGTTGCTAGCCTTTGCTGCACACAAAGGCTTCAAACTCTATCAGATGAATGTAAAGTCCGCCTTCTTGAATGGATACCTTTCTAAGGAAGTTTATGTAAAACAACCTCCGGGTTTTGTGGATGATTCTTTCCCAGAACATGTATTTAAGCTTACAAAGGCTCTCTACGGTCTAAAACAAGTCCCTAGAACTTGGTATGATAGATTGAGCTCCTTCCTGCTTAAAAACGGATTCTCAAGAGGTAAAGTTGACACTACACTATTTACCCTCTCAGAAGACTCTGGGTTCTTGATTGTCCAAATTTATGTTGATGACATAATTTTGGTGCAACCTGTAACACCCCGACTTTTATTAAGTCCTAATTAAGTGTGATTAAGGGTAATTGACCTTGGTTAGGATTTAATTCGGTTTGGGTGGATAAGTTTCTTCTAGTCAAACCCTTATGTGTGACGTGATTTAAGTGTGTATATATGTGTTCATTCTATGCTATGTGAATTACGTGTGTAAATTATATGTCATGATAATTATGTGTATTTATGTGAGTGTTCATTGTGTGTGGGAGAGTATGTTGGATGCATATATGAGTTTTAATTGGTATTTAGATGATGCATATGGTTAGGAATGATGATATAAAATATTTATATGAGTTACATGATGTTATTAGATAATATTAGTGTTATATATTATTTTTTATTTTATTTTATTTTATTTTATTTTATGTGCCTATGTGTGTATTTTAATTTATATTTAAATATTAGAAAAATTATATGAGCATTATAGTATTATTTGGGGGGATTTGGAGTGTTTTAGTAATTTAAGTGACGGTGGGCCCCACAATGACTCTTGACCTAGTCACTCCCTATATAAACACTAGTAACCCTCTCCAATTGAGAAAAACACTCTCTTCCTTCTTCTTAGCCGCCATAGCCATCTTTCTCTCAAGAGCTCCCTAAGTCATTGATACTCCAAACCACGAAACACTCATCAAACCTTACCCAATCCAGAAAATAAACTCATATTCTTAATCCTCTCATCAAGCCGAACCTTTTTATCGATTCCGTTTCTCCGTTTAGAGTCTCCGGCATCACCGGACCGTTCGTGGGGCTAGAGAGAGAGGTTTCCAACGAGAGCAACGTCGGGAAAGAGTTTCTCTTTGCATATTTCGAAATTGTCTTCAAGAGGTAGGGGTTAGGCATTCTATTTTCATGCATATTGATGATGACTTTATGAGATTAATGTGATGGTCGTTTTTCCCATTATGGATTTTTGTGCCTTATTATTATTATTATTATTATATATTATGATACACATGATGTGTATATATTTACGCAGCCCGAGCGAGAATGCTTGGTCTCGCTTTCCTGGCAGCGTGAGGCATTATATATATATATATATATAAAAAGAAGAACAAAAAAAAAGATAGTTTACTAGTATATGTATATTACTATTACATATTATTATTTCATAAATTTATACCTATTAACATGTATATTAGTTAATAATAGGTAGATAATATGTAGAAATAATAATGATAATAATAATAATAATAAAAGAATAATACAGTAAGAACAACAACATGTATAATATATGATATGTAATGATAATAGTAATAGTAACAATAATAGTATAGAAGACAAGATTGGTGGTGAATAAAATATAAGAGTTTACAAGATACTTAAGGGTAGAGTATAAAGTACAAGTAAAACTAGAATAAAGTATAAGTATGAAATAATAATAAAATAAACGAGATCATATGACATGAAAGGTATAGAAGCATTGAGAATAATATTTATAAGTAGTTGTATATCATGTTTATTTGATAAGGAGTGATATTTATTTATTCTCCATGATGTTAGAGTAAGTAAGTGAATGTGCTATGTTTATTCCATGATGTTAAAGAGTATAAATTGACATGTTTTTACCCTTTTATGTACCCTAATGCATTCTACGACTTGTATAAATGTTATATATGATTTATGCATGATTTATATAAGATTATATGAGCTATAAAACATGTTTATATGTATATGTAATTATTGTATGAGATGTTTATGATGAATGATATATATTATGATGGAATGCTCTGAATGAATTAACTCTGTCATCCGGTAAAGGTTAAAAGATGTTCTGAAAGATACTCTGATGCTCTGAAATATCTCTGTTAACTCTGAAAGATTTGTGATAATTAAAAGACGTTCTGAAAGATCTCTGATACTCTGAAAGATTAAAATACCCTGTAGCCTTCAGCTTGTGATGAGTGTTGTAGGGAGGGGTGGCATCCTCGGCTGTAACTCCTTCACTTGAGGAAGGTGAACTGTACCCCCTCTTCCCCGTATGTTTTAGGATGAGCTCATGCCTAGGGGCCGGATTGTAGGAGTAAGGATGGGAGGGAGGCTTTGCCAAGTCTGATAGATTTAAAGTAAAAGTTAATGATAAGATGCTCTGAAAGGAAGTTCTGATAAATGTTCTGTTATGTTATATTTTCCCTGATTGTGATAGAAGCACATAGTACACTACACATGGACCTTTAATTATGATATGTTATATGAATTAATAAAATGGACAAGATGCACTTAGGTAAGACGTTTCGGGGGAAAGATTGATTTTCAACTTATATCCGAATTAAACTCATTCATGCTTCACTTATTTTATAATTAAACCCGGGGCGGCTTCCTCTACTGAGTCACTTCCCAGTGCTCACCCTATGTTTTTCCCACCTTTTAGAGGAGCAGACAGAGCAGGATGTCGGAGCACACGAGGAGCCCGTGCAGACTTAGTTTATGATATAGTTCCCTAGATATCAGAGACATGTTTTATTTCCTTATCAGATGTTATGACTTTTATGCTTCCGCTACGTTTATTTATTTATTATGTTTTCTGAGTCCGGACCTTTGTTAGCCAGCAGCTATTTACTTACTCATATTTATGGTGGAATCTCATAGGTCACAGTTTTTGGCTTATGGGGTGAGACCTAGTATTTATTTCATGTTTGTTACTTGATGAGAGTTATTTATATGATGTAGTATTTTCGTAGATGTTTGTATAGCTTATTAGTATCGTTGTATTTATGCTCCAGACCCTTATTTTCTATACCGCAAATGATTTTCGAAAATTTACTCCCGCCTATTTTCCGCGTATTATATTTTAAATATAAAGATAAAACATGATAACAGGAGGTAACCCTTATGAAATGGCCTAAAATGACTTAAGCATTAAGGGCTTTCTAGTAGGGTGTTACACAACCAATGAGAGGCTATGCAAAGAATTCTCCAAGCTAATGCAGGGAGAATTTGAGATGAGCATGATGGGAGAACTTAAGTTCTTCTTAGGATTGCAAATCAAGCAAGAGTCAAAAGGAACCTTTATACATCAAGAGAAGTACACAAAGGAACTTCTAAGGAAGTTTCTGATGGATAAAGCCAAGCCTATGAGCACTCCCATGCACTCTTCTCAAGTAATTGACTTGGATGAAGATGGTGAGAAAGTCTCAGAAAGCAACTATCGTGGCATGATTGGCTCTCTTCTCTATCTCACTGCCTCTAGACCAGATATTCAACTAAGTGTTGGCATCTGTGCTAGATTTCAGTCAAAACCCAAGAAATCACACTTAACTGCTGTTAAGAGAATTTTGCGATATTTGATCGGAACTACTAACCTTGGCTTATGGTACGAGAAAGGTTGTTCTTCTGATGTTGTAAGATACTGTGATGCTGATTACGCTGGAGACAGGATCGATCGCAAGAGCACAAGCGGATGCTGCTGTTTCTTCGGACAATGCTTGATTACATGGTCATGCAAGAAGCAGAACACCATTGCGCTATCAACAGCCGAAGCTGAGTATGTGTCAGCAGCAAACTGCTGCGCTCAGATGCTTTGGATAAGGAATCAATTGCAAGATTATCAACTGAGGTATGAGAAAATTCCCATTCTTTGTGATAATACAAGCGCAATTAACTTAGCAAAGAATCCTATTCAGCATTCACGATCCAAGCACATAGATATAAAACATCATTTTATTCGTGATCATGTGCAAAAAGGCGATGTGGAAATAAAATTTGTGAATACTGAGGATCAAATCTCAGATATATTCACTAAGCCTTTACCCGAGAATCGTTTTAATGCTTTGAAAGGACTTCTTAATCTTAGATGTTTCTAATGTTAAAGATTTTAAAAATTATCTTCCTAGAAACTCCCCTTAGTCCTAAGTTTAGAATCTGAGGCAAATAAAGTAGAGCTAATCTTCTGAGCACAATGTTTGAGAGCATTTTCTGAGGAATTTCAAGACTCAGAAGACCTACCTCTCAGAAAGGTAGTCTTCTGAATGACCTCTCAGAAAGAAGCACTCTCAGAAAGACCATCTATCTCAAAAGAGTGCCTTCCGAGAGAGCAGTTACCAAACGGTAACTTTTAAATTAAATTCTATAACGGCTAGTTCTTACCTGCCCTATAAAAATCGTACTACCTTGTTCCAGAATTGATATTTGCTCTTAAAACTCACCCAATCTCTCTTCTCACCTCACCCAACTAATCCCTCCCTTTCTCTCACTCAAAACCACAAACCTACCTTCAAGTGGATGCGAACATGAGTAAAGCAACCAACTCGTCTGATGAAAAACAGAGGAAAAGGAAAGAGATCCACTCATCCTCTGTACAAAGAGGCATGGGTTCTGAGACACCTCAGAAGGTCTCTTGGAAGAACCTTATGATAACCTTCATAACTGAAGATTCGGAGAAAGCATCAACAGATCAACTCGTAGGAAGGAAAAGGAAATTGGATGCAAGTACGCTTCAGCACAAATGGAAGCACGAAGATACTATGGATAACAAGTCAAAAACTCAGAAAGTTCTGGATACTCAACCATCTGAGATCAACAAAACCTACATTTCAGAGAGTGTAAGAGTGACAAATGCTGTTAGAACTAAGCCCTGCTCAGAAACAGATACTGACACCTCTCATGTCTCAGAATCATATGAGACTGAAGAAATTGTACAAGAAACTCAGTCTGATCAAGAAGTACACAAGGAATCCCTGGAGCGTTACTTCAATTTGATCAAGTCACCTCCACTCCAACTTGGTCCAACTCCCTCTGTATCAAATACGATAAGTGAATTTAGCTCTCACGAGGAGAGAATAGAAATAAATTCACCAGCGATGTGTGCTTTCAAAATACCTGCTGAAGAAAGAGTTATGGACAAAGCTGAAGAAGAAACTGAGAAAGGAGAAGAAGGGATTTCTGAAAAACAAAGATTGGAGTCGATGGATGCTATTCTTGAAGCTGAAGTCTTTCGGCCTCCTCCTTATCCCACTTCTTCGGATGGCATACCTCCCGAATGCCCACCTGGTGCGGATCAAGCAGAAGTTCAAATGGAAATGTGCAAATTGCTCCGCTTTATTGCTAGGAAGATAGCAGCTCTAAGTCCATGATGATGTTTATCTTAGCCACCCTTTTTTATATAACAAAGGGGGAGAAGAAAAATAGATAATATTTTGGCTTTATAAACAACTAGGCCTAGGATTTAGGGGGAGTACCTAGGAATTGGGAGAGTAATAGATTTAGGGGGAGCCAAAAATTTTGTTTGTAACCCCATTTGAATTTTAATGAAATATTATTCATGTTTTGGCATCTCTCGGTTATAAATAACTTGGTATTTCTAAAAATCATATGTCATTCATCAAGAAATACATGCTATAATTGATAATCTGAAAACAGTATTCATACATTGCATACTTATCTGTTGATTATCAAAGCCTTCTAAGAAAATAACAAGGCCTTCTCTCAGAAAGCTAAGTTAGTTTCTAAAGAAAGCAAAAGTGCATTCTGAGTAAGTGGTGAACTTAATCAGAAACACTTCAGAACTTAAGCAAAATTATTATCTTAAGACTTAAGTTGTTATCATCAAAAAGGGGGAGATTGTAAGCTCCAGAACCCTTCTGAGAGAAATTGAGTTATTTCTCTTAGAGAGATAGAAGGTTTTAATGATAACAAAGTAAGCCATAAGTATAAAGATTTTACTTAAGGTTTTGCTAACATGTGTGCTAAGTGTCTCAGAAAGCTTAAAGTTTTGCAAATTCCATGAGTAAAGATCAAGACAAGCCATGAGTAACCTTATGAACTACAAGAAGAAATCATGGCGTGAAAGACATCAGAAAGGATAGTCAGATAACGCAAAGGTGAAAATGCAGTTCTGAGAGAAGAACACTGTCGCCTCAGAAAGGTCTCAGAAGACCTTGCGACTAGTGGTTCTCAGAAGGATCCTCCCTCAGAAGGTTCGCCTCAGAAGTCCGTACAACTCTCAGAAAGTGGACTCAGAAGCAACCAAGTGTCAAGACTCAATGGATAAAGCATCAACTCTCAGAAAGCTCGAAACAGCAAGCAAAAGGAAGTGGGAACACGCGCACTGTACAAGTCAGAAAGTTCCTCATTTCGCGCTGACTGTTGCAGGGAGCCGTTCTGAGCTAGAGACAGCCACATCAGCAAAGTTAAAGCTTCTAATTTTGCAGCTCTTTGATGCCTATATATATGAGTTCGATTCCAGAGCATGGTGACGAAAATTCTAGCGCAAAAACTCTTGATTAATCGTGCCAAAACTCTGTTGAATTGAAAATCTTAATTTGCGAAAACTTAGAACTTTCTCAGAAAGACAATTTTTCGAAACTGTTTTTCTAACTTCGCAAGAAAATCTTCTAGCTTTGTATTGGTGTAAATTCTTACATTGTATCTTAATCTTAGTAGTGTTTTCGAAGCAAAAACTCTTTCCGAAAAACGCTAAGTCCTTCGTGTGTGAAGGCAGTTTTAAGTCCTCGATTGTTTGAGGCAAACTAAAGTCCTTAAGTGTTTAAGGCAATTAAAGTCCTCTATTGTGAGGCAAGGAAAAGTCCTTAATTAAATTTAAGGCAAGGAAAGTCCTTTAGTGTTGGAGGCAAGAAAATCCACCTCGGTTTGTGAAGTGGTGAAAGTCCTTTACGTGGTAAAGGCAGTGTTGTCTGAGAAGGCACTATAAGAAGAATATCTAAAGAACTCTCAACTGAAGGTTGAGGACTGGAGTAGGTTAGTTAAAACCGAACCAGTATAAAAATCTCATTGTGTTAAGCTTTTCTTCCTTTAACTCTTACTTTCTAAGAAAACTAATAAACACATCTTTTAACTTAATCATAACTGAGAAATATTTTAAGTTAAAATCAGAAAGAGTTTAAGTGAAACTAATCTTAAAACACTTTCACAATTTACTCAGAAAGGTACTTTCTCAGAAAGGTAAAAGCTCTCAGAAGCTTAGCTTTCTCAGAAGCTTAGCTTTCTCAGAAAGCTCATTCCGCTGCAAACACTCAATTTACCCTTCTGAGTAAAACAGCCTTCTAAGAAAATCTTTTTAGAAGAAATTTTAAACTAGCACGATTCAACCCCCCCCCCCCTTCTCGTGCACAAATACACCTTCATATGGCGCCCGGGCGCGGCCTCCTGATGCAGAATCAGTATTTTACTGCTATACTTTCCTAAAATGCATGAACTATCCTAATTAATTTAAATGCATGCAAAAATTTAAAGATGCCAATAAAAATAAAAATAAAAATAAAATACGGAAAATAAAATACGGAATTGAAATATTGAAATTGAAATACGAAAATTAAAATACGGAATTTAAAAATACTGAAAAATAAGAAAAACCGGTGGGTTTTCTCCCACGAAGCACTTTGCTTTAACGTCCCTAAGTTGGACGGTCGACCGTTGCAAGGCTACTTTGGTCCAGAATGGTCAGCACCAGCTGCTCCGGTCATGATGTGGATGGCACTCACATTCCCCTTGGGATTGTGAACTGTTTGAGATGGGATCTGTGAGGTGCCAGCTTGTTCACAGGCTTGTGTGGTCGGATTTCCCCTCATTTGATTGACCTCATTCTGCAAGTTCAGCATCATCCTTTGTTGCTCCATGAGTAGCTTCATCACATCACCGATTGTTGGCTCGTTAGGATTCGGAGGTGCAGGCAGAGCCAATTGTTGCGGTGGTGGAGGCAAGGCCATTGGAGCCTGATATGGAGCCTTGGGTTGCCTTTGATGAGGAGGTTGGTACCGAACCTGCTGAGGTTGCTGCACTTGTTGTGGCTGTGGATTGTTATTCCACCTCAAGTTCGGGTGGTTCCTCCAGCTTGGGTTGTAGGTGTTCCCTGTAGGTTGATTCTGTGGCTGAAATTGAGGCTTTCCCGGGAAGGTATTTGCAGCTGCCACCACTGTTGCCTCTTCTTGGAGATGTGGGCATTGGTCAGTTGGATGGGTCTCCAAAGAGCATATCCCACACACCATCGCTTGGCTGGAGGTTCCCGGTTTGGCTTGATTGATGGCCAATTGTTTCATGAAGGTAGCAATTTTATCCAGCTTTTGGTGTAGGCCACCACTCTCCTGTTGAGCTACCTCATTCACCCCTTTGGTCACAGCGGTTGCCCTTGTGCCAAACTGCTGTGAGTTCACAGCCATGTTCTCGAATAGGAGCCTAGCTTCCGCCGGAGTCTTGTCCATCAGGGCCCCACCACTGGCGGCGTCAATCATACAGCGATCCATACCCGTCAGACCCTCATAATAATATTGGATCAACAATTGTTCGGAGATCTGATGGGTTGGACAGCTTGCCACCAGTTTCTTGAATCTCTCCCAGTATTCATGGAGAGACTCACCTTGCAGTTGGCGGATGCCACTAATGTCCTTCCTTATGGCAGCTGCCCTTGAGGCTGGGAAGAATTTCTCCAAAAAGATCTTCTTCATGCCAATCCAGGTGTTGACAGCTCCATTTGGCAAGTTCAGGAACCATTGCTTCGCCTGACCGTCCAGAGAGAACGGAAAAGCCCGAAGCTTCACATGTTCCTCGTTGACTCCTCTTGGCTTGAGAGTTTCACACACCACATGGAATTCTTTGAGGTGCTGGTGTGGATCCTCTCCAGCCAAACCGTGGAATTTAGGGAGCAAATGGAGAATAGCCCCCTTGAGCTCGAACTCAGTGTCCAACCTTGGGTAGGTAATCCCCAAAGGTTGTTGGCTGAGGTCAGGAGCTGCAAGTTCCATCAGGGTGGGCTGATAGTCTGCCATAATCGAACTTGGACCTGAAACACTAACAGACAAATCAGAAAGTTCAGGACCAGAGAAAAGTAGCGTTTCAAACGGTGGATCTTCCGGTTGCCCTTGAGACTCAGTAAACCCTCTCCTAGCTTGCCTTATTTTTCTCAAAGTGTGTTCGATTTCAAAATCAAAAACGGCAAGCTGGGGATCCGGTTGGGATCGAGTCATGCGCGCCTGCAACTTTGCAGTCGCTGTCGCGCGCTGGGGCGTTGTATACGCGCTGGAGCGCGAGTATCAGCAGCAGACTCAACTGTTCTTGGAACAACGAGTCTGGGAAGAGTAAAATTAAAAATAATAAACGAAAATAAAGTGCAAAATAAAAGAAAATCTTTTTGTTGTTTTTATTTTTGAAAGAAACAAAGAAAAATAAAAGAAAACGGTTATGTACACTATTCACAAATCAAACAACTAGTGATTACTTTCATCGCCATTCCCCGGCAACGGCGCCAAAAATTTGATGGCTGTTGTCGTGTCAACCATAAATTTAATTATTTTTAAAACCAAGTTCCCCTAATATAGTTTAGTGGAAACCAGGGTCGTCTCTCACAAGGAATGGCTAAGAGAGTAATGCACAAGACTAGTTGTATGACGGTTTGTCACGATTGGGGGGTTTTTGTGTGCAAGAGAATTAAGTTGGAATAAAATGAAAATAATAAAAACAACGGTCTATGGGGTGGAACATTCATTAGGGTGTTATCATTGGCTACAAAAGAATGCATGAGTTGATTAATTACGCCGGAGTTAGATCTAACTCCTTTGTTGTGATTCTAATGATTAATTGCCTAGAATGGGATTAATTAGTGAGATCTCACCTTTAGTTCCACTTTCAACAATTATTAAAGTCAATCACATTAATCTAATTAAAGAGACTAATCAGCCAATTAATTATTCATTACCAAATCCTAATATGCTATGCATCAATTAATCAATTAACACATAAACATATGCCAATGAATTAGCCTAACTCAATCGAGTAAGCCAAGACAAAGGATTAAACACACAATTTAAGATCTCAAATTATATGCCAAGGGTTGACAATGAAAACTTATGCAAGATTAAGAACAAAGCCTCAATTTACCCCAATGATGTTCACACCCTCATAAACCACCAAGAAACTTAGTTACTCATAGCAAGAATTAAAAAGGCAAGAATTAAATTAGAATAACGAAAGCAATTAACAATAAAGAGCAAAGTAAGGAATTAAAAGCAATTTGGAAAGATGGAAAAACGAATAACTGAATTAATGATAAAAGAGTGACTTACAAAACCCAAAGAGGACTTGACAAATAACGTTTGAAATGTAAATGAAGGAGCTAGAGCTAAACTAGGAAAGACGGAAATCCTAATGGGAAGCAAAAATAACTCTAACATAGGAAAAGAAAAGATGTAAAAGTGGAGGTGTTGAGAGGTGTGAAGAGGTAGTGTTTCTGATGCATTAGCTTCCTTTAAATAAGATGAGCAGCCTCCAAACCTAATCAATTTGGGCCCCCAACTCGTGCATATAGGGTTTTTGCTATGACAGAGTTGCGGCGCGGCGCTGAGGCGCGTATAGCTCGCTAGAGCGCCAGTGCTGTGCACGTGACGAGTTCAAGTGAGCCACGCGCGCTGGAGCGCGCTATGGGCGCTGGAGCGCTCGATGCTGGTTCTGAAATCCATTGCTCCGCTTCTTGCTCAGTTCCTGATGTTTACAGCTCCAATAATACCTGTGACTTGCACCAAAAATACAAATTATCCAAGATCAAGTGCAAAGGTCATCCTTGAATTGCAAAAACATCGTAAAACTTATTATTTTAGCCTTTATTTCTATTAAGTCCAATTAAATTCCAAATTGTATTAAGTATAATAAAAGGCTAAAATAGAGCAAAGAATTGCATACAATCATCCAAATTAAGGGTATAAAATAGTGGCAAAAACCACGTTATCAGAACACATACTTATATTGTAACTCAACACATAATATAATGCAAAGTGAATACATATATAAATATACTGCAACTGAACACATAGTACAATGCAAAATGAACACATATTTATATTGTAACTGAACACATAATACAATGCAAATGAACACATGCATACACCTTGACTAATTAAAAACATAATACAATGCAAAGAGATAAGATTAATGAGTTTGAGATGCTTTTTTAAGTAAATGTGTTCATTTTTTTTCTACTTAAATGTGTTCATTATAATGAATAAATATGACATTTCTGATAATCAAATGTGTTCATTTGCTATTGAAATATGTGTTCATTTTATGTGTTGGAATGTGTTCGTTTACGCGCGTATTGTACACGCGTGCGTCTGTGAGAGTGAGTATACCAAACGCGCGTTTTTCAATCTTGTTGTTGTAAGTATTATGTGTTGTACACATATCAAGACTCATTTAATAAGTGATGACTAGGCATTGACATAGACGATACAACCAATTAGAAAGTGCCACATAATTGTATGTATGAGTATTATCTAATTATTAGAAGTGCCCAAAAAAAAACACCTTCTTATTATTATTATTATTATTATTATTATTATTATTATTATTATTATTATTATTATTATTCCTTTGACGTGGACAACCATTGACCAGTAAAACAGCTCCGCGGACTGAGTGAGATTCTGACTTTCCCGATTACTGCACAGCACAGCCGTCGCGTCGCGCATCCCGAATCGTATTCATAGGTCGCAGTCCCTTCACCCTCACGCCAAGACAGAAACCATTCACCATTTCACATTTTCCCATTGTTCGTTTCGTTCTGCGCAATAAAAACTCTCTTTCATGCTCGCCCCCGACTCCAGCTCTGTGCTCGGACCCAAACCTGTCGTACCCGCTCGCATCCCCACTCTTTCACGGTCCAGCGCCGCCGACTCTCGCTTCTTCGATCCGGCACCTCGATCGAGAACCACCTTCCCCGCGGGACCCAAGCTGTCCCTCAATTCCACTAAAATGGAAGCCCTCCGCCGAATGGGTCTCGGCTGCTTCAGCTTCAAGAACCCCCGCCTCAAGGTCGAGGCCGACAGTGGTGGCGAGGATGTCTTCGACGCCGCCTCAGCCGCCGTCTCTAAGTCGGATCCTCATCACCTTGTTATTATGGTTAATGGTATAATTGGGAGGTAGCTTTTTTCCTTCGCTCTTATATCATGTTCACTTTTATTATTGAATATCTTCCTTTTGCTTTGTTCAAGAGTTGGTTTATTCAGTTTACTGTGTTATGGTACACTTGGTATTTCAGTGCTGCAGATTGGAGATATGCTGCAGAGCAGTTTGTGAAGAAGCTTTCAGATAAAGTTGTTGTACACCGTAAGCGTTCCTATCCTTTATTGTGTTCAGCTGTTGCTTTTTTCCTTTGCATCTGAACATTGTTGACAGTTTAGTGGGACGTGGAAATCATGCATTATGTTGCTGAATTGTTAAATTGCTTTATAGGTTAATGATCTATATGTCAGTGGAGTTGTGGTGGAATGCTAAATGGATAGTTTTGGGTGACTTTTGAGGTTCTTATTTTGTTTATTTCTCGCATGAATTCTTAGACATCTTAAACAAATGAACAAGAGTGGAGTAGTCATAAAAATTTTATCAAGTCCATTGCACATTTTTCTTATTATTTCCCTGACAGTGCCAAGTCCACTTACTATCCCTGGTTCTTATCATCTCTTACGTTGTTTGTAAAGAACATCATTAATTGTGTTTTACTTTATATCTTGTGGACAGGCAGTGAATGCAATTCGTCAAGATTGACATTTGATGGTGTTGATACAATGGGCGAGAGGCTTGCCGAAGAGGTAGTGTGGTAATAAGAATATGATCAGTTTTCCTGTTGAAGTGTTAATCTCTCATGCTTACCGATTATGAATCATTAATCTTACTCTTCAGATCTAACTCATTTTTTATGAAGGTTCTATCTGTTACTAGACGATGGCCAGATGTCCAAAAGATATCCTTTGTGGCACATTCTCTTGGAGGCTTGGTGGCAAGATATGCTATTGGGAGACTGTATGATTATTCTTCAAACTCGGAACCTGTAGGGACTAGCAGAATTGCTGGTTTAGAGCCAATGAACTTCATAACATTTGCAACACCACATCTTGGATCAAGAGGAAATAAACAGGTAGACTTAATTAAATTAGTTGTCATTTGTGTCCCTTTGCATAACATCTTTTGACATTTCAATTTTGTCCAAAGAAAAGTGCAAATGGAAGGCATTGTTCTTTGAGTCAAGCTCAGTGCAGTCAGTGTACCATACCATACTAAAGTCTTATCCCACTATTTTGGGTCGGCTACATGAATCAAACAGCGTCATTGTGCCATATTTTTGCTTTGATCCATGCCAAAGGATTCGACAAAGTTTTATGTTAGTCGTCAAAGGCTTAACACAACTCTATTTTTTTATCCAGATTTGGGACCGGCTATGTAAAGACATAGACAGAGTTTAGTGCAGTCAGTGTACCAATTAAGTTTATTTCCTGGAATCTAATTGATCCATGTGGTTTCAGTGCTATTAACTTGGGATTAGTGTTAGTTTCCTTTTATCCTTTGGTGTTCAGAACTTCATGTGGTTAGTTTATGGCTGCCACTTTCATGAAAGACATTTTTCTTTTGAAATGTTTTTGTTATAATTGGGGATATATATATATATATATATATATATATATATATATTTCTGTGATATATCATATATGCATAAGCATAAAATATTGAGTTGTGTCTTTTTTATTTTTTGTGGACAGTAGCTTTGGTGAAATCAGTACTTTTCTTTGATAGGTTTTGTTAGTCTGTACAAATTGTTTCTATGTTAGACATACAAATGCAAATATTGTAATTGCAATATTATAGCTTGTTTCTATTTTTGGTTTGTTTCTTGTAGCTTCCGATACTTTGTGGCCTTCCTTTCCTCGAGAGAAGAGCCTCCCAAACTGCACATTTAGTTGCAGGGAGATCTGGGAAGCATCTCTTCCTCATGGACAATGATGATGGAAAGCCACCTCTGCTTCTACGAATGGTGGATGACGCTGATGATTTAAAATTTATGTTAGTATCAATGTTTCAGTTAAAACTAGTCAGATATTGATTTTTATTTCGGTATATTTTCCAATTTAATTGTTTATGATGGTATTTAGGTCAGCTTTACGTGCATTCAAGCGTCGGGTAGCATATGCAAATGCAAATTATGACCGTATCCTACTTTTAAGTTTAGGCACAGAATAATAATTCATCAGTTGTGTTTATTAAATTTTCAACATCATGGAAGCTAAAGGTCAATGCATAGAGGGTTCTAACACAACCACATATTTGAGTTAGTATTTGCATCTTACATTTGTAGAAAGTTATGCTACAAACATCGTCTTGGCTCTAAATTAGTCATTTTCTTGAAACTGTGAATAGGCACAATGGTTTAGATCAAACTTTAGGATACAGAAATACTTTTTATCTTCTAATATTTCTTGACTTAGCTTGAAGATATGGTTGGTTGGCGTACCTCATCAATTCGTCGTCAGCATGAACTTCCCAAGGTATAGATTTTCTGAGAATTGTGTACCTTACTGCTTTACTTGTTTTTCAGAGACTAAAACCTGTTTGTTCTTTTTTGATAGTCGAATCTTCTTGTAATTGATGAGAAATACCCACACATTGTTTATGTTGAAGGAGAGACTGCTGGTGACATTCATAATAAAGCATCTTATATAGGAGGCCACGCAATTGACTTAGAAGGTTCTTCCCTTGTTTTTTTTCAGAAATGCTTTACGAGTAATATAACACTATATACTTAGGAATACAAGCAAATTTATCTGAGATTTCATGTTTTGATGATGCTTGAGTAGTAGTAGTACTGTCCAGTTCAAGTATTAATAAGATATTATAAGGAAAATAAGTAAAGAAAAACAGAAACCTCTTTTCCTTCAAATGCAATTCCTGTTCATGTTTATAACCTTTTGCAAGTCATATCATAAGTTTTAAAAAATAATAATATCATTTAGGCTTAATTACTCCGGAGGTCCCTATAATTTCATCGATTTTTCAAATGGGTCCCTATACTTAAAATTTTTGTAATTGAGTCCCTACATTTTAAAATAAATTTTAATTACGTCCCTAACACTAATTTTGTCACTTAGCCACATTTTAGAAGTGTGGTTAAAGATAAAAGAAAACAATATTACAACATTTTAATTATATGGTATTTATAATAAAAAGAAAAAATAATAGTATTATTAAATTTTATTTATCTTTTATTTTTTTATTTTTTGTAATTTTATTTTTCTTCATATTATATTTTATTTATTTTTTATTTAATTAATTTATTTTTATATTTATTTTATTTTGTATAAATTTATTTTTATTTATTATAAAATTAAAAATGAAATTTATTTGAAATTAAATATAACATAAAATTAAAGTAAAAAGAAAATAAATCTAAAATAAAAAATGTCTTAAAGTAAAAAATTATAAATAAAACAAATTTAATAAGAATTTAAGAAAGATAATTTAAAATATTTATGTTATATTTAATTTTATTTAAATTATTTTTATATTCTTTATTTATTTTAATTTAATTGTCATAATATATAAATATAAATTTATTTAAAATAAAAAATAAATTAATTAAATAATAAATAAATAAATATAATATAATATGAAATTAAAAAAATTATAAAAAATACAAAAATAAAAGATAAATAAAATATAAATAAAATTTAATAATACTATTATTTTTTCTTTTGATTATAAATACCATATAATTAAAATGTTGTAATATTCTTTTACTTTTATCTTTAACCACACTTCTAAAATGTGGCTAAGTGACAAAATTAGTGTTAGGGACCTAATTAAAATTTATTTTAAAATGTAGGGACTCAATTACAAAAATTTTAAGTATAGGGACCCATTTGAAAAATCGATCAAACTATAGGGACCTCCGGAGTAATTAAACCTATCATTTAATGCACTTTGTGCTTGTACCGTTCTTTTCAAAAGAGAAATATGGAAAGGTGGTAAGACAGTCTATGATAGGTGGTAGGTATGTACCAACATGGGATTGGTCAAGATGGTAAGTACCTTAATCCCTTATTTAGAAGAATTTACGTACCATGGAGGATTATACATAGCTTGCGGAGTGGCTACAATTGCCTGAGTATGCAAACCAGATCTGAAAAGCATTAGTAGTAAGGCAGGCTTGAGGTTGATGTTCCATAGATGAAACATTCTGATGCTGACTTTTATTTGAGCGATTCTGTGGAATTTGGAAGTGGGGATTGAATCTGTGATAACACTCCCACACGGAATGTCCATAGTGCCCAACAATTGGCATTGTGGCTTGTTGCTATCGTTGGATTTGTCTCCTCCTCGACCAGATCTGCCACATCCTCTGAAATAAGATAAACCTCTGCCTTTAAAATTTTGATTTGATTGTTGAGTCTTGGAGTTTGAGGATTGTGTATGAGCGAGACTCACTTGCAATTGAGGTGAAGCAAATAAAAGTGATTTGATATTATCTATTGTGTGTGGATCTAGGCAAGATGATAGATGTGACAACTGGAGTGTAATAGGAAAACAAACCGTCTAAGATCGCCTCAATGTGCTCTTTATTGGAGATTGGTGCTCCAACAGCAGCAAGCTAATCTGCTGCCTACTTGATTTCGAGCAAATAAGAGTTCATACTTCCAAATTTCTTCATCACTTTTAACTGCAATTTCAGTTGATGAACTTGAGCACAAGTTTGAGAAGTGAAAAATTTATCTAGTTTTCCCAAACTTAATAAGCAAACACATATCCTACCATTCTTGCTTTGATTCAAGGACAGAGAGTCGCAAGGAGCCATGACATCAGATGATTATCTTGCTGTTCCCAATTTGCAAACTCTGGAGTGCAATTTCCTTCTTCAGCATTCTTTGTGGTGTTTTACATTGGTTGAAACTTCTCCCTAACATGATTTTGTTATAATCCAATTTGAGAGAAACCAGATTCGAAAAGGTAGAGAACACCAGAGAGGAAGCTGTGCAGGAAAGCAGAGATGACTCCGGAAAGTGTGATGGAGGCTCCATGGACCAAACAATCATGCTCTGATTATTGTGTGGGAAACTAGAGTATATAGGTAGAAGAAAGAGAGAACAGAGAGATAAAATAATTCATGGAACTTGTGTTTGATTATGAATGAATCATTTAAATGTGTTGGTTATAGTAACAGTAATACAGTATTTATAATGGAGGAGTTGCTTGCAGTACAAGAAACCACAGAGATAACTAATCTTAACAGCTTTTGCCAGCTGTACACATCAGTAGCTAATCCTTCTTTGCTCCTCTCCCTAATAGTTTCTTTTGATTTTTAGACTAACTATAAATTCAGATTTTTCTAATTTCTAATTTCTACCTCAATGTGTAGAGGAGATGATAAGGGGTCTCACTCAGGTACCTTGGGAACGTGTGGATGTTAGCTTTCAGAAAAGCAAGCAGCGCTATATTGCTCACAGTACAATCCAGGTAAACTTGTGATCTTAAAGTTTCCCTGCAAACTTCCTTGATGTTATCATGTTATCCCTTTTCTTGTTGTAGTGCTGTATTATGTACTGCTTTCTTCATTCTGTGTTTGGTACTCCAATATGTAGATGCAACAGTATTCATTGTACAATAGAAAACAGTCAAAACACAGTACAAGATATTAGATGAAACGCTATTCATTATACCTTGGTGCTAAATGTTCGCAAGTATCTTAGTACAGGAGGGGTTGGGTAGGGTCTATAGACATTAGCCATTCTAACTCAGAGAGTGGTAAGGTTTGTTTCAAAGTCATGTCCCCGGAGTTGGTACACATATCTGAAGTTATATTTGACATGTCAGTCAAATCCGCTTTCTTGTCTATTACTTTGGATGATCTTTCTTCGTAATTGTTAAACCAGTGTTTGGCTTTGCATATTGGGTTTTCTGTAATACATTATTTTTATTGTACTCATGCTTTGAATCTTACCTTGCATATTTGTGTAGAGACAGAAGTTAAATTATTTGCTTAGATTATCTGTGTGAAACTAGGCCGAAGTTCTTATAGAATAATGTTATTGCATGTTTTATCTTTTCTGGTTATTTTAGTTATTTTGTCTTGCTCTCAGGTGAAAACCTACTGGTTGAATTCGGATGGTGCTGATGTGGTTTACCACATGATAGATAACTTCCTTCTTTAAGCCTTTGTTAAGTTGTATCATTCATGTCATCAAATCAATGTTATCAGCAGTGGTAGATATCTTCTGATCCTTCCCTCTGAAAGTTTTGCATCGGAAAGGATGACGATGATTTGTTAGTACAAAAAAAACGATTATTTGTACATTGTATTGTAGAATGGAAGCATTCTGAGTGCATCTTTGGTCCAAATATAGGGAAACTCATACCCGAAGAAGTAACTTTTTCTTATTTCTTTTTCCCCCACAAATTAGCACCGTGATTCATTGTAAAGAATATTTGCAACTTGTTGTGTCTAAGAATAGTTTCGGCTATCTTAACAGCGGAATGAACAACAACGTAATGATCCCTTCGACTAAAGGCGACTACGCTGAGGACGGGAATCTTGCCCTCAACTGTAAGTTCCCCAAATGTCTTAGGAAAAGAAGCAAGACTTTAGGTAGGAGAAAATGATTAAAGCAAAAAATGGGCGAAATTAGAATGAAATTGAATTGACTTGAATTAAACTCTCAACAAACTTGCAAATACACCAAGGATAAAATGAAGTCTAACTACATCTACTCCTAGAAATGAAATAACGGTAAGATAAAGACTGAAAATGAATAATAAGCTTGCTCTTAGCGATTTTCGGGTCCCTAATCCTAGCTAACCGTCCCCTTTATATAGCCCTTATCATTTGACATCCTCTTGCACTTATTCCAACTCCATATCTCGCAACTTAGCTTTGTGTCAGTTCACCCCTTCTTTTCGCCTTCTTTTGCTCACTTGAACGCTCAAACCCATCATTTTAACCACTTTCCACAATTTTCGCAACTGCCAACCAACACGTTCCTCAGTCGTTCTCTTCTCTAGCCGTAGTCGTAATCATTCAGCTGTTATTATCCGTTTTGTTCGGCTAACCAACGCTTCGACTATTCTTACTCGGCTACATATCCTTCGACTAACGTCTTTTCGCCTATTAGCCATTTTCTTGGGGTAACATAATGCCCCCTTTATATTAATCAGCCGTATCTATTCGGCTGGTTTAATATAACCGCCATATCGCTTTTTCCGTTTCGTTTCTGCTGCGAAAAATGACCGTTAGTCACATCACCCATCTCTTCTCATAAATGGTGTGTCAGCCTTGTCACATCACCCCACTTTACCATTTCTCTTCATCGTTCTTACCTTTCTTGGCTTTCTTTCTTCCCGCCTTTCTCTGTTCTCAATTCCTTTCTTTCCTCAATCTTCTCCGATCAATCTCGCTTTCCAACCATGGTCATCTTCCGCCCTGTCGATCTCGACCAAAAAGTGTTTACCTTAGGCCCCTGCTCCGATGAGTCACCCCACAACTCAGAGGACATTTTCACTTTTCTTTTCCCTCACCGTATAGACCTCCCCATCCACTCAACATCTTCCACCATCGCTCTCTGTCCGGCCACCCTGCGCTCCTGGCCGCGATATGCTAACGACTACCATGAATGGTTCAATCGTCACCAGTTCCACTATGGTGACCAATGGTCTACTTGGAAGATTCATGACATGCTCAAACTCAGCCTCGTCAACAACCCTTGCTCTCCCTCTCTCATTTACGCTCTTGCTCAATTCTGGAATCCCAGAGTGAATGGGTTCATCTTCCCATTTGGCTTGTTTACCCCCACTATTATGGACATTGCTGCCATTTTGGGACTACCTTGCCAAGGCGCAGAAATCCCCCCACTCTACAGCTCATCGGCCGTTTCTCTGGGAATCACCTTCCAGAAAGCTCAGGCCTCCTATTCCTCATTTATGACGGCCAACATTTAACCTCAGCACCGTCAGCCGCGATTAACCGAGCACAAGGCATTTCTGCTGTATTGGGTCTGTAAGTACTTTGTCTGTACCAATTCTTCAGCTGTAATTTTGGACTATTCTTTTCTTGTGGACATGTCTGATCAATGTGTAGATTTAGCTTCCTATTTTCTTTCATGCCTGTACAAATCTTTAAATGACATCGTTGATTGCTTGAACTCCAACACCTCTTTTAATAATGTCCAAGGTCCTTTGTGGTTCTTGAACCTTTGGACCTCTCTGTACCTCCCAGAACTCCTTCCGCCCAATCTCACTCAACACCCTGTTTTCTCCATCTATGGCCGGAAGTTTCAGATTTTACCTAATTTCTCCTCCCTTCCATTTGATTATGTCAATGCCATTTTTGGCATCAGCCGTCCTGATCCATTTTCCTTTTTTCCCTATCGTCGCCGTGAAAGCGGCCCCGACTGGGTGCGGATCGACCCCTCCTCGGCTGATGCCTCTGAAATTGCCCTTCTCGAATCTTTTCTCCCATCTGTCTTGGTTGCCAGGGATCTCCCTTCTGGGATCAGACCCACTTCTCGAAACAACAAATTATCTGTTGAACCCTACCATCCACATTGGTTTGCCCGACAGTTCGGCCTCCTTCAAAGCGTTCCCATCTTGGTAGAATCTTTAGTGATTCTTGGGAAAAGGTCGGTGCTGTCGGCAGACGATTTGAACCAGCTTGCTGCTTCCTTTGAAGATATTCAATCTTCATTTCGGCTGTCACTATTCACTCCATCACCCTCTTCTGATGCGGACTACGACACCTGGTTGTCTAACCTCCAGCATATAGTGTTTTCTTCAGAGCCGGACTTCTACATGTCCAAGTTCTTGGTGGAAGATGACCCACCAACCAGGAAACGGAAGGCCACCGAACAGAGTCAGCCGAAAAAGAAAAAGGCCAAGGGTATGGTTACTTTTTTGCATCTCCTTACTTCTTTCCCCTTTTGTCATTACTGCATTTCAATCTTTGTTCCCATTTTTCACAGGTCCGGCCAAACCAGCTGAGCAAGTGCCTAGCCGTTCTGTGGCCAAACAAGGGCAAGTGAAGTCTGACTTGGTCCAGGAAGAGGAAGAAGAAGACATTGATGAAGCCATGAATCCCTCAACTACCTTGCAGCCTCGCCGCCGTTTCAGCCAAAGAGTCTGATCCTTAGTTAAGGTAAACTTTTCCCTCTTTTCTTTATTTTCACTATGCTCTATCTCCTTCTTGTGCTGAATTACTTTCTTTAGCAGCCCTCTCAAGCACAACCAGGCTCCACCAGCACAGTTATCCTTGAAGAAGAAGTCACACCTTCCCCTTCTCCGGAACCATCTCCTACCAAGTCCAAATCAATGGTCTTCACGGCAGCCCCTAGCCTAGAACCTTCTCAAACAGAGGCCCTGGATATATCTCCACTAGGAATGGTAGCCGTCGAGGATGAGAAGATGGATGAGTATTTTTCTGCTCCGTTCACTCAAGAAACCCCTGGGTACCCACCTTCCACGCGGCTAATGTCAAGAGTGGAAGCAATCCTGTCAGCTGCTGACCTCCCGGACCTCTCTGCTCTCGATGAACTTCAAAACAGCTTAGATGCACTGGTTATTTCTGAAGAGATTACAGACGAGTACAAGGAATGGTGTGTTCAACTCTCCCTCGACTTGGTCCCCCTGCGCTATCAAGCTGCCACCAGCACAGAGTTGATCTCCTCTAGTCGGCAGCGCTTAGATCGCTTGAAGACCTTGGAGGACACTAAAGCTGAGCTGATTCAAGCCTACCTTGCTCGTCGTAATGCTAAAGACCAGGCCATTCAGTCCAGGGACAAAGCTGTAGCGCGTCAAAAGGAGCTTCATTTAAAGATAGCCGAAATGCAACGAGAGCTGGAACAACTAGGTCCTCAAATTTCTAAGCATGAGCAGGAGAAGGAAGCCCAATTGAAGGCGCAAAGGGAATTGTACACGCGAGCCATTGAGTTGGATCCCGAGATCAACCAACTGCAACGGGAGAAAGTTCGGCTGAATACTGAGCATGAAACAGGTCAAAAAGTACTTGCCGAAGCCAAATCTAAATGGATAGGGCTCAACAAGACTCTCCCTACTACTCAGCCAGAACCCTCTTCCGAACGGCCTCCTTCTCCAACAGACCCAAAAGGTACTCCCTCATTCCTTCTTTCCTTCCCTATCTTGATTCCAATATTACAATTCCTAACATCATGTCCTCTCAGCTTTGGATTTCTCGGACGACGCCATGGACAGCTACATCAATCAGGAGGCAGGAGCTCAAACGCTGGCCACCCCTGCTGACTCAACTGCTCCTTCCTCCTCCATAGCTTCGGCAAACCAAAGTCCTTCCGCTGAGGTCTCCAATGTTGACCCACCTAAAGAAACATGATTTTCCTTTGAACAATGGTATAACATAATTTTCTTCTGAACAATGATACATTTTACTTTGCTATTAACGGCTGGCATGTAGCCGAATGCACTTTTTACCTTAACTTTGATTACTCTGACTTGTTGGTACTTTCCCGTTCTTTGCCCATGATTCCCAAATGTTGGGTTTGAACTTTTTTAGGTATTGGGCATTGACACATTTTGACAACTCTTTACCATGCAAATCTTTTATATAATACTCTCCTTTCCCTACCACTCGGCTCACAATAAAAGGTCCTTCCCACTTTGGGGACCATTTTCCTTGCCTATTATCCTTGAATCCAATAGGCAAAATGGCTTTCCAAGTATAATCCCCTAAAGAAAATTGTTTCAATCTTACCCTTTTATTGTACGCTCTAGCCACTTTCTCTTTATTTGCTTGAATGTTTTCTAAAGCTTGAAGCCGGTCACTGTCCAGCCGATCCAATTCCATAAACATAGCTTGATTATAATCATCGGCTGTCAGCTTATTCAGCTTGACTACCCTTAATGATTTTACATTAATTTCTAAAGGCAAAACTGCATCCTGACCGTAAGTCAGTCGAAACGGAGTATTACCCGTAGCGGTAGCCTTAGAATTTCTATATGCCCACAATGCTTCAGATAAATTTTCATTCCATTTTCTTGGCTGATCTTCAATCATTCTTTTGATAACATCAATCAATACTCTATTCATAGCCTCCGCTTGTCCATTCGCCTGAGCATAATATGGTGATGAGTAAATCATTCTGATCCCATATTGCTCAGCAAACGCCTTTACCTCCGAGCCTGTGAACATCGTTCCTTGGTCAGCCGTGATGGTTTCAGGTATTCCGAACCGATGTATAATTTGATTCTGAATAAAACGTATCACATCGGTTTGTGTCGCCTTAGGCATCGGCTGCGCTTCTGCACATTTGGCAAAATAATCAGTAGCCACGATAATAAAAGAATGATTCTTAGATGAAGGAGGATAGATTTTCCCTATCAAATCCATAGCCCATCCGCGAAACGGCCAAGGTTTTACAATAGGATGCAATTCCTCGGCCGGTAACCTCTGAATTGGCCCATGTTTTTGACAATCTTCACACCCCTTAGCATACTCAAAACAATCGGCTGTGATAGTTGGCCAATAATACCCGTATCGATGAATTAGCCATCTCATTTTCAACCCCGATTTATGAGCCCCACAAACTCCTTCATGTACTTCGCCCATCACCTTAAGGGCTTCCCCATTATTCACACATCTTAGAAGCAACCCTTCCTGGCTCCTCTTGAACAACTCATTGTCCACAATGACAAAATTGAGTGCTCTCTGTTTAAGCTTATGACTAATATTGCTATTTGGGTTCAGCAGATATTCCACTAGCTCTCTTTGCCAATCTAGTTTCCCTTGCTTATCTACATTTGCAATTAGCACTCCCCCACTAATAACCTTATACCCGGAGGCATGTTGGGCTAACATATTAGCTATATCGTTATCCTCTCTTGGAATATACTCAATTGTCACTTCTGACATCTAGCACATTAACTCCAGAGCTTCTTGCCGTAATTCGGCTAACTCCGGACTATGGCACTTGTATTCTCCTAACAACTGCTTAATGACCAATTGTGAATCCTCTTTTAGTCACAGCTAATACTCCCATAGATATTACCATTCTAAGCCCTGTAATTAATGCTTGGTACTCCGCCTGGTTATTAGAACAATTAATATCTAGTCGGCAGGTAAAAGCTTCCTCTGCTCCATTAGGACTTGTCACAGTTATGCCTGCACCAGCTCCTTCCTTGTGTTTAGACCCATCAAAAGTCATCACCCAAGGAGTTAGCCCGATGTAGGCCTGATATTCTTCAGCCGGATCACTTACGTCCACGTTTGGATGATCGGCTAAGAAATCAGCGATTACTTGCCCTTTGACGGCTCGTAATGGGACATACTTCAGATCGAATGCATTCAACTTGATTGCCCACTTCATCAAACGACCTTGCAGCACGGGTCTATTCAATAAGTACCTCACAATGTCAACCTTACACATGACCCATACTTCTCTTGGAAGTAAGTAGCATTCCAACTTTGTACAGGCGTGGAATAAGGCCAAACACATCTTCTTAAGAGGTGAATATCTCGTTTCGGCTTCATTTAGAATTCGGCTCAAATAATATATTGCTTTTTCGCCTCCATCTTCACCATCTTGGGCCAACAAGCTGCCGATACTGTCTTCGGTTGCCGATATATAAAGCTTTAGGGGCTTTTCCATTGTTGGTGGGACAAGAACTGGAGGATTTGCTAAACATTGTTTAATCCGGTTGAAGGCATTTTGTTGTTCTTCTCCCCATATAAACTCATCTGTCCTTTTACATTTCAACAAAGGGGAAAACACCTTCATTTTTCCAGCCGAATTCGAAATAAACCTACGGAGGAAATTGATTTTCCCAATTAAGCTCTGTAGTTCTTTTTTATTCCTTGGAGGACCAGCCTCCAAAACAGCTTTGGCATTATTACTATCAACTTCTATTCCCTACTGATGTACCAGGAAACCTATAATGTTGCCAGCCGATACCCCGAATGCACACTTAGGCGGATTCATCTTAAGCAAATATTGTTTCATTCTTTTAAACGCTTGTTCTAAATCAGCTAAATGTGCTTCAAAATCGGCCGATTTGACCACTACGTCATCAATGTATACTTCCATACAAGTGCCTATTAAGTCGTGGAAAATAGCGTTCATCGCCCTTTGATAGGTTGCACCAGCATTTTTTAAGCCGAAAGGCATAACTACCCATTTGAAAATGTCGATAGCCCCAGGGCAACGGAAAGCTGTTTTATGCACGTCTTCTTTGGCTAAGAAAAATTGATTATATCCAGAATGACCATCCATGAAAGTTAGGAATTTATTATTAGCTGCGGCATCGACTAACATGTCAGCCACCGACATTACATACTCATCTTTAGGCGTTGCCAAATTCAAATTCCTAAAATCTATACAAATACGTAGCTGACCATTCTTCTTAATCACTGGTACTATATTCGACAACCAATCAACATATTTGGCAGTTCTAATGAATCCTGCCTTTAACAACCGTTCTATCTCCGTCTTGATCTTAGAGAAAATTTCAGGATTAACTCTTCTTGGTGGTTGCTTATAGGGCTTGAATCCTTCTTTGATTGGCAGTCGATGCTCCACTAAATCCCTTGACAGACCCGGCATCTCATGATAATCCCGCGCAAAACATTACTTGTACTGGTTCAGTAGCCGTTTCAGTGCTCGGCTCGCCTATTCGTCCAGCAATCCACTAATCTTGGTAACTCTCGACTTTTCTTGCGTTCCGAGATTTACCTCTACCAATGGGTCTTGGGCCTGAAACCCTAACCACTTCTGTTGGATAGACACCGGCTCTCCCTGTTCCTCGAAACCTGCAATACCAACACATAGCTTATCATCTCTTGTTTCTTCTACCTCGGCCATCATCTCCCATTCAGCCGTTTCCTGAACAACAGTCTCGGCTAAAGAAGATTGCAGCCGTTGATATACAATTTTTTCATCAATCATAATTATTACTATTAAAAACAGTATCTGCCAGCCGTGGTTCGGCATGCAAGATTACCTCAAAACCATTGTTGGTGAAATTCACAGCTTTAATTTCCTCTTCCTTCCTTGGATTAAGGTGGCAATCGGCATGAATCCCGGATCATAATAGACTGCGTCTGCCATTCTCATGTCAGCTGAGAAAGGCCGCTGGTCAGCCTCTACCACCTCAGTCTTATCGCCATTCCACATGATCAGCTTTTGATGTCAAGTAGATGGTACACATTCATTGGCATGAATCCAATCTCGTCCTAACAGCAAAGAGTAATTAGTACGAGCTTCTACCACAAAGAAAATGGTGTTAGTGGTCTTTGACCCCACTGTTAGGGCCGTTATGTATGAGCTCAGAGCTGTAGTGTTTCCCCCTGTGAAGTTGGCAAAAGTCATATTCGTTTCCTTCAAATCTTCCTTAGTCTTTCCCAAATTTTTAAACATTACCCAGAGCATGATATTCATGATTGCTCTGCCATCTACTAATACTCTGGTCATTGGACGACCCTCCATGTGCACCTTAATATACAACGGCTTCAAATGATATTGGATATTTCCCCGTTCGAATTGCATGATCGTCTCCGCACTCCGGGGTAGCACTTCTACCGTGGCTTCGGCAAACGACGCCCACTCTGTTTCTTCAACATACACATCTCCCTCCAAACCAGCCTGCTGTCCTCCACTTCTTTTAAACTCAACTGGCAACAATCCAACCATTGCCATCATGTTATCAGGACTGTCTACCAACTCTAACAAATCATCATCTTCCAGCAGACTGCTAAGCAACCCAGAGTCGGCAAACTCATCGTTGAAATTTAGATTCACTAAGTTTACCATTTCCACTTCGGCTCGTGAAATTATAGGTGAAGGCTCTGCAATTGTAGCCAAAGCTTCCGTTTCGGCCGTTATCTGAACAACCGTCTCTTGAGCCACTTCCTCTGGTTCAACCGCTATTTGTGCAGCTGTAACGATTTCTTCTTCTGCCTTCAACTCCTGCAGATTCATTTCTTGTATCGCATCGAAATGGTCGACCAGCTGTTCGGCTAAACCTTGCCCCTTTCTAGGGCTCGTCACTTCTTCTCTCTCTACCACCTTTGTCGTTTGCAACATATCGACCATCCCTTTTAATTTCTGGTAAGCCCTTTTCCGTTGGAGTCTTCTCTTTTGAGATCTGGAAAGGACAAGCACCTCCTCTGGAATAGTCTTTTTCCTTGTATTCACCTGCCAACTTTCCTTAGGTTGCCCCCTAGGCTTAATCATACATCCCATTCGACTGGGGTCTTGACTAGTACTCCGGAGGCTCTGCCAATTTTCATGGCAACTTACCTCTACCACTTGCTTCCCCTTCTCTGGGAGAGCATTATCTTCTACAACCGGTACATTTCGAATTGCATACCCCCTCCTGAAAGGCTTTCCTCCTTGGGGCCGATATAAACGGTCGAAAACGCTCAGCCGTGGTTCGGCCGGAGTCTCTTGTGAACTTTCCTTCTTCAATACTTCTTCGGTAGGTTTCCTTACCCAAGTGTTCTGAGTCAGCCGTGGTTTCGGCTGCTGATTCCCATATCCTGACCCATAAGCATTCTGCGTCAAACGTGGTTTCGGCTGCTGATTCCCGTAACCCGGTCCATACCACAAATGCTCTCCAAGGTCTGGCCCCCACCTAGGCGGTTTCCATTCCAAATACCCTCGAGAATACACCCTCCTTAGGTGTGGGTTTTCACGCTTCCTGGTTATTACGTCTTTGGAGTCAACCTTATTAGCTTCTGCCTTTGGCTTCTAGACTCTTCCACGAAGGTTTTTGTTCATCATTCTTTCCTCCGAAACTGACACCATGTTAATGCTAGCTGAAGGGAAAGGATTGGACTCTACGTTGACAACCAATTGAACACGGTCAGCAAGCTTGAACTTGCCCTCCTTCAGTCCTTTCTGAATGGCATTTCGGAAGACCAAACAATTTGTTGTAGGATGAGTCCAGGAATTGTGCCACTTACAATATTTGACCCCATTTATCTTCTCGGCTGGTGGAATTTCATGACCCTCAGGTAACTTCAGCTGTTTGTCTTTCAAAAGGAAGTCAAAAATTTGCTCTGCTTTTGTGATATCAAACAAATACGGCTCCCTACTTCCTGGTTTGACTCTCTCCTTCCCTTTTGCAGCTGTGAGGGCAGGACAAGAGTATACCTCGTTCTTCTTCAACAGCTCAGCTACCATCACTTCTCCAGCTAGAGATTCTTCTTCGTAAACCAACTCTTCATCATCTGATTCCCCTTCAACCACATTAATATTCTGAGGAGGCTTATTAATCGCGAAGCGACCCACTCTTTTCAGCTCTTTCTCTTGGATTAGCCGTTCGTACCTCACGGCTTTCTCGGCTAATTGTCCAAAATCAGAATAGTCCCCAACTAACAACCTCTCTCTCAGTTGAGGGTTCATGTTATTTACGGCAATGGCTGTACATTCTCCGTCTGATATCTGAGCACTACAGATTCCCCGAATCTTTCTGAACCTTTCAAGAAAATCTCCAGCCAGCTCTTGCCCTTTCAACTTAATAGCAATCAGATCCAACAATGAAGCTTCAGGCCTCGTTTTATAGAAATGATCATGAAAAGCCCTTTCCATATCAGCCCAGCTATTTATAGAATTTGGCGGCAGCGACGAGTACCAAGAAAACGCTATCCCAGTCAGAGACGACGGGAACAACTGAAGCCTCAGGTACTCATTATGTCCGGCCTCAGCACATTGTACTGTAAAGCGGCTAATATGTTCCATTGTAGATTTTCCATCTTCACCTGAAAAAGTAGTGAAATCGGGAGCCCCAAAACCCCTGGGGAATGGGATTCTGTCAACCCACTCTGGGTACGGCTTCCGATACATTGGCCTCTCCAATGGTCTCAATTGCAAGCCAAACTGCTGCCGAAGTACATCAGCAATCATATTGGGATCGCACAGTTGAGGCTGAACTGGGTTCCTCGGCTGCAACCCTTCCTCTGGTTGATAGACAGGCGCCTGAGGATTACCCAAAAAGCCTTGCATGCCTCCATGCGGCTCTGTCCACATATTCGGCTGCGGCTGCCAGTTCTGTGCGCACGGCGTAGGAGGCCTAAAGCCAACAGGGCCAAAAGGGCGAGGCGTGCCCCCTGGCTGTTGGTATGCTTCCCCGCCGTATGGCATACCGATATTGCCGATAGCTCCTTCTAGCCTCCTATGCATGTAAACGGTACCATGATTCAAAGGGGCGGCTGGACTAGCTGAGATCCCGCCTGCTCCTCCAAACGCTCCTCCATATGGTGGCATACTAAAAGTGTTACACCCTTGCAATGGTGTAACCACTGGTTGAGCCATGAATTCCACATTACTCCTTGGTATCGCAACATTATCAACCCCACTAGTGATTCCTGCAACCACTCCTCCTATTCCCTCGGTCACGAAAGGAGGTGTTTGCGGCATCATCGGAGGTGTACTAGAAACAGCAGTTTGAGGATGGTAACCCTCCGTTTGTACAACATTACGAACCATGGGTCGCACGATCTCACCCATTTGTTGTGACACTTGGTACATGAGGTCATGCATTCCTTCTTCGATTTGTTGCCTGATAAAGGCCACAGAAATCGTCAAAGCGTTTCTTGATGACGAACCAGCACCCGCCGCTGTAGTCTGAATTATAGGTCCTTCACTACCTATTCCAGCAGTCACGGCGATAGTGGTCGCATCTGTTTTGCCCTTAGGCTTGGGTGTACCA
The DNA here is from genome assembly GCA_013621005.1 of Aeschynomene evenia. Lineage (NCBI taxonomy): Eukaryota > Viridiplantae > Streptophyta > Magnoliopsida > Fabales > Fabaceae > Aeschynomene > Aeschynomene evenia. Next base: position 21,231,317 of record CM024266.1, read on the forward strand.
GCGTTCGTCGATGAGCTCATTTCGGAAAATCGCCCAGACCTTAACTGCATCCGCCAGAGATAGTCGAGGCCTATTTTGTTTGTAATACTCCTGTTAGTCCCACCGGGCGTGCCAATTATGTTGTCGCTAAGAATAGTTTCGGCTATCTTAACAGCCGAATGAACAACAACGTAATGATCCCTTCGACTAAAGGCGACTACGCTGAGGACGGGAATCTTGCCCTCAACTGTAAGTTCCCCAAATGTCTTAGGAAAAGAAGCAAGACTTTAGGTAGGAGAAAATGATTAAAGCAAAAAATGGGCGAAATTAGAATGAAATTGAATTGACTTGAATTAAACTCTCAACAAACTTGAAAATACACCAAGGATAAAATGAAGTCTAACTACATCTACTCCTAGAAATGAAATAACGGTAAGATAAAGACTGAAAATGAATAATAAGCTTGCTCTTAGCTAACCGTCCCCTTTATATAGCCCTTATCATTTGACATCCTCGTGCCCTTATTCCGGCTCCATATCTCGCCACTTAGCTTCGTGCCAGTTCACCCCTTCTTTTCGCCTTCTTTTGCTTACTTGAACGCTCAAACCCATCATTTTAGCCACTTTCCACAATTTTCGCAACTGCCAACCAACACGTTCCTCAGCCGTTCTCTTCTCTAGCCGCAGCCGTAATCATTCAGCTGTTATTATCCGTTTTGTTCGGCTAACCAACGCTTCGACTATTCTTACTCGGCTACATATCCTTCGACTAATGTCTTTTCGCCTATTAGCCATTTTCTTGGGGTAACACAACTCATACTCTAAAAAGAAAAAAAGAAAAAAAAAAGAATATTTGCATGTCATAGTACCAGCAAAATAAGGTTTTAATTAAGAAATTATATTTAAAAATGGTAAAATTAATCATGATTAAGAAATGAAAATGTGTAATTGAGCTTTTAATACATAATTCTTAATTTGTTTTTTTAAAGAAATTAAGTACTAATATAAACTTAAGGTCATTTTAGGAATTGAGCAAGTATGTACAATAAATAGGGGTTGACAGTAGTCAATATATATATATATATATATATATATAGAGAGAGAGGATGAAGTATTCAAAGAACATGAAAAACTTTTTTGCTGACAAAATTAACTATTAAAGATGTTTTTGATAAATTGTCCATAAAAGATTATATAAGTTTAACAAAATATATAATTGTGGAAAAGTTCGTTAATGAAAAGCTGACATAGTTGTTAACCAGAAAAGCCCAGTGTACATCAGGAATACATATTCTGTATGTACTTCATACACAAGGCCCAAAATTAAAGCACTTTTCCATATAATAATGCTCATTGTACTTCAAGAATACTTACTTCCATGTACTCCTCCTCTTTTTTTTTCTCCTTCTTCTCTTCCTTTATTTTTGTATTGCTATGAAGTGTCCCTTCCTTTTTTTTTTATTCTTTGTGCTACGACTTCTTTCCCTCTTTCTTGTACTTTTTTTCTTACATTACTACTTATTTTTTCTTGTTATTTTTTAAAAATTATTTTATTTTCATAACTAATTTTATAATTTTTTCATCAAAATCATTCTTTTATAGAAATCTTCAATTATTTTTTTATAACTAAATGTATAACTTTTTTCATCAAAATATGAATGATTACTTCAATTGATATATCAAATAATTTCTTTGATCACCATCTCGTTAATGCTTCTTCAATAAATTTTAACTGTTATAATGATGAGATTGTTGAAGCACCAAATAACAAATTACTCATAATATAACACAAATTGGTTACACAATTTACATAAATTACACACAATTTTACAATTCAATTTTTGTTTTATCATAATGTAATGCAATTTCATTCACAATTTTGCTCATATATTAACACATCGTTGCTCACAATATAATGCATGCGTGCTCACTATTTATTACAAGTTTGCACATAAATTTCACACAAGCTGCTCACAGTAAGTTTACTCACACTTTTTGAATAACTTGCTCAAATTATGATTTACGTTGCTCACACATTTTAAAAACGTTACAACACAGTATTGTGAAAATGTTTTCACTCATTTTACATAACTTACTCACAACTTTCATTCACAATCATAAAAATAACACATATTGCTTACAATATAAAATAAATTGCTCGCAATATTGAGAAACCTAATCACACTTTAACATTTTTTTTACTCACTACATAAATTGCTCACAATATAATGCATGTTTGCTCACACACTTCACAAAAATTGCTTACAGTTTATTACAAGTTTGCTCGTACATTTCACACAAGTTGTTCACTATAACATAAATGTTTGTTCACATTTTTACATAATTTTGTTACAAGTATGATGCATGTATGCTCACATATTATACAAATGTTGCTCACATTATAATGAAAAGAGATAAGAGAATTATGAGCTAGAGAGAGAAAGTCGTGGTTGAGGGTGGAGATGGTTGTGGTGGTGGTGAAAGCGGTAGAGGTTATGTTTTTAAAAATATTTTCCAAATTCATCCAAATTTTGAAAACAAGATTTCCTTGTTTTGTGTTTTCTTTGGAGATTGAGAATGAAAATAGAAAACATTCTCTTTAAAAAAGACGATGACATACTTGTAATTATTTCAAACTTTGCTTTAAAAAATTTTTTTTAAAAATTCTTTCTCTCAAAAATTACCCTAATTAAAATTAAATAAAAAAGAATGGGTTTTTAAAAATTTAAATTTAAATTTGATTTAAAGTTAAATTAAAAATAACTTATATTTTATAAATATAAAATCCAATCTAACTTTAAAAATTAGAAAAAGAAAATAAACATATCAAACATATATTCTATGTTTTCTCAATTTGAACACAGAATTTATTTTCACAAACCAAACATTTTCTAAAAGTTGAAAAATTGAAAATGAAAATCAATTTCAAAAAATGAAAACAGAAAATAAAAATAGATAATATTTTCACAAATCAATCGGCACCTAAGTTTGTATGACTTTTCAGGTAGTATGAGAATGAAAACACAATCATGACTGACGTGATAGTACATGATTGGATGACCCAGTAAAAAAGTTCTACAATGAAAATTAAATTAATTTGAAAATAAAGTTTATAAAATTTTCTATTAACGGATAATGTATAATTTTTTTTACAAAATTAGTGAAGAATAATTTTTCATAAATAAATATACTAATATTTATGATTATATATTTAAATATTTAAATATTAATTTAAATTTCAAAATTATATGTCGTATCACTAAACTTATAAAATAAGTATATATTTATTATGATAATATATTTAATATCTAATAATTTCTTGTAAATACATGAATGCCAGTGGAATGCAAGTTAAATATGATCAAATATAACAAGAGATTTTGTAAGAAAGAGAAGTTGAAAGCACCAAGTAAGAGTATAGAAATTGAATAAAAGAAAAAAAGTGAATAAAGTGAGACCCAATATGTACTTAGAGTTGAGTTTTAAAAAAATTTAAACATATTTTAATGGACAAGATATGCAAATGGAAGGGGATTTGGGGAAATCATCCACGTATGATGAAAATGTGCTTTTGGGTCCTGTGTACGGAGTACATACGGAGTATGTATTTCAAAAGTACACCGAGTTTTTTTGTTTATTAATTGTTAGGGACTAATAAAAGAAATTTAATAAGAATGAATCCTATAAATTATGATATGAATATTGACTTATATTCATTCTAATTATGTATTAATTCCAAGCTACATATAACTACTCCGGTAAATATTAAGTCTCTGTTTGGATGTATTACTATAAAAAAGTAAATATGTCGGGTAATTTTCCAATTGAAGAACTAACAATATTTTATTACTTTGTTGTAGAAAATAATTACATACATATAATAAAATGAAATTATTTGCATGTAATTATGTTGGGTTTTTTTTTTATTATATGTACCAACAGTTTTTATTAAATGTAACAACATTTTATATGCATGTAATTATTTTCTTCAGCAAAGTAATAAAATATTATTACTTTTTCGATTGAAAAATTACCCAACATATTTTCTTTTTGATAGTAATACATTATAATAAACAACCAATTGGGGGAAAATAATACTGAGGCCAATGTTGTAATTGGGCAAGGCATATCAGATTCATGCAAGCGGGGGGAATTTGGCCCCCACCCACACCCCCATGGGGAAAAAAATCCCCACCTGCGGAGCCCCAAGCAGGGCAATCCCCACAGAGTCCCCATTCGGCGGGGAAAATTGCCACCCCTAAGTATTAGTTGAGCTCAGAAGGAGCAACCGGGTGAAGCATACTAATAGGCGCTTGAGTGACTATGTGACATAGACATCAACAGGTATATCCTGAATTCTCCTCTCTGACCCTTTTAGGGAAAATTCTCTTCTTCTCCGCTGGTCCCAATTGGGAATTAATTCTTCTTCCCTTATGATTGTCGGTATCAAAACTCATTTAGTGGAGATTCTGCTGGATTATATTCATACACTTCCCATTTACTCTTTCTATTCTTGATCCTTATTGCATATATACCCTTCTTACTTGTAATTACAGGGAACTATTTCATTGATACTGTGATTACATACTTGTGTCATTTCTATTCAATACTACTCATACCCTTCATTTATTTTATTAGTCCCTAACAATTAATAAATAATCCATTTTGGTCCCTCGAAATAACGGAAGTCATTTAGGGACTGACGGTTGTCTGAAAATTAAAATTGTCAGGAATTCACTTGTCAATTTCTCAATGTCAGGGACTACCTTGTTCACCGAGAAAATTGTCAGGGACCAACTTGGGGGTTTACTCTACATTAATCCAATATTTTTAAAAGTTAAATTAATAGTTTTAAAATGTTAAATTATTACATATAATGGTTAATAATGACTAATTTTGTAATGTACATATAACATTACTCATTATATGATTTTTAAGTTCTATATACCAGAAAGATTGAGAAACATATTCCTTATCTCATTTGAGTTTTAGCACCCAATTTCAAAGGTTGCATGTAAACTAGTCCTTAACAATAGTTTATCTTGAACACTCTTTTTTTTTTTTGATACTCAACGGGTGAAACACACCCAAAGAAGGAGCAAAAGAAACAAGAAAAATTAAAATACTAACAACTAAGCCCTCCTATGGAGAGCAACTCCCATATTATCCCAAGACAGAAGATCAATAACACTAGCAGGAGGCTCATCAAACACCACCAGCTCAGCATCCAAGGAGTGACCCATATTTGCAAGCTTATCTGCCACATGATTTGTTTCTCTAACAATATGACCAAATCCAATTGCCAATCCCGATCAAACATATCAATAATGGCCAAGACAAAAGAAAAAGCCACATGAGTTGAAGAAGGAGGATTATCTTGAACACTCTACCACTTATCATTTTGTTGCATATAATTCCATTTAAAGTTTTATCATCTTTAATCTACTGATTTTTTAATTTCCCACATATTCTTCCATAAAAGTTCGCAATATATATTTAAAAAGAATGTTAAAAAAGTAAATTTGAAATGATTAGAAAATAATAAAAATAAAACTAATATTTTTAATTTCCATTAGAATTAATCATTTTTAAAGTTTATCATTTATAAAATAAGAAAAATAAAACAAATAACATTCTCCAAAATTAGTTAGGAATTAATTTACATTTACTGACAATATATAATTATTTTACACAGTCATCCAATCATTCATTGTCATAATTGTGTTTTCTTCTTTCTCTATACCTGAAAAGTTATACAAACGGAATATTTTGATTGAATGACAGTGTAAAATACTTTTATATCATCAAGACATCAAAATTAAACTCAATTAGTTATTCTTAATCCAACTGGATTTTGTTCGATAACCAAACACACAAATCGCCTCCGGAAGTATGATACAGGTGATTTTGAACAATATAAGTGGGAAAAACACAGAAGAATCACGATCACAGTCACAAAATCTGAGAAAGCTAAACGGCAATTCCCTTAATTATTACTAGCAGTACATGTATTACAAGGAAACAAGCAATTAGCCCGGCTTCACACGAAGTTGCTAAGCAGCGACCTCTCTGGAAATCGGCATTGTTTCCCTTAAGGAAAAGTAAGATCTACAACTAACGACACTGTTTCCCTTTTTTTATTACGCGCAAGTTATCTACCGCCGACAGAAGTGACTAATCCTTTCGTGACGGGAGCATACTGTTTTCTTATTATTACACCCATTATGCTGATTTGTTCCTAACCAAACGAACCAACAAACCAACAGAACATAATGATGCTTTCTATTTTCTACATTGCAGTTTGGAAGATCATCTCAGCTAGCTCCTGAAAGATACATTGAACAAACTACATTAGGACCCATCTGAAACATTGAACAGGAAGTCGTTCACTAGTAATTGTGATGTGATGTAAATTTTGAGAAGGTCTTAGAAGAAGTTTACAAGAATAGAATAGATTAAATATCAACAACCTGATTAGATTAACAAAGATGACAGTGAAATGGGGCAAACCAAATAATTTCAGGGTATATATATATATATATATAATTTCAGGGATATTTCTTGCACGATTTAAATGGTTTATCAAAGACGATTTTGACAAAGTTCATTCTCTTGGACTAGGAATGGTTAACTTGATGTTACTACATACTTGCATACAGTTGAAGGATATAAACAAATGTAACTATATTAAGACATTTGTTTATTATACATAGAAAGGAGAGTTACACTAAGCACCCTCCTTTCAAGTTTTGCAGTGCACTTTGTAATCCAAGGATATATACATATATATCATAAGGTGTCTGGTGTACTGAAAAGTCTGAGGTGCACTTTAATAACTTCTATGTTAATTAATATTCAAAAGTATAATTAAATGTATTTTAATAGTGATCAAAATATTTTTTTGATGAGTAGTAATCAAAATTTTATCTGCACGGTTCTGAAATTAAATAAAACTTTTAAAGTATCCAATAAATAATTATTGAAATAAATAATGTATCAGACAAATAAAATCTAATCGCTCATGAAATTAAAAAGTGCAACCAAATGCATTTTAAAATTGACTAATATTTATCAGTATAAACCTTAAATTAAATAGAACTATTTAAAAAAAATTGCAGATAAATCTGGTCACTGTTAAATATACAATTAGTCACATTTTTTAATCTGACTAAAACTGAAAACCTATTGCAGTTCAGCACATATCTTTTGGTTTACAATATACCACATGATCTATGCTTTTATATTACAAGGTGCACCACAAAAATTGAATTTCGATGAATTACAATGCATTAAAGACACCGGCAAGGCAAATAATCATGTGGAATACTCTTAAGCAAAAAATAGTAGTGTTCAAAAACTTGGACCGGACCAGCCGGTCCGACCGGTTGAACAAGGAACCGGACCCCTGTCCAGTCCGGGTGGGGAGGGAAAAACCGGTAAAAAACTAGAAAACCCGGTAAAAACCGGTGAACCGACAAAAAAACCAGTTGAACCAATCAACCAATTTAAAAATAAAAATTTAATTTTTTTAAATTTAATAACTACTTTATAATAAAATATAATATATAATATAATTTAATTATAAAAATTAAGGACTATTAAACCTCTAAATCTATTAAGTGTTCTATATTTTAACTTTCAATTGATATTTTTAATATACTATAATTTTTTTATAGCATATAATTCATCATATGCATATATATATTGTTAGATAAAAATATATTTTATATATATATATTGTTATATACGGTTGAACCTTTGAACCTCTGTACCACTCCCCCATCCGGTTCAATGTCCGGTTCGGTTTTTAAAACACTGAAAAATTGATAGAGATAGAAGTAGTATGAGGTATATTGAATCAGTGACAACCCAGCAATACAAGAGTTAGAGCACTAGGCAGCTCAATTTCCCTAGCCAAAATGATCTTTACACCAAGATAATTCTCACTCCCTTCCACCCCTCACTATAAGCATATTCTAACCGAATTGCTCACCTCACTCTCCTACAATTCTGTTAGGATCCTGTGGGCCCACTATGCTGCCCACCTCACATTCTCTCCTATATTCCCAATTCTACCCCTGAACTTCCTACGTCTATACACCTTGAGACCACTAGAGGGAATGCGATCTCTAACATTTCCCCCCTCTTGAACTACCACCTTGTCCTCATGGTGAAACTCCGGAAAAGTTAACTTGATGTCTGCTGCAAGTTCCCAGGAATTTTCGAACTCTGGAACCCCCTTCCACTTGATCAATACCTCCATTTCCTCTTGCTTATTCATCCTGACAGCAAGGACTTCTGCAGGCAGCAACTTCAACTCCCAGTCAGCGGATAGTCCCGATGGCAGCGGCTGACAGATTGCTCCTGGTGTGAGGCATTTTTTTAGCAGTGACACGTGGCACACCAGATGCACCATGGATTCCGGAGGCAGCAGCAACCTGTAAGCAACCTTCCCGATCTTCTCAAGCACCTCGTATGGTCCATAATACCTCGGGATGAGCTTCTGATTCACCCGAGACGCCAAGTCTTCATCCTGTACGGCTGTATTTTGACATAGACCTTGTCCCCAACCTCAAACTCAACATCCCTCCGTTTCTTATTAGCTTGCTTTTGCATTCTTTCCTGTGCCCGATTCAAATACCATTTCAACTCATCAATAATGGCATTTCTATCTTCTAGCAGCCTGCCCACTTCTTCCACAGCAGAGGCCACGGGTTCTCCCCTCAACAGAATGGGTGGATCCCGGCCATACAGCACCTTAAAAGGCGTAGTATTACTAGAGGCACTGTACTTGGTATTAAACCAAAACTCCGCCCAACTGAGATACCTAGGCCATGACTTGGTTTTAGTACCAACAAAACATCTCAGATATGTCTCCAAACATCTATTCACTACCTCTGTTTGCCCATCCGTTTGAGGATGGTAGGCTGAAGTGTATTTCAGCTTGGTACCCGCTTGTTTGAAGATTTCCGTCCAAAAATGACTCATAAACACTCGGTCCCTATCGGTAACAATGGTGGCGGGAAACCCATGCAAACGCACCACTTCTTTCACAAACACAGCAGCCACCTCCTTAGCAGTGTAGGGATGACACAAACTCAAGAAATGAGCATATTTTGACAATCTGTCCACCACAACCAGCACTGTGTCAACTCCTTGTGCCTTAGGGAGCCCTCCCACGAAATCCATGGTTGTCTTCCCAAACTTGGGACGGAATCGGTAATGGCTGCAGCAGCCCTGCTGGAGAAAGAGTTTGGTATTTGCTCCTACAACACACCTCACATGCTTGGACATACTTGTGAATCATCTTCCTCATCCCTTCCCACCAAACCAGCCCAGCCAACCGTTTATAGGTACGAAAGAAGCCCGAATGCCCCCCCACAACAGAATCGTGAAACTCATGTAGAAGAATTGGAATTCTAGGGGAATTCTTTGGAACTACGATCCTTCCTTCAAAATACAAGCGCCCTTTTCTGACCTCATACCCCTGATGCTTCTCCCCATCTCCTTGGATTAAATCTTGCAAAATGCCTTTCAGCTTTTCATCGGTTTGCACCTCCTCCTCTAGGCCTCCCCAATCTTGAAACGTGACAGCAGATATTGCTGCAAGTTGCTGCCTGGAAAGTGCATCAGCAGCCCCATTTTCTTTTCCTGCTTTGTATTTAATTTCAAAATCAAATCCCAATAATTTGGCTACAAGTCTCTGTTGTCCCTCCCCCATCAGTTTCTGGTCCACCAGAAACTTCAAGCTTTTCTGATCTGAATGCACAATGAACCGCCGCCCCAGTAAATAATGCTTCCATTTTTGAACCGCCATAACAATGGCCATAAGCTCTCTCTCATAAATCGACTTTTGCTGAGCTCTGTCTGAGAGTTTTTGGCTAAGAAAAGCCAAGGGCCGCCCATCCTGCATCAAAACTGCGCCTAACCCCTTCCCGGATGCATCTGTCTCCACAATAAAGGGCTTGGTGAAATCGGGTACTGCCAAAACAGGGAGGCTGGTCATAATCTTCTTGAGCTCTTCAAATGCTGTTTGAGCTTTTTCATCCCATTTAAACCCCTCCTTCTTCAAACATTGGGTGAGTGGCCAAGCAATTTTTCCATACCCCTTCACAAACCTCGTGTAATACCTGTAATACCTAAAATCCCCGCAACCCCTCAAATCAAGTAGGTACTGGCCACTGGAACATAGCCTCAATCTTGGCTGGGTCAGCCTCCACACCTTGCCCGAAATCAAATGGCCTAAGTACTCGATCCGCGGCTGAGCAAAGTGGCACTTCTTCCTGTTGATGAAGAGTTTGTGCTGTCTCAACAATTCCAGCACCTTCCTCAAATGCTCCCGGTGTTCCTCCATCCCCTTGCTAAATACCAAAATGTCATCGAAAAACACCAATACAAACCTCCTCAAATAAGGTCTCAGTACTCGATTCATCAAGGCCTGAAAAGTGGACGGCGCATTCATCAACCCAAAAGGCATAACTAAGAACTCATAATGCCCCTCATAAGTTCTAAAAGCTGTCTTCTCCACATCCGCCTCTCGCATCCTAATCTGGTGATAACCAGATTTAAGGTCCAATTTCGAAAAGACCTTTGCACCTCCTAACTCGTCCAACAGCTCGTCAATGATGGGGATGGGGAATTTAACAGGTATTGTGATCCGGTTTAACCCCCTATAATCAACACAGAACCTCCAGCTTCCATCCTTTTTCTTGACTAATATGACAGGGCTTGAGAAGGGACTGATGTTGTTCCTTATAATACCAGCAGCAAGCATCTCATTTATTATCCTCTCAATTTCATTTTTCTGCGTGAAAGGATACCTGTAGGGACGACAGTGAGGAATGGCTGCTCCCTCTCGCAAATTGATTGCATGGTCACGCTCCCTCGGCGGAGGCAACCCGTCAGGCAGCTGCCCAACATCATTAAACTCAATCAATAGCTCCTGGATCCCCTCTGGTATTACCTCCCCCCGAGCTAACTCAGCCTGCGAACCCCTATCCTCCGCCGTAATGTAATAAGCCTCCTCCTCAGCTCTCAGAGCTTTAAAAACCTTTTTAATTTGGGCCTTGGAGGTGCACAATGAAGGGTCTCCTTGAATGCACTTCCACTCAATACGGTGTTTCCCAAAATTTGCCTTGATATCTCCAAGGCCAGCTATCCACCCATACCCCAGAACAACATCTGCACTGCCCAGACTTAGTTTAAAAAATGGCTGTACAATTTCATGGCCTTGGACCACCAACTGCAGATTCTCACAAAGCCCTTCACCATGACCCACTTGCCCTAACCCCAATTCTACTTGGAAAGGAATTGGGGTTGTTCGCACCCCAAGCAACTCGGCCATCCTGCCATCAATGAAATTGCAATCCGCTCCCGTATCCACCAGTACCAGCACCTCGGTGCCCTTGACGGTGCCTCTAACCTTAAAGGATTTATTCACAGTCACTAATCCTTTAAGCGTATGAGTGTTGGCCACCTTCACCGACCTCAGAGCCACCTCTGTCTCCTCCGCCGAGTCGGGTACTACCTCTTCCCCCTCGCTCGCCTCACTCTGTTGTTCCTCCTCGGACTCTTCTACAAGCATAAGCTTGTAGTGCTTAAGCTTGCAAATATGGTCCAGACCCCAACGCTCGCCGCACTAAACAGAGGCCCTTGCGGCTGCGCTCCCTTATCTCCTCCTGGACAGCGACTTCCGGCGCCGCCGCAGTCACGAGCTCCCCCAGTCTCCTCAGCGCCGCCGAACGTAAAGGAAGGCTGGTAGGCGAGACTGACGTAGGGTTTCGTGATCTCTCTATTGGCCAGTACCTTCAGCCTTCCATGCATTATTTCGCTCCTCAAGCAATAGGGCCTTGTCTTTCAACGCGTCCAGTGAGCCCAATCCGGAGCTCTTCAACTCAGCCCGAATTGCCCACGGAGCCCATTTAGGAACCCACTCATCAAAACTTCAGGGTCCGCGTCGAGGAATGACTAGTTAGCTTTTCATACTCATCGATGTACTCCATCACCGTCCCCTTCTGTCGGAGACGGAACAGGGGTCCAAGACGATCGTTCGCCGTCCCCGGCTGAAGCGCCGCGTCACGGCCTCCCTGAATCTCCGCCACGACGGATACTCCAAGTGTCTCGCCCACGTTTGATACCAATGCAAGGCTCTCCCCTCCAACGCCACCAACACATCTCGAAACGGTCATCGCCATACACTCCATTCACGTGAAGTATCGCTCGATCTTCACCAACCACCCCATCACATCCTCGCCGGCAAAGATCGGCAAATCCAACTTGCGTTCCACCCTGTCACGATATCAACCCCTGGAATCCTCCCGATATCGCTGCCCTACGCCATCGCGGCCCCTCGACTCCTCGCGATGACGAGGCGGTGTCGACGGTTCCACGGTGTTTGCTCCTCCCAGTGGTGTGGTTGCTCCACTCGCGAACGAGGGGAGCTCCGATCATCTCGGTCGCCGAGACCTCGAGTCACGATGGTCGCTGCGGAAGAAGAACGATCGTCGTGACCCGTCTCCCTGCCGAGAACCCTCATTCCATCGACCCTCCGGCGCCACAGGACGTTGAGAACGGGGCGGTGAACGGCCCCGGTCACGTCGTCGGCGTGGTTCCCCACTAAACGTACCACTCGGTCAAGCTTCCGTTCCAACTCCTCCATTCTTCCTTCCATCGGCACAGTCAACGCAGCGTACAGAGTTCCCGGGAAAGGGCTCTGAATACCAATTGATAGAGATAGAAGTAGTATGAGGTATATTGAATCAGTGACAACCCAGCAATACAAGAGTTAGAGCACTAGGCAGCTCAATTTCCCTAGCCAAAATGATCTTTACACCAAGATAATTCTCACTCCCTTCCACCCCTCACTATAAGCATATTCTAACCGAATTGCTCACCTCACTCTCCTACAATTCTGTTAGGATCCTGTGGGCCCACTATGCTGCCCACCTCACATTCTCTCCTATATTCCCAATTCTACCCCTGAACTTCCTACGTCTATACACCTTGAGACCACCAGAGGGAATGCGATCTCTAACAAAAATACAATGAGCATATTATCTAGAATTGAGTTACCTGTTTTGCTGAAGCAACCTTGGGTTCTCCCCATTCCTTTGCTTTCTTCTCGAGGAATTCAAAGTCAGCTTTACCAGCCTATATAAGGTAACATGCATTCCATTAAAATTAACCACCAAAAACATTTAATAGAGGACAAAAGAAATTAACCACCAAAAGCATTACATTACCTCTATTTGGGCGCCAATTTCGGTGTCAAAACTCTGATATCGCTTGCGCACAAGCTCAGCTAGAGAACCATCCTTTGGTTCAACATAATGAAAATATATTTAGTTTGGTGTCCTCAAAAATAGCTTGATGTACAAGACAGATTAAAGGAAGCTTTCAGAAACTTGTTTTTAACTGCATTATGCGATTATCTAAAGAGACGGAAGATAAAAAGTATCACCTCAATTAGCTTTGCAGCATTCCTGAGGCCACGAGCCATTGTATCCATGCCGATAATGTGGGCAATAAATAAGTCTTCAACATCTGTGCTCTCTCTCCGCCTGTGACATAGTTTAGGAAAGAGATTGAGAAAAACAAATATGGAAGTTCCGTCGTAAAATTATCAGAAGTTCATGTCAAGTAAATTTAAAACCATAAAAGACCAACTATTCCCAATGCTTAAGCTATCTAAAGCCTAAGAATTGCTTTATATCATCAGCATGCCCCCTAAGGCAATAACCCTTTCATTATCGACAATTTGAAAAGCATTTCTACCAAAATCTAAGCCTAATGGACCCTTGGTTAGTCATATACATTTTAATACTACATCAAAGAGAAACTCTCCCAAAAACTTAAGGCAACCATCGTGTAGAGGGTCAAGCAAGGATTTATATAACTAAGAAACGAAGTACACAAAGTATGGTTCAGGACTCACAATTTAGCATCAAAGTTGAATCCACCTGGTGCTAGTCCTCCCTGAAAAGTGAAGAAAATAACAAAAAGAGCCTAGGTAGATGAGATTACAATTCTAATACAAAGTAATGTCTCATGGTGAAAGTTGAGAGAAAGCCATTAGCATACATTTTTTATCACACTGAGCATAATCATTGTTGCTTCTTGAATATCTACAAGAAACTGATCTGTATCCCAACCTGCAGTAATGCACATAATAAAGGGACATAATAGAAGTCGTATTTCAGTCTTCCAACGTAACATTAAAAATAATTTTCAATTAAAAAAAAATCAAACATACCAACTTGAGGATCACCAGTGTTTGCATCAATATTACCCAGCAGTCCATTGATTCTTGCAGTTTCAAGTTCATGATGACAACTACATGCACATAAGAACATGTCCACAGTTTCAGTTATTATTATCATATTTGAAGCTTAAAATATGAAAAAGGAACTCCAACGTAAAACCAATATACAAATGAGGTTCACCTATGACCAGATAGGGTGGCATGGTTGCACTCAATGTTGAGTTTGAATTCTCCTATAGAAGATGGAAAGAAATTGTGAATAATTTGTATGGTGAAATAACCACGTTCAGAATGAAATAAATTTGTATGGTACAGTCATCCAGATTTGTTAAGTTTGGCTCCGGCTCTGGCAACTGTTGGTTGATCGTGTATTTCAATATAGTTCTATGATTCAGAGTATCATTTCCTATTTGATACCTTTGAATTCCATATATTAACTGGAATGATACCAGATAGAAGTCTTCCCTCTTTCTCCCACTCTCAATATTTTTAACACGTATATAATAAGTATATTCCAACCAACTGCAAGTTAGAACTAAACCAAGATGGGAACAATTTGGGAATTACATGTAAGTGAAAGAATACAGCTTAAAATATGTGATACCCCGTATCATAGTACCCCTTAGAAAGTGCTTTAATATGGTCTAAGTATGTCAAAAAAGAGTTAGAAATGATGTTAAAACGTGTAAAATGAAAAAAGCACTGATGCTGTCAGCAGGTGGCGGCTAGCGAGCAGATTTTTGGCGGCTAGCGAGCAGTCAAGTCCCACATTGCTCAAAACAGCATTTCAGCTTCCCCCATCCCCCTATATATATGAGTGGTTAGTATAGCTTTTCCCTCACACCTCATACTCCCGCCTTATCAAAGCAGTGCTTTGGGCGTCCTTTATATTAAGAGGAACTCTGGTGGAGTGTGGGTCTGACACCTTGGGGATATCTCGGTCCGAGCAAGTTCCCGACGGTGAGTGAAATTAATATAATCTAGAAATTAATATAATCAAGAAATTAATACCACTTAGTGAGTTAATTATAACCTAATAATTAATACAACCTAGTGAGACAATGTAACCTAGTAAAACACCATAACCTATTAGGATAATATAACATAATAAGATAACGTAACTCATTAAGATACCATAACTTAGTAGAATAACGTGACCTAGTGAGATAGTAAGCCCCAGTAAGACGACACGCCTTAGACAGATAATAAATCTTAGTAAGATAACGTACCTTAGTATAAACGTTCCCTAAAGGATAACAGGTCTTAAAGGAGGATATGCTCAGATAGATGAGTTCCCTAACAGATAACATAACAGGATAGAGTGAAAGGCTTCTAAGTCCCTTTGTATTGATGTTACAGCATTATGATGATATGCATTATGACTATATTTATTATATGCGTTATGGATATTCCTACAAGCTTGAATGATTTATGCTATGCTATGCTATGATATGAAACATGTTAGAACCTTATGATTTGTGATCAGAATCATAACATGCAGTGTATGAGTAGAATGATTGTAGAATTGTGTGATGACTGTTTACGTAGTCTGCGAACCGTCGTAGTATGTATTTTAACGCTATAGCCCGGATGTAGCTCCCGGTCGAGTTTAGCCGTGACATACTGCCACGAAGCGCCTCGAGTCCCACCCCAGATACAGATACAGTATGACTGGCCTCACCTGCGTGGTTGTAGAGGTCCAGATCACAAGGCGGCTCGTGTTCCGTCATATGGCCGCACCCTAGTGGTAGCGAGTCTCAGTTATCAGTTACAACAGGGCGGCTTGTGTTCCGTCATTTATTAGTTATCAGTTTAGCATGGGGGCTCGAGTGCGGATATCTCCGGCGGTACGCGTCCGTCGTCAGAGAGGTGCAGCTACGTAGATAGGACAAGTATATGTGATTGATAACATGAAAGTATGTGTTGCATGACATGCATGATACCCCATCACTGAGCTTGCGACTCACTCCCCGCATTTTGTTTCAGAGTTCGATCAGGAGGCAGACAAGGAACCGTTGATCCAGTAGAGGTCGGTTGCAGTTGATTCCTTGGTGAGCTCCGCATTTTCCGTGGAGTCTTAGCAGTCTATGTTTAGTTTATGTTTAGTTTATATTTCACAGTCAAGTCAATCATGTATAGTTTTGCTCCAGAAGGTAGGATTCCTCTATCAGTTAAGTTATGTTTCAGTATACTGAACTAGTATGTATGTTTCATATTAATACAGTTATATATATGATACATGATTATCAGTTAAACAGTTATTTCAGTTATTCAGTTTATTTAGGGGTTTATGCATGTTGTTTAGCCCTTAAGTTATGCCCTAGTAGCGTGTTCGTTGGGATAGAGCCCTTCGCACGGACACCCTCAGTAGCGGGGGTGTACAAAATAGTAGTAGTTGTGTACTGTTCGACATAAATTTCATGATTAAAGAACATAATACACATTGCATGGTTCTACGGTTCTTTGGGACTTGGGAGACACAAAGGATGTGATGCAAATATTACCTATATAAGCCATAAATGTGGTTGCTGCATCCCAATCATACCTGGAGGAACATTATTATGGGTATCAGGTGTAAAATTACTGATTGAGTTAAAACTAAGAAGCATAGACACGGACACGATCACACACGACACGGAGATGGAGATGGCATATTGATAGATGATATTCATACATTTATTTCCTCTATATTTTAAATAATTGATATGAAAAGATAAATCAAATTCATGCATTTTGTCCATTTTTACTCAGTTTAAATACATTTTGAAAATATTTCAGTCATTGAGTAATTTCTTATGTATATGTGAACACTTGATCAAGTTTCATGTTTTTAAGTACAATATATATTTATCAAAATTGAATATAAGAGATGGATCCAAAGAAAAAATTGAAATAAATAGAAACTTCAAGAACTAAGGAAAAGAAATTGGGCCAACAAGCCCAACTCAAAGTCGCCAGCGAGCCCATAAGGCACCAAGCGAGACAACCTGAAGCAGTGTCGCCCAACGTCAACCGGCGCCCAGTGCGATCGCAATCTGTGGATCATGCAAGATCAACAGCGCACATTGTTTGGAAGAGACGAAGGTATTGGGCAGCCCGTATCCTCACCTAGCGAGATGTCATTTACTGAGGATATAAAACCATGGAAGCGGACGGTGT